>OX375869.1:33433949-34033949 GCA_947359475.1 Heligmosomoides polygyrus bakeri
AGAGAGGAATAGTTCGAAATATGTTCATCCGACCAGTACGAAGAGAGGAATATTCGAAATATGTTCATCCGACCAGTACGAAGAGAGGAATAGTTCGAAATATGTTTCGAACAGCTGCCTTAGTTTCGTCTGATGCGGAGCAGAAAGCCACGTCAAAGAATCTGGCGAGTGGTATTGCAGAACGAACGGTATCCCGCGGAAAGGTTTCAGGGATGGCGGAGACGGCGAGCTGTGGCGGCGGCTCATCGTCAGGACGAGTGGAAAAATACCCTTCTGCATCCCTTTTTGGACAGACGAAACAAGTGCGGGCCGTCCGCACATGCCTACGCAAGGCAGGTCTAGAGGAGCTGGTGAGAGTGATAGAGGTTCCTCCCACCAACCTAAAGGGGCAACTAGTCGGAATCGGCTGTACGACAGGACATGCACCACGCCATCCTGTGTTATCTGCCCGTTTGGAAGCGAAGGAGACTGCATGACATCGGGGGTGGTGTATCTCATTACCTGCAGTCAATGTGGAGAGGGGTATATAGGGGGAGACGGGCAGACCCCTTTGTATAAGGGTAAAGGAGCACTTGGGACGGCCTAAAGAAGTCCAATGTGTCGGACCCCTTTGGGGGAGCACAGGGTCCGAAGCCATGGTGGCGCAATGGTTGAGGTGGCTGTGACGATCTTGGCGCGCGAGCGAGACATCTCGCACGCAGAACACTCGAAGCGTTTTGGATCGCTGCCCCAATATCCAAAAATCAACCGCAAGGAGGAGTGCATCGCGGTGACGCAAGAACTGGCGCCCTTCGTCGACCTCTGCGGGTTTGACCTACGTGGTCGTGCTCAAGGGGGTCCCCGGGGCAGGTGGTCCGTAAATATAAGCTCGCCCACCCACCTGAGTTAGCCCACCTCCAGCTATAGGTGACTGGTGGATCATCTCGACCCCCACCGTAAAGGTTAGCGTTGCTGGTTTCTACTACATCGCTCCTTGTCTCCTTGTTTCCTTAGGAATTAGTTTCTGTAAGATGAAATGGTGTTTGGGCGAATAGTTTCCAAATGTTACTTCGACTCTTCCAGGCTCTGACGAAGGCGACATCGCCGAAACGTTAGCCATAATAAAGGTCGATACCAATCTTGGATAATTAACGATTTAGCGGAAATTGAAAGAAATTTTCCGTTGAAAATTTTCGTTAAAGAAATTTAATTTAACAGAATTTTGTGTGCGCCCTTATTCCCAACCCACCTCCTCGAGTTTTTAGTGGGTCGCTTTAGCCACCTGAGGTTTGGCGTCCTCAACTGAAGGTCATCTCGGCCGTTTTTCATAAACAGCTTCAATGAGTTTCTGGGGCTTGAGCAACAGCGGTGATCGTGTGCTCTTAGCGGAAGCCAGCTCGTAGTACAGCATTCCCTGGAGTCCCCAGTAGCTGCTTAGCAGAACCTTATTGACGCGCACGGTCCGATTTGGCTTACCTAGGCGGCTCTTAACCTCGAGGTAGCCAAACGGCAGGAGTCGTGGAGAACCCAGCTCTCGTCCCCGGTAACTGGGTTTTCTAAAAACTATGCCTGCGAGGTAGCGGTGGTATTCTCGACACCTCTCAAAGAGGGGGTGGACCCTCTTTGACAGTGTCGAGAACGATGGAGTCTTCTACTGCTTTCGGGCATTTTTCGAGGTTTTCTTTGAAGTCCGTGTCTCCTTTTACGACCTGAGTGAACCAGCGATTGACGATGTTAATAGTGGTGGTAGTGGTAGTAGTGACGATGGTAGTGGTGTCCACCTCCAATCTCCAGTGCAGCAGCGCCGCTCGTAGCAGATGATTGCTCGAAAATGCTCTTGTGAAACTGGCATTGCACTATAACCCAAGGAATAACATGCCGCGCTCATATACCTTTCGCAGAAAAACTTCGAGGATGTGCTACGACCACCAAAGGCCAATATTTTTTCTTTTCTAGACGAGTTTGGTGCCAATCTACTGACCATGAGAATGAAGGGTTTGGTTGACAAGGCCAGAAGTGGCTATGTGGTCCTTGTTAGTGCCTCTGCCAATCCCTTTTGAATTGAGTGAAGCAGATTTCGATTTCTGAGGCAATATCAAATCCTGCCAGCACTAGCGAGAGCAGCGCAGTCGAAGGAGGCGGTTGCCCTATCATGCACCTTGGATTGAAGTTGTTATTCAGATTCTGCCCAGGTCAAACAGGCCTTCGGTTTTTTGTTGGCCTCTAAATTGGCGTCGAACTAGCCTGCGGAAGATGAAACTGACTTGGCTATCAGCTGAACACTTCACTTCATTGCACAGACCAATGTCGCATTTTAGTCACTAGCACATCGCGTTGAAGCAGTGTTGCATCCATGAAGGAATCGGCTGCACCGTCCTTTATGCTTTATCATAAAAACAACCATAGTAACATAACATAACATCACACAACATAATAGCAATCTTCGCTTATTGTGCAGTAGAAGCGCCCAGAAATGTAAGCACCGCTACATATCGCTAGTCGTAACCAGCTGATTGTCGGTCAGCTGACAGCAATTTGCCAACGGACCATCAAATCTTACTGCGCCACCCTCGCGCAAAGTGCATCATATGCTGTTGTGGGTGTCGCCGGCTCTGTTACAGCCGAGGCCGAGTGATGACACCGCGCTGCGCAGTTGTCCACGTTCCAAGACTTGATTATGGAATCCTGTCGGTTTCTTCTCACTCTTTTATGCCTTGCATTTGTATGAGTTTACTGGCCTATGTACTTAGTACTAGTAAGCGACCCTGTACGTCGCTTACTTGTGCCCAACCTCTTAGGTTGGATGGCGTTGACGGGACCACAGTACCATCATCATCATGTCCGATGGGCTATTGCCATTCGAGCATGGTGGCATTGACCAGGCTTACTTCGTGGCCATCTGAAATGTCATTTGGCTCGGCATTTCGACAAGCGTGCCATCCCACTTCATTGGGGTTCCCCTTCGGGAACGCCTGGCATTACACGAAATTCTTTGAATCCATCGGCATCTTTGTCCTCTTTAACTTGCTTGTGCCCGTTTTTCACTCGCAATGGACTCCGACGGATGCAGAGGCGAGAGAAGACGCATTGACTTCCTGTTTGGAGCTTCGGGTTCTATTCCAGACGACATCACTCTAGTGCTCTAGGTGTGCTGGCGGTCCTTGGCATCTCCAAGTGTCAGCGCAGTCCTCGCAGGACGACGTTTTGACTATTTGGAACCCCTGCCTCAAGTATTTCACCAGTGCTGTAGAGGTTCTTCAGCAGGTGTACTTCCCAGGCGCATTCGCAGTCCATTATCCCTTAACATGCTTCGCTAAGCTTAGTAGGCATCAATTCTGCTTCAGGAGGAAAGTTCGAGAAACCTACGATGCCGTCCAGAAGACGAACGCTGGAGAGAAGTTACAGCGGCACGTTTGATGACGCGCATTATAGTGCATGAATAGATCTTGAGCATTCTGCCACTGCCGACGACACTCGCTCCTTTCCTTCGCTTGCGACAAAGTTTCTTTATTGCGCGTAACATTATACGAATTCGGCTTTGTTTTCCGGACTGATTTAACCATCTGGTACATAATGTAACCTGCGGACTGCTGAATCGTCGCCGTCGCAAATGGTAATACTGCGCCTCCAAGAGAGCCCTTTTTGTTAATATTATATTTATTAGTATATTATATGGTAGTGTGTTATATATTATTTATTACATTACTATGTATATGTATACTATTTGAGTTCAATACTCCATTTACGTCCAGCGACCTACTCGCTATTTGGCTCAGTCAATAAGCGTTAGTTACGATAAAATATATAATGCTAATTTATAATGACGAAGAGTTAATAAGAGGAGAGATACTTTTATTTTCATTTTATCTGCTCTAATATTTAGGCTTGTAGACGCATACAATTACATACGACCAAGTACACAAAAAAATTGGACATAGGAGCACGGTATCCGAAGCACAGGAAGCTATCTAGCTGATTTAAGATATATGTAACTGTTGACGAGCCTTGTAAATCGAGGTGAAGTATTTCGTGAACCCGTGATAGCGCATCGGAGAAGGCGATGGCAGTGGCAATCTTCTTCCGATTCTTGGTTTTTGGTCCGGATTTCCCGGACCAAAAACCAAGAATCAAGCCAAGAATGGGCAAATCAAGCCTTCCATCCCTCCTGGATCAGCGATTTGGTACCAAACTTCATCGAGAAGAATGATGCACTGACTTGTTCATCATCGAGCCAACTGAAGCTGGCCCATAAAGGTAGAACACGTGATGCACTCCACTGGGGATTAAGTGACAGCGGCCTTCATCCTTTGCCGTTTATATTATAGGTGAATATCTCTGTTATTCTGACAAAGGCGAATTTGTTCTTGTTGAGTGAAGGCTTACGAGGCGGACAATTCATTATTGTATGATAAAGATAGGGAATCTCTGCCAACTTCACCTTCTACAGGTAAGGAGTACTGTCAGCAAAGTGGCAGAGCTCGTGCGTCGATGTGAAATACGCAGCGCGCCTTTCCATGTTTATTAAGAAGGAAATGTCCACGATCGTGAATCACCTGGTACGGAATTCGCATTGCAGGCGGATGTCTCGAGAGCGTGGCGCTTATGAAAATTTTTGGTCACACAGCTGTACGCTCGGGAAAGGACGTATATGTTCAGCTCTTGCTGACAAGGAAGAAAACGAAGGCGGAAAGCCTAAACTTGAAACATTTTCAAGGATTTACAAATCGCTAATTAACCTAGAATAATTTTTCAAAACTACATGAAACAAGTACGTTAAATACTGCTGACAAAATCCTTTTTCCGCAGTGAAACGATAACGCATTTATATGTGTGAAGCTAATTGCTTGCCTTATGTAGGTATCATATGTGTTCCGATTGAGAATTTATGCGTCATCGAATGTCTGGTGTGTCCGAGACCATTCTTACGTCTGGAAGAACGGGTCGCAGCGTCTGAAACCAGTCTAATTCGACTACAATTTCATGTCGACCGGAAATCTAATCAGTCTAGATTTAAAAAATTTGTATATGTCATTGGATTGACTTCAGAACTGGAATTTCGAACTTCAAAAGTCATTGCGGCCCTTGTATGTAAGTTCAGTTGCTTTTAAGTTCGGAATGACTGGAATGCGGGCGCATCTGTTTCAAACTGTTTTAAAAGCGCCAGCTTTAAAACTAGTTGGGGTTTCCTTGTGATTTTACTTCAAGCTAAATGGATTGCATGTATACAAAGCTGAACGGTGGGAGTGCTTTTCTTTTGCGAGACGCTTAAGGATGTAAAAATAAGAAACATTTAATCGCCTTTGGGTGCGCCACGCACCCTACTCATAAGGGTGGGGTAAAGGCAGTTTGAATGCTTATCTAGCCTATACAGTGGTGGCTTGTCGTGGCCAACTGATGGATGCTTCGGTGATTTATCCTTCTTACCGTTAGACAAGTCTGAAAGCGATTCAGCGACCCCGGGGGATTGAAAGCTTTTTCAGTCTGGGTAGAAAATCCGTATCACTAACGTTATATCGGATGCACGCGGCAGTTAGCACCTTCTTGGACTGCGCTATAGGCGCTCACGAAAAAAAGAAGCGCTTATTAGAGAAAAATTGCCAGAAAAACATGCCAGAAAGCTGGCGTTGTGCGACGTATGCTCCTCCTACCTCTTGAGCTTTATACACACATGTCGCCTGGCTCTCATGGGATTGAGCACTAAGGCTGAGAGAGAGGCCTTCAAGATAAATTTTAAGATTCCACTTCAAAGTTTCAGTTTCTACCACAGTTGTTCAATTGTTCTGGAACTAGAGCACAAGAGATGGAAAAGCATCTACCATCAAGCGACTCGCCCACGCCATAAGTTGCGTTATAGAATACAGTTTACTTCCCATTTAGAGTGCTCGGGAGGTGTTTGGAATTCCTCGACTAACAAATTGTAAGAAAAGTTCAAGGCACAAAGACGCTTTGAAGATGGCGACAATAATGGAGTCAGGCGCTTAATGACAGTCTCTGTAGCTGACTGAGTTCCGGTCTCAACACCTCGGCCCGCTTCAGCGCGTTGATCGGACTTTTGGCGGAAACCTGGGAAAAGCTTTGGTGACGTTCGTGTTCTCTTACTGAAGGAGGGACTCTCTAAGCTAATCTGAACTCGACAGGGACGAAAAGGGACGTCACTACGACAGGCTGTCGAACCACCGGGCGATAGGTGGTGGAGGCGGACAGCACTATTCACTATGACGAATATCTTCTGGACCACATCTCTGGATAGTCAACATTCCATTAATAACCTTAGGAGGTTTAGCTCTGCGTGGAAATGACAAGCTGTCTCAAGGTTTGAGGCGAAAAGCGCCGCTATTGTATAGCTATCATCGCTAAAGAGTTGTAAGAGCGAGAGCTGCGTCGAGTCGAGCAACATCTGGAAGCAGAAACCTGCCCAGATGAGCCTGTCGCCGGCGCTGCGACCACTTCTGAAGGCGTCCACGGCGCCTCCTGCCTTCCCTGATCGCAGCTTCATCGCAGTGCGTGCGGCGGCGTTTTTCCACGCTGAACTTCTGTGCTATCAATGCGCCATATCTCGTCCGTTGTACGCTATTTTGCTTGCATTCCACACGAGTATTCTTGTTCTGTTCCCTCGAGGCCCGGCTACTATGTGATGCTGGGGTCTTTTCTACTGTCGGCTGTTCCAGTTGATGTGATTCTGAGTAATTCACACCTGCAGATCTACCATTCAACCAGTTTTGAAGATGTTGAGTGGGAGAGGTTTCCTTGTTTGAGTGGACTCGTTTCCATTGCTAACTTTGCTCGTTAAGTAAGTATTGCGGCTCAAGAAGCAAAAATTTCTGGTTGGGGCCCTCCTGGGCGTCCAAAAAAACATCAGTCAAGCTATGTATGTGCCGTACACTGGTTCCGATGCCGATTCGGATCAATCATTTTTCTTATAGCCCGGATAAGTGAGTCATTCGGATCATAGGGCTTTTGAAAAGCTCGGATCTTAAGATAATTCAGATAAGCGTGATTTTCAGCAGACCGGATTTCTGCATGAATCTGATAGCTGATTTTGATCAAAAATTCGTTTACTTCCAAATTGGATACTCGATAACCAATTCGAAGAAAATTCTGTTATCTGAATTATCCGAAAATCTGTTACAGTGAAAATGACCTCGAAGAAGATCCACGCTTTTCGAAATCCAGGCTTTTGCCGTTATTTGAATGACTCATGTATCTGATGTTTGAAAAAACGAATTACCCGAATCGGCGCATGATCCACTGCACAAGTAGCATAGACTCCTTAGTGAAGCAGTTCACATCAGTCTTATATGGGCGAATAAAACAGCGGTCCAATTACGGCCTACAGCCCGGAACTCTGTCGCCATAATGTCACGATTGTGGCGAATTTTTCTTCAAAATCCTACTGTGCAAATGTCCTGGAGTTTCTCTGCAGACGATCTCACATCAGGAACAATCAGATGATACAAGGGGAAGGAACGTGAACCATTGCTGTTATTTGAAGCGCTTCGTTGCACTCCTGTTTTCCTCCGCTCATTGCCATTTGCTTCCGAATGTCAATCGAAAGGAAAAAAAAACAATGCAAAAGCGACGAAACTCTCAGGAATCGGACATCTGACCGTTTTTGTCACGGTTTCCACCCAGTCTCACCGACAACTACCGTTGAAGTTCCTGTTTTGCACTGATGCTCCTGCTCTCTGCGGCGATTTTTTTGCTGGATGTATGCTTGCTTCCGATCGCTTCTTCATAAGAACTCGCAAGAACCTGAAGTCTGCCCCATTGGAACCTTATCGGTCTAAGTTAAGTAGTCTATTCCCATGAATTAGGCCAAGTTCACGTTTTCTTCTGGCAACAACCGTTTGTTCAGCTCCATGTGAAGGATGTGAAGGAGGAAGGTCGAGCGCTTTGCGGAATGGCAGCGCATCCCACTTTTCCGGAATGTCGTGAACGCAATTGGAATGTGTATTTTCCTATTCAATGAGCCAGCCAATGGACATGTTTGTGTTTTATACTTCTCAGACAAGCCTGGCTCTCCAGAAGGATTAAGGACTTGGTTGGCCTGTGGGGGACCTGAACCAGGAACCTCGGTTCAGGAGTCAAGAGCAGGCTTCTTCGAGTGCGCTGCCATATTCCACTATTATTTTCTTAATCCTTATATTTTTATCAGTATTTTTTTAAATTTTAATTAAAAATTTTAAATAGGCCGAATATTTGCTCACTTGGTTGCTCAATATCTCTAACGTCATCCGCAAGACCTTGAACTATTCTCAAACCCTGACCATATGACCATATCCATGTTGCTAATTTCTGATGACGAAACAGTGGACTTCGGTTTGAGTTGAATCTGCTCTCAAACCTGTGCACGCCTTTTTACTACACGAAAAATTGTGTCAATTCCTTTGAGTATTTATCGGCTTTGGTTTTGCTTCTGATTTGCTACCTTTCCTTATCAGTAGGAGCTGACACAGGGAATCCTTCCCCAAGTCAGCTCGTCAGTGTGCTCCTCGATAAGCCTACAGAATAAGCCAATTTAACCATGGAGCCGCAAATCATCGTTAAAAAAGTTTCAGCCCCGCTCCTCACTCCTGCCGATGCGACCGTACAGTCCTTGGGACTGGCTGGTTGCCATCGCGATCTTGGCCGGACTGGCCACCTGCCAAGATGACTACGATTCGTATCAGGAGTTCATTACAACCGAAAGTGGTAGGCTTTACACAGTCTGAAGCAGTGAGCGTCCTTCTATAATGCCTTCATCTTCTTAGAACGAGGTCTCTTCCCCAGTATCTTCAATTTGGCCACCAATTCCCTGATCAACGCGACCGCCACCTGCGGCTACACCAGACGGGAGGAGTACTGCAAGCTCGTCGAACACGTACTGCTGCGAAAGACAGCTGCCAATGGGTGAGTGATCGATCCACTGCAGCGATTCGTGCACGAAATGAGCATCTGCAGTCCTGGGGAAGATGACGTTTCGATCCCCTCGGGGTTCTCACGGTTGCCGCCCTCATCACAGCTCTGCTGATCAATGACCTTTCAGTTCACCTCAGTGCGATATCTGCGATGCCAACGATGCTCGGCATCGTCACCCGATCGAGTTCGCCATCGACGGCACAAGAAGGTAGGCTGCCTGTCAACAACGTCTAAGGTGCTGAGCGAGTCTTCGGCTTCTTTCAGATGGTGGCAGTCGCCATCGCTGGCCAACGGTCTGAAGTACGAGAGAGTGAACATCACACTCGACCTACGACAGGTGAGTTCTTCGTATTTCGTTCATTGTTGCTTTCGGAATTTTGTTTTCTAAACGGTTTGAACTTTAAGTGTATACCATTTACGTTAACCTGAACGCTTTTCAGACCAAACTGAACATTCTCCGCTCCAACTTTCCTTTAAGCAAGCTTGAGGCTTTTGAAATCAAGCTGAACATCCTCCAAATTAAAGCATGCTTTTCTCACGTTGCTCTAGAGGCTCCCTGAGACGCGTAGGACAATGCTTAATTTAAGGAAATTTTATTACTACTTTCTGTGGATATTTTAAAATTTATTTCTGTAAGTGAACATACTTACAATTTTAAAGAATTGATACTTTCTAAGTAAAGATAATGACTTACATATTGTTTTAAAGCGCAGCAAAGCAGCAGTCATTTAGTATATTAAAAGACTAGACCGCATCATGCACTCAACGGGATCGTCGCGATCGTTTTATTTGATTGTTGGAAAAATTCTGTTTGCGTGAAATAGACATATGTAAACGGCTCATCACGAACATTTATAAAAACACACATATTGTCACTATCAGCGCATCGTTGTTTCAAGGAGAGTATTTATAAGATTAATCAAATATGCGCGATCTCTTCTTTATTTTGCTTAGTGATTGCCGTCTTCCTGCACATTAAAACAAAATTTAATTCAGTTTTACCTTAAAGAATTAGGATTTTATGAAGTGCATTCACTCAGTGTATTCACTTCAGTGTAATCAGGTGTATTCAGTGTAGTGTATCCACTTGCTTAGTAGAGTCAATTTTATCTTGAAAAGTGTTAAGCTTGATTTCAAAAGGGTCCAATTCGATTTGAAGAGTGTTTAGTTTGATTTGAAAAGTGTCAAATTTGACGTGAAAAGGGTATCTACATGGTTAGCTGCATATCATTATCTGTCTGAGCTGGAAGGCGTTTTCGTGCGATGTTTCTGCTTTGGCTTCACTGTTGCATACTTCTCTGCTGCTTTTTGAGTTCTTAGCGTGAGCATAATTTTCTTCTTCCCTGGTGGTTCCCACAAAACTGTGTTTGTCCGTTCACTCATCCTTCTTCCTCTCTCTCCTTCTTCGCCACTCCGTCCTCCTGCCCCAACCTGAGCGCCCATTTATCTCAAAGACATATTGACCCTCGACGCCTGCTCTGTTTGATTTCGATTGCGCCATACAAGCAGCGAGCACTTGCATGAGCTGCATAGGGTAGAGATGCAGTCGAGCTGCAGCAGCGGTATGGCTCTAGAGACAACCAGATTGAGTGTTAGATTCATAAATGCCAATACGGAAGACTCATGGAATGAAAAGGTTTGTCGACGACTAGACCGACGTTCTTCTCACTGTGCCATTAACATGGGGACAATTACAAACTACAGTTCCATTAGGTATATGATGTCAAGGATTCATTGTGTGTAGCTGAAGTACAATGGGTCAATATTCCCTCAAAAACCTTCCTTTCTTTTTTGTTTCTTTCACATTTAACTCAATTTCAAGAAGTTGGCAAGTCGTTACCATTGTAGGCAGCTCGTTATGGCTTTAACGACGGGGAGCAAGGTGTGCTCATATAATTGTTGCCTAACCGCCGTTCCTACAGGCTGAAAGAGGCAAGACCTCTTGGTGAAACTGCTCGTCCGTGTAACAAACGTAACAGGGGAATGAGACGGAGTGGGTAATGACCATTAAAACAGTGCCATTGACCGTCTGGGACCAGCTCCTGCGAGGAATTGAAATATTGATATAAAAAAGAAAAGAGCATGTAAAGGAGTACGAGGTGTAGAAATTAAAAAGAACAGACTAATTTTTTAAAGGACAGCTAATGAGATACCAGGTTTTATAGTTCAAATCAGAGTTCAGAGTAGTTCAGAGACAAATCTGTTTTTAATGACCTTCGCTTTATATCCATCTGCTAAGTGCTGACCCCCCACTAAGCGTTACTACCTGAAGCTCATTAATATTAGATCCCTGCATACTTATAGATCACTTAATCACTTAAATTCTCCAAATCCAATTTTATTTCGCTTCGCCAAAGGGTGTTTTGCGGAGACGCGCAAAATGTTGTTTTGCTGTGTCACGGCTTTTAAGAAAAATTCCATTTTACCGCGATTTAAACAAATTTGGAGGTTTATGCTCAAAAAAGGCGCTTTTTCTGAACAGGGTTCCTTCGATGTTGTACGCGAAAGACTTTCAAGAAAGAATCATTTTTATTTCTCACCACAATTTCTTTTAAAAAAATTCGCTGAATATATATGGCTGATAAAGGCAAGTATGATCAAGTCCTATTTGAATGAGCTTCCGTTATTTTTTTTGGTTTATGTTAGTTTATATACAGGTTCAACTTACGCTCAACACTGAAGAATGCATTTATTTTACCACAATCTTCAGGAGTACCAAGTGGCCTACGTTATCATCAAGATGGGAAACGCTCCTCGTCCTGGCACGTGGGTCCTCGAGAAGTCCCTTGACGGCATCAAGTACGAGCCATGGCAGTACTATGCCACCTCGGACGCTGAATGTATGCGCCAGTTTGGAATCCCGGCGACGACTGGAGTGCCTCGGTTCACGCGTGACGATGAGGTTGGTGGCATCCCAAGGAGCTGCGATCTGAAAGAGCTGCAATCCTCTTCCGAAATGAGCCTTCGGCAAAATCTTTTGTCCAGATGTTCCTGAAACCTAAGGAACCCGATATCGTTCTTTCCATAGGTGCACTGCACTAGCGAGTACTCGAAGATCACCCCGCTCGAAGGCGGCGAGATTCACACCTCACTCGTCAACGGTCGGCCGGGTGTCGAGAAACCGTCGCTGGAACTTCAGGTCCTCGTAAGATCCTACAACTTCAAAGGTAGTGACCCTTCTAGAACAACACATTCTAGAAGTTCACGCGAGCACGATTCGTTCGCCTTCGTCTGATCACTCCTCGAACCTTGAACGCCGACTTGATGATCATCAACCGACAGACGCATCGCATCGATAGATCTGTCACGATGAGGTAATCCACCCGCGAGGGCTGCCACAGTCACACTTGCTGAGGCAACAGCGAATATTCGTAGGTACTTCTACTCGATCTCGGACATCTCTATCGGAGGACAGTGCATCTGCTACGGTCACGCTGAGAGCTGCCCAAGTGATCCCGTAACTGGCGTAAGTACCTTCAAAAGAAGGCTGTAATCCTTCAGCTGCTTCTGATCGATTTTTTTATTTCAGCAATTCAAATGTGAATGTCGACACAACACCTGCGGGGAGTCCTGCAACCGATGCTGCCCGCTGTTCAATCAGCTGGCATGGAAGCCGGGCACCCACGAGCATCCGAACTCGTGCCAACGTGCGTCACTTTTTGTCCCATTGCACTGCAGGGTTTGCGTGAAAAAAGTGGAAAAGAAACACGACGTTGATGCAACCAAAGGAAACACAACGCACTGACTAATGAAACAGGCATGAAGTCTGCTCATAAGGGAAGAGGGAGAAATTTACCCTAAGCAGTTTGTTTGAACGTAGCACAAAGACTACGTCGTAAGCGCTGCTACTTTTTGCAAGAAAATATAAAGAGCCAACTTAAAGGAGAAGAACGAAACCTCGCATTTTGACCTAATTTTTTATGTGAGATCTTTCCGGCTTATTTCTCGCGTTTTTTTTTGTAAAGGATATTTGAAAAAGGTCAAAAACACAGTTTCCGAAAGCATTCTGAAACTGACATCTATCAACTCAAGCCTTCAAGGCGAAGTGGTTCGCTGTAGAACTTTAGCGTACTAGCTTATGGGATCTATGTAACATAATTGGTATTCTCAATGGAAAATTCTGTGCAGGTGGCGAGGGGTCATCCTTTATCGCTTCAGAAGCTTCGAAAAAGGTCAGTGGTGTGTGTTAGGCTTATCTTGATGCTCTTTTTTATCCACACAAATTATGTTTCACTTCAACGACAACAAGCACTCACACACCTTGAACTTCGTACAGTTTATGGCATTGTAAAATGATCTGGCTATACCAACGACCGAACCAACCAACGAACCAGGATGTATTGATTGCTATTGATTTTCGAGTACAACATGTGTTTGCATTCGTAGTAAAGCCAGTAGTAAAAAGGAAGGACAAAATTCGCGGGCTGCAACCTGCAGAACTGGGAAGGAGTATTGAGTGCTGTTTATTTCCAGAGTGTCAGTGCTTCAATCACGCCGATACCTGTGTCTACGACGAGGAACTGGACCACAATAAATGGTCGATCACACCAGAAGGGGTTTACGAGGGCGGAGGAAGATGTGTTGACTGCAAGGTACAAAAAACAATCTCTATTAGAGCTCCAAAACGCGGTTTCGCGCCTTTCTATGTTCTTCTTCTTTCTCCTGACAAATTTGGAACAGCTGGACACCAAGCGCGTTAAGAACGAAGGGCGGACTGAAACGTTTGCGCTAGAGACATGAATTTCACACGGCTGGGCTATAGCGCCAGGAGACAAGGCAGAAATAATCAGCTGCAGTGTGACAGAGAAATTGTTGATGTGATTGTAAGGCAACTTATTCACGTCAAATGAAGGCCACACGCAATTAAAGCAACACACAGAACGTGGCGAGTCCCCTATATTTACTGACCTGACTAGTCGTCCTCATTTTTCGTCTCATTTTGAGCTGGTGGCATCACCTGTATCATTTATCGTTCCGTTGATCATCAAGTTGCTCGAGAGGGCGCCGACAACGTCTCCACTCGTCCCTGCATTGTGTCAGAGTGTTCCAGTGGATCCTCTGCTGGAGGGATCGGAAGAGCGTCACATCGTTCGTTCAGGGCTTTCACAAAGAAATCGACTAACGCGCTGGTGGGCTTCCTGCTGTTCTTTTAACGTCCCGCAGAATCCTTTACGTTCGCTCTCCATTCATCTGGTGTTATTTGGAATGCATTACGTACAAGATTTTTACGCCATTGGGTAGATCATGTTGTTCTGATTCCAACAATGTGCCTTTCATTGAATATAAGCGAGTTTGAAGAGAGTTATGGTAAAGCGGCGGAAACGGCGGATTAATCCGCCGCCGGCCGCGTTTTGGCGAACGTTTACCGACGGTACTGTAGCGGGACCGGCCCACCTATTTCCGACGATTTTGCCCGTACGACATCGTCTGATCCTTCAACATCTGCGAAACTCGGAATTCCGAATTCCTTCTCTCTCTTAAAGAGTTCTTCTTATTCTGGGCATCGTCCGTCCGTCCGTCCATTCGACATCTGTTGTTCGACGGTGGTCGAGGCTACATCTATCTATCATGCTCCTCCTTAGGAGGAGGTTTCCGAACCACATGTCAGTATATGTAGGACGAGTACTATAGTCCAACTGAT
This sequence comes from Heligmosomoides polygyrus bakeri, assembly GCA_947359475.1. Taxonomy (NCBI): domain Eukaryota; kingdom Metazoa; phylum Nematoda; class Chromadorea; order Rhabditida; family Heligmosomidae; genus Heligmosomoides; species Heligmosomoides polygyrus. The sequence goes on from OX375869.1 coordinate 33,448,468, forward strand.
TAGCGCAAAACCAGAAATCCTGCACTGCTTTCTAGACGCTCTTAAAAACTCTCTGGACCCCTCGTTTCCTTCTGCCCAGCTCCGGCACTAAGTCGTTGGCCATGTTGACATGATGACTTCATGACTCAGATAAGATACACAGCTAGAGCGCTTGGAGATGTTCCTTCCATTGAGCGTGATTGGGGCATCAAAAGCCCGTATGTTTCTTGCGAACAACGTCTTCGTAAGAATCAGCTGTAGTCGAGCGATTCCACTTACACGGTAGAGCTCTGCGCGCCATGCTAAGATCCGGGGCCAGAACTCTTGCTTCAGATTAATATTCCATTTAACGTTTTAACGGAGCACCACATTTAGTCATTTAAAGAGACCTTTCGAAAGGTGGAGCTTGTGAAAAAGCAGGTCATCATGCAATCTTTTTAGCACAACACTGAGGGATTCAACTGTGAGCGTTGCAAGGATGGCTACTACCGTCCAAGTGGTCTGTCGCACTACAGGTAAGTATCCAGAATCCCTTTGTGAACATTCAGCTGGAGGAGCGTCTCTGGAGTGTCCTCATTCAGGGACGATGCCTGTCGGACCTGCGACTGCGACCTCACCGGCTCTGTGAGCGACGTTTGCATTAGGGACGATCAGAGCGCCCTCTCGGGACAAGTGAGTCTTCAGCTGTGCTCAGCCACTGTACAACGTCTATGTTGCCTTATTCCAGCACCCTGGTGACTGCGTCTGTAAGCCGGGCTTCGGTGGACGTCGCTGTGAGCGCTGCGCTCGCGGCTACAGAAACTATCCCAAGTGTGAACCGTGTCCGTGCAACCAAGCTGGCTCCGTGAACTTCGACACCTGCGAGGAGGAGAAGTGAGTTCCCCATCAGAATCGTGGCTTATTGATGGTTGACTATGCTATTTCAGATGTCAATGCAAGGCGAATGTAGAAGGCCTCTACTGCGATCGTTGTCGGCCGGGAACCATTCATCTGAGCGCCGATAATCCACTGGGTTGCCAAGCCTGTTTCTGCTTCGGAATGAGCACTACCTGCAGGGAGATCCCGTGGGCAACGGCGTCGGTGGGTTGCCCATCCCTGCTCCCGAACTCTCTGGACGCCTGAACCGCATAAAACGCCATGCAGTGAATTCTATTCAGATCTCGAACAACGTCGGCTGGAATCTGACTGATCTCAGCGGTGGGAGAGATGTTCGGCCGGAAATCGAGAATCGCGAGGTGCTCATGTTCAACGCCAACCAGAACAAGGACCGGTCGCTGTTCTACTGGAAGGCTCCTGATACCTTCACTGGGAACATGGTCCGTTATTTTTGAAGAAAGGACCTCTTAAAGCTTGCAATAGGAAAGCTCAATGCCTACTATTTTCAGCTGAACAGCTACGGTGGAATCCTTCAATTCTACGTGTACTACGTTCCTATTGAGCAGGGCAACAACATACCGGTCGCCGATCTCGTCATCGAGGTAAAATCGGCTGCGATATGGTTTAAAAGTCTCTACTTCAGGCTATCAAGCGCATTCTGCCTGAGTGACAATTATTTGAATTTCGCCACCCACTCATTACTTGCTTGGGATAGCTTTATCTCAAACAGCAGCAATCTAAAGATCTCGCTTTTATTGCCATCATTTTGGAGCTTAACCTCGGCTTAAAGTTGGCGCATATTTACAAATAACCATGCTCCCTCTTGTTGACCATATGATTTGCAGCAGTTCAATTGCTTGCCTAGCTGAATGAGATACAAAGGCTTTTTTATTAAGCGTTTTTCTCATGAACTTCTTTTCCCTTCGAGTGTTTCTGGAGGACTTCTGAATCAACGTCAATGATGCCGGCTATCGCGCAAAGGAAGTAATCCCTGCTGGCGTAAACGCAACTCGATAGCTTCTATAAAGACGCTTTGTTGCGATCAAAAATATAGCGCCTGGCGGGACTCGAACCACTAATTGATAGCTTTTTGGAGGTGCACTTGCTCCCCTGGGACAAAACTGACCTAATCCCACATCTCCACATCTAGGACTTAACGGACGCGTCCAGCGCAGTTAGAAGAGATGCCGACTGTCCAGTGAACCCGATACCAGGTGACAGGGCACCACCTTATTAAAAGCTATTGATGAAGCGTGAGGCATCCAAAAAAGGGATGGTGTTTGTCATCCCTTTTTTGGATGCCTCACGCAATCGACTTCTACGGGATATCGTGGAGATTCGGATTTCCCGCCCAGGCCAACCAACCCTTCCATACCTCGGGGTCGATGAATTATACCAGACTGGTCTGAGAAGGATAATGATTTTGATTTTATTCATCGGCCGGCCACCGCAAGTCATTGTATGGCTAAATATGCATTCAAATCTCCTCCACGACATTCCGTAGAAGTAGAATGCGGAGCGCATCCCAGAAGGGATTGAGTAAACCGTCCTTTATCCTTTTTATCCTTTATTTATTCACTTATGCGCCAAAGGGCGCGATAATTCATCAAAGAACAGTAGCCATCTGATCTGCTAATACCACCGCAGGTAGAAGTGAAAAAAGATCAAAATCAACGAAAACTAGGTATACTAAAGTAGATATAGACACCGTAGAAGCAAAGAGCTGAAAAACAACCAACTATTTCAAACTCAAAAACGACCAAAACTGGAGAAAAAGCTGTTATAAAACTGAAGGACATGCGCATTCCACTGTCACTTATTGTCACTTATTGTATTGTTGTGTTTGTCACTTATTTTTGAAATAGAACATGGAGCACAATCAGGTGGAATAGTTTGGCACTAACCTCAAGCTCCCATCCCTCTTCCCTTTCAAGAGGCAAGTGGCACACTCAAAGTTGTGTGCTCGACATCCTTACCCTTTGAAGCAATAGGGTTGTTGTCATTGAGTCCGTAAGACACTTAGTAAGGTTGAGATCACATCATCAGTACTGTAGCATTAGGATCTTCGAGAACTACCTGAAGGGACATGACTCTCATACACCTCCGCTAGAATCACCTTTTCGCATAGATATTCGAATGATTTCCTTTAAAATTTGAATTTTCGAACTCGCCTAATCGAAAAAATGCGTGTTTCTAATGTATATGAATTCGAATATTCAAAAAATCGCGTTTCCAAATATATTCGAATTCGATTATGCAGAAAAATCATGTTGTTCGATTATACTGGAATTCGATTTCTCGAAAAATATCACTATGCGAAGCCATTTCAGTACTGGAAACTTTTGCGAGAGCATAAATATACTCCACACTTCGGGATTGCCTTGCCCTGCAAGAAGGCGTGTGTACCTTTTCAGTTAGTTTAAGTTGAGTTTAATGTCAACGGCTGGACGGTGTTCGAAGGGTCATAAGCGTGGAATATCAGTCTTTCCGACATGGCGTGATGACACTACCCGAACTGATGGCATTATCCGCGATGGAAACCGTACATACTCGCTGGGTTGTCGCTCCAGTTGTCCCCGATGAAGGTTTCCGTAAAGTGCCGCTTCTAAGTTTCTTCCCAAAATTTCAAGTAGTAGGATGTACTCGCCACAACATATCATATACGAGGTTCCCTAGTTCTGCCTTTTGTCCCTCAATTTTCGATTTACTCTTTTGCAGGGAAATGGCATCAAAGTCGAGTACTACAGCAGAATCGACTTCTTTCCTCGCGAGAACATGACAGTTCAGATTCCCATCAGGTGAGCGCCGCGCAGTCTTTTCGAGACCACGTGCTCATTTATTCAGTAGTATTATAAAGACTGATTCCAGAGAAGGATCGGGGTGGTATAACTCGGTGACCAGGACTCCCGCCGACAAGGCGGATATGTTGAGAGCATTGGCTGGAGTTGAGCGATTTTTGGTTCGGGCCATGTACCAGCAAAACCAACTTCAGAGCAGGTGGGTCTGTTGAGTTTCAGCAGCGCAGGTTGGGAACTGGACGAAGAATTCACAGCTCTGCTTCATCACGGCCCCCACCCTCAGCCCTTCAACACAATTTCCATGATCTTTTCGTTTTTCTCAACGACGATGACACAGCCACGTTTACCAAATTCTAGGAATTCTCCTGGTGTATCACTTTTTCGCCACAAACATTCGTTGGACTTATTAGAACTCGGCGACGAGCCCTTCAAGTAAAAACGAAAAACAAGTCACTATCAATACATACCTGATCATTAGCAGATTACTCCGACGTCAATGAGGGAACAGACCGCACTTTGTTTGCAGCATCTTCGGCCTAACGCTTGACACGGCGGTGCCTCCACCTACCGGCAGTCCCTCAGAGGAGGACGTCCTGCATCCAGCGACGACCGACACTCGCATGCGAGGTGTCGAAGTGTGCGACTGTCCGGAGAACTTCGCCGGAAACAGTTGCGAGGTGAGCCCAAACTCGTCGTTGGGTCCCCTCCCTGCATCTGGTCCCTCATTCTTCACATGCATGGGGTCGAGATTTTTCCTGATTTGATAGAAAATGTGCATTCTACTATCAGGACTACATGTTTCCGAAAAATTCTTCGTTTTCTAGTCCTGTGCACCGGGCTATCGTCGTGTGAACAATCAGCTCTACGGCGGAAGCTGTGAGAAATGCTCGTGCCAAGGACACACGAACACTTGTGATCCTTTCACAGGGGCCTGCACGAACTGTCAGGTGAGCTACATAGAGATGGAAATTCCATTTGACGCAGCCTAACCGATACCAGGGTACTAATCTGAATACCCAACTCTCCTAAATTGTTAACCGTACGTAATACTAAACATTTTGTGGCCTGCTGCAAAACTTATCTGAAGAGAGAAAAATAAAGAGAGAAATCTTTCGAGTAAGTGGTAATGGATTGGAATCCGTGGAACAGCTGAGTACAGAGCGCAGAGTCGTGTGGAGCTGCTGCCTCAATGGCGGCCTATGTACTAGAACAAAAAATGGTGGACAGGTTTTTGATTATTCAAAAAATACGTGGCTTAGTTCATATTATATAAAGCATGTCGGTTGGGATCCTATTTGACCGCCTTTGCTTCGTGATCATTCTACGTAGCAGCACTACATACGGTCTGTCTCTCATCTCTATGGCTGGAAATGTAACAAATACCATACTAGTAGCCACATGTACTATTCATGCGATCAAACTCCAAACTTGCACACATGTGATCAATCTCAAACTGAGCTGTGTTTACTGCGTTAGCCTCACCTTAACGCAATGCTATTCTTTTCAGCATAATACTACTGGTCCACGCTGTGAACTCTGTCTACCTGGACACTATGGAAATCCATCCCTCGGTAGGAGAACGCCAGTTTTTATCGCAGAATTTTTCTATTTAACCTACTTCTTCGTTGTTTAGGGGGTGAACTCGGAGCTTGTCGCCCTTGTGCATGTCCAACGGCGGAGAACAGCCGCTCCTCGGAATGCGTAATGACACAGGTAGGAACCAATTTTTATTTGCAGCTTGTCAGGGATCCTTCACGTCCTTCCAAGAACACTTTCAGCTAGTTGTTGCGGGACCGGCAGCTTCGCAAGAAGACGCCTACGTCTGTACTGCTTGTGAACGCGGTTATGAGGGGAACAAGTGTGAAGTGTAAGTCTCTCTCATGTCATCTGAGTCTCTGTGAAGCCACTAAATGAACGCTGTTCAGGTGCGCTGATGGCTTCTTCGGCAACCCTCTGGAGACGAACGGCACTTGCAAGGAGTGCGAGTGCAACGAGAACATCGATCTGATGGCCATCGGAAACTGCGACGCGGAGACCGGCAGGTGCTTGAAGTGCATCGGCGACACCACTGGGGAGCACTGCGAGGTAGGAGCGGACTTGCGCTGTTTGCCCATACTTCCCGAGCTGAATTGGAATCAAAGAGACACTTGGCGTGCAGTAAAAAGTGTCAGAGAATATCAAGCGCTTTCGCGGGATGCTCATCCAGCCTCAAGGTCACGGGAACAAATTTTTCTACGCATGAAATGGATGAACTCCTAGTCCGTGTTCATTTTCTTTGACGAACATACGAAGTCTGACTTCATCTTTACAACCAATGGAAATTTAAGGTCTCTTCCCTTTTTAATGAATTATGGTAAACAACTTTACAGGAAAATTGTCCACCGAGGAAGACGCTTAAGCGAAACAATACTTATTTACTTACTTTGATAGGTCGGTGGTCCATCGGTCATGGTGAAGACCACAGCTCCCACATTCCGCTCGATATCTGACGACTTCCATTCAGCTAAACAGACGCCTTCCCAAAACGATCTCGAGAATAGAGTCCGCCCATCCCGTCGGCGGTCCTCCTAGCGACCTCTTAGTGTTCCTTGGAAGTCAATCAGTCCATGCTTGCCGTTTCGTCGAAGAAAGTAAACAGCACAACGACGCTCCGACTTCTCCGTGTACAGTAGCGGATCTGTTAGACAATGCTTCTTCCTTATGTCTGAGATTCGCAACCGAATTTATCATTTCTTGGTCCAATTGATCTTCAAAAGACATCCTTCCAATGCTCGATGGTATGGCCTTCTTGTCAGGCCTGGTTTGGAGGTGTAGCACACTGATGGCAGTACAGGTGCGTCGAAAATCGTTGCTCTGAGGTCAACACCTCTTATTTTGTCGGAGCGAAGTTCCATATATACATATGTATGTGGTAGGAAAAACTGCCGTAGCTGCACGAAGTTAGAACCGACCTTCGTGCTTAGTCCCCGCAATTTAGCTCCACAATAACTAAGGGTATGTCTCTCTGTCTCTCTATCTATCAGAATAGCCACATGAATGCATCCTATCGTAAGGTCTTTCCGGTGGGAACGATGTCGGTTTTGAAGACATCTTGTAGGTGTAAAGCTACTCAAGACACTATCTAACGTACATGTTTGCAGGTGTGCAAGGAGAACCACTGGGGCTCTGCCTTGGAGCACTCATGCAAGCCCTGCGGATGCCATCATGTTGGAGCCGACTCGCCTCAGTGTAGCCTCTTGGACGGCGAGTGCACCTGCAAGGAGAACTACATCGGAAGGCAGTGCGACAGATGCATAGTGAGTTCCACAATGCCCTGAGGCATCCCACTTGCTCATCGACTCCATTCAAGGACGGTCACGGAGACATCGAAAACGGCTGTCCGGCGTGCGAGTGCGACGTCATCGGCAGCATCGGCGATCAGTGCGACGCAGTCAGCGGGCAGTGCACCTGCAAGCAGGGCGTTTTCGGCAAGGTATCGGCCTGTTGACTGTGGTTTCGGTGCCGGACTGACCGGGATGTGTTCCTTTCAGAGATGCGATCAGTGTCGTCCGTCCTACTTCAACTTCACCGACGCCGGATGTCAGTTCTGTCACTGCAACATTTATGGATCGATCGAGGATGGAAAGGTATGCTCCCTCCTGTTCTTCTTAAAGTCAACCATGTATTAGTAAAGCTTTGCTGAAAGCTTTTTGATTTGCAATTTTTACCAGTTTCCCATCCCTCTTCCCCGGACACGTGGTCTGCAGTAAAAGGAGGTCCCCGAAACCAACCAAGTACTCTACTGCTTCGAGGTCAGAGCGCTAGGGACGCTGCCAAGAACGGGGACAAAACCACTCCTAATCATTATATAATCCAAATACGCATTTAATTCACCTCCACGACATCCTGTAGAAATAGAGTACGTTGTGCATCCCAACGAAGTATAGATTATTGCCGTAATTCATCCCTTAACCTTATGGCACTCGGATAATGTATCTGCTGTTCAGTGCTTCGAGCGCAAATTTCATGCCTACTGGCCTATACCCTAGGAGTCTGAGTCAAGCCCACACGGCCAGCAGACGGGGACAGCTCCTGGGTTACCGTCATGTGCTCTTCTTTCCTGTAGATCCTTGAAGGCAATCCAAAGCGCATTTATAGTCTTGTGCTACTCAATTATAATTCCCACGCGAACTACTGCACCAACATAACCACCAGCGCATGTGCTCCTCCATCGGTACAGAAATTCGGACCCGAGGACAGGGGCACACTTCCTTCGCCGTGATGCTATCGCGGCGCTCAGTTTATGGCCATACCGCAAAATCCTGCGACTAACTAGACTTGCTGGACGTTGGCTTCAACTTGATAAAGAACATCCAATTTCGTGAAGGTGTTCTTCGACGTGCCTTGTTTCTCCGCGAGCAAAAGTCAAACGGTCCACGCCTTCCTCAATTTCTGCAAAGAATGACGACCTCGTGCTGTACCACAACATCGGCGCTGTAATGTTGAAGAGTAAGGGTTCATCAGGACCTCGCTGATAGATCTTCTTTCACTGTTTTATTTTGTGGTGTATAAGGGATAAGGGATATAGGAAGGCGTTAATTAGACCACTCGCGGGATATCCTACATAGTAAACAGCGCCTCTTCCGGCTGCGCTACCACAGGCGACATAGTTCATATAGAGAGTTTTAAATTTAGTTTCTTTTAGCTTGCTGTTCTCAATCACGCTATTGAATTAGCGTTGTATTTAGTGCAACAATGTCACTGGTAAATGCGAATGTCGGGACAACGTCGACGGAACAATGTGCGAGAAGTGTGCCGATGGCTACTTCAACATCACCAGCGGTACAGGATGTCAGGTAATCAGACAAAATGCGCATAGCCTTAGATGTCGCTGCCTTACCTGGAGCGATATGCTGTCAAGGTTAAAATAGTAATATATTCGTTTGGGGTGTACCGAAGATACATAGAAAGTGAAGAATCGAAGGAGCAGACTCGGCACTAATGTTTCATCCGTGAACTGACATGGCTTCTATTTTTGAAAAAAAAATAGAAAAATAGTTTTTTTTGGTGGGGGAGGGGGAATTTCACCCGTGTCAGGACAGCCACGGTAGATCATTAGTGTAACAAAACGGACTAGAGAGAAAATGGTGACGTTGCAATATTGTCCTTAAGACGTCAAGACGCTTTCGCGAGCATGTCCGAATACTCCGTTTTCATAGTTTGCACAACCTATTGTCGAAGAAGGTGGGGAAACTGTGCCCGCTGCACGAAAGTTCCTCTGTCTTCCAATGCGTGATCCGCCTGTTTCAGGCCTGCGAGTGTGGGATAATGGGATCTGATGGCGAGGCCTGCGACCTGCACTCGGGCCAGTGCGTCTGTAAACCGGGCGTGACCGGCTTAAAGTGCGACCGTTGTCTGCCGAACCACTATGGTCTTGGAGACGATGGATGTAAAGGTACGCGTGAAATTCTTTAACAAGGGCTATATTCTGCAGCGGCACGGTTTACAAAATGGTTGCTAGATATTTCATTAGAAGAAAAAAAAATCATCTGCCATGCTCATTCAGCACCAAAAATTGCTCCTTCCACCGATCCGGTTACAAGCTGCACACTTCCAATTTTTGCTTCTACTTAGGACCGACCAGCTAACGTTTGATGAACATGTTGCAAAAACTGTCGCCGAACCCCATGTCAAGTCCAACTCTATCTCACAAGCATTTCAAACTCGCAATATGGCGACATTATTCAGCCGTTTTTCTCTTTAAGTAAGACAACTCTTGGAGACCTGAACATGTGTACGGTCTATTTTAAAGCAAAGTAATATCAATTAGATACAAAGTGCGCAAAAAATTACAAATCAAGTGTTCATTAAAAATATTTATTCGAAGTTTTCTACCCTAAAAGATCGACACAACTCGGTGCTACGTCGTTATCACTAACGATAAGGCGAATTATCTGTGATCAAAACCTTGTTATTAGAATTGCTAATAATCAGAGGAATATCGGTGAAAATGAACTCTTATCTTTCTCCCGTTCGAAGGAGTCATCAGAGGGCACATTCTTAGAATTTAAACGCAAAAACCGCACGCAAAAAATTCAATAAATTTTCAGCTCGTGTTGTTAAAATCTGGGATGAGCTTCTTGCATCAATTCTCAATTCTTCTCCAACAACATTTGGCAACAATTTAGAAAATTTTCTTAAACAGAAAGGACAACCGTGCAGTTAACTGCAAAATAGTTGTTGTGAGAGTAGACGATATTTTGTTAAAACATATAGTAGTTTTTTTCAGTGAGTAGAGTGTTTTGAGATAACAACATTTTTCCCTTTATGAAAATTATCGAAGAAATCACTTTTGCCAATATTCAAAAAGCCAAAATTTGCTGTAATCCTTTGTGCAGAACTGATTTTTAATCACTTTCGACTCAATAAGTGATCTATGCCCGATAGTTCATGCGATTCAAATGACCGCTGGATATGAGAAAAAATTCACAGATGAGAGAAAACATAAAACATAACTTCAGGGGTCCCTTTGAAAAGGGTCAAAATTCTGCTTACGGTGGATGAAGTGAAGCTATAGAAACAAGGTGGAAACTAGCCGTGGGATGAGAATGGAGTGCATTGGTTATAACTTGTGCTTAAACAATCAATCCTGAGATAAGTCGCCCTCTTGATAACTTCTTGCTTCTCCTAGTCTGGGTTGTTAGCGAAAGAAGCCACTTAGATTGAAAACCGGGACTGCCATCCAATTAGCATTCACAGCGATGTAGAGGTCTGCGCTTTCTACCATTGGAGGAGGTCCTGTTTATTAGTTGCGTAAGGTGGCTAGAGAGTGTTACTAACCTGGTAGGCTGTAGCACCACTATCGTCAGCGTTTTGAGAAGGGAGATCTAGGCTCCAATGAATAGCAGGCAGTTTTGCTATAGATCGTGAGCCGCCTTCTCGGAAAATGTGAATGGGTGGAACAGTGAAACGCGTCTGTTTCTGAAGAATGCAGGAATGCTGATTTCAGAGTGCCGAGCCTGCCCTGCACCTGGTCAAGTCTGCGATCCAGTGACCGGAGAGTGCGTCTGTCCGCCGAATACTGTGGGAGAGATGTGCGAGAACTGCACGGAAAACGCCTGGGACTACCACCCGCTGAAGGGATGCAAGCTCTGCGAGTGTTCGGACGTCGGCAGCAGCAACGGCAAATGCGACATGCTCACCGGACAGGTCAGTGGAGTCGTCCAAGCACTGGGACTATGCTTCGCAGGTCATTCAGGTGCTGGAGGAGTTCTAAGATTTTATTGGAAACCATAGCTTTTGAGAGAGCAGAGCAGGGTGGTTATATTTTGACTGCTTACGGGGCTTGGAAATGGCTTCTCTTTCCATCATAGTTTATGCCTCCAAAGGATTTGCTTATCTTCCAAACGTGGCTGTTGGCTTTGATTTTTCTCGTTTTGTGGACAGTTCTGCTCTAGGGCAAATTAGAAACAGCTGATGATGTCGGTTAAGGCGTTCATCGCAGCAACCAAGTCACCATCCATTGACGCAGAGCACAGTGTACAAGATACAAGACAGCAACAGCGGGAGTAGTTCGGGTAGCAAAGCGATGAACTGGTCAACACTAGAAACATAGAATGAGAACGAAATTATAAAAACCAAAATTACGAAACAGGACGAATTCTCCAAAAACCTTTGTATCGGCACTTTCCTTCAGCAGCGCTGCCAATAGGAATTTTAATGCCCAGAACCGTGTCGCTCCTTTCTCCTCTACCGGCTAAACTTTATAAGCCGTACATTCGACATTAGGCAACTCCATTAGGAACAAGCTCTTACTAAACGCGGAACACGCGTGGCCGACCTACTGCGATACTGTTCCGAGCACTTTCCAAGAGATCTCGGATAAAGGCGAATATGTTCTCTACTCACACAAAGGGGTCCACGCGTAGTTCCTGAAGAAACTGCAGGGTGAGTGGGAATACTTTGCTGTAGCCAAAGGATTCGAGTAAGGTAAAACAGCGGATCTCTCCCATTCACATCTCTGTCGTGGTACACCAGGATCTGAGCTTCCCATTCTTCTTTGTTGTCGTCATGGATGCCATTACGAGGTCTTCAGAAACGTACCATTTTGAGCTGCTTTATGCTGACGACGTGTGTAACGTTCTCCTGCGAACGTGGAGTCAACCCGAGCGAGAGGAGCAAGCTTAGTGTGACCCCTCAGTAGTTTGGACTCAAGCTGAACGTCATGAAGGCTGAGTATCTAACGACTGACGTAAACGAGTCCCAACTTATCAAGATTAATGGCACCGGGAACTACGGATTTGAGGAATTTGGGATCAGAAATTGCGTCCGATTATGGTTGAAGTGAACTCGCGCGTGAGTGCAGCTTGGTCCAAGTGGTGCTAGTTGGCTGGAATGCTCTGCGACAGGAAGATACCAGAGCATCGAAAGTCGAAAATCTGCATCGCCGTTCTGCCGGAAGCAACATACGGGGCTAGGTGTTGGCTTCCCACTGGGAAAGTTCTCCTCAGTGTCATGGAGACGAAGATGTTGGACCGGACGCTACTGTCCAGTGGCATTGTTTCGCTTGCGGTAGTATATCCTTGTTATGATTCTGAGTTTCGAATGAAAGTTTCGCATCAAACCTGAACCTCAGAATCCTTAAGGCATCCCATCGTCAGAGGAGCACAATCAGAAGTCACTCCATGAGGTCGTGTCGATGTGGTTCAAATACTCGCTACTTTCAGTGCAAGTGTCGCAACGAGTACGTGGGGCTGCGATGCGATCGGTGCACTCACGGCTTCTTCGGCTTTCCGAACTGCCAGCCATGCGACTGCGTGCCAGCGGGCACGGACCCGCTCCAGTGCAGGGATGGCCTCTGCCTGTGCAACGAGGAGGGCGAGTGTCCGTGCAAGGTAGTCAGTGATCGGTCCCCACAGCCATGTGGCAATCGATGCGACCAATTCGTTTCAGAAGAACGTGATCGGCACGAAATGCGACAAGTGCAAGGAGGGCACGTTCAGTCTGGATGCGTCGAACCAGCTCGGCTGCACCAACTGCTTCTGCTTCAGTCGGTAAGGGACCTCGAGCTTTTGCCGAGATACCGTTGGCTTACTGTAGGGAATTTTAGGAGCAGCACCTGCGAGCAGAGCTCGCTGCTCTGGCAACAGACCTACGCTGAGGATCGACGAGCAGTGTTCGAGGAACCGTGGGACTACTACACGAAGAAGCACAACTTGAACCTGCTCAAAGTTCGTCCTTGGCCATTACTGCCTGCCAGCATTTGATATGATCAACGGAGTTTCAGGAGTATCCGTCTCGCTACAACAGCTATCCGACAGATGCGGTGCCGCTGTACTGGCCGCTGCCCAAGTCGATGCTCGGCGATAGAACGTCCAGCTACAACGGCTTCCTGAGGTTCAAGGTAAGACAGTTTGATATTCGAGTCATACTCATTTAAGCTCTAACTTGGGAGTCCTTTGGATTTTTTTAAAATTTGTGAACTTTTTGGGAACTCGCCACAACCTGATACGCAATAGTATACATTTTTCTTTCTTCCAAGGTAGGATAATTCATTTTACCATGTGAAGCAAAAGAAGCTTTGAAGAGCTTCAAGCCTAGAGAAGATACGATTTGAGTTGACTAGCTATAGTTAGAGCAAAACAGCTTGCTACGTAAAATTCTACATCCAGTACTGTGCATTCCTGAACATATACTAAAATTGGAACTCTACATCTAGTATTTTATTGAGCTCATTATTCAAGCTGTAGCCTTGCAGTCTAGTAAAGGTTATCAATTCGCCTTTCATGATCAGTTGTCGACTAACGTAAATAAAATTTCTAAGAACGTGTAAAAATGTTAGTCTCATTTTTAGGCTATGTTTAAGCGGAGAACTATGTTTCTGTTGCGATTGATAATCGTAAGACAGTTGATAGAGTGATATTGAAACCTAAATGCGAGGTTATCTTGTGAGGTTTTGGAACGCTTTCAACTAAACCAAGTACGACGTAAGCAGTTAAGGTAAACATAATGTCAATCCAATTAGATACATTCGGCCTTTCATTTTTACATGAGGTGGTAGGCGAATATTAACTGACATATGAGTACAGATGGTGGGAGGAAACGTCGGCTGTCGCGGGCAACCGATTACAGGTCCCTGGTTCGGTTTCCTGCCCAGGCCAATCAAGTCTTCCATCCTTCAGAGGTCGGTGAATTGGTAGCGGACCTGCCTATGAAGAATGAAACCTTGATTTTTGTTCCTCGCCTACCCACCTCAACCCATTGAAAAGGCCAAATACGTATTCAATTGCCTCTCCGACATCTCGTAGAAGGTGGGTGTATGGCGCTTCCCAAAATGGAATGATTAACGCAAGCACTGCGGTGAATAAGAAGGCTGGTAATCCTTACCAGATGCGTCTGCTACCGAGCAACCAACTTCTGACTGAGGCAAGGATCGATCCTCAAATCGGTTTGTGGTATGTGCTTTCCAGACTCAACCCTCTCTTAGCTTTAATATGACTTGATCATTTCAGCTGTCCAAGTTTATTTTCTGGGTGAATACAGCTCTACGGGTTTGTGTTACAGATCTGGAACGAGGACAATCGCCGCGGAATTCAAGGGGTTCGACCGGACAATCAGTACTTCCGTTATTTTCCACAGGTAGGCTAAGCTATCGCTGCTGATTGGGAGCTTCTCCAGTCGTTTGTTAAGCCGCGTCAAAGTTTTCTAGTGCATCTGAACATTCAGGTCGTACTGGTGGGCAACAACCGCATTGAGCTGGAGCACATTCCACTGCAGATCGAGGAGGACGGCAAGTACAAGGTGAGTTAGTAGGGTGGACTGCACAGGTCTCTTACCTTAGATGCTGTATGTCAAACGCCTGGCTTCCCATTAGACCTTGATGATGGGACGTCGTCTGGACTGTGCAGTTTCCCTGCTACAATGTTATTCTGTCGTATATACATATATACATAAATGATTCACTGCTGGCAGTCTTCAAATGATTGCCGATTCTTGAACTAATCTTTGGAGGACTCCTATCATGCCTTAACCTGAAAAATGAGTACCATATTATCCTTGTTCATTAACTAAACTAGTGCTGGGTCATATTATGATGTAGAAGTTCGAGTCTGTACAAGGCAGATGGAGTAAGAACACTTGACACTTTGTACACTTTGACATCCTTGTAGAGACTGAGTAAAAGTTTAGGTCCGCCTTCACGAGTCCGAATGGCGCTCCCGACAGAGTCCCGAACTGGCGGTGACCCGAAAGCAGATGATGATCGCCCTCCAGAACCTACAGGGCGTCTACATCCGCGGCACCTACAACTACCCGGCGAGAGGTGATGCGATTTCTATGAGTGAGGTGAGTCCGCCAGGTCGACTAGAAAGTCTTCGAGCTGCACCGCCGATCCCAAACGTTCAATCGCAGGTCTCGCTCGACGTTGCCGTACCCCCTTCCACTGGAGTATCTGGGTCAGTAGCAGTAGGGGTCGAGCAGTGTACTGGGTGCCCTCAAGGCTTTACTGGAGCGTCGTGTCAAAACCCTGCTACCGGATACTGTAGGAAGAAGCAGCGGTAAGTTCTGAACACTTGCTTCTGTTTTGAGAGATGAGCTGCTTTTTTCAGAGACTACCTGAACTCCCCAGACGACATGGATCTCATCGGCTGGTCAGAGCCATGCGCCTGCAACGGTCACTCCGTCACTTGTCATCCGGAAACCTGCGTCTGCACGGTAAGCAGATCACAGCTGTACGAGCTTCCGAAATGCACTCGTTCCAAATGGCACGACCTTTCAGGATTGTGAGCACAGCACCATGGGCGACCACTGCGACCAGTGCAAAAGCGGCTACATTGGAGACGCCAGGGAAGGCGGCGCCAAGGCCTGCACCAAGTGCGCCTGCCCGCTTGTGGAGAATTCCTTTAGGTAGGAAAACATATTCTTGGAGGTTCCACCCTCGATCTGATCTAAATCCGCGCAATTTTAGTGACACTTGTGCTGCGGTGGACTATGGTAGAGGCTACGTGTGCAACGCCTGCAAGCCTGGCTACACCGGACAGTACTGCGAAAGGTAGGCAAATTTAGCTTATTCCTGTGAGGAAAGGCAATGTTGCTGGAGCGACTGGTAGTGGTACTCAGCGAGACTGTCAGTTAAAGTGCAGGTATGGTAAATCTAGCTCCGTAGCTATTTCTAAACATGGACGCTATTGCTGAAGCGCCGTGCCTGTGCTACCGACTACTGTTCAAAGACGCAGATCCTGGCTGAGTTTTGCTGTAACTATAGGAGTGTCGGCGGGGAACGGAATTTCTGATCCGCCTTCCACCTCCAACGAACGGAAAGGACACCAAGATATATGTAGCCAATGCCCTATTCGCGACGGGAGTGAACTGACCAGAAGAAAAACAGCGAATTGGTGAGCTTTCAAGTGCACCGAAGTACTGAAGGAGACGCCTTCAACCCATCAATTTGACTCTTCTAAATCTCCCGTGTTTTCGTACGCATTAGAAAGTGACCGCGGCCAATGCAGAATGAACACGCGATCAGAGTTGCCTAACGAATTATATGGAGGACGCTGACATGAATCTCGTAAGTGAAAGAAGGCCTTCGGAATTTCGAGACTCCTCGTTGCTCGATTAGAAGCACCGTCGCTTGAACCAAGTAACAGAAAATAGGGCGGTACGGTCATGTTATGGGTCTTGCCGCCATTGGACAATAAATAGGTTTTCCCACAATGTTAAAAGAGCGTTTTATAAGGGAAAATGGTGAGTTTTAAGAAGCTGTTAGAACTGGCTTTCAGTAATCTTGAGAAATGAAGGATTAGCAGAACTAGGTATTGTAAGGAGCTCTTACGGTAAATGTAGCGAAGGTAGGCAGCATTGGAAGGTGGGAACGCGACAGCCAATCACCACCAAGCAGAGGAACATCGACGGAGCACACGGCAGTAAATCAGGGTGCCGACCGCACTCTTCTCAATGGCACGCTCATTCGATGCGGTCAGATTGCCCGGCAACATGAACCATTCTTACTGACGACCCTAAACGGTCGATATAATGCTTCTTCTCTCTCTAGAGCAATACGACCTATTGGTCTACTCTGGCACGCAATATGGATGAATGGAGTCGTTTCTGGGGTTTTACGAGAAAACTCACGTCTCGAATTATAAGTCAATTATAAGTCATGCTTACCTGAAATCGTAACTAAGTGCTTATCTTCTGTTCTAGCCATTCGTGAAACGTTTCGTGAGCTATGAGTGCTGCACTTGAATTGTTTTTGTTTAGTGAAATGAGTGCAAAAATTTCTACATACAAACCTCTGTAGAGGACTACGCTACTTATCAAGAAAAGCGGCCCTGAAACTTTCAGCTGCGTGACCGGCTACTTCGGCGAGCCATCGATGCCGGGTGGATTCTGTCAGTCCTGCGACTGTCATCCCGATGGCTCCCTCCACGGAGCCTGCAACCCGCTTACCGGACAATGCGAATGTCGCCCGGGAGTGACCGGTCGCGACTGCAGTCGTTGCCAGCATCGTCACGCATTCATAGGAGGCGTTTGCACCTGTAGGTTTCAGAGTGGATTCCAGTGGATTCCTCGCATTCGACTGCTCTCGTTTCAGCATGCGATCAGGGCTGCTATCTGCCCCTGATGACCATGGTCGACGAGCTGGAAGTCACTCTGGCTAATCAGAACTTCAGCAGTCTACGACCTATACCATGGAAACGACTGTCTCGCATTGGCAACAACACCGAACGTGAGTAAACGCTCCCTTATTTCTCGGACCACGGCTGTGTCCAATTGGTCTTAAATCTGTGTTTCTTACGGCTTAGAAATCTCACACCAGTTTCGATTACTTCTGTGTCGAACGAGGTTGTGAGGTGGATCAGTATTGAGGTATTGAGGGCCGGCGTTTCAACCTGCTCGTCTTCTTCGAAGAGCTTCAGGATTTGGATGTTGCTATTTATCCGATCAAACGCCTCATCGACTCTAGCCTTTCGGATATCGTCTTGAGGCATAGGCGAAATAAACGGCAGAAAGTCATCAGTGACCGAAGGACACTCATTTCGGTTGCTCGTTCGTGGATTTCGTGGAAGAATCCAGAGCGCCTCCAGCGCTTTTCAAGACGAAATATCTGTCTCGATAGTCAAAATCGTGCACATCACATCAAAATCATTTCCACCATGTTTCTCCACTTTATGCTTGCTCAGAGGATTCGTTAGCATACCTCGCCTTTTGCACACTAGATGCTCATCAACACGAATGGCAAGTGCCCTTCGGGTTTCCCTAATGTATGTCTGGCTGCATGCCCGGCATTCAAGCTCACATTTAACGCCAACTTTGGCGCAACCCCTTGCTTTCCCGTAAGGAAATACAGCACGCACTCCCTATCGTAAAACTTATTTCAATCCAGCTGGCGTCTGATGCTGTCGTTTTGTATGTTAACAACACATCTCACATCAATGTTTGACCCCAACACCCTCGAGAACTGAGATTCTAGCTCATACCGATCTAAGGAAAAGGATCGGATTCTTCATGCTCAGGAGAGCCAATGCTGGAGGCAGATAACGCTCTGGTTTAGGCATTTGAAAAGCACCCTCTTGAAGCCGAATCGGTCGCATTTCTTGGGTGCTGCTTTTATTTATTTATTTATGAATACGTCAAAGGACGCGCCACATAAGGGAAAAACAGAAACAACAGCAGAAAGCAGACGAACGATCACAGCTAATCTTGGCGGATTTTCCATGGAAACAAGCGTCGTCCACCTATCAGTAGGTAAAAACACTGACAACAAGAACTCCAAAAAAACGAGAAAAAGGGAAGTGCTTAGTGCGGAAGAAAGGGCAGGAAGGTAAAAAAATAAGCGTCTGATTTTTAAAGACCTGAGCGGAGTTTAAGGCCTCCGTTAGAATACATAGGCAGCCGGTTTAAATAAATTAGATAAACCAGCCGTTGACGGGCAGCGCATATATCTGCGAGGGCCAACGAAGAGCATGTCCCTAGACAGTCCTAAAAAGTAGGCTTTCAATAGTATGTGAACAATTCCAAGCGGACCATAGTATATATTGGAACATGACACCTGTGGACCTATGGAACGCCTTACGCAAGTTACCTAGCACGTAAGTTCAAAATAGCTCGTAAGCCTAGGAGATTCAGCAACGCCAGGTAGATAGCTGCCATAGGAGGCGTAATGGAATTAATAACAGGATGTTTCAACTCCGTAAAAAAACTAAAATACTAGATTAACAGCCCTTCAGCACTAAGCACCCTGAGAATAACTGGGCTAATCTGATGGTGAGTATAGCAGTCCTAAATTATCTTAACAAAAAAGGGAGACTGTCTGGTCACACTTGAATCCATGGAAAATTTACAGATCTTCCAATGATGATAGTCTTCAAACTTTCAAGAACTTCAGCGGTGAGTAAACGCTAACGCAACGAAGAAAATAAACAAGGAAGAAAAGAATGACGCATACATCATTAGCAACTAAAACGTTCTCCTCTATGGAACACTCGGAACCTACGAAGACTTAGAAAGCATCGAGAAAGAAAAAAACTACAGAAATAGGCTCGAGCAATCATTGTTTTTACAACCTACATTTCCGTAATCCATGGCGAAGACGTTTTACTGGAGAAACTAAAAATTTGGGGGTGATATGCAATGTCAAGATGAGTGGAATAGTAGTCTGTTAAGATCGAGCTTATTAAGTTGCTTCTTAAAGGCACAGCCACTAGTTGCTACAAAGAGAGTCGCTGGAAGTAGTTGGAACCATCTTGTACACCTGACAAACACATTATTAAACATTACATTATACTTTTTGTTGTGAATCTTTGAGTGGAAGATATTAAACCCACCTCTTCTCACACTAACGGTTTGAAAGTCCAGTACTAACTTGGAAGTATTTTAAACTCTCTCCGAAGAACACGAAAACAGAATGTTAGGTCCAAAACTGCACGCCTCTCCTCCAACGTCTTTAAGCCAAATCTGCTCAATCTTTGAGGATAGCTAGGCATATCTTGTCTACTACCATTAGGAGTAAGTCGATACCACAACAGACGGGTAAAGATTTGTTGTACCCTTTCAATTTTTAGAATTTCTTTTCTTAGGTGTGGGCTCCAAACGGGAGAACAGTATTCCAGGTGAGGTCTTACGTACAACTTGTAGAGCCGCAATAGTATGACCTCATCTGAACATTTTGTGCTTCGAAGGATAGAAAAGATTTTCAATATTACTCCATGTTATATGTAGGAAGGTTAGCAGACTGAGTAGAGAAGGAAAACCTTCCGGCTACTGGTTATCCAGGAAGTCTTCTGGTGTGGGTGACATGGACGAGGATACGCTGGCTAGTGGCGGCTGGTACCTCGAAGCTAACGTAGGTATAACTGCAGTTATTCATCGATCACTTGCTCAGTACATGCCATTCAAAGACGTTTTGCTCTGCGTGAGGCCTTCAGGAGTCGTAATAGCTCAAGAATAACCAGGGTACCCAACGGGTGTTTCCCCCCCCCCCCACACACACACAGCTTTAATCCACGGCATTCCTCTCATGTTGTGGATTTCTATGATTGGAAGCGAGTTGTGCTTGCTCGATAGCTAGAGACAATGAAGAGGTCGTGTACAATGGCAAACGTCCTAGGCGCCTCTCAGTGAACGGAATGTGTTGCGGCGCTGCCCTAGCATTCGCGTTCAGCGGACTTCTGTTAAGCTATGCAATGACAGCCTTGTTTTTAAGTGGCTTGAAACTTCTCGTGGTGAGTCCCTCAATACCAGAAGTACGCCTAAAACATGTTCGCAGATCTTAGGACAGCCGTGTCGTTGCTACATCTTCTTCAGCAATAGGAGTGACGAAACAGCTTGTAGTGGTAGAGGCGGAGAAGTATCATAACCTTTTCAGTGAAGCATTTTTTCGCACAAGAGTGGCAGAGACCTAAATTTCGTCGACCTGAGTCCTAGCCACGATTGATATTATATCATCTAGAAAATAATGAAGCTTTTCAGTGATTTTCGAGTTCGTGAAGGGTCTTGGAGAAGGTGACGATGAAGTGAGTGGAATCGTGAAGGGCAGCAAATACGCCAAAGAGGCCTTCGCCGTGATCGAAGGGGTGAGTGTCGGGCTCTGCTCTTTTCATTCAGCTGGATTTTCTCTGCCCCTTAACCGTATGCCAAAAAGATAAAGTCCAGGAAAAGAGGCGCAGGACAATCGGTCGATCATCTGTTTCTTCTTCAACTGTC
This sequence comes from Heligmosomoides polygyrus bakeri, assembly GCA_947359475.1. NCBI lineage: Eukaryota > Metazoa > Nematoda > Chromadorea > Rhabditida > Heligmosomidae > Heligmosomoides > Heligmosomoides polygyrus. The sequence goes on from OX375869.1 coordinate 33,469,302, forward strand.
CATTCCAGGCCCGCTTCCAAGCGGATCGCATGATGAAAGGCGTTACATCGCTGGAGCAGTTCACCGCGCTGGCCGAGGACCTGATTCTCGACACGCAGCTCACCTACGCCACGATGTTCAACACTACGCAGTTCCTCAAGCACTTCCACGAGGTACACATAGCCTGAAGCTCCCTTCTGCTATTCGCTCTATCAAAAGCGCCTCGTTTAAGCACGGCGGCACATCCGTCGGTGGCGCCACGCTAGACATGTGGGCGTTGGAGTCTGGGGCGCACTACAATGCCACCCTGGACCGGGGCGAATACATCGAGAAGCGACTGAATCGAGCCGAGCAGGAGTACAAGTGCGGAATCGATTAATTGATTGCTGAGATAGTGGCTTATCGAACGAAGTCATCTTTAGGAAGAACGAGGAGCTACTGAAGAGAGTCTTTGCGAACAAGCTGAACGACACGAGCTTCGAGAACATACTCAATCGGCTGGACGAGTTCGACCAGTGGCTTGAAGACTACAGGTACGTGGCTGCGACAGCTCTAGCCTTTCTCTAGTCGCCGGAAGGGAATGCGCCGTAATTCTTCAAGCATTCAGGAATTCAAGCTAGTGTTGTTACAGAAATGTAGTCATATATATTCCATAGGACATTTCTTACTTAGGCTGCCTTAAGCAGATTATCAAAGATTCAACTTCAGAGCCACCATCTATGATAGCGCTCGACGAGATACGGCTGAAGCAGAACGGATGAGCAATGTCGTGGCGAAGCGCATAGATAGATACAAGGTGAACTTATTCTAGATTTAAACTTAGGAGTTTAAATCAGAGAACAAAAAACAAATAAAACGGAAAACTATGATTAAATATTTAAAAATACGGACTTAACAAGACGCTTTGCGAAAGATAAGCATTTGAAAAGCTTGAACAGACTGTGCTCAGATATCCTCATTTCAACTAAGCAATGTGCTGAACTTCTGCGGGTTTCTATGCGTTAAAAATTAAGCTAATCTAATATTTTGCAATAGGAATCTATGTGCTTAAAGTCTGAGCCTTCCGCTGTTTGACGTGGTTAGTGGCGCACCAAAGAAAGCTGATGGATCTCCTCATAATAAAGCTAGAAAGCTCTTCATAACAGTTATAGTTACCAGTCATAGTTATTTATTGTCCTTATATCAATGAAGTCATTCCTATTATCTATACATCGATGTGCACTGTAAAATAGACGGAGCGTCCTTGCTCCAGCTCGTGCCACGCGGACTTTTTTATTGGGCGAATACCTCAAACTTGGGTAATTAAACCTTTATTTTAATGATCTACAACAAAAATACGGACACGTAATAATGTTATAACTAAGTGAATAAAATGAGGATACAAGGCAACAAATAAGGCATTTATGGCAACTAGAGTAAAGCAGTCGCATCGCATGGATGAGAAGCGCATCGCAGCTAGGGGCATCGCATCGCACTCCGGGGCTCGCTGGACAGTACACTGACTCGCTTACTCATCGCGAGCCCCCTTTTATGTGCTCGCGCAGAGGCTTCCCACAACAACTTCTCCGATTCCTTATATCCGCAGCGATCAAAATGTGATGGGAGCTATATGTTAAGAGAAGTTTGAGTTTGCCTGCTGCAATGCACTTTGTAATTGTCGTATTTTGACTAGAAAAAAATCGCGTAATCCGCGATACATTGTCTACGAGTTGGTGGCAACTATTAAATTCCCAGGAAGTCAGCGATGAGATTGAAAAACTCCGGGCGGAAGCCGAAGATGATCTGGCGAATGCGAGGAATTCTGTCGACAACGCTAAGGGAAAGGTGAGTGGATGAGTGGAGAAAGCTGTGCTTCTGCCCCGTCTATTAAACGGGTCTTCCAGGAGCTTCTGAATATGTTCGACGATAGCCGTGCCATGAACGAGACCTTGGGACCGGCTGCTGATGCGTCAGCGGAATGTCGCAACATCTCCATGATGTAGGGGTTCATAGACTGATGTAGTTACCGAACTCGCAGTGAAATGTGTCCTCATCCAGGTACGCGCAGCTCATCGACGAGTACGACGAGGTGTTCGTGCAGAAGGCAGCCGCCCATGCCGACGAGCTGGAAAAAGCCGCTGCTGTTCTGAAGGAGTCGTTCAAAGACACTAAGCTGGAAGCGGAGAATCCGCTCAAGGCCTCTCATGCCTATGAGGAAATCGCTGCTGGCCTGAAGAACGCCACAAAGGCTGCCGAGGGTGCTGTGGTGAGTAAAACAGATGTGCAAACTGCAAGCGGCTTAGACGTCAACAAAGTTCAACCATTCTCAGATCGCTGCCGAAGACGCTTATGCTGAAGCCGATGGAGATCCGGAGAACTCACTGGTGAAACGGGTCCTCGTATCGAAGAATACCAGCCAGGCCCTAGCTGAAGGTTTGAGAAATACAGATTTGTGTCTCGTTATTAACGTGTGGCATACGAGACATCGTTACAGAAGCCAGTGAACTGAAGAAACAATGGGAAGCGCTGGGAATGGAGAAGGAGCGACAGAGTCTCGACGAGCGCCTGGCATTCGTGAACGAGCAGAACATTGACATGACCAAGCGCAACGATGTCGTGAAGAGTAAGCTGGCGACCTCTCAGCCATTCTTTGCTGGCGGCCGAACGGTACTGGCGTTTCAGATCAATGGTCCAGGTTCGACGATCACCACGATCGCACGATCGGGCTGCAGTCTGTTGCCCGCGACGCGGACAAGCGCGCCGAAGCGGCTCGGAAATCCACAGATGCCCTTGTGAAAGAGGTAAGTCTAGGCTGCGTAGACAGCAAGTGCTAGAGGTCGGCGCGAGGTAATAAGATGACCTGAGGTACAGTAGATGTAAGAGGGAGGACGAGAAGTTGCAGCCAGTGACCCCTAACTGGCGGCCTGTAGAAGGTATGGGTCCAGCGAGGTGGAAGGGTTAGACACTCTAGAGAAGCTATAGAATATTTTCCCTAGGAAACCCTTCTGGAAGACGTCGTTCCCAGCAAGACCACCATGATCACCAAAATTAAATAATAATTGCAGGCGGAGGAAGTCACGGAGCGTACCAACAAGCTCCTAAACAGCACTGGAAAAGGCATCAGGGAGGAAATCGAGAAAGTAAGTCCCGCGCAGATTGCTCAAGCCGGAAACAACGCGCTTATTCCCAGGTTCGCAAAGCTCGAATTGAGTTAGAGAAGAACCACGAGGCCCTCAAGAAGGTCGGCAGCGTCAGTGCAGAGAACAGAAATCGCGCCGACGAGATGCAGAAGCAGCTTGCGCTCCTGAAGGACAAAATCAACGAGGCTCGCGAGAAGGCGCAACAGGTATGTACGTCCATTCGCGGCCCACCTAATCGGCAGTCGTCCGTACACTGCTGTTTCAGATCCGCCTTTCGCTACGCTCGGACGAACGAGGCATTTGTCAAAGATCGTTCATCTCGCCAGCTCACCCGTCTCCCTCGAACTCCTTCTCGATTCGCTACCGCCCGCTGAGGAACGTCCCAGACAGTGCCATCTTCGTGACGAGGACCAAACCTAGAAGAACGCAGCCCAGCGAGTTCATCGCTATCGAGGTACTACTAGCCAGCTTCCTACGCTAAGAGTCCTAGGTCCCCAACCCGAGACAATCTCTCTTTCAGATCCGAGGCAAGCGAGTTGTAGCCCACTGGAATGTTGGCGGTGGAGCTGGAATGGCCACGAACAGCCACTCCATACTCTTCGTTCCGAACACGGACAGATCTCACTGGTATCACATCGACGTCGAGCGCATCGGAAACGCCCTCAACCTGACCGTTGCTCTCAAGGAGACGCTTATCGGAGTCCGTAAGTCAACGGCCCTCCTACTAAGTCTACAGACTGCCTAACTAAAATCAATCCGGAAGGGAAGTCTGGACTCTCTCTCTCTTCGGATTTATAGTTAGTTAGGTGGTCATCTGCAAACCTCCCTCTATCCTGCCTTCTTTCAGCTCCTCGCCTTCGAACCGATGCGGTCAGTGTCTTCGTCGGTCATGGGGACTGGGACGGCGATGTGGTGTTCAACACGATTCCGGGAGAGACACAGATCTCAATGGGAACAGATGCTGCCAGCGCCGAAGAGATGGGACTTGCCACACACAAGGTGCCTTTGCATTTGATAATATTTTCTGATGCAGTCAGTACAAGAATCATGCAGTTTTTCAGTTCTTCGGAACCATCGGAAGTCTCTCTGTCGACGACATCTCGGTGCCACTGTGGGCTTTCTCGAGTAATTCGCCTGAATGTGACGGAGCGATTTCGCCGCCACAACCAAGTGTGCGGGGATACATGTTCCGGTACGCATTTTCGCAGCTAATTTGGCGGTCGAAGGACGAAAACGTTATGGGATTTAGAAGTCTAGCGACTTCTCACGTCATTCTGATGCTTGGCTCTCTGTGTTACTCCAACTTGTAGCCACGAATAAATTTCAAACATTAAACTTAAGAACTCAGAACACTGTCCTTTATGCGAGGTTGAGGGTTTTGCGGGAACGCAGAGTCGTAGCATACCAAGGACCTCTTTACTTTATCATTAGTTGAAGCCAAAGGCCTTCGCACTGTTAGTTGCTGAGAGAGCAATTAGCAATTAATAATTAGCAAAAAGAACTTCTAAGTTTATGGCCAAAATGGAGGTACACAGTCAAATTCAAATGCAGGAAAAGTTGCAAATGACTTCATTTCCAATCGGTGTTTTGTGGAGCAGCTATTCATCCGACATTGATCCATCTGATTGTCAGCTCTTTCGGTCTCTTAAGCAACATATGAGATGTAAAGACTTCGATGGCTAGGCACAGCTGGAATCTCTGGTGACACAGTTCTTTGAGCGATAGGTCCCTCTTTCGGGAAAAATAATTATCTGATTTACTTTACTAGACAGGTGAAAGTTGCGATTGGAAAATTTAAATGGTGATTGCTTTGTTGGATCAAATTGTCTACAGATCAATAAAATTCCCAGAAACTCTTCCTTTGTGTGACAAAATTTTCCCACGTTTTTCTGAAATTATCAATTTTCGCTTCACACCTTCGAGCGGTGACCAGCATTACAAGTGAAAAGTATGGTATTTGGATTAATGTGGCATTTTCAGTGATGGCTTCGCACAAGTCGAGCTTGCCGTTTTCGAAAGAACGCTTTCATCAATTTCCGTCATATTCAATGCGTACTCACCGAGTGGCCTTCTGTACTTCAGAGGATCGGAAACAAGCGGCGATTTCATCGCGCTGTATCTGAAGGACGGCCATGTTGTCTTCAAGGTTCGTTACTGACGATTTCTTACACTTTTCCATGGGCGGAATTCAAAGTATCATTATTCCTATGTCAAACAGCACCTGTGATTTTGGAAGTCATAGCGCACAACTAAAACCGGCTTGAAGAAAAGGAGAGCTCAGAGTCACCTGGCCATCCATTTTCGCAATTATGTCGAAACTGATGTTCACAACAACCTACCTCTGGAATACTTTAAAAATACATGAGGGCACAGAATCACCTGGCCGACATCTTCGTTGAGCCACTGCTTGCGAAGTCGTTACGCGTTATCCATCATCTTGTGATTAGTTTTGAAGAGTTAATACCACGATTGGTGTAATCAGGCCTGATAGGAAAGCGGCAGGAGTTGTTTTTGTGAGGAGTGGCTGGGTGGACACAGAGAGCGCTCGCCGACCGTTCTTGTTGAACCGCGGAGAAGTGCACTCCAGAAGGCTGATGCTCTTCCAGCATTACCCACCATGCTGTTTTTTTGTTTTCTGAATACTGTCGGTTTATGAGAAACCGATTCTCTGGATTTGAGCCAGATTCCAAGAAAGATTGAAGTGCGATTGAAAATTCAGACGGCTTGAAAAAATACGATCTTTGTTGTTTTTCCTAATACTGTGCCGACACGAGCTTTTTAGATGGCAGGCCTGTAAAAGATTCGCAATCACTGGTCTACTAAAGAGAATAGAGCGTGAGTTGCCGAAATGTTAGGCCAAATAAAGATACACCTCTAGAAACCTTGTGTTGACACACTATTCATAAGAACAACAAGAACTAGCTATGCCGAGGTTTCAAGAAGAGAAAAGCTGGAGACGACACGAGTGTTGCTACGAGCTTTGTTCCGCTTTTGTTACTCTCACTTTATTGAAATGGATTTTTCTACTGGATTTTTGAGAACCGATTACTTTTGAAGGCCCCTTTTGCCTATATTAAAGATTGTGCCAGACTCGATGCCATTGATTAATGCGTCACTACTTTTCTGACTTTATAACAGGCGGCCATGAGTCAACGTCGATGCCTTCGAAAAAGAGTAGGTTTACAGAAACGTCCTGCGCCCTTCTCAGTGCTTTCGGTCGGGCTTTCCGCTTTCTCTATGCTACAGTTGATTACTGTGGGAATTGAAAAACGACTTCGTTGCAAATCCTTCCGCTTTCTGCTCTGATGGGTAGAGTCGAAGCCGTTGCGCTGCCACAGTAGGCGAAGTCTTGGGACTCACTGAAAGAAGTGACGCCAAAGTCATTTCCATACTCGGCGTGGCCAGCTTGTTCTTACTGCTCTTGTTGACAGTGTTCCCTTGCATTTTCTTCTTAAGCATGCCTTTTGCAGTTGTTAGCACTCTTCAAATTAGCGATCAATAAATCGGAATTCAGATTCACCTTGGAGGCGTATCCCATGCCGAGATCCGCTCGAAGAACAGTTACGCCGATGGCCGCGAGCACACTGTGAAGGCGATTCGCAGTGGCAACGAGATTCACCTGCAGGTTTGTCGTGAAGGATGAAGCGCTCCTGCCAGGAAACTATCGATTTATCGACTTCCAGGTCGACAGCGACGCAGATCGATTCTCAACCACCATACCTGGTGAGAACACGGCGCTGAACATCGAGACCGACATGCACTTCGTTGCCGGCGTGCCGACTTCGATGAAGACGGACCGCTTCGACACCGACATCGAGTGGAAGGGCTTCTTCGGCTGCGTGCTCAGCGTGAAGCCTTCACAGGTGGGTGTCTCAGAGGTCACGCATCTGTCCCTAGTACGAGAACGCTGTTCTAGGCCTCCGATCTGGACCTCGATCATCCGATTCGTTGGCAACGGCGGGAACCAGGGTGCCACTTTTCGGCGGCCAAGTTGGTGCCAACCGATCGCCTCGTTGGCTTCTCACGGCCAGGATTCCTCCTGCAGCAGGGAATCATTATGGACAACAACTCGACGTGAGTTTGGAGAGTTCAGAAAGTTTGTCACACCACTCTTGATTTGGCCTTTGGCAGCAGCTTGACCTGCGAAAATTTAAAAATTTAGCCGCCCATTGTCCATGAAAACTTTGAACTGAAACAGCGAAGGCGAGGAAGGTAGTTCAGGCACGCTTTTCCCTGATAGATCCTTGGATGATTACATGATGTACTTGCTCGGAGTCCGAAGAATGTGGCCAACATGCGGCAGATCCTATTGCAGACGCAGTGCATCATCACTTCCTATTCGTTTAATGCCGAATTCCTTGAACCTTTAGAGTTGATAAGGGAAGGAAAGGAGTCGTAACCATTGGAAACACGCCACGAAATTTACCTACTCGTGGTCACGTGGATGCGGTTTGAAAGAGCTGAAGAAGGGGAGGCGAGTACTCCGTAGATGAAGTCTCACTGCCATGGATTTTCGGGTACTTTTCGAATTAACGCCCAGCGTCTGCAGGGGAGGAGATTCCTTGACGGCGACCAATCCCGGAGCGTTTTCTTGCTCTCTATGTGTTGATCCATCATCTGTGATTGACCGATGAGCGTGGTTCCATGGAAACGTCCGGAAAGTGTCGATGTGTTTGTTGCTTCACTTATTTCGCCGTGTTTCTGGTGTGAGTGTAGTTCAGACGAGGCAGTGCTCGGAGCCGGCTATCGTGTGCACTCGACTCGAATCGAAAGTCTTGGTTCGGATCCGTATAGGCGGCTCACTGGTACACAGAAATGTCTGCGAAGGATTAGATGCTGACTTGTCCAACGGATGGCCACCGCATCACTATATAGACCAAACACACATGCAATTCCTCTTCACAATATCCTGTAGAAGCGGAACTGGTGGCACATCGTGTATAGGGATGAAATAACACCGATCTTTACCCTTTTTATCTCTTAGTCCAGAGGAGCAAAAGATCCTTCACCCTACTTAAGTTGAAATGTTCTAAGCATAGATAAAATATTGCTCAGTGAAATTGTAAGTATCATCTTTAGCTTTGCGTTCGGCTTTCGTACCAAGGAGGAAAATGGCACTCTCATCTTCCAATCGTCAAAGCTGTCTGCCTTCCGTAGGAAGCAACGAGACAGCGAAGGAAATGGAAATGGAAAGGTGAGCAGATTTTTTCCGTCTTCTTCAACTCTGTGTGAACGAGATTGGAGAAGTTTCACATTTCAGGGATACATCGCCTTCTACTTGTTCCGCGGTTACCTCGTTCTCCACTTCGGCAAGGTATGTAAGCGGCTTTTATGCGACGAAGGCTGATGTGCCACATGCAAGAGGCTGACCAATTCTTGCGCTATGCGAATGTCTTCCAAACAGCCTATTACAGGACGCTTCATCCCGTAAAGAGGTGGTGACGATTCGGTCGAATCAGATGTACAACGACGGCCAGCTGCATTCGGTGTTCATGAGCAGGAAAGGAAAAATGTTAGTGGACTACTTTTCGGTTTTCTAGCTTCGACACGCTATAAGACGGCCAGCTTCATCGAGAGTTCGCCTGGCATAATTGACCATGTGACCATGGCGCGTAACTGCGTACATACGTGACAAATTCTGTAGACGGTGATAGGGCGAGGCACCTAACTGAAACGACGTCACCTAGCGCACAAGGTGTTACTTACCTATCACCTATCACAGGAATGCTGACGGCTTTCAGGTGCTTATTTTAATTTTAGAAGGGCCATTGCAGTGAAGTCGGAGGAGGCGCAGCATGTCGAGTACACCTGATTCAAACTTCTTGGTTGGGGGTCCCGCCCAGGCCAAGATACATACCAGACCTGCATACCAGCTGTTTGGAAAGAACAGAGACTGATTCGTTCTTCGGGTTGCCACCACAAATCGTTAAATGTTTGTGCCAAATACTATCCAAATCGCCTTCACTACATCCCCTAGAGGAACATACCTATAGCTGATTGTTGTTGTGATAGGAGAGCTACTGGGCTAGTGATAAGGGCTACTGTAAGAAAGCTTTTCCACTTTAAATTTCCTTCTTTGTGCGAGTTTGGTTCAAACGGTTTCACATGGGCTCCAGCGTCTCGTGAGATGTTCAGGATCTTTCCTTCAAGTGTACATAGGGGGGGGGGGGGGGAGGGGCGAAGGGTTGAAAAACTCAGAAGAGGGTGTGGCGATTGCGTCATAACAGGGAGGACTAAGTTGCGCTGCCTGAGCGTAACCGGCTGCTCAGAACGGTATGTAGTATCTTAGTGCCGAAGGATCTCCACGTCCGCGCAAGACGTTCTCCTTTGAGAACTGAAGAGGGAAAGGCGAGGCGACATCGACAGTGTTCCTCTGCACGAACCCCAAGAACTGTCCCATGCCATGCGCGAAAACGATGAAGACTTTTCGACGTCACTAGCACCGTGAAGTGGAGGCTCAAGCAAGCCGACATTTTCTCCGGAAGCTCCGTTGGAGCACCGTATTCCAGGCCATTCACAACACGAACGTCGCCACATTGTCAGCGCCGGCTTTTGCCGGAAAAATCTGCATCTGATCGAGAAAATACTCAAGAACTACGGTGACCGCAATGATGACACCAATGACTTTTTATGCTCGCAGTCTTTTCTCTACTGAAACGGCTTCGTGACGACGAACGTGGCAAGGTGCATTGGTGGCTTTTATGTCCATAGAATATACCGATCAAGAAAACAGTGTACAAATCGGCTGATGAAATGATAACGCAGTAAGCTGGACTTTTGCATGTGGGTTACTCGGCTTATAATAGGCTGTTTTCTTTAATCTATTTCAGTGGTGACCGCCAAACACCCGAAAACCAAGATCAAACGCCAAAAAGAGCAATCTTAGACTACCTCTGAGCAATATTCGATAGGATCATGAAAACGGTGTGACTGATTGCTAACCTTGAAATGAATCAAACAGAAAAACCGATGATAGTCGGACCATTTCTCCTAATCCAATAGTTAAGCTATTTTTGGGATCATTTCTCCTTTACCCCTTCTAGTCACTTTTACTGCAAAAAAACGGTAGATCCAAAGCCCTTCAGGTCTTAGAGCATATGCTTACTGATTTATTATGGAATCCTGGAAAATGACTGTCTTTCAGAGTTCGCCTTCGTGTCGACGACAAAGAGGTTGGCGATGAGCAGACCCTCAACGACGAATCTCCCATCGGCACAGCCACCAGTCAGATGTTCATCGGAGGTCAGCGCTTCTGCCCACGCCTCTGTCAGCTTTTCTCAGTATCTAATGGAGCACACAGTTTCATTTTAAATGAAAAATCGGCCGCGTATTCGTAAGCCGCTCTTTGTAGGATTCGCCGAGCGATCGAAACCGCCAAACAATGAGATCCCGACAACTGTTCCTCTTATCGGATGTGTCTCGGACATGTACCATAACTTCAAGTACGTTGATACGCATGCCAGTTTTGTCTAGGGAACTTTAGACCCGTGAATTTTCAGAAAAATCCCGATTGTCCCCGAGGAACACAACGCTCAGATCGGCACCTGTACCATCGAGTCTCCCAGCTTTGCTTCTCCCATCGGTGAGTAGCCTTTCCAGAATTCCTCTGCCTGAGCGATTCGCCATTCGTTCTAACGCTATTTGATCATAGAAGGTAGCCTCCTGGACTGATTTCTAGAGCGATGGGGCCAATAGGCCCTCCATCTACAGGTGTAGAGCTTCTGCAATACGCATCTATGTAGGCGTCCTGTTCAATTTTCCACTCAAAACGATTTCTAACTGACTCGTTTCCGCTCACTCAAGATGAACGCTGTATGATTGTCAGACAGATTCTCTCACAATGATCGATTCCTACTCACAGATGAGCCGTCGGATCCCGAGAACTATAAACACCATCGCAAAGATTCTCGCTTGAGCCACCAGCTGGATCGAAACTTTTACGGTAGTTTATGGCTTTCTGAGCATGGTGTGGTCGATCTAACACAGAGCACGAGTGTGTCTGCACGGTACTAACTGTTTGTCTCCGGTTCTTCATGTGGCTGCACTCTGAATTCATGTTGCATGGCCGTTCACTTGGCAACTATGTACACACTTGTCGGCTTTCAATTTATCTGCCGTAGAACGCTCTGTGCAGCGCCGGCGAGTTTGACACCTTCTATATGAAGCATTGAGCATATTTGAAAAAAGTTCTTTACCAAGCAGTGATTAAATGTTTCAAGCCAATTTGTACACCTTGCTCTGACCAATTTTCGGTAGCCTCAAGGATGAGTTACATCTTAATTTTCAATTATTTCTTAAGCTATGATATTTGTATGATGCAATATAATTACTTTAGTGAATGGCTGATGGGTTATTTGGCTTCCCTAAATAAGAAAGCAGATTGACGGATTAGCGAAGTTGCTTCATTCATTATTCATTAAACCGGAAGCGTTCATTTATTAAACAAGCGATATTACCTCATGCAGAGCCTTCAGAAACCGGCCGCTTGGTAACCTGTGAAATGAGCTTAGCGATCTCCCTCTTCGTGAATCTTCTGTCTCAGCGTTTTTATAAAATTCAAAGTAGAGCTGCACCCATCGTAGGGTAGTTTTTTTTTGGTGCGCACTTGGTTCAGGTGTCGGCTGTTGTGTGCACCCGATGCCACGTTGTTAGTTCGGATTCCCCGCACAGGTTAACCAAGCGTTCCATTTCTCCGGAATCGGTGAATTGGTGCCGATATTGTCTGGAAAGGACAAGGAGCTGAGCTCTGTTAGCGCTGTTCATCGGCTGGCCACCGCAAGTCATTGTGTGACCGAACTCGCCATCAAATCGCCTCCACGACATCCCGTAGAAATTGAATGCGTGGGGCATTCCAAAGGGATTGGTCAACGCCGTCCTTTATCTTTTAGCCTTTTAGTATGTTTTTCAACGTCAAACTAGGCAAATTTTGGGGAGGTCGAAGAGATTACTTGACTTTAGGACTTTAGAAATTCACTGCATCGCTTCAAAAACTAGCCGTATTATTGGGAAGGATGATTATGATGCAACCTTTGAATAGCTGCGAAGATCTTATCCTCTCAATTAGAGGGATGCGTTCGATTTCCATAGGCTTGAGAAAACGACAGATTTTCTCAATTTTGTATTACATCCTGCAGTGTTACAGTTCGTCGTATTGTTCATTGGATGTGTATGTAGGTAGCATGAACGCTGGTTATACAGGGTTCGCAGTGGAAAATAGTGAGATTTTGCGCTGAGCCTGCGGGTCTCTGTATTTATACATAACGCCGCTTTAGTGATACTTTCGCCATCATCATTTGAATTGTATACCATTTTCACGTCAAATGAGACAATTTTGGGATCAAAGTGGACATCTTTTTAGGAAGCACTACACATTCCGGAAAACGAACCAACTAGCACTAGCGGTTTCCTTGCTGCTCTTCAATTTGCTTAATGATATGAAATCTCTAGAAGAATAGAATGCACATCATCTCACATCTCATCACTTCGCAACGTTGACGTTCTTTTTGGTATTTTTGTACTTCAGCATGCGTTTGGTTGCCGTTTGTGTGGAAGCGTTTCTTTACGCAAAACACTAATCGTACTTTAGATACGGAGAAGGGTGTCCGACCTGTGGATAACAAGCCTGTGAAGGAAACGATGAAAACGGTGAGCGATTCGGAAGGCTGTGTTGGGAATGATGATTCTTGTTGCTCGGAGAGCAGCAGAAAGCTGCCTCGAAAGAATGTGCTCACTGCTGTCCTGATCAGTATGGCATTTGTGCACTGTTCGAACGAATTTGAACGTCTTAATAAATGGCGACGTTGATCTGCTTCCTATCCTTTTCATGCTATTTTTTCTGTTTTTCCTGCTTCGATCCTACAGCGACCAGTGAAAGAGCACCTTTCGGAAACTGACGTCCTCTGATGAGGTAGAGTGGCCAGTACAATGGTAGAAAAATGAGTTCGATGTTTGGATGCTTCCTCTCAAGAAGGTGGAAAAGCAAAACTGCGTCTTCATTTACTCCACGTACCCCTTGTAATGGCCATTCAAGTTTCTTCTTTTCAGTGGCAATGTTTGGAATAGTCAAATATTTGCTGATCTTTTCGACCCATAACTGTAGTTATTTTGAGCTTCATCAGTGAGAAGGCGTAGGCACATACATGATGCTCGGGAACCGAAGATCTTCAGAAGTCCATCCCATCCTCGATTAGAGAAGTGTGTTTCAGTGTGGTGGCGGATTCGGTAAAGCCGTTCGTGATGGGAGCGACGCCGTCCGCTTCGGAATATCCAAAAGCTCCCACAGTCGCGTCAACTTCGAGGGAAAGCAGTATCCGAACATCTCAGAGTGAGTTATTCCTCATTGAGAAGCTCGACACTTGGCAGCGTCAACCTACTGAAATCTCTAGAGTTCGTTGAGAAGCTATGTTCAAAAGCGGTATTGCGTGATTTTTCAAAGGATCTCTTTTGTGCGTTTTAATAAGTATTCTGAATCTTCCGTACTGGGAGGTGATATCATAGGAATATGTAGTACAGGAACAAGCGTCCATATACTGTTTTATTGTTCCATGTTCGACTGTCGTTGATCTTGGCATGTTGGTTATTTGTGGTATAGGATCTCGGGGCTCGTGCAGCGCAGTCGGAGGAGGCGCCGACTGTCGCCTGCACCCGATACCAGGTTCCTGGTTCGGGTTTCCCGCCCATGCCAACCAAGCCTTCCATCCCTCCGGGGTCGGTGAATTGGTGCCAGACTTGTCTGGGAAGGAGAAAGCGCTGACGTGCTCATCATCTCTCCACCGCAAGTCATTGTATGACCAAATACGCGTTCAAATCGCCTCCACGACATCCCGTAGAAGTAGAATGCGTGGCGCATCCCAAAAGGGATTGAGTAACGCCGTCCTTTATCCTTATCCTTATAGGATCCCATGTAAAGCCGTTAAGCCAAGATTGGAATATTTCCTTATTCGGGTTATGTTTCGGCGTAACCGCCTTCTTCAGGTCCTATAGAAGAGAAAACAATTTGGAGAAATTACTCGCCTGAGTATCATTTTAAGTTGAAGATGCTCCAGAAGCTAGTGCTAGAAAGAGGCGAAAGGGGTAAGGCAACCCGATTAAGCTTATGGAAACAGTTGAGAGGATGGAAAGTCACCCTCGAATGAAAAATAGAGCAATTTCCCCAACTCCTTTTATCTTTCAAAGGCTGTGAAGAAGGAGGTTACGCCGAAACCGAGTAGTAATAAGCCGAATAAAGAAATATACAATCTTGCCTCAACAGCTTTACACGAGATCCTACCGCACAAATATAATATTACCTTATTGACCGCGCAAATATTATTTTATTTTTATTGACTTGGTCGTCACTCAACGTCGTATAGGTTGCTGCTTTATCTTCCTTATTGTTTTACTGTAATCTCCGTTAATTTGTTTGAAAAAAGTCGACGAATGCAGAAGTCTCCTGACTTCTGCATTCGTCGACTAGGATAAGAGATAAAGTATAAAGGACGGCGCTTACCAAAACCTGATTGGGTGGTGCATCTTCCTGATATCCTGAGGGCAATCTTGAAAGGTTATGTGACCCATGCAATAGTGAGCGGAGGCTGGCGACGGTAAATCAGTTTTTCATCAGTCTCAGACAAGTGTCTAACAAAATTAACGGACGACGGAGGCATGGAAAGCTCGGTTGGTCTCGAACGGGATCAGATCGAGAACTTGATTCGGGATGCAGTGACGGCCTCTCTTCCTACTGCGCTGCCATGTGCCCCTTGATTAGGATAGCACTTCTCTTTGGTCACCTAGAATGTTAGGAAATTGTTGGCATCGGTGTTCAATCATTCTACTCCTAATGGTGATGGGAAGAATACCACTTTATCATCAGACGGATTGAACCTGATGAAATATGTTGGCTGTATGAACTGCAAACTCACGAGAGACACTGTCTTCCGCTGTTTCAGCTTCCAGCTCTCGTTCTCAATGCGAACGGAACAGCCGACAGGAATGATATGGGTCTGGGCGAACTATAAGAACTTCACGCGCTACTTCTACCTGAATCTCGTTGACGGATATCCGGTGATAGAAGTGAGGCTTAAAACCTGCACCGTCTTTCGCCAAAACAGTCTCGCACACGATGCAATTCGGTGTTATTCAGGTGAAAGGAAAACATCCAGAACCCAAGATTCTAAAAAATGAGGATCGTCGTCTTGATGACGGGCACTGGCACGACGTCGTCATCATTAAGAAGGAGCGCGAGCTCATCTTGATTGTAAGTCCGACCCAGTCCTCTCTCCAGTCAGCATTCCTAACGAACATCTGCAGGTGGACGAGTTGCTGCCTGTCTCGATCAACGACTGTCCAACGCCGAAGGTGATGCGACGGCGAATGTACATCGGAGGCGTCATCTCGAAGCATCGCTCGAGCTTCGGCCTCCAGACACCCGGCTACGAGGGCTGCATCAGAGACCTAAAGGTGCGTGCCTATACACTCTGTTCCATTCAGCTAGGAGTCCTGTCACTTGCAGGTGAACAACGTAGTGCAGATCTTGGAAGGCGAGTCCTCCCGAGATGTCATTCCGTGCGCTCGACCGGCGAAGGGGATGTACGCCCATGAAGGAGGCTTCGCAGTGTTCGGTCAGTCGTTAGTGACGCCCCAACCGAAGCTCCTCAATGAACGTTCCGTTTCCAGATGGCCTCCAGAAGACGATCAAGGATGGCTCACGCAACGTCAACATCTCGCTGAGCTTCCGGCCGATTGTGGACGAGGGCACCCTTCTCGCCTTGCTCACCAACAGCAACCCCGACGCGGCTCGCCTAACTGTGGAGATCAAGCAGGACAAGGTGAGTAGTAGTAATGCGCAGTAGCAGTAGCAGGACAAGGTGAGTGCCAGCCTGGCACATGGTGACTCTTCCGAACCGCTTTGCGCCCGTCATTGCATACTTTTTTGTGCTGTATGTCTATCAGCCATTATATTCGCGTCAGCCCCACCTTGAAAGGATGAATCTGAGCAGCAACTAGTGATCGTGTTCTAAAGCTTCTCCTCCGGACGTGCGGAAGGAGGGCACACTCCGAAATGGACAGAGGGGCGGATTAGTTCTTTCATACAGTAGTCTTTTCAGGTATTCGTTACCGTGATCCACGAAGCGAGCGGTCTCGAGATTCGTGATGCGATCCCCGCACTGCGACCACTTTGTGACGGCGCATGGCACACGCTCCATCTGACCATTGGCGAGAAGATGATGCAGATCACTGTCGATGATGTGAGTCTCCTGAGACTCATCCATTTCTCTCTAATCGATAGCAATCGATGGCATTACAGGAGCGTAACGAACTCCCCGTCGACCACGTTTCGTCCGACGCACGGGAACTGCTGCTGAACCTGCCTGTGAACATCGCCGGAGTGTCAGGTATCGATTTGTCAGCACACCTCAGACACATCTCCATTCTCCACCTTATGTCCATCCTCTTCCAGCGCCGGTTGCTGAGAAACTCTCGATGACGTCGCTGATCGGCTGCTACCGCGATCTCAGGCTCGCCGGTCACCCGAAGTACTTTGAAAGCGCTCAGAAGCAGAATAAGGTCGCCGTGGACGGCTGTCCCTTTCACTGATGAGCACTCGAGAAACACCTTCTGAAGCGCTCGTTTCTTTCCCTTTTTATGTTTCGTGATAGCTCGCGTCAAAGGGATTCTCTGCTTATGGTGCCATGACATCCTAGTTCCTGGCGATTCTTTCCCGCTAGACTCGTTCTTTGCCTTGGTGTCGTAGATGTACAGTGCAGCTAAGTGTCAAAACCACCTTGTCGAACTTTACCATTGGTTAGCCAGTGAGCATTTTCTTTCTCAGTAGCTTGCTGTCGTTCAGTTCTCTTTCGGCTTCAATTCTTCTTCGTTTCCTCCCCTTTTTCTCCCGTAACCTATTCACACTGACCCTAGCTAAAAAAACTGCACCACTTCTTTCATGGATCTGCACAACAGAACTGCCTTGTCGAAACTGTCGAACTTGCACTTCTCTTTCAAGATGATCTAATCGTCGTCTCATGATTCACTTGCTTACTGATGATATATTTATTGAAATAAATAGCATTTAATCGCACCACTGTTGCCTCGTTTATTACAAGAAATGGTTCAATTTTGTCAAAATAAAACACGGACGCTACACCGTGCTTCTTTAAGCCGCAAAATTGATAAACAGCCCATCCCTTCGGTGCGGTGTCTTCGACATCTTTGGAGAAAATGAGTCATAGGTGATCGTCATAGCGTTCGAGCCGTTACAGCCGAAACAGAACTCGGTTATTGTTGGTATATTACCATTTTCACGTCATATACAACATTTTTCAAAACAAATTGGACGCCTCAAATCACACTTGATACTGTTCTGGGGAAATTAATACTTTTAAAATCAAACTGACATCTCCTAAATTCAAATGAATTTTTTTCACATTACACTAGAGAGCATTTGTTTTCACTTGTGCCATCCAGGTTTGTTATAAAATTATTTATTATTGCAGTCGACGTTTCGACTAGCTCGTCTTCTTCAAGGAGGGTCGAAAAAAGAAGGTCGAAACTAACTTCTTCATCCGCGAAGCCGCTTGGGTCAGAAACATCGCGTCTCTCCCCCCCCCCCCTTGCTTAGAATCAACCAGTCACAGGAAAGTCAGGCAGAGAACCCAAATCTAGTGAGCTAACTCACCGATATTCCTCCAGCGCAGGAAGACCGGTTCAACTGGCCACCATGGAGCAAGTGAGAAGCACCGAGTCGGTGAATTATATTGCACAGTGCGCGTGGGGTCAAAAATGCACATAGCACTATACCTCGCACAATGGAATAATAATAGAACGGCTTCCCATAATGTACTGTCGATACATCGACGACTGCTGTGTCGTAACAGCAACTCTGAAATGGATGAGCTGTTAAACATTCTTAACAGTCAGTCGCAGTACATAAAATTCCGTGTGGAGGCTGGTTACCCTTTTTGATTACACAAATTAGGGTTTCAAACAGCCAGTACAGTGTGAAATGGTACCGCAAGGGCAGCTCCAAGAACATCATCGTACATGCTAAGTCGGCTCACCCTTCGGCTGTGAAACGTGCTGTAGTTCGCAACATGTTCAGAACAGCAACAAGAATGTGCACAGGAAACGAGGAGCGAGAGGAATCACGTATGTTGGCTTGTCAGATAGCTGCTTCAATGGGTACGAAGTGCGACGAAATCGAGCGCTATACGGACACCGGGAGCGCGCGTACAGTAACAACGGCGGCTATTCGTCAACGCCTATTGCAAGCAGGCTTGGATGAGGATGTTATACTGGTGAACATTTCGAGAGATAATATTAAACGACAGCTAGTTCGCAGTCGGCTCGATGACCGCGCTTGTGTTATGTCTGACTGAGTGATTTGTCCGCACGGAAGGACAGGAGACTGTGCACAAAAGGGCGTCGTCTACGAGCTCGAATGCTTAACTTGCGGCGACCTCTATGTTGGGGAAACAGGGAGGGTGCTAGCCATTCGCGTTAAGGAACACCTTGCTGGTAAGAGAAGGCAAAGCTTAGTAACCCCGCTTGGGAAACACTGAAGGGAGGCCCACTTCGGTGCTGACTTTGACATAAGGTGCACAGGACTGTATCATGAGGAGGCAATTGGCTCCAGAAAGGCTCTCGAGGCTTTCTGGATTCGCGAAAGAAATCCATCCATGAACAACAGAAATGAATGCATTTCAGCTACAAGTGAGTTCTTGCCTTTTATTCCATTGTGCAAGCTGTGAGAATTTCGAATATACTGCTATGTGCATTTTTGACCTCCGGCGCACTGTTCAGTATGATTGACCGACTCGGTGCTTCTCAATTGCTCCATGGTGGCCAGTTGAACCGGTCTTCCTGCGCTGGGGGAATATCGGTGAGTTAGCTCACTAGATTTGGGTTCTCTGCCTGACTTTCCTGGGACTGCTTGATACTAAGCAAGGGAAGACCCAGTATTTCTGACCCAAGTGGCTTCGCGGATGAAGAAGTTTCGAGCTTCTTTCACACATTAAAGAAGACAAGCTAGTCGAAACGTCGGCCGTAATAATAAATAATTTTATAACAAACCTGGCTACCACAGGAAAAAACAAATGATAAGAAAATGCCTAGGTTTCAAGAACGTCGAACTTGGAGTTCACACTAGAGACCTTCTAAAGAAGTTGTAATAATGTTTTGTCCAATTGAAGATTAATATAATGTTTTAAAAAATGTTAAATTCAGCTTTCATATTTTATAAACCTTTTATTTTCTGAAGAAGATCGTGTTATGAAGTCAATTTTAAAGCACAGAGAGACTGCAATGCCTTAAGCGTGTTAAAGGAAGAGATCGCTACATGCACTCGTCCAGCTCGTTGTGATTTTAATTTGGATGGTAGTGTAAGTTCTATTTACTTAAACAGCAAAGTGTTTGTGTACGTGTGTTCATTACAATTGTTTTTCTTGTATCGTTGGCAAGCGCGTAACTCCAGTAAAACAGAATTTTGGTTATCAACCAAGTTAAAGTCGTTTAAAAAGCCGATTAACATTTAAAAATTAAGACTAAAATTGAAGAGTAACAACAACAAAATTTCAAACAGCGTGCTCACGTATTGAGGCAGCTGAAATTTAAAAAAATTTAAAGAAATTCGTGCTAAGTTTTAGAAAAATTCTGAGCTTCTTGAGAATCTCCAGTTTCATCTGGAAAGCGTTGTTTTGATTTGTAGGATATTCGACTTGATTTCAAAAGCGTCAGCCTTACTTAGAACAGTGTGCAACTTTTCTGAAAAGTGTCCAATTTAACGTGGAAATGGTTATGTTGAGCCAAACGAAGTTTTTATGTAGACGTCTATTCACAGGGCCTGACGTTTCGACGTTTCGTCCGCTTCGAAGGCCTAATTAGAGACGACCTCATCCTGCTCCACCGTTACCGCCTGTTGTTCTCCTTGTGTTAGATGACCAGTAGAGGCGAATGAACCGCACTATGCCATCCACCAGTTATTCTCAGCCCACAATGAGGCACGAACGGCATAAAGTCTCCTGCTACGTCTAGGCGCTCATTCCTGCTGCTTATTCACAAAAATTCAGAACGAGTCTAAAGCTTTCCACAATGAGGTGTCACCCTAAAGGGCCAATATCGATCGCTTCATCTTGCAGTCGTTCCCGTTGTGTGCAACGAATCTATGCTTTTGTGTGCTGATTCGCAATCTACCCCATTTGCTGGCTCGATGTTCTTTTACAGGCATCACCAGAGTTCTAGCCCTTTACCCGATGTAGTTTGCGTTCCAGCTCAGGCAGTCGAGTCTTATAAATTTATTTATTTATTTATACGTGCACGACAACAAGCGACAAAAGAAGAAAAAGAAAGAAAGAAAGAACAAAATTGCTCCAAACCTTCAGTAGTCTCCTAAACTAGTAATTAAACCTATAACGGAGCTTTCGGATTTGCACTGCTTAGCAAAGTTGATTTCGGACCAGCTGCATTCTGATATCCTTCCCAGGAAAGTTCGCCTAGGCGACGTCATCCTGCACATGTTCAGTAACAGTAGCAGCAACTCTTTGGTATAAATGGGAGAACGAGCGGCATTACAGGGTTGATCTCGACGGTTAATGTGAGGTCTTCGTTGATGACCTTAAACAGTATTTGAGGCGTCTTTGTTTATTTATCTATCTATCCGTTTTATCTATTTAATATTTATTTGTATTTACATCTATTTTGCGGTACCATTCTCTCTAACTGCCCCACTGGAAGTTTGGATAAGCTCTGAAAACGAGTGAAGTCGAAACGTCAGGTAGTGCCAATATGAACGTTCGCCTCAGAGCCTCGTGTGACACAGTATAATACTAACAAAAACAACTTGCAATGTCCAAGTTTTAGGAACAGAGAGGTTGATTGTATGCTGCCATGTCAGTGAGTTTCTCTCGTCTTCCATTGTTCTCACAACAATGCCAGGAGGCAAGGTGTTCTGTAGATTTACGAAAAACTGTTCAACATCTAGCGGACCTGCGCGGTAACGTTGACCATGAGCAATTTCGGCCGTCGAAGGTAGCACAGGGTACCGACGACGGGTTGTTCTCCCAAGGACTCCTGTCATTGTGCGGGCGCTCAAGGTAAGTGGACGGTGACAAGTCGCCCCATTCACCTCGAATCCCCTCGCCCTGTTCTTCTGATCCGGTCACCAATCCTATTTTGTGCCAGTGTAGAATTGCGAAAACTGAATGGCGACCAAGAACGCAATTGTGAGGCTAGTGGGCAACATCCTTTTAGGTCCACTTTTCCTTGTATTTCTGGGCGATAATAATCAATGATAAAGCAAAGTGAAAGCGAAACATAGAATCACAAATTTTTGCTCTATTCGAAATGGTTCGTTTCGCCACCTATCTCGGAGCAACCCTTTATATCAACACCTTCCCAGTGGCTCCTTAGTGAAAAGGAAGGTGGTACAACTTTTCGAATTTGCCAAATTATCAAGTTTAACTCAGCAAAATGGTATGTTTCTGAACAATTTTTTTTTTCAAATCTCATAGTTTATATTCCATGTTCAATATTATACACTACGTTTTACAATTTAATTTATATATAGTTTATACAAAAATTTATATACAATTCAGTTAATTCATATCTAAAATTATGTTAGAATTATGAAAAACATGGCAACTTGCAGCACGGCGATCGGCAAACTCTAGCCTTCATTTTACCAAAAATAACTCCACTGTAATGCAGTATCCACTAGTGAGAAGGATAACTATTATAATATTACACTAAAGTGTAAGTCGTTCTGTTTCTTACAAGAATTTTTACGCGGTGGCATAAATGTTTATATTAGTTGTGTCTTTTGGTTATAATTTATTATTTTTAAGTTTAAATGATGTAATTGAACTCTGTAATTGGTAATTTTAATTTTTAAGTATCAAAACGGTCCATGAAGACCCAGAAATGTTTGCGCTTCCGACACTTTGGGAAAAGTCCGTTTTCATCCTGGACACTTTTTAATGAGGAGTAGTTGTTTTTAACCTAGTGAGAGTAAAGCGTTCAAGCCAAGTAACTCATCAAGTTTTCAGTTACGGTTTAAATTATTCAAATTTCTACTTTTGCAAAGCAAAATTCAAGACTTTCAATTTGTTGTGGACTGAGCAGCTTCTACCTAATTCTGAGTAGGTACACTTGAAGAAGGCAGGAATTGCTCCCATGATTCTGTAAGGCATAGCATCGCTGTTAGGAAAGCAGAAGGTGCAGGTTCAGCTACCGCCTGTTTTGGGCGCAACCAGGCATTCATATAGGAACTTCCATCTTCTATAACACCCGTTCCAGGTTACGCAAAAAATTTAAAATTCTCCCATGATACTTTCTAAGGACATCCACCTTCAACTGCGGATGAAAAAAACTATATTTGCCAACTACCAACTAACCATTGGTAAGGATAAACTAGCCCGACACCTACCCAGCCCATGTCTGAGAGCAAGGGATTTGTTGACCAATGCGCGCGATCAGAATTTCCATTGTTCGGCACTCTTGACCCGTCACTCAGTTCTCCTCCTCTCGGGAGGCCCGTCGCCGTCAACACTGCTTCTCGTGCCGCTGTGACCCTTCACAGATGGCTGTCTGCTACCGCTAAGCGAGAGAAAACCACTAGATACCCCTGGGCAATCTAATAAAATCCGTGGAATAATGTTTTAAAAATTGTTGCCTCTGTTTTTTTCTCAACAACATCTTCCTTCATTGTCTGAGTGCGAGTAACGCGGTCGGTCGTTAAGCTTTGTGGTTCTGCTTCCGCCGAGGCCAACCAAGCCTCCCATTCATCCGATGCCTAATTTTTCGAGGAGGGACTAAGCACTGATTTGTCAGTCGGCTGTCCATCGTCTAGCTCAGTAAGCTTTCAGATTGCCTCCATATCCCGTTGAAGTGGGATGTGTCGCGCATTCCCACAAAGAGGTTGATTAACGGCCACCTTTGTCCCCGACTCTTCATCTTATTGTCATAGTGGCACGAAGAGTTTTTAGGAAAACAATCAACCTATCGGTAAATTTTTTATATTTTTTTATAAATTTTAATGGTTGGTTAAACCCAATGTCATTCTCACTTTCAACTGTTTAATTTTCAAATGATCTTTATGTGACGGAATGTCTCTACAGTATGTGATCGGTTCAATGAGACTGTCATCAGCTTTTACGACTGATGCTTCAGCGTCATTTATTTTGTTTCTGAGCATTCTTTTGTAGCAATAAGTGCGATTAAATGGTTTCACAAACATCTACGACTTTTCAAGGCTCTGTGACGTCACCGAAATGTCTAAAGTTGATGTTCTCGATCAGCAGCTAAACGAAGGCAGTTCATTCTCACCTTGTTCTGTATTAACAGGGTTAGCGCTAACAACTGTTTATCGTCTTAGGTAGGGATCGAAGCATATGGTGAGCTTCACCATTTGTATTTCCTGTCGAGCGGGCGCCAAATCGTCTCCATTTTCCCTGTCTCGTGGCAGAGTGCTCCAATTGATCTCCTCCCTTGTTTACCGTTCGTTCAGGACTTTCTCAAAGAAGCCAGACCATCGCGCTTGCGGACGTTCCCTCTCCCTGGATTCCAGAGTCTGGCATCCACGGCTGTGTATGTTAAATCTATTCCGCTCCCACAGCCCTTAAGTCTTCATGTGTTCTTATTGAGACTTTACAATCAAGAGGTTACTTAAACACGGATTCTCATAAAGGAGTCGCACCAATCAACTGGTGGATTCAGGCGCTCATAATTCTCAGCTGCTCCAAGAGCTGTTAGGTACGAAACAGTTGAGGCTTTGGAGAATCAATTCAGATGACAACAGCCTGCATCCTTTGAAGAGCGGAAAAAGACGGCTTAATTGTCTAAGTAAAGAATATTCCAGCAAGTCGATGACAGCAATAAGCAGCCCATAGCTCTAAAATACCTGCACCTTGGATGAAGGTTTTTCAAACTGTACGCGTAGTTCCTCCTACCACGTAGATGTGCAGAAAGGAAGGAGCGCTTGCAACTGCTACAAAGTACGTGCAATAGAAGTGGAAAGTTATGAGCACGCAAGCAGAGGATGAATTCATCACAGCGCTTGATTTGAACAAGCAACGAGTCTTTGAGTTAAAGGGAAAATATAATTTTCGTCTGTCCACATCGTATTTCAAGGCTGCCTCGACTCCAGTGCAATAGGCTAGACGAAAACTGAGGATCGCTACAGCTCCTACTGTGCGCTTGCCAGAAGCTGTTCTTTTTGAAGCCTACATCGACAACTTCGCATACTCCTAATCCTTATATTTTCGACG
Source organism: Heligmosomoides polygyrus bakeri (assembly GCA_947359475.1). Lineage (NCBI taxonomy): Eukaryota > Metazoa > Nematoda > Chromadorea > Rhabditida > Heligmosomidae > Heligmosomoides > Heligmosomoides polygyrus. The sequence goes on from OX375869.1 coordinate 33,493,639, forward strand.
ATGATTGTGGTGTATGCTTCAGAAGAGCCGAGGCACAGGCTTTATGCTCGCTTATGATTGCTGATGAATTTTGGTTCGATTCAGCGCATAAAATACTGCAAAACTGTGGTCGCTGGCTGTCCATGACCGTAGGGAGTATGGTGACCAAGCCCTTATCGCCTCCCTGCAAGTGAGTATCCTAGAGGGCGAATGGGTAAATGCGCGGCCGTTTGCTCGTGCGCGTTTTGTGAGGAGGTCGTGGTCGGCGATGAATCGCGGCCCTAATTGTTTTGAGGACGTTCCTATCTCACAGTGCTAACTCGATTGTGCTGAGTCGTCGCCGTTCAATTGCTCGTCCCCATTTGCATTCCGTCCGCCCCTAATCACTCGAGAGCCTCCGCCCCCAGCAGCCGCCACCCGCCCTGTCCGGCCGACTTTCCGCCGTACGGTACTGCCGAGCGAGACGCCTCTCGTGTCGGGCAGCTAATTGGACTCATTTCCCTCTACTCGTTCATTCATAAGCGCCTGAATAAGCGATGCCCTGCCAGTGATCGCAAACAGCTCTCGCGTTCGCACGAAACTCGACGAGAATTCACCCAGCTGATGTGTTCCTGCTTTGTGCCGTTTTCGATTTTTTCCAATATTTACAGCTATGGAGCTTTTAGGGCGCATGCAGCGCAGTCGGAGGAGGCCTCGACTGTCGCGTGCACCTGATACCAGGTTTCTGGTTCAGATTTCCCGCCCAGGCCTTCCCTCCGGGGTCGTTGAATTGGTACCAGACTTATCTGGGAAGGATAGAGCGCTGACTTGTTCATCGGCTGGCCACCGCAAGTCATTGTATGACCAAATACGCATTCAAATCGCCTCCACGATATCTTGTGGAAGTAGAATGCGTGGCGCATCCCAAAAGAGATTGAGTAACGCCATCCTTTATCCTTTATCCTTATGGAGCTTTTATTCGCAGCCAGGAAACAGGCGCCAAAATCAAGCAGATACGCAAATTGGAAAACAAATTTAGGAACTTCTGTCGAGGTTTCCCTCCGCCCAGAGCTGTTTGCAACAAAAAGCCTTCCTTAGTTTTAAATGCAAGTGTTTCTAATTGTAGGTTTTACCACAGTATAGGTGCTACTTACAAAGAGAAGGACGAGGGGAGAGATTCTTCTTTAATGTAACTCACCAAATCGCAAGCAGAGAGACAGACTGAGATGTGTGCATATACACAAGTCGTCCTCAGTATATAAAAGCGTTTCACCAAAGCACTCAAAATCTGTCTCTGGTTCCGGGCTACTTGATGCTAACTTACTAAATAGTTGTACATACCTGTGGAAGAGTTTAGACGTTTAAAAAGGCTTCAAGGTTTGAGCAAGCACACTTTCCAATGTTTCATTAGAAAACTAGGAGGGCGGTAACGCAGTCGGGGGAGTCGTCTGCCGTCTGCACTCCGAAGCGGGTCCTTGGTTCGGGTTTTCTCTATAGGCCATTCAAGCAGTCCAGCCCTCTGGGGTAAGTGAATTGATGTCAGACTTATCCGGGAAGGATAAAGCACTGGTTCTAGTCTCCTTTTTGGACATGGATAGTTTTGGCGTTTATCCTTATCCTATTTGTAGAGTGCGTTTTTTCGGTGCATAAATTATTAAAAATAATTAGAAGCAAGAGCGGTTCAGGTTGAGAGAACCTGAAGTTCATGGAATGTCAGGTTTTATTCGTGTTTTGCTTTAATCATGAATCATAAAATGGAACAGAATGCTTGCTTATCAGAAGGGTTGAAGAGCTTACGCATAGCGACCATAAGTAACGTGTTTAAGGATGTTTATTGAATAACTATTAGGAACTGCATTAAGTTTTTTCCTCGGAAGAAGCGCTTGGATACCTTCTGGACTGGAAATCATTACTCGAAATTGAGAGGGAGATAGATTCTCATTCATATTTTTCCCTCATTTTTCTGTGTCCGCAGCCCACTAAGATCTAGAAAGAGCACTGCACTTTAGAGAAACTGCTAGGTTTCGGTCTAAAGTTCAACTCAGTGCTGCAGGACGAGTAGCCAGAATTGGAGTGGGGACAAAACGCGCAGCAAGCACTCCCCAGATGATACTGAATGACGCCCGTGATCGTCGCTCGTACATGTGCTGAGGCTGGCAAGCGATTACAGAGCACTTGAATGTCAGAACTGCGCTAAATGACTCGTTTCCGGAGTCGACAACATTGTCGCTCAGGGCGACTGGCACTTTCAACTAAAGCCACACGTACATAGTTCTAGTTCGTGCATGTTGAAATACACGGTAAAATGTGCTCCGAAAGGGCTTTTAAAAACAGTCCCCAGTTGGCATAAGAAAGCTGCTTTGTTTTAAAGTAAACTTTACACTTTAGAAACCGAATGAGGTTTCTAAAGTGTAAAGTTCAAACAGACAGTGTGGTGAGGTTCAAACAATCAAAAAATTGAGTAGAACATCAAAAAATATGAGTGGAAATTTCATCCTTGCAAGCTGTATGAAGAGAAATATCCACGCTCTCTAAATAGACAATGATCCTATGCAGAGGAATTTTCGCTGTGCGAAGAAGAAGAAGAAGAAGAAATATGGGGATGTTGCACCGTGCACTCGTCTTGTGCGTTGCAACGATTACTACACGATCACTACTATTTCATTTTCCACTGGGGAAATATACACTGTTTACTGAAATTATGTAGGGAGACTGGTGGTGATGCTTTTTCTGAGGCCACTGTCATTGCTCTTTCTATATTTATAGTTACGGGAATAGCATCTACGCTGCAGATCAATCCAATGAGCATTGCAGCGAGCTGAACGAGTGCGCGGTGCAATCTCACCGCGTGAGGTTATCAAATCATTCGCTTTTTGTCGTCTTAGGAGAACTTCAAATATTACCTAAGCCAAAAGGTAAAGAAAATTTCAACTATTCCAACGTTTAATACTTTCTTTTTGCAGACACCCTGCAAAGATGAATTTTTCATAAAAATCTTCCTGAAACAAAGAATTTCTCCTTTCATGAAACGCGCCTATTTAGACCTTGAATATGTTCAGTTGATTTAAAAGGTGTTCAGTTCAAGCTGAAGAAGAGGTGGTGGGGAGGGAGGGCTAGAAAAGGGAATCGAACGCACACAATATGGTGCCCGCAGTGTATTAAACTGCTAAGCAACCTGTTTTCATATGCCAACTCTGCGTGCTTGCTGCGTATGATGGTAACTTTCTTGTAACTCTGCTGCCATCCTAGAACAATCTGATGGTGAGTGGAGTTCCACCACCCCTCCAACCAGAGTAGATTCAGAGGTGGCCGTAGCCTATCAAGAACCGCTCCAAGTAATAATTTGTTCCAGATTGCACCAACTCTTTTATCCTTTCAGATGCTTTCTCTTGTTCGCTTTCCGTATCTGTAATGTCCATCTAATCTCTGCCTCTTCCCGTCTTTGTTCTTTTTTCTTCTGAAGTACCTCTTACCGTGAAGGCTGCGCCTGAAGACCCATTGTCAGCTCTCACTCGGGCCAGCCGCTGTTTGACGAGGCTCGTCCGAGTTGTCGCTGGCCGAGTTAGGCCTATGGTATACTCCCGTCCGCTGCAGCGACGCGGGAATGCACAGCGATGCGACGGCTCGCGATGCGCGTCGCGAGCCGTCGCCATCGCTGAGGCTGACATAGTCCGCGCAGTTCTACAGACGGAGACTTTTGCAGAATTTTAGCGAATCAGCTGAATCAACATGTCTACGACTTGTGGTCCCTTTTCATATAGAAGTGTGGACGCGCACTTCTCATAAGTCTTAATTGTTGGAGCTAAATTAAACGCAGTACTCTTAGAAATGCGCGGACGCGAAAAACCGAGTTCAAAACATTATTTTTAAAAACATGGAGCTGAAATGGCAGATTTGTGATCAACGCGTCACGATAACCCTCTAATGACCTGGCAAGCGCAAAACTGTGCGTCTTCATGCCTATGTGGAACCTGAGAATCAAAAGAAATACTGCAGTCAGCGAAGATGCGAAAAAAACCCCGCTAGAAAAACATGACTTCGAAAAAATCAGCGTTCAATTGGCACACTTCTGTGCCGGATATGTCAACGGGACCTCCCTGTGACTTGCACGGTACAGAAATGTAGATTTCGGTGCCGACAAGGAAGTTCAGAGGCGAAAAAATGCTAGGATCAGCACAAAAGTGGGAAAAACGGCCTAGAAAAATATCTCCTCAAAAAACTAGCTGTTCGTCGAAAAAAGCCCCAAAATGAGGAGGAGAACAACAGAGAAATCACATGACCACCCAACATCACCAGACGTGTGTTGAAATTGCTGTGGTATGGTCACGAACCAAAGAAGTGTCGAAATAAGTGAGCGAAAGTGCATAGAATAGGGCACGACAAGCGCTCCCCCTCCGCGACCATCGCTACCCGTCGCTCGTCGCAGTGCACTGCACTGCGACGAGCGATGGGCTGCGACGGCCGTCGCACGGGAGTATGTTTCACTCCCGCGACGCGGAGGTATAACACCCCTTTGCGACGCATCGCGGGAGCGATGGCGCGTCAACTGACAACCGCGCCCCACTGCGCCGTTCGCCACTGCAGCGAATGCGCGCCGTTGACAGTTGCCCCGCGCCCGTCGCTGGAGCGACGCGGGAGTATACCATAGGCCTTAGGCCCCTGTTATACTCCCGCGGGAGCTTCCGCGGATGGGCGGAAATCGCGTCGGGACCCCGCGCCGGGCCACTCGTCGCGGCCCGCCACGCCCGCCGTCCGCGGATCGCCGCCGACAGACGACGAGAGGGGTGTTATACTTCCCGCCCGCGGGAGGGCAGCCGTCCGCGGTGCAGTGCACCGCGGAAGGCTGTCGTCCCGCAGAGTTCGGCGCGGGAAACGATGCGACGCTAGCCGCCCCGGGACGACGACGGCCGTCCGCGGTGCACCGTCCGTCCGCGGACGTCCCGCGGAAGCTCCCGCGGGAGTATAACAGGGACCTTACGGACGCATCGTGAATGGCACCTCTTCCAAGCTGAAGCGCCGCCCCATCAACGGTGGGTCGAGCTGGACTCCTCCAAGCGGCGCCAAGTTTTTGCGGCAGCGGACCCGCAATCACCTCGGCGCTTGCCTCCAAGTGACCTTCGCGCCGGCGTCGTTTAAATTTGAGAATCGGTGTCGCGGACCATAAAAATCGTTGCGATACTGTTATCCCCAATTAGTTTGGCACGATGATGGCTGCCGCCGACCCGAGGCTCGTCCAGTTGGCGCTGCAACGGTCATGATCTCACGGAATCGCCGTCTTCTTGTGTCGTTCTTCTCATACCGTTCACCACTTCTCACTTCCCCTTTTTCTCTTCCTCAGCTAATTTTGTTCATTTGTGTTTTCCAGGTTGAGGAAAAGCTCTTCTATTGCAGTCTGTTAGACCTGTTGGTGTAAGGTTTCAAGACTCGACGAAAATAGGCTCAAATTTTGAAGAATTTTTTTATTCTGTGTGTCATTTACGGACTAAGGCAGCTACGAACTCTTAAAAAGGTTCTGTCTAAAAAGTGGTTTCGATGAATTCCAATTTAAGAAGTTTTAGAAGTGCTGGCATTCTCCCTCGTTTTCAGCGAATTTCCGTTCTTCGCGCCCTTCATTCATGACTATCGAGGATGTACAATTGTGGGGATCGACATTTTATTTTATTTTATTCATATTTTTGATAGTTTTTCAATAATTGTTAGGTTATGTAGTCTGCTACGTCTGCTTGTTTATTTGTGGTAAACGCTAGTATGTATATGTTGAACAATTTATTTACTTCCAGCCATAAAAGACAAAAAGGGAGAAGCTTACCGGTCAAGATTTAAATAGGAGCTTCAATTACACGTTTTCTTCTCAAGAAGGTAGAGGTGCGGAAAACAACAACATGGTTATTGTGCATTACCTGAATGCAATCTCACCATCAGTCTCTACATCCAATTCAAGAATCAGTTAGAATTCCTCTTCTGCCATGTGTAGTACTTCAAAAGCCGCTTGTGTCAGATGTACATGGTGCGTGTCAACGGTGAAGGACTAACCATGAAATTCATGCGGACCCATGCTGGATCTGGAGGCTGTTCCTCCTCCTCGCAGGGACAAGTTTGTGGCTCGCTTTCCTAAAAAGCCGCAATTCCTGTTACCTGAATGATAACCCTTTGAGTCGAATATGGAGCCAAATTTAATATAATGAAGAGGATTAATTCCTGGGACCTTGTCACCTTGTTTGCCACTGCTCGACTGTCCACGTGGTCTCTTCCTTCTGAGTGTCCTTCCCTCCAGTACACATGCCCCTCTAGCAGTTCTTCACTGCGGATTAGCTCACAACGCTGGGGACGACTGCCGGCGATCTTCTGCTCGCCGGGCCGCGCTTCCGTCGCTTTGTGTGCGCCATTCATGGGAAGACGTCGTCGCCGGCGGCTGCCTTCTTTGACGGCTTACTAGTCAGCCAGCTGCCGCGTTACGCAACCTCGGCCCGTGGGGCCACCGCAAACATCTTCAGACCCTTCTAGTGGTCAAGCGATTACACTTGTCCGCGGCTAATCCATAGGCCTGAGATTTTCCTAGGAATAGCGTAAAAAAATGAGGAAAATCTGTCCTGGTCTCAAAATAACTCCACTCAAGCTGTAGTGACCATGAGTTCTCTCCAGTCCTTCCATGGCCAGAGGTTCCCGCCTAATTCCGTCGACCATCTGAATCGCGAAGGTATTGCCTCGTAGCCGGTCATCCTCGTCGCTCCCTAAAGCTCAGCCCCACCAGCCGTCACTAATCCACACACCCAACGGGGTGCAGTGTGCACAGATGGACGCGATTAAAAGATCGAGATCTCCGAAGCAGCGCAGACAGCTTTATAGTGGCCGTTAAGCGCCAATTTTTGCCGCAGCCCCAAGCCAGCATGTGAGAAATTCACCCATGCTTTCCGAATTGGGGCATGATCATTTCCGAGGCATTCAACTGAAGTCTGCTCTTACGATTAGTGACTAAACACCCCTTCACTATGCAGCTCCAGGATGCAGTCGCCCCTATCCGTGCCGTATTACACCTGCTGTGATTATGCACAGTGCCTCCTCCATGAATATTCATCCACTACTAATGCGCACCTCAGGTGCACTCACCGCCAATTGATGTCGTTGATATGCACCACATTCATAGGCGGAGAGCTTAGTGAAGGGGGCGTGCAAATCCTTTTCAAATGACTGTGGCTCTCTAGTAGAGCCGGGTATTGGAACTGCTAGTGGTGCTAGCGCTAACATATGAACGAATCTAGAGAACGTTCCATTTACTCTAGGTTTAGAAGCCGATCTAGAAGCTGAGATTCCATTTTGAGGCGCCTATGGAATTGATAGTGTCCAAGGTTAGCATGCATCGCTAGGATGGTCGAGACGAAATGCCTGACGTGACTTATCGGTTTTCTAGAACAGTGTAGGTGCATGTCACTCCTTTATTAGCCAAGATGGGATGTGTTTGTGTGATTTAGCCAGCAAAATATGCTATTAGGCGTTCAACACGAGTTAACCCTGGCTCGTGCATATGCTATCCAAGTTTCCATCGCTTGGAATCAGGGAATTGGTACCAGATGCGTTTCCGAAGTATAACACGTGGTCCTATTTCACCGATTAACAGCTGCAAGTCCTTGTGTGCGACAAACACACACTCGAGCTGACATCACAATACGGCTTAGAAGTGGAGTGCGTGGCGCATTACATGCGCTTTGCAAAGCGCATGGGAATGACTAATGTTACTGTAGCCTATACTTCGTCCGTGTCCTCGCATCACCCATATCCTCAACATCGCACGAGACCCGATTTGTTTCTGCTGCCGAACCCTGTGCCTATCGCTAGGTGCTCCATTTTGCTCCCTCCTTTCTCACCTTTTTCTTTTTGTTGCTCTCCTATATCAACGCTCCACAGGTTTTAGTTGCATCGTCGTAGGTTTGCTAACCCAACGTGGTATTGCTCGAGAATAGTTACGCATTGATATCTCGAAATTTTTCTATGCATTTCTCGTGTAGCACAGTCGGATAAAACGCCCACTGGGGCGTACGCCTTGAATTGGGAATCAGGTCAAGCTTCTTAACCTATAGAACTCAATCTTGTATTGGGAGGTGCGTAAATAGGCCCTCTGCTCTTACCTGCTGAAGACTTATCAGATGTTTTATATTAAAGAGTGCTGCAGAATGTGTTGATTGCGGAGTTGCTTACGCGGCTGTTGGTTAATTCTCCCGTTCCATGCTTTCTCCTTCAAGGTTTCTTATAGACTTTATGTTAGAATTGTCTATGCCCAGGATAAATAAATAAAAAAGTAAATAAGGCTGGCCCACCTCGAGTGGGATGAACTTTTTTTCTGAATACCAATTTGGCTGTAAACCTATCTTATCAAAAAACAACATCAGGCTCTATGTAATTCTAGGCCTGTGAAGTGTTCAACTATCTGAATGGTGTTCTAGACAAGGATAATTCTGTCGAGAAGATTGGTTCCATGTCAAGAACTAAGCCTCTCCCTCTTCGCTCTCGCCTTGCTCTGTATCCCTCATGGCGCTGCCCTTCCTACGTCTGCACGTCTGCAAATTTCAGATAAATTCGTCCATGTCAACTCCGTCAGTATGAAATGAAGCGAGGGCGACTGAAGTCGAAACGACGAGAGGATGGAGTCGGTGAGTAGCAAGAATCTGTATGTGCCCGTCTACTCCACCTGCTTCCCTTCATGTTTACGCTATGGCGAGTTAGCGACGAAGAAGGGATTAGCTTCCGAGAGGACACAAGGCAGTTTTCATAAATCAACAACGAATCGCAACTGCTTCTAGGAACTAGAAGGAAAAGTCATTCTGAAGGATCATTCTGAAGTGCCGCGAGTCTCTACGTTTTGTAGATCTCACGTGGTCTTCTATGTATTCTTGTTCTCACTAAATAGAGATTATCAGGCACTTATTAGGTTCACATGCATAGATTGTCTATTGAACTTTCTGATCGGTCATTCCATCCTTCAAAAGCCCAAATTTTTCTCTGTTCTCCAGAGTACCTTGCAGTAACAAGTTACAAATTAAAAGAGAGGCGTAGCCATCCTTATTCAGTTGAAAGTCAAACCAAGCATTACAGATACGCATCCCAAATTCTATGGCCACCAGCGGAACTTCAGCTCCTTCCTAAGGGTCGTTGTCGTTTCGGCGCTCGCTGTTGGTCCGTTTTTGCCGTCACTAAACGGCGAGTTCGTGTTCGACGATTCAGCGACGATCCTCAACAACCCCGTCGTGAACGGTCGAGGCAGCATCAAGCAGGTTCGCCTTTAAAGCTTTGAGAACGATCATTACATGACTACGAGTGTCTATAATGAAGACGATAAGTTCGCTTGGTCACATCTGCATGTATAAAGTCTGTGGATGAAGGACGGAGTTGATCTATCTCTTTGGGGAATGCGCCACGCATTCTACTTCCAGGATTGTCGTAAGGGCAATTTCACTTCCTATTTGGCCTCTACACTGTTTTTCGGTGTCCAGCCGATGTATACTTATCTATCCATAACGGAGCTGATGTATGCCCAAATATCCAGGAGGTGTTGGCTATCGCACGCACCCTGAATCGAGGTTTCTGGTTTGCGTCCCGCCCAGGCCAGCGAAGTCTTTCATTGCTTCGGGGTCGTACATTGTACAAGACTTGTCAGAGAAGGGAAAGCCATTGATGAGTCTATCGGCTGGCCACCACAAGCTCAAATACGTTGCCGAATTTGCTAGTAAGGGGACTGGATGACGTCGCGCTTTGTTGTTTGTTCAGATTACTCATTTAATTAGCTGACAGATTTTCTATAACAATATTTGATGTATGACATAGTAGTGAACCGAAAGCTCCAGCCTAACGTTATCGAGGATTCGTTTCTAGCAGAACTTATGGAACATGTAGTGGACCGAGTTATAGCCGAAAAAGGTCTAAAAATCCCTTCAGATGTGGAGTAGATTCAGTACCAAAATGTGCTGTTAACACGTTTTATCAGAGGCCCTATTCGTTAGATAAAACAAAAAGTCTTAGTCACAGCTCAAAACAACCATCGTTTCGAAAACAGACTCTAATTTCCAATTTTTAGTGCGACCCTCATATTTAATAAATTGCTTACGTTTATTTTTCAAATAGACTTTCTTGTCTTGATGAAACCTTGGACATTCCAGGTATTCAGCACCGACTATTGGGGTCACCCGATCGCTTCGTTGAATAGCCACAAAAGCTACCGCCCGCTGACCACGTTCACTTTTTGGTGAGTTGCTTGGACTATTTCTCGGGTATCTATCAGGGCTTGATCGCCGTTTATTGAAATTCGTCATCAAAGTGACCATTTTGAGAAAGATTGTTCCTCGCAGGACTAAGCAGGCAAGTCTGCACGTCAGTGGGATCTTTACACATCCACACTATGCTCAGTCACTAGAACCAGAGCGTTTTGATAAAAGTGAATTTTGGAGGAAGGGGTTAGTCATCCCTGTTTGGAATGCGCCCGTTGTATTTCTACTACATATGTGTCATGGAGGTAACTTCGATGAGGTCTATATAATGACCTGCGGTGGCAAGCCGACGGACATGTCAGTGCTTTTCTTTCGATTAAAGTCTTACACCAATTCGCTGAGCCCGGAAGGAAGAATTCTTGATCTTCCTAGGCGAGATTTCAAACAACTCCTTGAATAATGGTACACGCGGGAGCCGGCACAACGTCGCGGCATTCTTTTTTTCAGAAACCTCTTTAAATGACCATATGGTAACATCACCTTTTCAAGGTTTCCAAATAACCTGGCTACAATGGCTGTAGGTGTTCTCGATAGGCCATAGGCGGGAGGCAGCAAAAACTACTAGCAGTTAAAGAGATACAAAAAATCAGATGGCAAGTTGTAAAGCGGCACTGGAAGTGGTCCTTACTACGTACGACACTAGTTCCAGTTAGGGATCCACAGACTAACAATGTGGCCGCACTTTGCAAAGGAGGTCACGAGAGCTGCCTGTGCAACCTAGGCACATTTGCCGGCTTAATAGATCAGCAGTGGGCTTGGCACACGGAGAGCAGACTGCTGTGTTAGACTAGCAGCTCATGGTTCACAGCACCTCTGCTACAAAAAGTTCAGCCGACAATTTCTCTGAAGGCGTCAAAGGCTTGTTCGTATTCAGAACAATAGCGGTATACCGGTAGAGAACGGTGGAGTCCAATAGGTGGTATATCGATGACGTTCTTCCTTTTCTTTGCGTCTTTTCCACGCTCGCGCTTCAAGCCCTCTTCCTAGTCCCCGTGGTACTTGTATTAACTCCTTGGTTCAGACAGACGAATTTGAAGCTCACGGGGTCGTTGTTTTCCTAGGCCATGAATGAAGCATGTGAATCTATTCCCTAATTCCAAGGCTTATTGTTCCTAACGAAACTCACCACACTGCGGTTGTTCTTACCTGTTTTCCCACAGTTTACACATACTGTGTGTACATTTAGAAAAAGAAAGTAAAAGTATTTCCGCAGTTTTCCGCGACGTCATTGTTTCTAGCTGCCTGCTGGTGAGGCTATTCGCCGACCAAGTTCTCCTCCTATTCTCATCGTTCGTCCTCATTACGTCCTCCGAAATTCGATCATTCACGGCTGTGCGCGGAATAGCCGCCGTGGATTGCGCTGTTATTGGCGTCGATTTCGAGGAGCGCCCCATCCATTCTGAATGCGTTTTCAGCAGCCCGCTTCTCCTCACGCTTCAAGGGCAAGTCGTCTACAGTAGCGGTTGAGATATAAGTTTGGAGAGTCAGGAACGCTGCAGAGTCCAGGGATGTGCATCGCTAGAAGATCTGATTCCGGCAAAGCCATTTGCAAGACCAGTCCGAACTTAAGTCTGCTGATTATAATAAAAGAGGAGGAAGTGTGACGCTTGGAGGAAAATACGCGGTTGTTAGGAGATCATTTGTAATTTCCTGGACGTATGCACCAGGGATGAGCGGATAATTAAATTTTGAAAACCGGATAACGGATAACGGATAATTTTGCCCGAAAATGACCGGATAACGGAAAGCGGATAACGAACAAACAACAAAAATTAAAACTAGTTTTAAATTGCACTAATTTCAACAGCAGATCAGGACTTGAACACTGTTAATTTATAACCCATTTCTACATTTTAGTAGTGTTTTTTAAACGTTTTGCAGTCTCCACATTAACGGCGCTCTATGGTGTTTTCTACCCATCCGTAGGAAGACAAACGCACAGCAACATACCCGCCATTCACCTGTTTCCAAGGAATCGATTGGATTGTCTTATTTATCAGCCTTACTCTGCTCTTAACTCTTTTTTCAATTAGAGCAGTTGAAAAAATAGAATAGTCTTTGGAAAGGCAATTCTTCCGATGTCTCTGGAAATAAGAAGAAGGCAGGAGACAACCAGCCAAACAAACTTCACATAACAATCTTGTCCTACACATGCTATGAACGACTATTGTTGTCGCTGCTCGATAACATCCAAAGATCAAAGGTACTTCAACGTGGAATTATCTGGGATGGATAAAAGACTAACTTTCGGGTAGTAACTGCAAGTGTACGGCAAAGACACACTCAAAGAGTTATGACACAGACCTACTGGATCTGAGGAAAAATATCCTACCCATCACTTCTGGAGCAGAGGAAGAATATCCGATCCAGCTCCAAAAGGGAGGTGTTCCTTGTGTTGCAGATAAGTTTCACAAACAAAACTCAGAAATTAAAACAAATCTACATGTCTTCAGCACCCTCGATGATAAGTTTGTTTAGTAGTTTATTGCTCCCCTAAAATTTTCAAAGAAGAAGTTGCTTACTCTATGTATTTAGATTAATCCTATTTCTTTTGCTAGTACTCATTGCTGTACTGCAGTATTTTTTGATAATTCACGACAGCATATGGCTAAAAAGGTACCATTACCGCCTGCAATCGAATCGAACATACTGCAATCGTGTAGCCACAAATGGTACAATGGAAAGATCGGCGGTAAAAAATTCTTCCCAGGGTGCAGCTCTCCACTTTTGACGATTTCTAGTAGCAGTTTGTATGCTTTCTTGGTCAGCACGTGACTTAAGATGAATTAACAATGCTGTGCTAAGTAGGCCTCACATAAGTATGGTACAGGCTTAGCGGGGCTTCTGGAAAGCTGAAAGTAAGATATCTTTAAAACTATATAGCCAGTTCCCAAGTGAGGAAACATCAATTCACACTTCTAGATTTGAAAACTTCTGTTGTTTCTGACAACCACTCTTACGATCGTGAAGGATCCTGTACATAGTCCACCCATCACCACGTTCAAAGCTAAGATTCAGCTAATTTGTTGTTCGTTATCCGGCCCAAAATCGCCGGATAACGAACAACAAAACGGATAGGCCAAAACCCCGGAAACCGGGTAACGGATAACGGATAACGGTTAATCCGCTCATCCCTGGTATGCACTGTTTGGGCAGTGGCGCAGTCGGAGGACGCCCTTGATGTCCCGTGCATCCCTTGGTTTCGGTTCCGCCTCAACCCAACCAGGCTTTCCAGGTCGGTTAATTGGTTCTCGCCTGTCTAAGAGGGATGAAACACTGACCCGTTCGTGGGCTGGCTATAGCTAGTTATTGTGCTGGCCTGATACACCATCAACTTGCTCCCGCGAGATATACTGTAATGCTTGGCGCATCCCACAAGCACGGCACTGACCTTCATCCTTTATCCGTTCTTTTAGCAGCTAACCGATAAGTGATTTTCAACTCCGAAAATCTCAATCTCGCCGTAAGACAGTGAAATGGCGAGCCATAACGGAAGCCTAATAAGGGCTGGTGACAATTAGTGGCTACCCTTCATGAATTATCACGTCCCTCACCCTGACTTAACATAACATAAAGTATGCTCCTTTTCTTCACTGGAAAGTCATGGGAGGAGCATAACCCAGAGGTTCGTTTTTAGATAGTGCAAAACGAGCCTTTTTAACATTTCTATTGAGTATTCAATCACATTTTCTTATTTTCTCCATGAACTTCTTATCTGTCTTTGTTCTGTATTGAAAAAAAAACTTCTTGGCTGTCGCTGGTCTCCCACCAGCTCACCTGAGAGCCCTACAGTGCTCCTAGGACGAATCTGCGGCTAGAATACATCAGCATGGAGTAAAGGGCAGATCAGAGATTTCTGAGAAGAGCTAAAACTGGTCCATTGTTCCAGTGCCCACCCAATGGTAGTTTCTTCAACCATAAATGACCCAAGCACAGCTCTTACACGTGGGAGGCGTTGCTGCATTTCCCACGTGCTAAACCGATCATGCTTTGAAGCACCTTAGGCGATACCATTTTCTGACTAATTCAGCTGTGGATTACCATATTTATTTATTTATTTATTTATTTATTTATTTATTTATTTATTTATTTATTTATTTATTTATTTATTTATTTATTCAAGCACATGACAGTGCGCTCAATACTAAGCGTTAAACACAAACATTAGAACAGAACGACAGTAATAATGGCAAACTATTAACGAAGCTGTAAATTCAAGAACAAACTTATGAAATAAAACTCAATAAAGAAAAAAGAAAAAAGGAAGCACGGACTGCAATTTGAAATCTTCTAGAATAGCAACAAATGTCATGTCCTAAGAAATTCACAACATCTGTTCGTTTGTTTCGCCAAGAGTAGCCTTGCTTATTTGCTTTTCATTATAATAAAAGAAAATATTTTATAAAAGCCTTAAAAAACATAAAAGGTCAAAGTCATATTTATTTATTTATTTATTTATTTATTTAAACACCACAAAGCGTGCTCCTCAGAACGGTCAAATACGTCAGAATGCTAGCGCAAGTAAAATGAAAATGGTGAGAAAAAACGGTAGTGATCAGGTTCAGCTAAAAAACTACCCATGCCCAAAAAAATCGAAGCAAATCGGTTAAGGATTATACTGCAAATGGTTGCACGTATTGGAAACGTGAGCAACCCTAACCTTAGGAGATTCTCAGGCTGTATTCCATTACTTTTGACACGCGTTGGCAAAGCCGACGATCTGCTTTGTAGTGTGACAATTCTGTATAAGAGAAACGTTGACTGGTAGGTAGTCCAAACGGGTCTAAGACATTATCTCCCCGTTCGACCAAAATCCAAGCTTTCTCATGCTTTGCCAAGGGGTAGAAGTAGTAGCACTAATGGACGCTTGTGAGTTAGCATTTTGGTGCTGGAGAAGCATAGCCAATCCGCTGGGTGACGACGACATGTGAGTATAAAGCATATCTTTTTCTCCTGGGAATTCGCCACGCTTTCCGTTCACTTTCTGGCCTGGCTCTACGTACAAAGAAGCGAGTCCCACAAAATTCACAACAGTTTATGCAACTTCTAGAAATGACATGCTAACACAATTCGGAAGCATAAACCTTGAAATCGAAGAGTTCGCTGGAAAGCTGAAATTACTTTCACTGTGGTCTTGAATTGATCAAAAACCAGATCCTAAGCGAGCGTAAAAATCGCCGAAAAAGCAATTGGTGAGCCATTCAGCCTCATTGCGTGCGACAAATGAGCCATGATAACGAGAGGTCCAGTGGAAGAGGCACGGTTATTGGAGTGGAAAGCCTAACTTCGCCTCATAGGGAATTCACACTCAAGCTCGAAGACACGAATACGTTGTTCTTGGCCTTGTTACTTTTTGAGAAGGTGTCCTAGACTGGAAAGGATAACATCATTGGAATTAGAGGCCGCCGATGTTAGAGGCTGTTTTCAAGAAATTTTTCTATCAACTTTTGAAGGAATATTTGTTCACCGAAGCGCTGTCGCTTTTTGATGATCCTGTTATGCGACTAGAGGCGCTTCGTTATCGTGCACTTCGCTCAGCAGCCAATCCAAAACCCATTACGGAGCGATTCCTACGGCTAGGTCTGTACCCGACTCAGCAAGTGCTGTCCTGGTGCATGTCCGCGCTACGATCCTCATTTCCGTTCAATTAGGTTCCGAGCTTCTGCTAATGACGATCTGGATTACGATGCCAATTACACATATTGCATTCCTTGCGCATCCAATAACCGTGCTCGGCGCCGCGCTCTCCTCGACAACGGTAAACATTTGTGCCTTCGGCGAATCGCCCAAAATACTCCTGAAGGCACTTCGTGACGAGCAACAGCTATGAGAGAGACACTATTAATTGCCTTCTGGGCCATTTAGTATTGTGCAGCAGGAGCACCACTCTCACTCGACTGCTTGGCGGAGGCATCCGATCAACGGAACTCTAGCTGGGCAGACTTCTTCATTTTGCGCGGTCTTCCGCTCAGGGATGTGTGACGTCATGCCTTTTTTCATTTTTTGTTTTTCTATGTGGTGATGCGTTACCAGAAAAGCAGCAGAAATAAAAATTGTGCAAATATGCCCTTCATAATCCGAAAATGATAGGCGTGAAAGAAGCGGTCTTCTGCGAATATCAGAGGAACAATAAAGAATCTCAATTCTCTGACTTGACCCAGCTCACTTTTACGAGTGTCGCTAGCGCCTGAAAAACGGTGGAGTCGAGTGGGTGCGCATTCGAGCGTCCTTCGTTTCGTGCACTTCTTCTTCGAGGCTCTTGAAAGCTCCCCAAGCAGTTCGCTTTCGCCTGACCAGTTCCGGCACCAGGTTCTTTGCAATGTTGCCTCTCCTAATTGATACACTTTTCTGGGGCATATGGGGCTCTTCAATCCACGATACTGTGTGTGTATCAGAACAAATGGTTTTTAAAAATCAAAAACTGCTAAGATTACAATGCCTTAAAGAAGACATGGAGATATAAATGCTGACTGGAAACCATTCCAAGTTTTCCGTTTACCTGCCCATGGCTTTGGTAATCGCTACGGCAATGCAGAAATACCGAACTAGTTTGAAAGGTGATCTGGAGCGTCTTGTAGGGTTTAGAGCTAAACAAATCTCTATGAAGGGTAGATAATTCTGAAGGAGTGATAGAATATTTTGCTCGTCAATTAACTCTTGCCTGGGATGCGTCATATATTCTACTTCTACTAACATTGATGTAGAGGACATAGATGAAGCAATTTGAGTGCGGGCTTGAGGGCGCGTGGTAATGCAGTCGGAGGGAACACCAGCACGTCCGCACCGAATTCGGGTTTTCAAGCAAGCCCTCTATCCCTCCCGGGTAGATGAATTGAAACCAGACTCGCCTGGGAAGGATGCATGTGTGTCAAATATGCATTCTAAATGCCTCCACGAGATCCCCATACAAGTAGGATGCGTGGCGCACCCCAGAAGACATTGATTAACGTCATCCTTTGTCATTTATTATCCAGCCTGCCACCATCTCTATAAATTGGGAAGGGTGGGAGGCATATTGCCTTGACCGTGAACCTAAGCAAGATCTTCGATTCGGAATATATTGCTGGAGCCGGTGCCTTCCCCGACTGCACGCACTATCACGCCATGACATGGTATATCACAATCGGGGACGATCGTTATGTCTGAATGCCCTTCGGCGATCGCGAAAATACTATTTTCGTGCCAAACACTCTCTTAAACCACCTTTACGTTTCTGAAACCAAAGTGAACGTCCTTCGAGGCAAAACAATTATCTTACACGTTAACCTAGACGCTTATTATAGAATAAATTTTGTTCGAGGAAAATTTGCTGTGTCTTTCTTTGAAATTTTTTAGTTCACCTGCCTTGGCGTTCAATTTTACCTGGAAATGGTATATTTATGGAGTCTCAAGAGCTGCAGGCATGTTCTTCTACCATGTTGCGAACTATTCTCGGGAACAGACCTCACCCCACTGGGTACTACTCGCCCTTGTCTATGCAAAGAGACACTGGGAAATCTGATGCGGCGGTATCATGCACACGCTGTAGCCGATCAGCCTCAATCAGCGATGCGGCGCTGGTTGGACGTGGGTCTCAAATTTCGAGCCACTACTGCCGTGCTTAATGGTCGTTTAGCGCCTTAACGTGTGCCATATTTGCACAGATGATGTATGGCCGTCGTGTCGGGAGCTCCCGCCGGCACTCCGGCCGCGTACGAAAATAAGGCCATCACTCATCTAAGCTGCTCGTAATCTGTCATGCCACACAGACTAGGGGTCAACGAGACGACGCCACCTGACTAGTGGCTCCCGGCTTGACGGGGTTAATCCCCAACTCCGAGAACAATGGTGAGCACGGTCATGATCTCTTCAAGAGTATGAAAGCCTTACTGTGATGGACTAGCTCAGTTTGTCTTTCTGAATCTACTTAAATATCGAGCATGACTTCGAGCTTGAGTAGTTGTCTACGCAATGACACTAGTCTAGTAGTGTCATAAGTGAAAGGCTGGATCTCGAATCGAAAGATCAGAGAGACGACTTCAGTAGCAACTTCCAGTTTTTCAAAGCCGGACTTCCTCGGACACAATGAACCCGTAGTGCCCTACCGAGGACTGTCTGGTGTTCGGAACGCGACAGGACAATTACCATTGAAGACAAATCATTCCTTACAATAGAAGACCTTGGCGCCGGCCTGCCACCATCGCCAGCGCCATTTGTCTCGTAAATCACTCGCGGTTTTTGAAATCTGATCACCTCCATAAATATTCACGTTTATTACGTTGTATACGCTCGTCAATGGTTCGAAGACGAGGCAATTGCTCACGGTGTGGTGTACCACCGCGATCGCCGATCTGAACCTCCGTGTTCGAAGAAAATGTCCAGTGCGCGTGGATAGCAAAATTCATAACTAGCCTGAATTACTCTCCTTTGGAAAATGATAGACCCCCCGTTCAGGAGGCATGGTTATATGGTGCTTTAACATCGAGCAGACACAACTCTGAAATGAATGCTTAGACTCAAAACCGCCAAGCTGCCTCCACCAAACTTCAAGCGCTCAAGAGAAACTTTTTCTGCTGTATTTGCGAAAGAATCTCCACTACTATTTAGAAAAGGAACAGCAGAAAACTAGGACCAATTGCTCACAATACTGAACAGAAAGGCAAGACTATGGACACGAAATAAGGATAGTGTTAAAGAAGAATCTAGAATTTAAGCGCAGCACTTTCATGTTGCTCTTTCATGTTCAAGTTGCTTGTTTTTCTTTGAAACACACAGGGAGTCTTTGTCCGACGGGACATTGATTCAAAGCGATGGAGAAGGATCCCCTTGCGGGTTCAGAAAAGTTGAGAGCGCCCCACAGATGGTCCTTTTTTCGAAACATCTTTCAATGAGTTGCATAGGTTAGTGGATGAACGCGCAAGAGGAAGGTAATTACAGATTCGTCTGAAGCGAGTAGCTGCACATCATTTCCTTGTTTTTATTCAACTTTAATAGATCATGTTTTCCACTCGCCCTTCTAGGCCTAATTGTTGTTTTTTTGGCTTCGCTGTGGAATTTGCGGCGCCGAAGTGTGTCAGAGTCCAGTCTAACAAAGGCTCCATGTGTGTTTCAGAGGAAAGGAGCCGCTACACATGGAAGTGCTGTGCTCCTCTGGTCGCATTTAATTCTAGTGCGAGGATATTAACAGGGCACAGCTAGTTATATTGAAAGGGGATGTGGGAATGTCACAAGGGTAGGGCAAAGAAGACCCATTCGTGAAATAGAGAGAAAAAAGCTTTCCCGCACTTACTTGCGAATGGAGGGGAGAAAAAGCTTAGAATTGTGAGTTCATGTCTAGGCTGACGAAGAGAAAACCTCCCCACAGAGGGAGGAATTCAGGCTTATTTTGCTGAACAGCAACGAATTTTTCCCACTTCTAGTGTTGCCCTCGGTGACAATTTAGTTTCCTACGAAAACAGTTGATTTATGAGCTTCATACATTTTTGAAGACGCAGTTGCTCCTGAAAAGAGTTGTTACAGTCCTTTGATCGCAACTCCTTGTTAAAACATGAAGTTGGGCTAGAAACTTCTTCGACATAGTGTGATTCACTGGAAATACCAGGACAAAGTTGTAGGTCCGCTGAAAAATTTGACCAGAAGGAAATCATACAAGACTCCCGAACTCGATTCCACTGTGACTTCAATGACCCCCTAGTCCTCGAGTTTAACGACTTTGCCGAAAAGAAACACATTTTTGTACTAATTGAGGGGTGAGGATTCTTCCTATATGACTCGCTCCCCCGTTCAGACATACGCTTCAGACCTTCCCTTGTTAGTAGTTGTAGGCTAAATGACGAGTCTGTGATGAAGTCGACGTCCGCGAATTCACCCACACCAGAAGTGTCCAGTGTAGGTGCTTGTAAAACAATAGCCTAACCTCTTCATCGGGAAAGTCGCACATTTGGAGACCTCTAGTTTGTGCCCCAAGCTGGTCTGTGAATGAAGTCATTTTAATTTAAATTTGTGGCTTAAATCCGACATAATCACTGGACCAACCTACTACATACTACAAGAAAGAAAGATCAGAAACGCACTTTCGGCTAAACCACAAGGCGACTATCTTTTGTTGTCTTGAGGAAACTGTATCTATTTGAGACGTTCTCAATGCGAATTTGAAACTGAATGAAGTCACTTCTATTAGTGAACTCCGTTTTTTTTGCTTTGTTTTTTTTTGGACAGAAAATTCGTATTGTTTTCCCATTATTAGGTTGGAGTCGTGTTGAACTGCTTGCATGCCAGAAGATTGTAATTCCCACTCAAGATTTTAAAACCAGGGCTGGATGTGAATCTGCATTCTTAGCTAAAGGAAGGGCAAATTTCATTTTCCTTCGTCCAGAGTCGACATTTTGATCGTTGCTCGCCGTTTTTGACATTTATGAACCTCTTGTTCTATGCAGCAACCGCTTGCTTGTACTCAGCTCCTCTTTGACCCACTCATGTTCTTTCTGTAAGAAATTGATGGATATCGATATAGCGAACCTCTGCTTTTTACGGTGGTTTTGATACGAGTCAGCGGATTCGTGTTGACGTTTCGATATCAATTATCCTTTGTTGGCCTGTCTCACCAAAAAATCCGATTATGCAAGCCGTTGCTCGACGAAGCGAGGAAATTGATTATAGTGAGTTACCGCTCCTCACTGCATTTTCCAGACATCATCCCCACTGCCCAAGCAATTGCCAGAACAGATGCTTCATTAATTTGAGGGGGTGTTAAGCTGTTCTTCGCAGGTCCGTTACTGCCCGATGAATCCGTAGGGAAAACTCTCTCTATCTTCGTCAGAATGGATGCGACTATGCAAATTGCTGAGTAATTCGATTCGCACATATGTACACTCGTCAGCAATTGCACCCCGGGGAAATGACGACACGCATCCGTCCAAATGGTTTGAGGAGAAGCGTCGGTCGCTCCAGAATTGAGTGCTTCCGGGATTTCCATGCCGAAATCTTTGTATTTTCGCACTGTAGTCAAGACTGAGCGTTCGGTCTCTTTAAAGCGTGCGCCTAAGCCTTTCTCAAACTTGAGGAGAAGATTCGAATCGCTTTGGTTCATGCAGCATCAGCAGCAAAATCAGCTGTGTTCAGACCGGGTGATTCTGCCCTTTTTGGAGGCGGATATCGAAACAACCATGTCTTAGATTCGGCGCATACTAGTGCAGTCCGAGGGGTCGCCGGCACCCTAATCTAGGTATTTGATTAAGATTTCTTGTCCAGGCCATACAAGCCTTTCATCTTACCCGGGTTGGCGAACTCGTGCCACCTTTGCATGGGAAGGACAAGCACTGACTTCGCCTTCGGTTGGCCACCGCGAGTCATAGTATGGACCAAATACGCACCCAAGTCGTCTTCACGACACTTGATTGAAGTCGAGGGCGTGGCGCATCCGAAAAGGGATCGATCAACGCTGTCACTTATTCTTTATGTTTGATAATTTCAATTCCAATTTTGTTTCACAAACAACCATAGCTGCGCATCTCTCGACGAAGTGCAGTTTCATGTGACGGGAGCGAATCTTCGATATTTCTTTTTGCGTCATGTGCTAAAGCGTTGACTAAACTTACGATTAACATACCCTAAACCATTCCGGTACAATTAGAAGTCCACTCATACATATGTCTTTTTGA
This sequence comes from Heligmosomoides polygyrus bakeri, assembly GCA_947359475.1. NCBI lineage: Eukaryota > Metazoa > Nematoda > Chromadorea > Rhabditida > Heligmosomidae > Heligmosomoides > Heligmosomoides polygyrus. Next base: position 33,515,492 of record OX375869.1, read on the forward strand.
AAACCCCCTCTTCACTTCAATTGTCGATTTGTTCCAAATAAAAAAGTTGGCTTACCTGTTTGTCTACAGACAAGAAAGCTTTATGGATTCTTGCTAGTTGTATTAATTGTTTGAGCCTAACGCGATATGGTTATGGAGGTTATGAGCTGTTATAAGGTACTGTAGTAAGTAGCAGTGACAAGCTCCACATAACGGCGACCACCGCAATCCTGTAAGTTATTAAGTAACAGTTACGGTAGCCTTGAGAAAGGCTTGGCAATTACATCTCGACTCTGCTCCGGCTAATCACTGCCTGCGATTACTGGATGTTGCGCAGTTGCATTGAAACACTGTGGCCATGAGTGCATGTAATCTCCGAATGGAGAGGAGACGGCGCATCTGTCGGCTGTGTCCCGCCGGGACACCACGACGGGGCCCCGACCGTCCCTGGACCGACCGGCAATTAGCACCTTCGCGACTAATTGTGCGTCTTCTAATCCAATGTAATCCGCTCGCTGTGACACGACGAAGACATCGAAGGGCTCCTGCCATCTCACTGACCACTCTGTATGATGTGCTGCACAAAAATGTCACGTCAGAAAACCAGCTCTTTCAAAGGAGGTAACGAATAGTTTCCTGTGTAATTTGTTCAAAGTGGAGACGTTTTGTTCTGAGCCAAGATGCAGGTGACAGGAGGACTGTGACATAATTCTGAATCGAGACGCTCGTTGAACGACCGCTGTGACACAACTGAATTCGGACGCTCTTGAGACGACGTCACTGAGACGTACTCTGAATTCCAACGCATGTGGCGCGATGTCTGTCATTTGCCATCTAAATCCCGATGCAGGGGACGTGATGTCTGTGACGTGGCTTTGCCCCAAACTTATGGGAACGTCCTTGCTAAGTATTGGCAGGTTCCCAAGCTCTCTCTTCTTGAAACTTCGGCATGGTGAATTCTGGAAGGACGGAATACTGACTTGTTCATCAGCTAAACACTGCAAAACAATGTACAGGCAACACTAACATTCAGATTTTTTTCTAGAAAATGTGCAGACAGAATGAAACCTAGCCTCTTGCTCCACCTTGACGGCTAATTCTTGGAGACATTTTGAATAATTTCAGCTGCAAATATGAAGGTCCCGTGTTTTCATGCTCTACCTAGAAGACCAAACTTCTGGTTGGGGGCTTCGCCGAGACCCTAATAATACAACACCTTGGCCACAGTCGTTCTCCTTTTCTTCTTTAATCCTCCTTACGTTTATTACAGTAAAAAATGCCTGAAATATAGTCTGGAATTGGATAGTAGTATATGGTAGAGAGCGCCTTCAAAAAGATTTCTATGAAGTTTATCCACTCTGCATTTATTCGATTTTGCTCCTAAGTGTGCTTTAACCTCCATGTGGCGCCAGGCCTACACACATACGCTTCCTCACTTTTTATTACGTACTGAACACAACATCGTGCGATTTTCACTCCGATGTCAAAATGTAGATGTTTGTGTCTATGCTACACACCAATGGAGAAAGCGAATCCTTCAGATCAAAACGAGCTCCTTTCACATTGAAGTAGGAACTCTTCAAAAACGTCAGAATGGTTTTTGTTCAGGGAATTTATCATGATTTTCTTCAAAGTTCTAATTCACCTACCCAATAAGTGTACACGTTGTTTAAACTTTTATCAAACTTATATTTTTGAGAAAACTGTTGTTTTAAGGGCTGTTTTAGAGAGCAGGGAGGCAGCCATATTTAATGCTAGGGAAAAAGATCTCGTCTTGCCCTCGTCCACGACGTCACGACTTTTTTCGAATGACCGCAAAACTTCTGTCTGTATGGAGTTTCACATCTGTACACGATACAACGATACAGCAACAAAACAACTGTAAAGAACGCACATAACTCACTCTGATGCTTCATGTAAGCAGCACTTATACTATCAATCGGATAAAAATCGCGACGCGCTTTTCGAGTGCATGGCGTGACCTGATCTTCACGTCGTACGTATACGTTAAAACATTGATACATTGTTGTGCTTTAAAACAAATCTTAATTTTTTCTCAAAAATTAAACATTTTACAAATTTACAAATTACACTCATCCACAGCAGCTGAACTAAAAAGTTTCAAAAAAAAAACCAAATTTTCCCTAAACAATAAATTATTTTAACTATCTTTGAGTGTCTGTGGTTTAACTTGCAAGAAGCCGGTTCGATGTGGAAGAAGATCACTTCGATCTCAGAAGCATCAAGTCCACATGTTTAGAATAGTGTCCAATTTGACGCGAAAATGGTATATAGTGGTATACAGTTCTGTCATGAACACTGCCGTACAAAACTTCTAAAGCTGCTTCCTCAGATCTCCTTTCGAGTTGAAGCCACAATGTCAACGAGGCCAGGGGAACATCTCTCCTTATAAAGCCTGGCCGGTGCAGAAATTTATTAGATCTAGCACATCAAAGTTGCTCTCACAATTCGGTCATTCTGTTTGAATAGCTGATTTGAAGCCTGAAAGTAAACTATTTCTGCATTTGAATAGTGCTAGCAGGAATGTGTTTCGAAGAATGTGGCCTACCTCACGCGCCTCAAACACCTCGATGTAAAAATAAGTAGGCAAATAAACAAAGTAAAAACTAAGTATAAATTCTAAGAAGGGCTTATCCCTTCAGAATGTTTTCTGAATGAGTTCCGAAAATTGTAGTTAACTTATATAAGCTCCCTTTACACAATCTGCAATCGCATTCCTTCGAAACAGATGATCTAGTCCAAAAAATTTTAACGTAGTAGCATATGAAGAAATAAATGCCGATAAACTGCAGCAAAATTGAAGCAGCTTCTTCGATAGGTGCCGTTGATGGTCGTATGTAACTCTTAGAGAAGGGAGACGGAAAACTTTGTATGCAAGTAGTTGTGCCATGCCTATTTCTTCACTGTCGAGCATTGAGAGCAACTTAGCCAAAGTTATGAGCCGCCATGGTGAAGGACGTCCCCTGTAGGGAACATTTGATGTCTCTTTTAAGAGTTTAACCCATATGTTTCAGGCTCAACTACCAACTGCACGGCGAATGGACGCTACCATACCATGTGGTCAACGTCACCTTGCACATCCTGTCTTCTATTCTGGTCTTTGTCCTCGCAAATACGATAAGAGACAATTCACCTCATGCGTCGTCCTCGACTCCCACATTCTGGGACGAGGCTACTGTAGCGGCTTCTGTGTTCGCAGTGCACCCAATTCATGTAGAAGCCGTGAGAAATAATTTTAAATTGTAGCCTTAAAATTTAATTTTTGATGTTCAAATTTTGATTAATTTTAAAGGGCGACTTATATTCGCTTTCTAGGTGGCGAACATCTCTGGCAGATCCGAGTTGTTGATGAGTGTTCTCCTGCTCACGGCACTGCTTCTCTACCACCGATGCTTACAACATGGAGGCTTCGATATGACAAAGACGGCCGCCCTCTCCACGCTAGTCGCCCTGACCGTGTTCAGCAAGGAGCAAGGGATAGCAGTTTTGGTGAGTTCAGCAGCACTGCGCAGAAACGAGAACTTGGTCAAGAGAGCACCTTGTTTTGTTGAATTTAGCTACTTCCTCCAATATCTGTAGAGTCCTGCATTTTGGTGGAATCGACGGATCTATCCTAGTCCGGGGGGGCCACATATCTAAAAATTATCTAACAAATCGACATGGGACTTACCGAGCGGCTCCTGAAGGACTCGACAGGACCTAAAAGGAAGAAAAACCAACGAGCGAACAAAAAAAAAATTAAACCGGCGCGGTTCTTACAACCGTCTCGGCGGGAAAAGAGTAAGGCAATGGAGGCCTGCCGCGTACTGACCACCGCCTGACATGTTGTAACCAGGATCTAACATAGTGAGGAGGGCGCATAAGGACTTATGCCACGTGATGACCGCCGCCTGACATGTTATAACCAGGACCCGACATGGTGAGGAGGGCACACAACTTTGCCGGCTTACAACCGCAAAAAATGTAATTTTCGTTTTTTTCTTGGTGAGTTTTTTTTGTTTACGGTCCTGAGTTGTTCTGTAGGAGTCGATCGGTAAGTCTCAAGTGAATTTGTTACATATAATACTTTTTAGTTAGGTGGCCCCCCCGGATTAGGATAGATCCGAATCGACTATAAAGGGTTCTCTAACATTTCAGTTTTCGTTTCTGGGCGCTTGATAACGCAGTCAGACATTCGCGTGCATCCCGAATCGAGCTTCTTGGTTCGAATAACCGAATAAGCACATCAAGTCTTCCATCTCTTCACGATCGGAAGTCGGCACCACGCTTGTCTGGGTGGATGGGGACAATACGCTGATTTTGCATCGACTGCTCACGCAGATCATTTAATAGACCAAATAGCATTCAAATTGTCTCCATGACATCCCTAGAATTAGAGTGCATGGCGCATCTGAAAAGGTATTAATTGACGCCGCTCATTATTCTATTTATCCTTATTCTTAAAGAATAAAGGAGACAGTTCGACGTTGACCAATTCGTTCTGCAATGCGCCGCGAATTAATTCTGTACTTAGGATGCGCCACGCATTATACTTGCACGGATATCGTGAAGGCGAATTGAATGCGTGTTTGGGCCATACAATAAACCATATATTGTTCTGCTCAGGCGAAGAAGCTCAGGGGTAACCCTAACCAGAGTACTCTGGAACCAATTCACGGACCCTCACCGATAGAAGGCGGCCGGCTTAGATGGGACCCGATATCCCCATATTACGAAGGATGTTCGTAGCTGACCCCTACTGCGACTGCGCTACCGCGCACCCAAATGAAGAGCTAAAAGTGGCATGAAGCTCGAAGGTTTCTTTGGTGCTGTTTATGCTAATCCTTCTGATCGTGAGACCTATCCACAGCGGTTCATCAGTGAACAGCGAGACGTTGCCTTTTAATGCATGTACGAATTCCTATCGTTTCCACTACTGTCCGCTCTCGACTTCGCTAAATCTTGGCTCCGCCAGTACTATTGGAATGAGGTTGATTACAGCTGCTAACCAAGGGCCGGATTCATCAACGACTTACATAACTTCAACAGAGGACACCATATCGCTTGATAAGCCGCGCTATCAAGGACTTCGGCTGTAATTTTCTCTGTTAAAATGCTGTAAGCCGTTGGTGAACTTGCCCCTGGATTGTTATCGTACTTTATTAACGTGTCGGCGTTTCTGCACTCGTCAGGCTTATAACAGCGGAGGTATACTTGACGCACCATTTCCTTAGCTGGCACTGGAGATTTTACTATTAGGCAGTTAGTTCTATTGAAGTAGTTAGTTCTAATAGACCATTGTTATAACTGACTTATTATTACCGGCTTAGCTATGACTGCTTGGAGTCACATTGCGCAAAGAAGGATAACGTGAGGCTTTCACGAACAAAACACCAATTTTCCGCTTGTTCACAGTAGTGTCGAACTCGAAAAATCAATTTCGATTTGATATTCACGGCATGCACTGCTTTTACTGTGCTACTTTTCAGCCACTGTGCCTTTTCCTAGAGGCGTCGTCCGCAAACCCTCGCGGGCGATCCTCTTTGCGTCGAAGCGCGCTGGTCCTGCTATTCGGCAGCGCCCTCGTCCTGCTGCGGCTGCACATCAACGGCTTCTCCGTGCCGAAGTTCACTGAGCTCGACAATCCAGCAGCATTCGTCCGCAATCCTCTACTTCGGGTGAGCTCCTTCTAGGATATTAGGAATCGTAAGGAGCAGCGGAGTGAGACGTTCACAATCGTCTTTTCAGTTGGCCTCCTACTGCAACCTCTGGCTGATCAACCTTCGGCTTCTTGTTCTGCCGTACTCCCTGTGCTTCGACTACTCAATGGGCTGCGTTCCGGCGGTCGAGAGATTTACAGACTTCCGCGCGCTAGCACTTCCTCTGGTGGCTCTGATGGTTGCCTGCGGTGTCTACTCAATCTACAGGGTACCTGTCAGGTGCGTATTCTTCTCTTAAGCCTGTGTACCTCAGATCTCGTATTCCGGCTACCTTCAGGCTCTTTCGATTCGGTGTGGTCCTCGGAGTTGTCAGCTTCCTACCGGCAAGTAATCTACTCGTTACTGTGGGTTTCACCATAGCAGAGAGGGTGCTGTATCTACCGTCAGTTGGAATGTGCCTGATAATGGCGATGCTATTCGGAGAAGCACAACGACGATTCAAGAACGCCGACAGGACTTTGCTAGCGGTACTGGTGATCGCCTTCACAATGAGCTACCAGGTGAGATTCTTCGTGTTCACTTGAACCCATCGATACCAACGAAGGCCGGTTGAGAAGACGGAAAGAGCAGTAGCGGGATCAGAATTTTTCTCACATGCTCGCTGCCTTTCATCTGAGAAGTCGCTGTACTCTTCTTGACTGTTGGAGTGCTTACGAACAAACCCAATGATTAACCACAGCCCTTATTTTTGCGCCCCTCTCAGACATGTATATCACTAATAAAGCTTACGATTCGTTCTTCTAGCGCTCTGAAGAATGGCGGACCGAACTCGATCTGTATGCCAGCGGACTACGGGTCTGCACACAAAATGCAAAGGTTCACTACAACCTCGGCAAAGTGCTCAGCAGAATCGGCGACGTCAACGGTGCCGAGTACAACTACTGGAATGCTATACGGTGAGTCTTCCTCAGTACTTTCTATGCTGCCGTATTCGAGCGATGCTAAAGACGCCGTTCTCCAGGTTGAATCCAAACTACGAGCACGCAATGAACAACTTGGCGAATATTCTCGAGGCCAAGGGAAGGAGTGAGGAGGCGGAGCTGCTGCTAACGAAGGCTATTAGAAGCCGACCGACGTTTGCGGTCGCCTGGATGAATCTCGGCATAGCACTCATGAGTCAGGAAAAACACGAGGTACTGCATTCTGGAAGGGATGTTAAAACAGCATTATTCTTCTCTTTCTACAAACATCAGTAGCTGAAATTATAAGTGTGAGAACGAAAAACTTACAGTCGACCTCTAAGAGTTAAGGAGTTTACACAGCGAGGAGATTACGCAGTTGCCCATTCCATTAGGTTGGCAGTTTCCACAAATTTACACGACCTTTATCGCTCCAAAACGCTTTGTAGGTATCTATCCTGTCATGAGTATTGAAATTTTAAATAGCCGTACATTTATGGCGATTTTTGTTGAAATTATTTTTTGTTTTTAAGCTTTCTTCCTAATACTATAATCCAATTTAACATGTTTTGCATAGAGTTACAGCTCGAACTTGCAAACAATGTGGAAACTTCCTTTGGTTCAAAATTCTTCATTTTCAATACAGCACTTGAAAGAAGAACCAAATAACTGAAGAATGTGCAATGGTTTTTCTGGTCCTAGCTTTCGGAAAAGTGAAGGCTATGAACAAGCATTTGCCGAAATATATCCGATTAAGGATGCGCTGAAGTCCTTCACGCAGTCTCTGCGACTTCGCCCGTCTAGTGCGGACTGCCTGTTCAACCTCGGAAATCTCTATCAACGGATGGGCCGATTGCAGGATGCACTTGACGCCTGGAGGAATGCAACAGCGTGAGCTTTAAGGACATTAAGCTTGGATGGACTTTCCTTTTGCTAAGAATGTCTCAAAGCGTTGCGGAATGTTTGAAGATGTAACGCTAAGGCTAAAAATATGTAACGTTACAGTAGTAGGCGTCAAAAGAGAGAACCAAGTGATTTCCTCCACGTTAACCTCCCAATCAGTTATATAAGCCAGCGAGATTTTCGAAAAGGCGGCAGAATAAGGGTTCTAAGCTCACTAGCATTGTTGGTAGTTCCATAAAACCCTGACAGAAGTCAGAATAGATTTAAGGGCTCCAGGAAACTATAACAAAGTTCAAAAGCGCTCTACTAGCTGCCGTGGGCACATAACACGGTCGAAAAGCTAGATCACCCTACTTCTCGGAGCAATTTATAGGTTATTAAGAAGTAGTAAAAAATTTTGATAACCACTGACAGGCTACTATTAAATAAGATGGCGACCATGCTATAATGAAGCGGCGAGGCAGGTAAGCTAGCCGGTTAGACCTTTGACCCTTTCTCAATGTCCGGGTCCAAACAACCAAACTTACATGCAATAGCAGGTGGCGCTGCAAGCGAGGCAACACGAGCATTTCTTCGCAGTAGGACGGGCCGGAAAAGTAGACAAAGAAGGCAGTAGTAAGAAACATTTTCACATGGCAGCTTGAGTCTTCTGCATGGGTGAAAATGAGCATAGTGGATTCCTCAGAGTGATCCAGCTATAGCTGCCCTCAACGGCTCTCTTCAGAAATTCCATTCGCCAATTGGGTGAGGGAAGGGTCCAAGGAAGCAAGCACTGAGGATCCACTGTTGTTGTTGTATGTTTGCGTTGAAGCGAGCGTCTCTACACTGATGTGTAGGAATGGATCAGGGCAAGAAAACAAGTTGCTGCAATGAATCTCGCCAATGAATTTTATAAGTAGGTAACCTGTAACAGTTTGTAGTACTACTCCTGCGCTAACACTACATGTGAATAATGAGGAACGGCCTGGTAGGAAGAGGCGGTGTAGATGGAGTTCCTGCTATTGTAGGTTATCGTTTGTTCTGTTAAATGGTAGGCTCAACGAGTTGAGATAGAGGCTTTGGGATATAAGGTCAAGCCACTGCGCACAAAGCGCCGCAAGCGTTCCATTGTAGACCTCCTCCAGGGACCGTAAGATCATCCGTTGTGGAGAATGCTTGCGTACGATTGGGAAGTGAACGCAAGCCGCAGCCTCCTCAGAATCTTCTCACGTCCCTCTGATCTGGTCTGTGCTGTTGCCACTGACCTGCCGCTGAGCCACTGCCAGCCACGGTCTTTAGGGTGTTTAACAGATGCTTCGGAAACTTGGAACTGAACCTAGCCTATATATGAGCTTGATGTGAAATTCGGGCTATATTTCAACTCGATTTGACCCTTTTGAAGGTGCTGAAGGGAGCGATCTTGCCAAAGCAGTAGCAGTAGACAGGACCTCCTACAGTACCGTGTGCTGTATGTCAAGCGATACCTTTAGTTGAGCAAGGAGAGCAAACAGATGATATACCATTGAGCTACTCTCTGTGCTAAGCATCATTATGCGACTCTGAAGATTCGATGAGAACACAACGAAAGCGAGCTACCATTACACCACCGAAACTTGTATTCAACCTCAACGTCAGCATCACTGCTCTGTATCATATAAGTTGGCCAATGAAACAGAGGCAACGTCAACTGCAGTCCATGGGATTCCAATCAGGAACACTAGAGCATATATTTGAGTTACTTCTAGATCAGACAAGGCCTGAAATGAGTACCCTGACTCTCATCTCGTCTCTTAAATTTCAGATCCCAAGTGTTATTTTTCAGCCTTGATCCCGGTCATAGCAGAGCGCTCACGAACCTTTTCGTAGCACTGGACGAACAGGATGAGTGCGACGCTGTGGTCTCGATATCCGATGGAATACCACAGACGGTGGTGGACCAGGCAGCGGCGCTCAGTTTCCAAATCGGAGTATGCCTTGGGAAAGTGGCTCGATTCGCTGAAGCGGAACGTCGCCTGAAGACTGCAGTCCAGCTGAGTCCAAACAACTCTATGTACCATGCGAATCTAGGTAATTTGTTGGCACCCTCTTTTGGATAGTAAGGCTCTAGCGATCGTATTTCCAGGAGTGCTCTATCAACGCTGGGCGCGATACGAACTCGCAGAGAGCTCATACCTGAGGGCCTTGCTGATCGACTCAGAGACGAGTTCTGTGAGGTGGAATCTGCAAGCGGTTCAGGAGAAGCTTAACAGGACGAGACCTTCTCGACGAGATCGGCTCTCACCTCACAACCGAGCCAACTAGCGTAGTCCGCCCTTCCTCACTTGCCTAGTAAATGTTTTCTTACTGACGTTGGATTCCAACGCGGATTGCGGCTTTGCCGTTGGTGGCTTCTATGAAGTCGGAAAGCCATTTACAGCGTGTTCTTACTATTAGAGCGTCTGACTGGTGCTTAAACTTCCCGTAGACCGAGCGACGAGGTGTAAATATTGCTTAAGTAATAATGTACAGAAAGCATTCCTCGTGTGAACTCATTCTTTCTCTTCACTGATACTGCACATCACTTTAACCTCTCCTGAACACGCTTTAATACAACTATCTTCTCGCTCGCAAAGTTGAATAATACTGAGTACGGTTACTTGTTTATTGGGTACAATTGACTCTCTGACGTTTGATAAATACTTTTCTGAATGGTTTTTGAGAGCGCAGACCGCGATTTTCTAGGCATCACTGCAGAAGTATTGGTGAAGGAAGGACCTCTCTAGTCCTTCGATATTCTATGAAAGCAGTGTTAAGTGATTACTTCAAGCGATCCAAGATTCAATTATCCATTTCCCTATAGTCGAAGTCTCGCTAGGCTCTATCTAATCGTGTACTGCTGTCTACCCTTTTCTAGACTGTCATCTTGATACTCTTATAAGGGGTCAGTGTTCAGTGTTCCGTTAGTTACAATTAATTGACAGATGTATTCCAATTCGAAAGTGACCTCGGAACATGGAGTTTTTTTATATGATAGTATCCGAGGTCTTTTGTAAGAGTTTTTTCCAACCTGGAACCAGAATCAGCAACGACTTACAGCAATTTAGCGGAGAAGATACAGCTGAAATTCCTGATAGCGCAGCTTGTCAACAAGTGATATGATGAAGTGTTTCACCCTATCGCTTGTTGATAAGTTTTTTCTTTTGTGAAATGTGGCTGTATTTTCTCCGTTAGATAGCTGTAAGACGTTGATGAATCCGGCCCCTGAAGACTATATCTTATCGAATCCTTCACATACCAAATTATGGAGCTCCCGAAGCCGTGAAGTGGAACATCCATAGAACGAAACGACTAGCCTGCAGATTTGCACGTTACACCAATTTGAACATGTTCGCATACCGATAGTTGGTCCCATATAGTACGTGAGTAGACGGATAGTAGACGAATGTTTCTACAAATTGAACAAGGTCAGTAAACTCCATGTCTTCTCACCTTAAAACCTCGGCATTGCTGTTGGCGTTATATTAGTTTGATCGGTAAGTATTGATGGCGTTTTCATTTTTTCTTCTTTATTCCTTTATTCAGCATTCAGTGCAAATCGATCAACATTATAAGTACCATTGTTAGTCACCACAGTGGTCCACTTTCTGGCCAGGTCCCCTGTTCCCAGAATTGGGGAGACCCGGAGTCGAAGAAGTCGGTGACCGCCCGACTTGGGTCTTGAAACGCTTCTTAGCCAAGAAAGCCTTTCGGGATAAAGAACACATGGTAATCCGAGGGGGCTATGTCAGGACAATATGGCCGATGGAGTCCGGACTCCCAGCCCAGCTCCTCGGTTTTTCGATGGGTCGCTTTATCTGCATGAGGTCTGAATATCTGGTCTGATTATAAAGAATGTGAACTGGAGATCGTCTCGGCCGCTTTTCTCGAACACCTCCCGCAAGTTCTGGAGCTGTGGCGTGTACGACAGCGGTGGCCGTGTTCCCTGCGAGAGCACCTCGTAGCACAGCACTCCCTAGTCCCAAAAGCAGCATAGAACAACCATGCTGAGGTGTACGTTCGACTTGGCTTGCGTAGGCTGTTTTCTTCTCGAGGTAGTGAAAAGGTACGGTGTGCGTTGGAGTCGTAGAGAATCCATCTCTCATCTGCGCTAAGCAGGTCTTCCAGAAACACTCAGCGACAGCATTGATAACGGCGGACTGTTACACTGTTTGGAGGCGTCCCGACCGAGGTTTGTCTTCGAAGTTCGTGTCTCCTTTCTCAAACCGAGCGACCCAGCTCTTGGCGGTATTGATGGTATTGGTATCCTCTACCAATGAATGGGCTGCTGATGTTGCGGACTGCTGCCGTCGTTCCAGTCTCGCGACGCCGCTCGTAGGGGATGATGGCACAAAGATGCTCTTATGAAATTGACATTACACTAAAACCCAAAGAAGAGCATGTGTGCCTCTATATCTTCTGCGGAGCAGCCCATAGAATGTTCTACGACTACCAATTGGTAGGCTATGAATATCAATGGAAACAAGGGTGTTAGGGCAGTGATGAAGACAGCCCCGATCCAGCTCAAGATGAGGGAGCAGCGCCTGAGGTGGTTTGGACACGTCCTCAGAAGACCAGAGGATCACCCCATAAGGTTGGCCCTAAATTTCGAGGTACCCGGAAAGCGTCCGAGAGGAGCCCCAAGGAAAAGGTGGAGGGACGTCAGCAAGAGAGATCTCGCCGAACTCGGCGCCACGCCAGACGACGTCTTTGATAGGATGAGATGGCGACAGATCGCAGGAACAGCGGACCCTGCGACTGAGCGGGACTAAACGCTCAGGAGGAGAAGAAGAAGAATATCAATGGAAAGTCGGAAGTTCTGCACTTTGGAAGAAAACCCTATCGACTTTTCGACCAACCTAAATAATACCTGTGTGCTACGAGGTTGTTAAGTGGAACTTTTATTGACGTGACGTTTCGACCGTCTTCGTCAGAAATCTAAAAACGGTTCGTGATTTTACCTTTGTAGTTCGCCCGAACAGCCACGCTAAAGTTTCTGAGCCAAGATCAGAAACAGTGCCAAAATTCGAATGATGGACACAAGCCCAAACGATGTTCCACTGCGAATAGTAGTGATTGCGTACTAGTTATGGTTAGTTTCAATAGGATCAGTAGCGGATGATTCAATCGCTCATGGTCCTGCTGGCAATAAGCAGTAGCGAAGCAGCGCCGTTTTGTCGCAAGTGTTCGGTTGTGTTTAGGGCTGCCAACTGTCGACTATGATGGATCCGGCGGCTGTTCTTTGCGGTCTTTGACTTCGGTGTGAATTCTAGTGCTAACAATAAGACTTCTTTGACACCCACATTTTTCTCTTGGCATAGAGCGCTTTTCGATGGAAGAAACATTACGCTGCCCAGTGATACCTGCTCTTCATTTGCATGATAACGAAGCTCCATCACGGGGTCACATTCAGTCACTATGTACTCAGTCCGAAATAAACGAGTCAAGGGTAGAAACAAGACAATGAAACATTATGCTAGGGTCACGACTACTGGTACATGAGAGGTTATTTCGTCTCTGCTCTGAAGAGAAGATGCGAATCGAATGCAAAGACTACACTGAACACCGTCGTGAGGACACAATTACATCAAGTATCTACAAAGGAGAAGGCACAGATTCTACGAGGGATAAAGACATTCTGTATCTCTGAGCTAGCCTCCTGAGCAGGGAAATACAGCAGAAATCATCGCAATGCTTGGTGGGTGGATTGGGGTGAAATAAACGTAACGAGAAGAAATCTATTCCTGCTCCAGCTCGATCAGAACGCCTCCGCAGTCTTTGGGGTGAAGGAACATCACGTCCTTGCCGTGAGCTCCAGTCTTCGGCTTCTCTCCGAGGGTACGGATTCCCTTCGCCTTCACCGTCTTTATCGCATTGTGAATGTCCTTGACTTCGATGCAGATGTGGTGCATGCCTCCAGACTTGTTCTTGTCCAGGAAATTCTGGAATCTCGTCAGGTGGAAATAGCAGGAACGACCTAGTAATACAGGAAGAGGCAGGGCCCGCTCACGATTTATTAGATTGTAGGGAGAGTTCTCGCCGTTTTTGAAAGCGCGTCATTTTCTACCACTTCACACTACGTCACAGCAACTATATAAGTATTAGGGTGTGCAAAGAGTTTGGAGAATGCTCAAGTGCTCAAATTCTGGATTCCGTCTGGAGCAATCCCGATCAAATCTAAGGGGAATGGAGAGGACGACATCTATACCATGCTCCCCTATCCACGGCACTTTCTCCAGAAGCGCTATTACACGGTCCTACCGAAGGGGATTGTGGGATGGGGATCGACGTGTGTCAGAAGCTTCTCGAGCGTGCGCACACGACGAGTTGGAAAAACTTCATCATTGCTCAAGACGAAAAGTGGACCTCATACGAAAAACCAGACAGAAAAATGCAGTTGTTACCAGGACGAAAAGCCATAACAAGGCAACGTGACCACTAAAGGAGTTGGTTTTTTGACTTCTACTCCTCCAACTGAGTTTCTAATAGAACAGCTTTTGAAGAAGTATCTTATCTGGCCTTCTACTACACGGCTTCTAATCTGCAGAATCAGCAGCCGCGTCCAGTGGTCCCATCTACGCCGTATTCGAGGAACATGTGGTGTCCGAACGCGCTGCACGAGACTGGTTTGCTCGCTTTTGTGACGGTGACTTCATCAACGACTCGGTTCGGTTGGAACATCCAATCGAAATCTACAATGACCCTCTGCAAACGGTACGTGAACACTTTTTAGGGGTACACTTTTTCACCGTCGTGGATCACCTATGACAACTGTGCAAAGTGTACAGCTGGCAAGAGGTCTCCCATGATCTAACCGGACGTGATCGCCGGCGAAGTGCGGAGGTAGCGACTCACACAGGCGCACGAATAACTACCAACTGACGTTCATCGTCAAAGGAGATGAGAAATGTGTCTGTACGTCAACATCAAGTGCAGTCGACACTGGATTGCCAAGGGTGAGCAACGTGAGCGATAACTGAACAAGGTTCTGGCTTGCGTTTGGAGGGATTGCAAAGGCGTCATTCATTAGAACTGCCACCACTCAACACAACCCTCGCCGCAGACCTGTACTTTCAGCAGCTGGTAGACTAACCATCAAATCGAAGAGAAGCACCGGAATCATAGCATGAGTGATTCGCCAGAAGCTACTCGACTTTGGTGTGAACTGCTCCCCAGCCTAGACCTTGCGCTAACAGACTTCCACCACCTTTTCCTGCCGCTCTCCAACGCCATGCAAGGAAAAACGTTCACTGCTGAAGGTGATATGGATCGCAGGTTGACCTTCTTCGAGACAAGGCCACAAGGCTTCTACACTGCTGGCGCCAGAGGTCTGCTTGAAAAGTTGAATAACAGTGATAGAACATGGTGGTGATTACTTGTTTTCGCGCAATGCACGTTAGGGAGAGACAGGCGGGTACAAAGCGGCTCAGAGGGGTCACCTTGTATTAAGTGATTATCTGCCTTGATAAAAAGGTACATGAATGCCATGTTGCATCAGAAATGGCCTACGTCGGTTCACCACTGGGGTAGAAAACGCCAGTGATGTGTCATGTCGTGTGTTTGAGTACTTGATGGGCTGCCCCCGTCTAACGCGCACTGCGCCCTTATTTTCTTAATGTGTTTTTAGCTCCTGAAAAATCAATAAAAAATTTATCTACGAAAACGGCGAGAGCTTCCCTCACAACCTAATAGTAGTGGCGATAGATTGGCAAGAGTATACCACTGTGCGCTGCTATTTAGTGCTGTTCTGTTGACATTTTTCAAAAGCCGCGAAAAATGGTCTGTGCGCATTATATACACATATTTTAAAGGTACTGCAAAAGTTCTGTGCACTATACACGAATCAGAAAAGAATGCATTATCCAGTGCTCAAACCTGGATAGGCGACTTGTCCCCTAACGGATGAAGAAGCTCAAGTTTGGTGTTCGGCAGCTCGACGAACACCGTCGTCACACCATGCTCGGGTTGCGGCTGAAATGAACACATGAAAGTACTAATCCTGAATCCTTCAATCACACGGAACAACATTCTCAAGGCAGAATCCGATGACCTAGGACACTAGAACTTGGCAACACAGCTAATCACTCCGGAGACATCTGTACTGAACGCCAACATCCCCTCGACACCACCTAAATATTGCTGGTGCGGTCAAAGCCAGGATTAGACCGTCATGTACCAGCGACGGGAGAGATCCTGTGTAGATCCTTCCCAACTAGGATGGATCTTCGATGAGAAAAACTGAGAGGCTTCCAACGTTTAGTAAGTGTAAATGCACGTCTACAAAGGAAGATCGACCTTAATTCCCCTCCACCCTCAAACGCGAACCTAATTTGTCCATAAACTTTTAAAATGAAGAAGCTAAACACGAAACACGCGCATTGCAGGAATAGGAAGATATTTAAGTCTGTTCCTGCTAAGGGGCTACCAGTTCACCTAAGTCCACCTTCTAAATGCCATTACGCCTAAGAAACAATATGAAAGACAAGTGCTCCGACACGCCTAACGGCGTGTCTCCCTCTTGCGCGCTTCGCGGTACTTCGCAGCATCACTGACCTACGGAAAGTAGTTCTTGTAAAACATGAAATCCACTAACATCTAGGAGCTGCTGCGTACTTTGTCGGCATCAAGCCATGGTTTGTGCTGCGCTGCACTTCTGCCCTCAGTGGCTCCTCCGCAACTGTCCTCATGCTCAACAACTTGCGTTTCCGGATATCGTTGACACCTCTTCCGAATTCGAACACCAGGTTCCCCCTCTCTCGTTTCTTCCTTCTGGATCCAATTGCGGGCCAGCCTTTACTGGTCTTTCCCCACCTTCCTGGTCCCAACTCCTGGTTCGCTTCTTTGTTTCCACTATTGACCTCCACTGGTCTGTTCTTGCAGGTTTCTCCGTCCTGGTCCCTCTCCTTGGTTGTTCTTTTCCTTCCTGATCACTCTCTTAGCCCATTCTGGTGGTCCCCCTTAGTGCCCTTCTCTACCATCACCTTAGTGGTCCTCCCATGCTCACGCCAGACGTCGGTGACACGTATTCGGAATCAGAATGCTTGTTGCGTGACGTAGGGGACCCGTCTTCTGGATCCAGACGCTCTGAAACTCGCGCAGTTGCCGCTGTGCCCAGCGGGAGGAGACTTCCTCTGCTGATCACACCACCCCGGAGCTATAGATGGTGAGGCGTATCTCACGTAGGTTAGATCACTCAATCGTCATCGACGGCTAATTCAATTATATAGGGTAGATAGAAGAAGAAAATGGATCGAAATGTTCCCTATTTGGATGCAGGTCACATACTTTACCCCCTGGCCATTTACCTGCTCATGTTGTTTCTTTTTTCTCTTTCCCGTACTAGCTGTGTGTTGGGCTAATAAAATGCACTGTCCATAGTAAGAATAGGAGTAAGGACAAGTCGCTCCCTCAGAATAGGACTGCGCCCTCACTTGACTTCGGACTAGCGTCGGCTTCTAAGAGGACGCGGGTGCACCCTTCCAACTCAGTGCTCAATCGTGTGAGGTCCAAACAGCAGAACTAGACGGTCGCTCACCACTGGGTCGCTGACTTTCGCTCCTAGGTCCTTGTAGAACTTCGAGGCCTTGTCGAGATCATGGGTGGCAATGGCAACGTGATTGAATCGTCCGAGAATTCCCCCAGGTGTGCACAATGACTGAAACACAGACACTTCAGAGACCACTGGAATATGTAACGCAGTGCTGTGCCAGAGCAAACGTACTCTCGTAACCAGCGAGGTGTATATCGGCCGAGCGTGTGCGAGCAGCTTCAGGGAGTTCATCTGGAACAGAGGGACGAATGAACAACCCCTGCCGACTTGCGTTGAATCCACAAAGAAGAAAACAACGTGGATAAGCATGAATAGCGAACAGCAGTTCAGAGTAAACAAGTGATACTACTCATGGAATCCCGACCTCTAGACTGCATTTGAAATTGCTTATCATGAAAAACGGCGGGTTTCAGCGAGTACCAGTAATCGGACACCCGGGCAGTCGGGCCAACATCACTTCTAGGGGAAGTGTCACAGTACTTTCCAAGGATCCTGACAGAATGCATTGAAACTAAAACCTTTCTACTTGTAGACAAAATATGCATTAACATCGCCTCCACCATACCCAACATCCACTAGAACTAGAGTGCGCGGCGCATTCTAGGCAAGGGTTAAGTAACACCCTTCTTTATTCCGATCATTTTCCAGGATTTTCCCGGGAACTATGAGGAAAAAAGGGGTGAACCCTACTATCCTACTATATATAAAGCAGCAAGCGTGTTTGTGTCTGTGTCACACTGTCCGTCCGTCACACTTGAGTTGGGGCGCGGCAGCCGAACACGTCGGCAACCGTGCATGGCGAGCCGTAGACGTGCCGAACACGTCGGCAACCGTGCATGGCGAGTGGTAGAGGTGCCGAACACGTCGGCAACCATGCCTGGGCACTTAGATGATCATCGACGGGAGAGGTTTTGGAGGCAATCGATATCGATCGATATTATCGATTTTTTGTGGATGCCGTTCGGGCAGCACGAAACTTCAACCCCGGGGTAATCAAATCTGAAGTCGACCAATCGATAACGATCGATATTCTCGATTTTTTGAGGATGTCGTTCAAGCGGCACAAAACTTTAGCCCTGGGGGTAATCGGGGTCGCTGAACACGAATCTGAAGCCGACCAATCGATACCGATCGATGTTATGTTATGTTTATTACACAGGTGGTTACCCACCCATGTGAGAATACTGAGAAGTAACACAAAGCAGAATCCTCGATAAAACGCCGATATCCAGCACAACTCACAAACACCTCTAACTGGAACAGATTAAAACAAACATAGGACAAAGGGAGAGGAAATTAAGACAGCAAAATAAGACAGAAAAAAGAGCAAATCGAGAAACGTGTGAAGAACTAGATATTAGATATTGAGGTCCTTGCTTATAAGGTTTTTGAACGTACGGTAGCTCAAACCGAACAACCCTTTTTTAGACAATCTTTCGAAAGTGGCCGCCGTTCTATTAATAAAGTAAAACCTTCTACAGTTGAGCCTTGCGGCTCTGACCTGTAGTCTCAACGAGCCACCCCTAGTGGACGTGGTTTTGGTTGATACCGAGTTTTCAATTTTAAGACCGCAAGCATCATGGATTATTTTATGAAGCAAGAGCAGGTCATTGACTTTTCTCCTTTGTAACAGTGTTGTTAGGCCCAAATTCGTGTTCCGTTCCGTGCTGGATGGAATTACGTCATACAGGAACCCCATGGCTCTAGTCATCAATTTCCTAGAAAAGCTATTTTGAACTTTCTCCAGTCTTTCAATAGCATTACGTTTATACGGAGAGAAAACAGGGGTACCATACTCCAGTATAGGCCGTACGTAAGTTTTGTAGGCACGAAGAAGAACTTTTGCGTCCCGTGTTGAGAGAGCCCTGAACATTTTGCCCACTACAGCAGTAGCTCTGTGAGAAATAACATCACAATGTTTATCAAAGCAGAGATCCTTAGAAATTATGAAACCAAGGTCCGTATTTTCATGTACACTGTCAATTTCAACGCCAGCAACGGTATAAGTGTGGTTTTGATTGTTGGACCCTAGATGAAGAACCTTAGTTTTTTCTTTGGACAAGGGTAGGCCCCATTTATTGGCCCATGTACTCATAAAATTTATTGCGAGCTGAATCGCAAGAATATCTTCCTCAGAGCTTACCGTCCGATAAATTTTGAAATCATCAGCAAAAGCTGTAACTCCCACTCCAAACGCAGCAAAGGCGTCGGGTAAATCCCAAGTATAGATGTTGAAGAGGACTGGTGAAAGAACTCCTCCCTGGGGAACGCCACTGGTTATTCTTCTTGGAGCAGAGAATTTAGAGTTAACACGGACTGAGAAGGTTCGATCACGTAGGAAATCTGAAAGCCACTGCACTATCCTCCAATGAATACCAACTTGACTAAGTCTCTCAATCAAATTAGAGTGCGAGACCCTATCGAAGGCTTTAGAGAAATCGAAATAAATGACGTCGACTCCCTTACCATCATTCAGGGACGCAGTCCAATCGTTAAGGCATTCAAGCATCGCTGTTACTGTAGATCTTCCCTTTTGAAACCCATGTTGTTTTGGCGAGATTATAGAATGTGTGTCAAGATGCAGAACTATACGCTTTTTCAGTATTTTCTCAAAAAGTCGTGCAAAGAGAGAAGTGATACTCACAGGTCTGAAATTGGCGGGTACAGTGTGGGGAGGCTTTTTGAGAATGGGAGTGACGTAGGCCAGTTTCCACCTAGTGGGAACCTGCGCTCTTATTAGACTCAAATTGAACAGGAATTCCAAAGGTCCAACGATAACATGTGCAATCTTCTTAATAAAGAACAACGGTATTCCATCTGGAGTAGTCGAGTAAGATCGAGGCCACTTAAGCAGCTCAGAGAGCAACTCATCTTTGGAGAACCAACAGTAATCCGTCATCACGGGAAAGGCTGAATTGCAGTGATGCTGAATGCAAGGCAAGGAAGAACTGTCGGCAAAGGACCTCAAGAAAACTTCAGCTAGATGTTCCGCAGGTCTACATCCTTTCTACCGATCGATGTTATCGATTTTTTGAGGATGGCGTTCAAGTGGCGAGAAACATCGGCCCTGGGGGTAATCAAGGTCGCTGAACACGAATCTGAAGCCGACCAATCGATACCGATCGATGTTATGTTATGTTTATTACACAGGTGGTTACCCACCCATGTGAGAATACTGAGAAGTAACACAAAGCAGAATCCTCGATAAAACGCCGATATCCAGCACAACTCACAAACACCTCTAACTGGAACAGATTAAAACAAACATAGGACAAAGGGAGAGGAAATTAAGACAGCAAAATAAGACAGAAAAAAGAGCAAATCGAGAAACGTGTGAAGAACTAGATATTAGATATTGAGGTCCTTGCTTATAAGGTTTTTGAACGTACGGTAGCTCAAACCGAACAACCCTTTTTTAGACAATCTTTCGAAAGTGGCCGCCGTTCTATTAATAAAGTAAAACCTTCTACAGTTGAGCCTTGCGGCTCTGACCTGTAGTCTCAACGAGCCACCCCTAGTGGACGTGGTTTTGGTTGATACCGAGTTTTCAATTTTAAGACCGCAAGCATCATGGATTATTTTATGAAGCAAGAGCAGGTCATTGACTTTTCTCCTTTGTAACAGTGTTGTTAGGCCCAAATTCGTGTTCCGTTCCGTGCTGGATGGAATTACGTCATACAGGAACCCCATGGCTCTAGTCATCAATTTCCTAGAAAAGCTATTTTGAACTTTCTCCAGTCTTTCAATAGCATTACGTTTATACGGAGAGAAAACAGGGGTACCATACTCCAGTATAGGCCGTACGTAAGTTTTGTAGGCACGAAGAAGAACTTTTGCGTCCCGTGTTGAGAGAGCCCTGAACATTTTGCCCACTACAGCAGTAGCTCTGTGAGAAATAACATCACAATGTTTATCAAAGCAGAGATCCTTAGAAATTATGAAACCAAGGTCCGTATTTTCATGTACACTGTCAATTTCAACGCCAGCAACGGTATAAGTGTGGTTTTGATTGTTGGACCCTAGATGAAGAACCTTAGTTTTTTCTTTGGACAAGGGTAGGCCCCATTTATTGGCCCATGTACTCATAAAATTTATTGCGAGCTGAATCGCAAGAATATCTTCCTCAGAGCTTACCGTCCGATAAATTTTGAAATCATCAGCAAAAGCTGTAACTCCCACTCCAAACGCAGCAAAGGCGTCGGGTAAATCCCAAGTATAGATGTTGAAGAGGACTGGTGAAAGAACTCCTCCCTGGGGAACGCCACTGGTTATTCTTCTTGGAGCAGAGAATTTAGAGTTAACACGGACTGAGAAGGTTCGATCACGTAGGAAATCTGAAAGCCACTGCACTATCCTCCAATGAATACCAACTTGACTAAGTCTCTCAATCAAATTAGAGTGCGAGACCCTATCGAAGGCTTTAGAGAAATCGAAATAAATGACGTCGACTCCCTTACCATCATTCAGGGACGCAGTCCAATCGTTAAGGCATTCAAGCATCGCTGTTACTGTAGATCTTCCCTTTTGAAACCCATGTTGTTTTGGCGAGATTATAGAATGTGTGTCAAGATGCAGAACTATACGCTTTTTCAGTATTTTCTCAAAAAGTCGTGCAAAGAGAGAAGTGATACTCACAGGTCTGAAATTGGCGGGTACAGTGTGGGGAGGCTTTTTGAGAATGGGAGTGACGTAGGCCAGTTTCCACCTAGTGGGAACCTGCGCTCTTATTAGACTCAAATTGAACAGGAATTCCAAAGGTCCAACGATAACATGTGCAATCTTCTTAATAAAGAACAACGGTATTCCATCTGGAGTAGTCGAGTAAGATCGAGGCCACTTAAGCAGCTCAGAGAGCAACTCATCTTTGGAGAACCAACAGTAATCCGTCATCACGGGAAAGGCTGAATTGCAGTGATGCTGAATGCAAGGCAAGGAAGAACTGTCGGCAAAGGACCTCAAGAAAACTTCAGCTAGATGTTCCGCAGGTCTACATCCTTTCTACCGATCGATGTTATCGATTTTTTGAGGATGGCGTTCAAGTGGCGAGAAACATCGGCCCTGGGGGTAATCAAGGTCGCTGAACACGAATCTGAAGTCGACCAATCGATCCATCTCGATTAACATAAAGGTCAGAAGGCCTAGGGAAGAATAGGAAACCCGTGGCATTTTATTCTCGGGATTTGGGGGCGAAGCCCCAAGCAGTCGTAGGCGGCCGCTAGGCCGCCGAACGACTGGTATAAATATAAGGATAAAACAGGTGAAAGACAGCGTTAATCCATCCTTGTTTGGGATGCGGCTCGCATTCCACTTCTGTACGAGGAGGTAATTTGAATGCGTCGTCTTCACAATGACTTCTGATGACATCCGATGGACAGGTCAGTGTGCTTTATCCTTTCCGACACGAATGGCACCACTTCGCCGACCCCGGGAGAAATAGAACACTAGGCCGGTCTAGGCGCGACCAATGTCATGAATCTCTCTAACCGTGCCTTCTCCGCGTGCGCTGCCACGGGCCATGATGAAACATACAATAAGGATTGTTAGCTAATACAGAGATGAAGCAAGAATAATGAATAATCTAGCGCTCATTAGAGGAAATTAAAGGTAAAATGAAAGTGGTGGCGTATTCATGGAGCAGTGGTAGTCCATTTTTCGCCTTAATTCTCGCATTCTGGCTCACTGTATGTAACATACACAAGACACGATTAAATTGGTGAATAAGTGCATAAATAAACAAATCAATAAATAAATAGGACGAACACCGATCTAAAGGAAACTATGCGAACGGAAGCGAAACGCTATGCAAGTAGCGAGGCAGAGAGCATCGACACCGATCTCATGCATTTCGACGTGCTGCTCGATCGTTTCGTTAATCAGATGCAGAACATTCGCGACAGATCGCCATTTTTTAAGCAAGAATGCCAGCACGGACTTCGGCAGCGCTGCACCGGAACTCTGCCCTGTTGTACTTAAACGCTGAGCGACATCGAGATGGAATACTTGTAGACGGAACATCGGAGTGATGTCGTCGAACGAGTTATTATGCCGCCCAACGGGAGCGGCTGCTGTGCCCTGACAGCTTATTCCAAAGTGTTGATTCCGCACAACCGAATACAACGTTGGAACTATGAGCGAATCGGAGGTAACTCAAGGGACAAATAGTGCGTTCGGTTCCCCTCATTTCGTTCCCATCCCTGACCTATGGTTGAAATAGCCGATGACTTATTATCGCCACCGGGCATGAGGAAACGAGCGCCTTGGGAACGCTGCAAGAGCGGCATAAGGAACATCAAGGGCCAGGTCATCAACCGCCTACCGCCATCTAACGGTGAAAATACCACCAAACCCCCTGATATTCTTTGGCATCACGTTTGGCGGTATTTTCACCATTAGAGGACGGAAAGCGGTTAATAAAACTGGACCCAGGACGCCCCTCTACCGAAGCTCTCGTCGGAATTTTTCATTAATGCCGGAATCGAGCGATATGGCGCCTTTCAGGTCGCTCGAGCGAATAGACCTTACCGACTGTTCTGGCACGCAAGAGCAAGAGACGGAGAGCTTGCTGGCAGCCGATTGCACAAGTCAGCGATCAGCGGGACGGAGGTGTAAAAGGTGATCAGATAAAAATATCGCGGACTGAGGTCAATGAAAGGTAAATTTGAACCAAATAATAAGAAAACGGAGCATAAGTTGGATCGGACATGAACTGTGCCTCAGGGTTTCAGAGTTCGATTGAGCAACCAAGACTCTAAGCAAACACACACTTCCACAAACGGCTACTCAAATGAAGTCGCAACCTTTTACATGTTTGTTGAAGACTATAGCTCCCGCTATAGAGGAAGTTGTTAGATGAATACTTAGTTGCAAGCAAAACTCTCGTGGCAGGCGAAACTCGAACCAGCACCTTCTGTTTCCCACACAAAGCAATCACTCTCGGCTTAAAAATCACTGGAACAATTTTGAATGGGATCAGCAGCACCGCGGCGAGATCATATCTGGCTCACTGCTGACCGCCTGCGTTACTGCCGAGCGCAGATGTCGCAGTACCGCTGGCTTTCACACCTAGATGTGAGGGTGGCAGGTCTGCGATCCGAGATTGGTACCGAGAAAATAGGGAATTAACATCGAAAAAATCGTTTTCTGGATCTGGTGGCGGAAAATACACTTCGCGGTGTTCACTATCGACAAGTGAAACCCTGAAGCCAAATCCGTTCAGGAATGTTAGGCAAATTGAAACCTTTCGCAACTTGTAGGTGGAGCTAGCGGGTAATGAGCCAAACATATCCTGTGGGTGTAATTATCTCAGGACGAGAACCTGCCGCGATATGCAATATATAGGTGAACAAGGATAACTCTTGGAAACTGCTACTTATTGCAACTTTGGAAAGTCCGTTGAACGTGGATTCCGAATAGTCACTTTGTTTCGAAAGCAGACCACTTTGAACAGTACAAATTAGGAAGAATAACAACCAGCGACGCGAAGAAGCATGTACTGCAACTAGGACGAAATTTCAAACTTGGAGTAAGGTAGAAGTTGACTATATATCAGATTAGATATGACCAGCCAGAATCCAGCGATTGCCCGACTCCCCAAATTTCTGCTCCCAGCGATTCCGAGGCTGCAAAAAGCGACACCAGTAATAAGCTGTATAGCACCCGTTATAGAGGCTACAAGTTGTTAGATGGACGCTTAGTTGCGAACAAACGCATCAGGCGAAACTCGAACCCGTAGCTCGTGCTTCCTACATAAAACAACCATATATGAGTTTCAAAAAGCATGTGAAACATTGCTTCTAGTAAGGACTTCAGCTTAACCAGTTTCATGCTGATATCAGCGGCAGGCTCATCCCGGTATCGCGTGATTTTGAATCGCAACCAAGAGGTTTGTCCGTAACTAAACACCTATCCAACGGAACTAGGAACGGCTCCGGAAACTGTCTTGACAATGCACGATCAAGACATATGCAAGCACAGCACTTAACAGCGCACCACTCGCGTAAACAACCACAACAGTGTAACACAGAAGTGATCGATAGCGAATGGCCTCTCCCGATCCACCCTGTCCGTGCTGTTTTTCGGTCTGCACTCGAGCGCAAGCACTTCCTCAGTCCCTTGTACAACGAAAACAACGCAGTTGAAATGATATAAGAAAGGCTGCTATAGCGGAGTCAGAATGTTCCGAGCGACCTGGGAGGGTAAGCATATCTGAGCGAGAACGTGAATTCGGAGGTTATTTCTTCGCAACAGTAAATCAACCTCTTCCCCAACAATTCTGAGAATAATTTACATCGGCATTCCACTGAAAAGGAGGGCACGCCTGCCAATCTTCCCACTACACCTATATCCCCACATAATGATCGGAGGATGTACTATTATACCGATAATCTTATCACTGTTTTGAGGTTGGTCCGTGCCTTCATGGCTGGTCCCAAAATATTAGGTTGGCAACTAATTTCGTGGACTCTCAAGCGCCTTCAACAAAAGTATTCATAAACAAATAACAAATAACAGTTTTCAACCAGAGTAAGATCTGTTGGAACGCGGGACTGCTTCCCATTTATCAGCTACCTGGCCCATCCCACAGCTGTAGAATTCTTGTGCTTTTGAAGCCAAGAATCCTTGGAGATGCATTTTGGCATGGTCCACATTAATAAATCGTGCTCCAACCAAGAAGTGCTGCAGCGTACTATAAGGGTGCTAGTCATTTGGCGCACAGCCTGTGCTGTAAGGTGGGTAAGTTAGACGCTCCCAGCTGTCTTCGATTTTTTGAAGCTCCCGATCCGTGACGTGTGATCTGGCGTTATCTTGCTGATAGATAATTCCGCTCCTGAAAATCTCTCTGAACCGATTCCAGCGGAGTTCAGCCTGCGCGCGGCCAGGATGAGAAGAGTAGATTACAGCATTAATGCTGGAACCGTTCTTGACGAGCTCCCAGAAGTTAATACCTTCTTGACACCACCAAACGGAGGAAACGTAGCGAACCGGACGCCTCAAAAAATAGAAGACCTTGACTGGGAGCGTCAAACTCATACACCTTACAGCCCAGACCTTGCGCCGAGTGACTGTCACATTTTTAGTTCGGTGCAGTACTTCTTGGTTGGAAAACGATTTAATAATGTGGACCGGGTCAAAATGCACCTCCGAAGATTCTTGGCTTTAAAAGCACAATAATTCTATGGCCGTGGGATAGACCAGCTAATTAATATATGGGAAGCACTTCTGCGTTCTGAGGGATCTTATTTTAATTAAAGATTGGTTTAATTACCCAAGTTTGAGAATCTCCTTCGCGGAGCGGCCATTCCACCACCTGCGCCCGTCCCAAGCGGTCGATTTTGGCCTTCTGTCTGATTCCGCGGCGCTGTGACTGCTGTGTTGGTGGTATTCTGGTTTCCTCCATATCTCGACTTGTCAAGTTCTTCATACTGGTATTCTGCTGTTCTGTGCCGAATTTGCGGACCTCGAGTTGGATTCCAGTCGTCTTTTGTTTGAGTTCGTCTGACTTGCGTGATTCCTTGTAGCGGGAATCGATTTGGCCTACTATCGAACGCCACCTGAGCAGGTCAACATTCTACTTGAAGTTGTTTTATGTCTGAAATGAACACTCCGCTTCGTGCCTCTTCCGTTCCAGCGACTAAGAGGAAGCATTTGGACGTCGTTTCGCCTGACAAGGAACACCTCTCGCAACTTCTGCCAGGCTGAAGCAGTTAGTTGAATGCAAAAATTCCAGTGTCCAGGCTGCTGAAAATAGTTTGTCTCCAAGTCCCAATCCTCCATCTCATATTGTTGCTTCCAATGACATGATTCAGAATTCTTTACATGAATTTGAAAGACGTAGATCTGTTGTCATATATGGCATTCCAGAACTCTCATCATTTTCCGCAACTGATAGAGCCCTCCACGATTTATCTCATGTTACTTCTATTCTTAGCCATTTAGATGTTGAGTGCCTTCCTTGCTCAGTGTATCGCATGCGTAAGCCTAAAGTCAATGGCTCCAGGCTCGTTAAAGTTGTGTTGCCAAGCTCTAAACATAGAGACTTTGCTGTTAAGCGCGCTTCGCGATTGCGAACGTTCTTCTACAAGGGCATTTTTCTTCGTCCCTCGCTTTCCAAGGAAGAACTGGAACGTCAGCGAGTTGCGCGCAATTCCAACCGTAGGCTTCAGGATGCTTCTGGTTCTGTTACCACAATTGATGCCTCTCAAGGACCCAATCCCTCTGTCTATTCGCTAAATGTTTCGCATGCTGCGCCATCGGGAAACTCCTGAGTCCTGCTCCTTGTCGTGATGTAAGTGGTATAAAGTGCATGTTTACCAATATCTGGTCTTTTGTTAAAAATAGCAATTTTTTGGTATCCATATTAATTCATAAAAATTATGACCTTGTTCTGACAACGGAGTCCTGGCTAGGCTCAAAGAATGATGTGGCACCCCTGCTAGGGATAGCCAGTTCCTGCTATTCCTTTTCTCGATGCGACCGCTCGCATAAAACTGGAGGTGGTCTTCTGGTCCTTCTTAGGAATACCATTCCTTTTAGGGAGGTTTTCAAGGAATCTGTAAAGGATGGCTATGAGGTCTTAATTATGGATATTACGTTTTCTCTTGGTACTATTAGGTTCATTCTTGTATATCGCACTCCAAATTGCACTGCCTTCAATTCTAATTTGCTTCAAAAAGTCATCAGTGATTTTTCATGTCATAATAATCCAACTGTAGTCCTAGGTGATTTCAATTTGCCTGATATTGTCTGGAGTCAACCTGTATGCCTACATGGTACCTCATTAGATTTTTACAACACTTTTTGCTCGCATAACCTTTCTCAGCTTGTCATGCAACCAACCCGTGGTTGCTCATTTCTCGACCTCTTATTTACCAATGACGTCGGTCTCGTCAGTGATGTTCGGGTTGTAGCACCTGTTGGTGGTAGTGATCACTCAGCCGTTGAGTTCACCGTAAATTGTGATGGCTGTTCTAGCGAAAAATGCTACGTTAGAGACTTCAGAAATGGTGACTATGTCGCTATTAGGAACTATCTAGCGAATATTGATTGGATTGGGTCGCTGGGTAATCCGTCCACCGTAGATGAAAAATATGAGGTATTCTTGGCGATTTTACATCATGTCATCGAGTTGTTTATTCCTCTTCGCAAAGTCCTTAAGAACTCACTGCAGTTGCCTAAATATCTCGATAGAATGCTCTCCCGACGTAGTTTCCTGTGGGGTAATGCAACTAAAATTGATTCGATAGAGGGATGGGCTAGGTACAAGCCTTACAATAGCAAAGTAGAAAAGTCACTTAAAAGGTTCACTACATTTGTCGAAAGCAAACTAGCGGCCGCCAAGGATCCTGCGAAACTACACAAATACATTCGTGCCCGGTTAAAAGAACGGTTTACTATCCCTACCCTTATTGGTTCTGGTGGTGTTTATGTTACCGATGCTGACAAGGTTGAGCTGCTTGCTAGAGAATTTTATAACGTTTACTCTGGGTCGCATGTTTTTCCAAACGCAGAAGTTTCTAAGATGAACTGTGCAATGCAGCCTACAATCTGGTTTTATGCGGACGATATTGTTCAAATCATAACCAAGTGGCCTAGATCAACTACAGTGACTACTGACACGGTACCTCTACACTTTATCAAACGTATCGCTCCTTTTATTGCCTACCCTCTCGAATTTCTCTTTAATTTATCCTATATTACGGGTGAAGTACCAAGACGTTGGAAGCACTCTTTCGTAGTATCTGTGCCTAAGAAGCCTCCATTACACTGTCCTCTAAATTATCGGCCCGTTAGTATTACATCAGTTTTTGCTAGGGTGTTTGAGAAAATTGTTAAGCGTAAATTAGTTATTTTCATGAGCAGGAACTTTTTCCAAATTCTCAACATGGTTTCTGTAGGGGCAAGTCAACTGAGACAGCCCTCCTGTGTTCCTTTAATGACTGGACTAGGGCCTATGATGATAAAAAGACCACACATGTGATTTATTTTGATTTTTCGGAAGCCTTTGATAGGGTTCCTACAAATTTGCTCCTAAAAAAACTTGAGTCGTTTGGGATCCACCACAGAATCCTCGCCTGGATTGGTAACTTTTTACATGGTTGTACATTCCAGGTCCGTATTGGCAGCCAGTTTTCCTCAGCTTTTGACATACCCTGCGGTGTTCCGCAAGGTGGAGTTTTGAGTCCCCTCTTATTCTTGGTCTATACTGCTGAGTTGCCGTCTTTGATATCTCAGCTGTGTGTCACCTGCGTAATGTACGCCGACGATGTGAAGGTCTACAAGGTTATTGAGAGTGTAGAGGAGTCTTTATCTCTACAAGCTGCTATTGATCAAGTTGTAACCTGGTCACAAAAGTGGGGACTGCCTCTTGCTGCTGACAAGACCAAGCTGTTTTGCATAGGTAAGGTTCCGCACTCTTTTGAATACAAAATTGGTACCGATAAATTAGAAAGAGTGCACGAGGTAAGGGATTTAGGATTCCGTTTCAATGATAAACTTTCTTTCGAGACTCATTATAAATTTATATGCTCACTTGCGATCCGTAGAACGTATAATCTATTTAAAGTCTTGAGGAGTGGGAATGCAAGAACACTTGTTAATGCATACAAGAGTTATGTAAGACCATTAGTAGAAACGGGGACGTCTGTGTTTAGCCCTCACAAAAAGAAGAACATTGCTTTATTAGAGTGTGTTCAAAATAACTTCACTCGTAAGCTGGCCATGAGGTGTTCTGGCCTGGGCTATCAGTTTATTCCTAATGGTGTTTATAGACGTCTTTTGTACGGTTTGCAGAGTTTAAGAAGTAGAAGACTTAGGAATGATCTTCTTATGGTCTTCAAGATTTTAGCGGGAAGGGTTTCTCTGAATAATGAAGAATTTTTCTCCTCAGCACCGTCTAGAACTAGAAGGAGTGTCACTATATTCAGGGCTCCATTTGCCAGAACACAGGTGCGTGCATAAAATTTGGTCTCCAGAGTTCGTAAACATGTCTTTGCGCAGTTTTAGGAGTAGGGCAGAGAAGCTGGTATATGCAGAAGATTCCCGTTCGCTGCATGCTTGATTTCTTTCCCTTTAAGTATTGTTTTATTGTTTACTACTATTCGTTGGGTAATTTTTGTAACACTTTTTTGTTTTCTTGCTTGTTCTTCTTTTGTGTTGTGTCTCAAGTCATATTACTTGTTTTGGCTTGTTTGCTTTGTTGTTCTCCACGTAGGCACTGTCTACGTCAATAAATACAAACATACAATACAAACATACATTGTCATTAGTTATTAGTTAATAAATACTTTTGCTGAAGATTCTTGAGAGTCCACGAAATTAGTTACCAACCTAATAATATAGGATTTTGTTACTCTGTTGATTATATAACCGCATGAAGATCTGATTTTTCAGGAACGAGTGTTATACTTTTTAAAGCAAAAACTTATCTAGCTGTAATTTTTCTTTTACCATAGCAAAGCGTTATATACCATTTCTACGTCGAGTTGGACACTTAATTGGGCACTCTTCTAATGGTAAGCTAGATTAAGACTTTTGAAATCAAATCGAACTCTTCCAAATTGAAATGAGCTTCCTCAACATTAAACTAACCACTGCTAAGCAACTCCCCAAAAAGGGTAGAATAATTTTTTCAAATAAAATCTTAGTATAATTTCTTTGAAATTTTAATTCACTTACTCAATAAATGAACACTGTTATAAAATTCCGTTTTTTATGGAGAAATAATGATTTGCAGCTGTTTTAAACAGCAGGAAGGCGGCCGTATTTAGTGCTAAAACAAGTGATTGATCTACTCTCATTCGTCCAATACGTCGCGATTTTTAGTCGATTGATAGCAAAACTGCTGTTTGCACGGAGTTTCACACCTGCAAACAATATGTACAACAAAAACAACTGTAAGGAACACACATATTCTCACTTTGATGCTTCAGCTTGTACACTATCAATCAGATATAAATTGATAAAATATTATAAATAAGTAAATAAATAAATAAATAAATATGTATATATAGCGCAAGATAGCGCAAAAGCGCAATTGCTAAGCATAGAAAAAGACACTGCGACGCAAAGCTTCTTCATTCTTTGGCGAATTAATTGTTTCGGTTCTCTCCACATAGGTGACTACTTATGTAATAAATATCATATCATATCATATCTAAGTTGCTCAAGTAAATGTGCAGCTGTAACAGCCGGCTGGCCCTCAGCTATCGCTCAAGCCAGCTGTCGGTGCCCGAGAAAACTCGCTGATTTCTGAGGATTTTACACAGCACACTGAGCAACAAACAAAGTACGATTGGCAGCGATTTTGAGCAGGAAGCTTTCCAGCAATGAGGACGTTCGAGAAAAAAAAAACTGGTGCATTTAGAGATGGATGTTCATGCAAACAGAATTCTGGGAGATTCCCTACCGAAGGCACTTACTACGCTTCCTGAGACTACATCGAGCGCCGTTCTGCCGTCGGGTGCCGGTAAATGTGTGTGCAACGCATTTTTGGTCTTCCCCAATGGAACGACTTCCTGTGGCATCGACGCAATATTTGGGACGAAGGAAACCCAACTGCATGAGGACTACGAAGCGAAAGCAGAGGAATGGACTTGTTTGCTTTGGAAACTGATGGATACGACGGCCTCGCAGAATGCCCGATACTGAATTAATCGAAACCTTGCTTTAGGATGACGGAAAAAGGAGAAGGAAAATGCATAGCATCATGCCGAACGACTGAGAATTATTCGCAGTTTCGAAGCCTAAACTCGAACGATAGATGTCATCCCATAAGCTGTCTGCCGCACTGTCCACACATTCGACCAGAGTTGTTTATTTATTGATCGGTTAGTCTGTCCTCCCAATTTCTGGCAAGTAGCGCAGGTCGGAGACCTGTTAGAGTCGAGCAAAAATTGGCTCTCAAAATGAGAATACAAGAAAAATCACAGCAAACAGGAACGAATGCAATGACACTCAACTTGTGGGAGAGCTTTGCTCACGAGCACTGCTTAGCAATCTGTCACAGGTAGCCTGCAATAAAAAAGAGCGGTCAAGACCACGGCAACCGATAGATGCCATTTATTCCCTTCCTGCGACAAGCGCAGTGAAGGACAGAACACATTAGCATTAGCTGGTTAGTTGAGAGCGGTTGAACTCCAGGACGATCTACCAAGCAACTACTGCCAGAAGCAGAGCCGACACGGCAGTGCTCGATGAAGGCAGTCGACTGGTATGTTATCCATATGGCCACAGATCAAGACGGAGTAAGTAGCTTTTTTGCTATTGAACTGAACCGCTGCATTCTACAAAAGGATCAACGCTGGCGCATGTAGCTACAGATCAGGTGTTTGTCCTCTCGGCTGCAACAGGCGTGGCTAGGAAGCGTGAACCAATCAAAGCACGAGCTGCGCCAGCTAGCCTGTCACCCCTCTCACTGATCATCTTCACTAGCGTTGATGTCCGCTTCCACATTGGGTTGGCTCGCTTTGGAGCCCAACTGGGTGCGCTCCATGTGCACCCGAAACCGCCACATTAAATTTATATATTCACACTCGTTCTACCAACCACATTTGACAACAGATGTTGAGGAAGAATGACGCGAAGCGCTTTGCTCGTGAAAACAATGCAACGGTATGTGCAGTCGGTCAGATCCATTCAACACAGCGACAGTTCACTATCCCACCCGCAATGAGACCTTTAATGCCTTGATCACGATAGCTACCATTTCAACGTGATAAATTTATGATTTCTGCAGCTATGGGGACGGGGTGTGTGGGCATCCAATACTAGGCCCTGGGGTTTGGAATTCCCGCCCAGGCCAACCAAGCCTTCCCTCCCTGCGGGGTCGGTGATCAGGAACCAGACTGCATGGGAAGGATAAAGCAGTGGCCTGTTCATCGGCTGGCCACCGCAATTCGTTGTGTAGGACAAATATCCATTCAGATTGCCTCCACGATGTCCCGTAAAAGTAGAATGCGTGGCGCATCTCAAAAAGATTGGTTAACGCTGTACATTCCCTCTTACCCTTTATAAAAGGAACGTGATTTGTTCCTTGCTGTCCGCGCATTTCGAAGTTTATGTTAACCAGGGATGTGAGGAATTTCCGTTTCCGTGTTCCGAATACCGCTTTCCGGCCATTTTGGGCTCTTCCGTTCCGTTCCGTGTTCCGCCTGTTTTTGCGCCGGAAGCGGAAACGGAAATGGGCACTGTTCCACGCTAGTTTTCTATTGAACACAATCAGAGTATCAGTGAAAAAGACTTCTCCTTCATATAATTGTGAGAGAAATACTGTTTGACAACTCTGTGTTAATATTCTTGAAATTGGTTGGACTTCCGAAACAACACTCAAAAATGGCAACGGTTGGGTGCAGGGCAAAACTAATGAGCCACAAACGCTATATGCATTGTATGGTAAGAAAAGCTCCAAGATTACATCACTGTTCCTGATCAAAGGTGCAGATTTCAATTTTTAATTTCGTAAGATTTGATATTCATCCATATGGAGCTATGCGATTCATTTTTTAATGAAGCATCACGAGTATGTGCCATGAGCTGTTATTTTGATTGACTATGGTGGTTTATTGAATTCTGACACAAAACTATTGCTTCGAGAACCATCTAGGAACTATCCAGCTGTCACCTTGGGCGTAGGGTTTCTAGGCTGGCACAGACTGAATATTTCTGTGGAAATGTGGACCCACCATGACTAATCAGTCATCTTATTATCATCTTAGATCTCAGAATGAATTCTGAGTACTAGTTTTGGTGATTGCAATGTAACTGCTAATGTTGAATATGCAGATTTCTGTGCAGTCACCACGTCATCCATGATGCCACTGGTTTCTAAAAGTGTTGAGAGGAATCTCTTTCCCGGTCGGGAAATGATCTGAGTGGCTACTCTAGTTTTAAACTTCACCCGTGTCGGTTTTTTTAATGCGGGTCTGTAAGTAACCTCAAGTGGTTAAGTCGGTTAAGTCTACCTTTCAAAAAATATCAGCATCAAAAAAGTCAGCGAAAAACGTCGCAGGAACTAGATATGGAAGGAGTGCATGCTGAAATAGTGAGATAAGATCCTGAATTTATTTTCGTTTATTGCTCAGCCGTAGCTAAAAGGTTATCATCACAATATTATGAATGCATTCTTCGTTATGTTATGTTATGATGAGGATGAGCATTAATCTGTGGAATATTGTGCAGTTCGCAAAATTCTGGGCAAGAAAAAGTGGAATAGAAGCTGCTTCTGACGCCGTTTCACACGCACTTTTTGAAAAAATGGCGAACATGTGTCATTTCCGTTTCCGCGTTTCGTACTCCGGTTTCCGGCCATTTTTGAGCGTTTCTGTTCCGTCTTTCGTCTTCCGCTTTTTCCAGAAAAATTTCCGCACATCCCTGATGTTAACGATAACGAGAAATACGGTTTCCCCTGACGGGCTGGGTCACATCGCTCATCGTTCGCCCAAGCGAATGTTGTTGGCGGCTCGTGAGCGCTCGTGCAGTCGGTGTTTTGACTGGTTTTTGCCTTAAATTTCGGTAAAGGGCAAACACCCGATATGTATTTGACACCACATTGATCGAGTGCTTCTGTGGCGCGGAAAGTCTTGGTTCTAGTCTTCGTTGACGTGCTACAGCGTAATGGATTTCCCAAATCTTGGCACTCATTTGCTCAACCAGTGGAGCTTTAAAGGTATAGAAAAATGCATCAAATCTTAAATGCACAACCTATTATCGTTCAACCTCGGGAGGATAAAGCAACTTATCCACCTAATGGGAGGAAGTTGACTGAATTTGAAAATGTGACAATTATTTAGCAGTCTAGAGCCTCACTCCTTATCGGAATAACTCACAGCGGGTGAGTCAGACAAATCGCTCCACCAATCAACGAAAATGCTCCAAATTGAAAAAGAGATTTCAATTGGTCAATCTTTGTGGTGCTGCTGGTAGAGAGGAGAAAGAAGGTCGTGGGGAACGACAACATCCTTGACGTCCTCCTCCCCACCCCCATATTCCTACACACCACCATATTTTCACCATCAAAGGATGAAGGACAACGGACGTCGTCATTCGACCATTTCTGGGATGCGCCACGCACTCTACTTCGACGGGATGTCGTGGAAGCGATTTGAGCGCGTATTTGGGCATACAACGATTTGCATGCCCAGCCGTCGAATAAGTCAGCGCTTTACCATTCCTAGGCCCGCTAGTCACCGTCTCGGAGGGATGGAAGGCTTGTTGGCCTGGGCGGGAAATCCGAACCAGGAACCTGGTATCGGGTGCACGCGATAGCCGGCTCCTCCTACTGCGCTACGCGCGCCCGTGAACTATGCGAATTCTGAGTTATTTTCACAGTTATGCAAATAAAAAGGAGTGAATCCATAACAGAAGGTAGCAACATCAATGCAGCATGAGAGCATCTATGGCTCAAGGATAATAGCCATGCTCTGAAGCAACTCCTACAAAGGAATAGGATTCGCTGTGCGACGTTCTACCAAGAATAGTCAATGGGTCCGATTCTAGAAAAGGGGCCACCCTCATTCTCTCCATGAAATCCGGCGAATTCGTCAACAGGGTTTGTGGAATAAAGAAACCAAGCATGGACGAGTGCATAGTACTAGGGTGAGACTGCCAAATGCGGAAGAGATGCATGGCGGACCCTCTCTACCCTCAATGGTGCTATGGCAGGCAGTAGAGCTGGATGGCTGCAGTCCGGCTCGACATGGAGGAGCGATTCTGCCACAGCAACCAGCCCACTATCGAGCGACCCCCAACAAACAACGAGACCTCCATCGCACGACGTCCATTCAAGCGACGAAGGCCCAGCCCACGCTCTATTCAAACGAGGGTCGTCGCCAGTAATTCCGATTTCTTTCACTCGCGCTGTTATCCCTTAAGTCGAGTTTCCATTGCGTTTTGGGGTTGGAGCCTCGTTTTGAGACTCCTGACTTGTTGGGTCGACATTGTTCTTTCTGAATCTGACGTCCTTCAGCAGGTATAGCCAAAGGAACGTCGGTACAATCCCAATCGGGGGAGCCAGCCATGACATATAAATATGTATAAATATGCTTACCTTATAAATTGCTGTCTTTCGAATACCAAAATCGGTTTTCTGAATTGCTTTCCTAGTCGGGGGGGGGAGTAATGAAAACGCAGTAAGTTAAACAGAAACCTGGAACAATTACAATACTATAAAGCCGCAAAAACTCGTTAAAGCAACGTTATTACCTTAATCAGTTAGTAGATAGCGGTTTGCGATTTCTTTCCAAAGCAGATAGAGTTTTCGATCACAACCGTGCTGCCGTGCATAGTGCCCCCCCCCCCCCCCCCTCCTGCACCGCAGCGGTGAAATCTTTTTAATATTTCAGCGTAACGCTCGGACATTTCCAAGGTAAGTTAACGCACTCACATGTTGTATTGCATGTTGTATGTATTGATGCGTAGCTACCATCAACAATTCATAATGCACTCCCCCCCCCCCCCCCCCCATCGGGATTGCACCGGAACGTCTAGTTTGAGTATCTCGCCGAATAGTGAGAAGGGAATGGTTGCTTCATAGCTCCCGAGACGAAGACATTGCTTGAAATGGGTGATCTTCAACTCTCGTCATCAAACTCCACGGCCCATTGCAGTGTTATCTTGTAGTACTTAATGTATAATATATAGTGGTGCTAAGCGGGCGGGCAGGTGCCCGCTCCCGTCTACGGGCAAAGGTCAACCAAAGCAGCGGGATGGCGAGAGCGCAGAGAAATAGACACTCCTGCTGCGCTACGAGCGAGCGAGCTGACTCAGCGCCCGAATGGGAGAACACGCTCGTCGTCTGCGTTTCCAGGGCTCGCCGATTGTTGCGGAAACTTGCTGTAGATGGATACTAAATTTCAAGAAGGCCATGTTCTAAGAGAGTAGAACTTCCTGCAAGTCAGAATCAAGATGCACCGAAACCGCTATTTTCTACGGGATTAAATATGATGATTCCAAGAAGTGAGGGCGTAGAAGCGGTCCATCCTCAGACCTTCTTTATTGTCCGTCTCCCTCCAGCAAAGCATTAGTGCCTATGGACAGATCAATAGTGGAGGTATATTAGGGAGACACACTTCAGTGTCTTTAGAACCTCTCATTTCCTCTAGTCTTATGTATAGCCTGCCACAGTGGGTTGCGTTGGAGTCCTTGCTCCTTCGACTGATAAAAGGAATTCACTTGACAAGGAGCGGGAAAGGCACGACCACTCACCGTTTCGCAAGGGAAAACAGTTCCTCACCCTCAACGCAAAGACTGACACCGAAGACGCACTTTGTGTTAGTTGATCTTTGAAGGGTGAAGCTTCTTGAGGCCATGTGTCGTGGAATAACGGCATAAAATTCCAATCATGCACGTAGAGCAAACAAAATAGCAAAGCGTCTAGTTGCGCAGGACTTCACATGTGGCCATAAACACTGTTGTGTTCAACTCAGAAACGGCACCTCCCAAGCCCAATAAACGGAAGAGGCATCCGTCCCACGTAATGGCAATTCTTGTTGTTGACTAACATGTCATTGTCTCTACGCGATCTTTTCCACCCTACCTGTGCCAGAAAAGGTCGAAATCTGATCTCATCGATGTTGCTGATATGCCAACTCCCCCAGCAGACGCTCGTCCTTTGAGAAATGAGTGCTAATGAAGTAAGTAAGTAAGTGCACTGGTCGACTCACCCAACCCCGGTGACAGTATGCTCCGCTGTCTGCACTCTAGCGCGGGCAAGAAGAGACGTAGGGGCTGTGCGAGGAGAATCTCTAGTGCGGAGAGCGCCGACGGCGCGACGAATCGGCGAAAACATGAGTCATGGTTGTCCTTTGCCCTGTAACCGCCCGCTCCATTATGAGGCCATGGTCTTGGAACACTCAGATAAACACGGTTTCGCTGACGCGGAGGAGAGCACAGAATTAGGCAAGGGAAGGGACTTCGGGGTGTGGGTGGTCTAACTTATCCGTTTTAAGATGCCTTGCCGATGTACAGCGGACACTAGCCCGCTTAGTACCACTCTCAATGTGCAGTGTTCTCTTATTTCGCATGACTTTATGGACTTTTGCATGCAGATTTGATCTGCGCTGATAACATAGGAGGCGTCGGGACAAGCACTCTTTGTTGTTGTTTCCAAATTTTGTTAGGGTATCTGCTTGTGACTGCATTAGGATGGAATACTCCCACTGCTATTTACAGGGAACGCGTTCTGTGCCAGAACTGGACCGAGCCTTCTTCGGGATGTGACCAATTTGATTTACCCGCATTAAGATTCCTCGAGGGGCGTTTGGTAGTTTGGTCGGGGTACGCGTGATGATGATTCAGGTGCTTAGTTCGGTTCTCGTCCAAGCGTCCTTCCGAGGTCGGTGGATTAATACGAGACTTGTCTGGAAAGGATAAATCACAGGCGTGTCCGCTGGCTGGCCACCGCAAGCCATTGCATAGGTCAAGCACACTTTCAGTTGCCTCTACAATATACCGTAGGATTACAATAGAGTGCGTTGTGCAGTCCTCAACGGGATTGATCACCCTTTATCCTTAACGTGCCTAGCTGTTTTGACGATGCCACACTCGCCCTCAGTACCAATTTGAGCATGCACATAGTATGGTGCAGTAGAATTAGTCTGCAGTGAAGCTGTTGACAGACCCTCGTTTCAGGAAACACCTACCGGAGGGCGTTAGATCTTCGGTATTGCCCAGTCCTCGTACATTGTTCTGTCTTCTTCGTTGCGCTCCATTGCAGTGTGTTGGCTCCCAAATAAGTCTGCTTCATGTTCTCTCTTACAGGCCGGCGATGGGCACGAAACTGTCCGTGTCGATCGAGGGCGCGACGAAGCCCGAGATCGCGCCGCGTGTCGACCGCCCGCCCACCTTCGATCCTCTGAGCGGATTCGACAAGCCGAGGAAGGTATGGCTTCAGCGATGTTATAGTTTAAGCGGTAGACGGTTACGGAGAGCAGTGCCTAGGGGGCAGGAAGACGGATGTGTAGGAGTCTTGAGTAGCCTTCTAAAACGCGTCTTGTGCTTCAGTTTACGGCTTTGGGAAGGGGTTGAAGTGCGAGTGGCCACCTGCCATTAAAAGCTTAGGGCTACGTCGGCAATGATATGGCGCTTCTTCACTAGTTGTCCTTTTCACAGCTAAGCTTCTTTACGATTCGTTGTCTCAAATTAGGCATCCATCTCGTTTCTCCATTTCAATGGGGCGATGTTGACTTCACTGCTATACTTTCATTACCCTAGAGGTCGAGAAGTCGAATATTTTTTCGCCCAAACAATAACCAAGGAGGGTTGTTTCGGGTGCTACAACGGTAAGGGAGCAGGGGAACAGCTGAACAGCCGGTCTGCATCCAGGGTAGCAGTCGTCTTGTACCTTCACGTAGGACTTTCCTGCATCTGTGCACAAACAGAATGGCGTTCGCTTCAGCGTCGTTGAATGTGTTCTTGTAGTCGGCGAAACTGGGAACTAGTCATATGAGCACATGATTTTGTTGACAAACCGCAATGATCCTCGAAACGGTCCGGATATGGTTCACGGAGCCGAATCCCTTGTGGATTCCAGACTGCTCTTTAGGTTGGGCTTCTTTTAGTCCTTTGATCTGCGTACGCTAACAATATTTGTGACCAGCTTATAAAGTACGCTCAGCAACCGACAGGACGGTAGTCTCGAACATATTCACTGTCACTCTTTCGAAAAGGACAGCGTATCAGAACCTCTTTTTATCGGGAATTCCTACCTCTACGACGTGAAATATCGTGTGTGAACTGACCTATCCAGGAAACATGTCGCTCAGGTGTTACACTAATGGCGATGTTAGATAACTTCCTCTGGTTTCATTCGCATGGAGTTTCTTAACGAGAGATTTGAGACGCCAAGTCGTCTATCTAACACGCAAATTGGGAGGGGAGGTAGCTGTGGTGAAAGAGTAGATCATGTGTCAAAAAGTGGTCTACTCCTTCCCTCCCCCTCCCATCCTTTTTGCCAAAATTTGTTCCCTAGGCCTCTGTGCAAGGGTTTCAGAGAAGAATGAAACAACAGTTTGCGGTCCTCGTATGAGCATGTGCAAATACTCAGTGAAGGTAGTGTTAGCTAACGAGAAAGCGACGCCTTTATTTTGTTTGATATGTAGCCTGAACACTCTATTCGAGTTACGTTAGCAAGCGATGGTAATGCTGTTGAAGGAGACGCCAGTTGTCGCCACAGCTCGGAGTAGAGGTTCTTGATTCGGGTCCCGCCAAAGCCAAAGTCTACCACCCCTCCCGGGTCCACAAGTAGAACCATACTTGCATCAGAAGGATAAAACACTGGCTTTATATCGCTTGGCTACAGCAAACCATTATATAGGCCGAATATGCATTCAAATTCCCTCAAGATCCCACAGAACTAGAACGCGGTCTCGCATTTCAAACATGAAATTGATTACCGCCATTCTTTACCCTTTTGCTTTAGCCAAGAGAGATGCTGGTATCATGGGAGGAGATGAATCAGTTCAACCTGAAGCCCGGTCAGCGGGACTACTGCGCCCATCTGTTGATTCCGCTGATCAAATGTCAGGTAAGCGTCGCATCCTTCATGCCATTTTCTCAGTCTTGGATGCAGTCATCTATAAGTGTTCTGTCTTTCGATTAACATCGATTTTCTAATAAACTCTAGTCACTGTCTGCAGAGAGCTAACGCGCCGTTTGCCGGACACATGTGTGACGGTGAGCGAATGGCTTGGGACAAATGTGAGTATGAGGACTACATCAGTCGTATAAAGGTGGGTCTTATCTGAAGGTGTTGCTTAATTCAAAGCTTGAGAGTCTAGGTAAGTGGCTGTTGAAAGCATGTTGGGGTTCTCGAAGTGATCTACAGCACTACAAGTCGGGTTATCCAGTCCAGCCGTTCGACATCGAGTTATCCAACCTGTTTGCCAAAAGATTCACAACTCCAAACGATTTATTCCGTACTTCAGCCACTTCAGGCAGTGAAATCATACAGACGTTTTGTGTCGTATAGACATAAGCACTATTTTCTTGGTGGTATTCTGATCACGGTAGCATTCTTCACCTTTCTGTAACTCTGACTATTTTGCCCTTAGAAGTTCTGTTTGTGAAGGTTTATTTGCTGTGGTGTCCTTGGATTAACTGTTGATCTTTGAAATTCTGTCCTAGGTCTTTGCTCCTTTGTGTGAGTTATCGCAGTTGAACAGAAACAGGGAAAACCAGGGCAGCTAACAACTCATCTCTTGATGTACTTCAGAGAATTGTTAGATAATAGGGAGGACTGAAGCGAAGTCATTCTTTTTCGGAAACACATAACAGTCTGAGAAAGAGCGGTCGGATCTATCCTAATGGGGAACTTCACTCTGTCACTCTGTCTATTTTAAGTTGTCACCGAACCTCCGAAAAAAAAAACACGATTTTACAAGGACGATACGTTGAAGTAGCCTACGAAAGAACCTTTTCTTGCAGTTTTCTAGCCAGAAGGGATCGCACTGTTTGTGTTTCAACTGGGTGCCACCATCCTCAGACTGGTATGGATCCTAGCGGTTCTATGTGAATCCACTGTTGTAGGCCTTTATACCACTCCTTAGCGAACAAGATTTAGACGGAATAAGTTATTCGCAGCGGTTGAGCTTTACTGCGTCACCTTGTTAATGTGGTTTGAAGGTCATAGCGCATACCTTCACTCTTCCCATTCATCGAGGTGTTACATGGTTTGATAGTTCAGAGTTATTCACGGCTTTCCTGCCTACTCTGTGGAAATCGAACTCTCATCTGTTTCATCGCAACCACCTTGTAACGTTTCGAGTTGCTGTACATGGCGATCGACTGTAGTCTAATTTTTGAAACTTCGCTCAATTGAGGTGTCTCACTCTTGACATGGTTCAGAATACGGTAAAGACTTATGATCTGCTGTCACAACGATGTCTTGTTGCGATCAAAACATCTAGCGATCAAACCTCCCTCTGACCGGGCGGGAATGCTCTACGCCATTACACCACCGGCGCCGTTTGATCGAACGCAACATCCACACCTCGTGGAACTGATCAGCACCCACCCGTATCCGGGATGAGCTGGCCGCTGATATCAGCATGGGACCAGTTAAGCTGATGGTCTTGATAGAAACCAAACCAAATCAAATCAGCTTTTTTAAGCCTCAATTGGCTGGTATTGAGGTTGTAAGCTGTCACAACGATGTCTTGTTTGATCGCAACAAGACATCGTTGTGACAGCTTACAACCTCGCACCAGCCAATTGAGGCTTAAAGAAACTGATCTGAATCCTTAGGATCTGCGTTAGTCATTCTTGTTTTTGTTGATTTTAGCTTTTTGTTTCCCTTTCCTTGTGTCCTTTTTTTTAATTACGTGCAATAATTTTTTTCAGGAATATGAACGTGAACGACGCCTTTTGATGCGGAAGAAGCGCAAGGAAGCCATGGCGGCGGCTTAAGCCCTTTTAGCAGATAGACTTAGACTGATTACGTTTCTATTTCTCTGACACGATGTGGGTTCTAGTGTATAGTGAATAAATCTTTGCTACAGTGGAGGAAATCTGGAAAAGGGGTTGTATGCATGTGCCATATCTGTCCAGTGTCGGTTCTGCTTAGAATGCATTGCCGTTATCCAGGTTCGAGTTAGATATGGAGAGGTTAGTAGAGGAGTGTGAGCTCGACTGCCCAGAGGAAAAGCAGCCTCAGGTGCGTTTCATGCTATAATTTCCCACCCCTGCAATGCAGTAACGTTAAAGCTACGCCTTTCAGGTGGTGGAGAGATGCCTCCAATTGGTTCGATCTGACCGTGATGCTCGAGTGAAGTCATGCGGATGGTTGTTGTTGGCGAGAATTTTAGAGAAGTAGGCTTTTTTTTGGAACAAGATTGTTCATTGTTCTGACACGAAACATTGCAAATATTTTGTAGATGCAGTCCACAATGTCTTCGCGCTACACAGTCGCGTATGGCAAAGAAATTAGTAGACGTGAAGAATGAACCCACAATTTATTCCGGAATCTTCGTGAGACAGTTGCTGGTCCGCAATCCACAGGTAGTCATATGCTTCGAAGATTAGTTGTTTTCTTGAAAATTATCAATGA
The DNA here is from genome assembly GCA_947359475.1 of Heligmosomoides polygyrus bakeri. Lineage (NCBI taxonomy): Eukaryota > Metazoa > Nematoda > Chromadorea > Rhabditida > Heligmosomidae > Heligmosomoides > Heligmosomoides polygyrus. The sequence goes on from OX375869.1 coordinate 33,558,575, forward strand.
ATGCACAATTTGTCCGAAAACGCTTTCCACAGGCAACCCTTTTTTCGCTTCAACAACACCGCTGCTATAGAGGAAAATATCTAGCTCAACGTTGAATGTGTACACTACTGGTTTTCCGAAGAAGAACTCTGCTTTCGCACTACCAGTTATCATCAGATGAGAAAATCTTTGGAGGGCAGTGCATAATATTGTTTTGTCTGTTTTAAACTGTTGAGAAGTCCTAGTGAACTGCGGCACGAGTTACTCTGAAAACTCTTCTCACTTCTGTGGTCACTTCTGTGTAGCAGTAGCACCACTTGGTTAAGAGCCGTCATTCACTAAGGGAGTGAGTTTTTGTCCTGGATCTGTAGAATCAGTCAATAGTGTTCTGAAGCTCGAGCAAAGCGGGAAATACGAAATGATTGCTTAAAAAATGAAAAAGAACTAAGAAAAGTGCATCTATTCATACTCTTATATAGGCAATCTGTACTTCAACTGGACAGTATTTATCTGCTTCTGTATTTGCAGTTACGCGTTTCAGCTATAACAATTGATACCAAAGATTGTAATTGTCCAGATTGTGTGCTGAAGCTTTCTTTCATTGCTCTCGGGTTTCTCATCGGCAGCACTTTTAGTTGTTTGCTTTATTACTTCCGAGTTAGTGGCATAATCGGCAGAGAGAGATGGTTCCGATTACCGTTTTCCTGACGTTTTGAACGCTTCCGTTTCGTCTTCCGTCTCCTGTTTTTTTTTTCGACAAAAAAATCCGCACATCCCTGATATTAACTGAATGTTCAAAATTGGTGGATTGGAGCAAGGCTCATGAAAAGTGAAGCAAGCGCACTGGAAGCCATTATGAGCTAATACTGCTTCAGCGATATGGCATGGAATTAGTAAAAGCAGAATGGGTGGCGCACCCAAAAATTTTTCGGTAAAACCTCAGCATTACTTCGTTAATCGTTCGATCTTTATCGTTTTATCCTTTGTCCTCACTTCCACTCCGGAGAATTGAAATCCTCGTCAGTACAAGAACTGATGTTTTATTACAGCAGCACCAGAGGGAATATTCCATTGACGACATTGTAAGCCATCCGTAGAAAGGCCCAAGACGAGGAAGAAAATTCACAATCGATCACTAGATTATAACCTTTTCTTCACTTCTTTCGTTTGCTTAGGGTATTAGAATGTCGAAAGGCATGTTTTCGAAGTGCTCGGAAAAGATATGATTTGAAAGTGGTTTCCGAGGTGTGCAAAAACGGCTCAAGTGCAAGTTTTACAACAAACAGTTACATGGTCAGGTGTGTGCTAAATACGTTATTTCCTCAGATCTCGCCAAGAATGTCCGAATGATTCGCTCTTATTTGTAATGCTGAACTTTCTGAACATGCTACATATTCCCTGGACTATAGATGCTGTACCTTCAAACATCCTTATTGCATAGGTTGGAAATCTTCATGCGGATATTGTTCAAGGAATAATTATGCGTTTCATCGACATGGCTGTGAGCAGCGGCGATTCCACCATGAGGTTAGTCGTTAGAAAGATAAGCGTTGTCCTGGATTCATTGTGCTGTCAAAGCTTTTAGGAAGCTATGCGTGGAACTGTACTCGATCCGGTTTGGATGCGATCCGCAGATGACCGAGAGACTCCTGACTACGCTGTCTGCAGCCATCTCAAATCGGCTGCTGTCGGAAGAAGAGCGTTTAGGTTAGCACGGCGAGCGCTATCCGCATAGTTCTAAGGAGATTTTGTCTTCGCAGTACTTTTCCCTTAGTGTTTATGTTTTTTTTTGTGTTTAGTGCACTAACTGCTTTCAGCTGTGCTCGGACTCAAGTCGCTCGGAATGAGCTCACTACGCGTGGAGCTCTGCGGTCTTCTATTCGATCTGTACTCCTCAGCGCTCGCCTTTGCAAAACCAGGTACGACAGTTCCCGTCGCAATTAAAGCTAATTAAAGCTCGTTCAACGAAGGTGCTCCGATTAAGGCCAGCACATTCCACGCAATGCTCTTCTGAGCATTCTGAATGAAGGTCTGAACGATCCCAAACTACGCGGCGCTGCCTTGGGCACAATCCGCTCTCTGTGCACAAATGGTCGCTCTGCAGTGTTGCCACTGGTAGGTGGACTAAGCTCCCCTGTTCTGTTATTTGCGGTCTTTTGAGTTTCTTCCATCTTTTTCTCCTTAAACGCTGGTTTCAAAGGCTGTCTGTTGAGCAAATTAAATATACTATTTTTGCCTGAATTGTTTAGATTCCACGAACAGTGTTGATGCTGGTATCGAAATTGGATTCACCCAGCAGCGAACTATACGAAACTTTGGCTCATATTTGCCGTCTTTACGGTGCAGGGTCCATAGTTTTTCGACACTTCTACGTGATATTCAGTTCCATGAAGCACCCGTTGGATGAACAGGTATTTTGCGTCCCTTTCTCAGTTGTGTGGATTAGACACTGAATCTTTGTTTTCCGTACGCAGTGACTTCTGAGTGCAGTCAGTGTAGTGCGTTTCGCAGACAAATTTGGTACCATTTTATTGGTACCATTTTACGAACAGGTTAGGTCATATGCACAAAATAGCAAGTGGGCAACTCGCTATGAACATCGCTTCGTGTCTGCACCATATACTCTCACTCTTCATTCTGTTGAACGTAGGAAGACGAGTGGTATGTATTCTGGAGAAGAGTTGGAGTAAATGTGAACTGTGGAACACCTAGGCGCCAGCGGTTTTCTAGCAAGAACGTTTCAGCATCACTTTCTAATCGCTTGCCGGTACCATTGTTGTAGCGTATCATTGGGCGATGTCAGGAAGTGCACAAGCGAAGATGTTATAGTTTCTGTTCCATGAGCATGGAATTCAGTGCTTCGCTGACCCATTTCAAGTTTCTTTTGGTTAGGTTAAACAGCTTGTCTGTCACCTGTCCCAATGACTGAACGCATACGATAGCATGCGGATTAGGTATGCGCATGGTTTCAAGTACAAGTGGAGTCCTTGATTCGAATTGGATCGATATCTGCTCACATTTGGGGTTCTCCAGATTCTTTGAATCTCCTTCATTCCTTCGATCCGTTGTACATTACTCAATGAAGTTTGAGGTGGATTAGTTCGTCTTGCGGCCAACGTCCATCGAAGGCAGAAAAACGGCTCAAAGGCTCAGATTTTACATGTTCGTCGAGGTTAAGTAGACTGCAGCTCATTCTTAAGTGGCAGAGTTTGTATCCATTCGCCGCTCTTTCGCTTCCGAGGACGACGAGAATGTCAAAAAGTTAGGCCGGTTAATGGAGTGGTATGTCTCGTTGGATGCTGAATTATACAGCTCGACTTCGTACTTTATAAGGATATCTATGGAATCCATACTTCTTAAGTAATCGCACAACGACAAACTATGAACTTCTGATCTAATTTGTGTGTTATAATAAAGGCAAGATCTGTGACGGTCCAAAAGAAATGTTTTCGCTTCTTGCACTTGTATTTTCTCGTCCAGCTTCTGTGTTTCAGAGTTATGGGCGAGAGGCGGGTCGTTTGCTGTCGGCAATTGTGGAATGCTCGGCATTTTTAGTGAAACCTGAGGTATCGATTTCTGCTTCTCAAATTCTTCTCTGTGCTCTGAACACACATATTAAGGCCGTTTTTCTTCAAGGTTCTGCTGGCCGTCCAGCGGAAGGTTTGTGAGGAAGCAGTGCGCAACCCCGTCTCGCCGATCTATCGCGAAATTTTGGCCTCGTTTTTGAGCTGTAACCATGAGCTGGTGCCTCCTCCGGTGCAAGTATGTCTAGCAAAGTAGCTAAAAAGTGTGGCTTCTTTAGACATCATTTGTGGTTTCAGATCGCTAGAACTGTCATGTCACGGTGCGTGGTTTCGGACGGTCTAGAGCATCTTCGATCTCTTTGCGACGTTATCACCCGTCCTCGAGTTCAGGTAATGCCTCGCGCTCCGCACGCAGTTGAGCGCATGTATGGAGTGTGTTCAGATGTTGGCTCGACAAGAGGTGCTTCGACGTTTCGCCGCATTGGGAAGAGCTGTGACAGACGATGCCGTGGATGACAGTGTTAGTACACTTTGTATTCTGGATCGATTCTTCTGCAGAGCAATGGAACATTTTTTCAGGAATCGGTCAACACCATGAATGGGACAACAGCGCAGGAGTATGAGAGCTTCGATAAGAGGATTTCTGACATTGTTAATGAGTGTAAGGTAAAAGGCGACAGAGTAGAAGAGGCAGCTGTCTCTCAACCCGCCACATCTAGTCTTCCTTCGGCATCCGACGACGCAAAGAGGAACGAGGTTAAGGTAAGGGTTTGGCTGCCTATTCCCAATTGTTACTGCAACCGTTGATTTTTCTAGGATAAGGAGTCTGGAGACACGATTACCAGCGGGAACATCGAGCAGCGAACGAAATCTTCTAGAAAAGCGGGTAGCGGCGAAGCACAGGAAAAGGAAACGAAACGCTCCGAGCGAGGTCCGGAACCGGTTGCCAAAAAGACTAAGATGGTGAAGAAGACGGAGCCAGACACCAAGACGGAGGAGGTGAGGTTCTGTCGTGGTAGCTGAAGGCACCGGCTTGACTTTGATGTCCTTACCGCAAAGTACTGATTAGCTGAGCGTCTCAGTTTCAGCGAACTGTTCTGATGGAAGGTGAGGCGTCCGTGGAGGAGATTCTCAGCATGTTTTGTCCAGACTAGGCATGGCTTGTGGTCTGGTTGTTGTTTCAGCAGTTTGTTATATTCGTTGTTCTTGTTACTTGTTGAATAAAATATTGGTTCCGCACTTTATTTATTCACTTGCGACTAGAGACAAAGGCGATATGATACTCGAATGGAGCAGGGTTACGTTGTTACTTTCCGCTGCACACAGTAGGCTGCTAAGTGTTGGGGTGTTCGATATTTTTTCTTCCTTATCTTTTACTCAGCGTACAATGGCACTCACTCAACAATATAGTCACCATGGTTAGTCACTACAGTGTGCCACCTAAAATGCAGTTCAGCGATTCCCTTCTTCCAGAATTGGGAGTCTGAGAGTCAGAGAATGCGATGAGCGCCCTCTCAACATCCTCAATTTGGATGGTTTTTTCTTCGCTAGGAATGTCGTTAAGGGGCGAAATAACTGATAACTAGAGGGTGCAATATAAGGGAGCAGGGTGGGTGGTGAACCGTGTCCCAGGCCAATTCCAATCCCTACGTGTCTCTTTAGCTAATATGCGGCCTAGCGTTGTCGCGATGGGTTGAGCAGAAGGATGTCTCGGCTGTTTTCCTCGCACAGCCTTGGCGTATATGCTGCCGCTGACTGTGAGCAACTCGTGATGCAACTTTCCTCGTGAATTCCAGAAGCAGCACAGAACACTTCCTGGGGTGAAGGCCCTTTGGGTTGCACTGGTGGGTCTTCTCGACGGAGCCACACGTGTCAGGACCGTAGGGACTCATTTCTCGCCTCCAGTAGTCAGACTTTCCAGAAACTTTTCGGTGAGGGCATAGGAGGGAGTGACAGATAGATACCCGTTGGACAAGATATGAGGGATCCATCGTGTCAACATTTTTCTGTAGCTATAGGATTGGCGGCAGCTGAGGACTGTTGGATGGGTACACCCGAGTCACGAGATTGCGGCCGCTAACTGCTTTCCCTTTGACAGCGTCAGGAACGATGAAGTTTTCCGCTGCGTGAGGGCGTCCTGACCGAGCCTTCTCTCCGAAGTCCGTGCACGCCTCCTAAGCGAGGGAGCCAGCGGTTGGTATCGCAGATGGAAGTGGGGTTCTCTCCATACCGATGTTTCGAATGGTAGCCGTCGCTGCAGTGCCACGACGCCATTCATAGAAAACGATGGCTCGAAGGTGCTCTCGTGGAATTGACACCGTGATTAAAGTTACGGAAGGCAATCTGGCTACTTATTACGGAGATCTTTTGAGAATGGTCTATAAGCGCCATGTATTAGATCTTGGGTTCCGATCAGTAATGGAGAATTGATTCATTGTAGGAGTTAATGAATTCTCAGTACCAGGTTCGAGGCAATCGATAGTAGGATTCCGTTAAGCTGAGTCACTTCGTAGATGAAAGCTCTGATTACAGGAGGCGGCAGCTGGACGCGCGAGGGCTCGATATTCTACAACTCGACGGACTCTCCGAGCGGCTCGCCACCAGGCCTCTGGGCCTGGCACGACTTCGGCTCCTGCCCTGCGACTCCGACATCGTCTATCGACTCCTCCGTGTGCCCGTGTCTATGAAGTGCTCAATAAATCTGTCGCCTTCGAGTCATGTACACTACCGTCGGTGCCCAAACCACACTGGTAGCAGCGAGCTGGGTCCACCTGGCGAGCAAAGGTGAGTATTTTTTTTCCTCTCTTTAATGCTCTCTCTCTCTCACCCCTCTCTATTCTTCTTCTTTCGTTGCTGCAGCTCCTCCTTCTCCCTCTATTTTTTGTTTCTCTCTCCGAGCACGTATACTTTTGGCTGCTTAGTTGGTTTGCGCAGACCTTCTAAGGACCTTTTCGCTCTTTTTTTTTCTTTTTCTACGAACGATCCAGGATCCTTTTTTTTCGGGCTTTCCTCGATAATCTCGTTAGCTAGGCATCCGGAACCTTTTGGTCGGTTATCTGACTTCCGTGTATGACACACTAGAAGTGGTTCGCGTGGAGCAAATGGATGGCGTGTGACGCCTTGGATGTGGATGCGGTCGCAACTTTTGGAGTGAATGGGTCATGTCGCGACAGAGGGGTGGTCCGAAGACACCCTATAGCTTCAAGCACTGGAATCGATTTGAGTATAGTCTAGTTTCTTTGGGTTTTTTTCCTCTTTCCATTTTCTTCCACCCTGTTACGTTTTTTTACGCCTCCGCTCTGCTAAGCCTTCAGTGTTCTCTATTCAAATCCGCCTTTACGAAAGAGTTAGCGGTTTGTCTTTTCGTCTTCGGCAGGAATTCGCGTTGGTATGCGTTAGCGCCTTTCTCATGACGGTCCTCGGCGCGGAGCCGCGCTATCAGCGCGTCCTCTCACAACATTTCTGCTGTTCCCAGCTTATCTCCGCTTCCATCTCGAGCTCCGCCGGGTTCTGCGGCGCTCTGGTATGCGCTGATCACCACTTCCGTCCACGCCGAGCCTGTCCGCCTACGTCCGTCCACCCGATATATTACTGACTACGGCGGAGCCCTATTCATTCCACCTTACGTCCACCGACGGAACAATGCCAGTCACCAGGAGCTCCGGTAAGTCACCTTCTTCATCGACAGTGGCTTCTGCCCCTGCGACTGACACTAAAGTGGAAAGGGAGGAGGACTTCCTTGGGTTATCCCTGGCCTTTATGGACACCTTGGATGATAGCGCCCCTCTACAGAACCGGGATGCGAAATTACTTCGCAACGCTATCGCGCAAGTCTGGGCGGATTCGAAGGCCACGTCGGAGCTTCTATCACAGAAGATCAACGACGGAAATTCTGCTCTGGCAGATAAGCTTAATGAGTCTTTCTCAATAGTGGGTCAACGCCTAGACTCCCTCCCGACGATATCCATGCTTGAGCGCCATCAACAAGACGACTTCGAACTCCCCAAAGTTAATTCCTTCTCGGGGTCATCAGACACAGACACTCAATTTTCCATCTGGCTCCGCCGTCTTGAGGATGTCATGCGTATGCGAAAGGTCCCTTTCTCGCCAGAACAACAGGCTAATTTTCTGATTGGGCATTTAGATGGGGTAGCTCGGGAAAAAGTAGAGGAACTAGATGGCAGCGCACGGAAGGACTATAAGGCAGTCGTCTCCCACTTGAAAACGTTCTTTGAAAGTCCGCAACAACGGTATGTGGCTCGTCAGAAGCTGTCCACCTGTCGCCAAGAACCTGGAGAGCCGTCCGGCACGTTCGCAAATCGGATCCTTCATCTGGCACGCGCAGCTACTTCCGGACAGGACCCTGCAACTCAAAAAGAACGAGTCTTGGAAGAGTTTGTGGCCCGACTACGAGGCGACATCTGTTACTTCGTCAAGCTGGATAATCCCACAACATATGAGCAGGCGGTCGCAAAGGCCCAAATGGTGGAGCAACACCTGAGCGAGGCATCGGCCGAACGCCTTATGCGTCCCACGTCTTCGGTGCAGGCCCCGGTACAGGTACTGACCACCTCAAGGTCAAGCTCCCCTCGGTCTCCTCGTATGGCGTCTCGTTCTCCTTCGCGTCGAGTCCGGTTCCATTCTCCCCCTCCCGTTGCTCCATCTCAGGATTTTCCACGGTACCGAACGTCTCGCCCGCCTATTCAGCTCTGTGGTACCGTCACGTGCCACACCTGTGGTGGACGAGGACACTTCAGTAGAGAGTGCCCGACTCCGGTCCGACAGTGGTCAACGACTGAGCGTTTCCGGCAAGCAGGGACAAACCCCATCGGTTCCGGCCCAGGTCGAGCCTCCGGGGGAATACGGGGATCCCGCGCGCAGCTCCTCTCCTGCGATCCGGTTGACAACGCTAGGTCCACCAGCAATCGCGATTGCAACAGCAAAGACAGAACGGTGGCGTGCCTGACTTCGGCTTTAGAAGAGTCTCAAGCTCAGCTCGAACAATCTAAGGCTCGTATTTCAGCTCTGCTGCGCCGCAACGACGAACTGTCATCCTCTGCGTTCGCTTCACCGCCAGCAGCCCGATCCGCGTCCCCGACATCTCTTCCAGACGTCAGATTGTTATTTCTATGTGTAGTGATGTCGTTGTGCGTGGGCAGTCAGTGTTCGGCGACGCAAGCTTGGCTGTGTCCCAATGATGAGCCCACCAACCTTTATTTCGTTCCTTTGGCTTACAACTGCTCGCGGCTTCTGCCCAACACCTCGATGCCCGTTGAGCAAGTCCATTTACGCCTCTATCGGCCTAACACCAGGGTTTACTCTTCTGTGGCCTCCTTGTGCAAAATTGTGCGTCACTCGGTAGTCTACTCGGTAAACTTCTTCGGAGCCCATTACGAAACACACTCGGAGATACACCTACCCGTCTCGGTTGAGGAGTGCAAGCAGATGACTCTTCATCGTCGTTGCTCGCACGGGGATATGACGGACTCCCAGGGAGTCTGGCGCACAACGAATCCTCTGACATATGCGTTTCCTTCCGCTCCTTTCGGATGTTGCTCGGATCACTCAGCAGCCGTCACTAACTGTTACCTCACTTCCACCACGGTACGAATACGACACTCAGACGGCATTTTACACTCTCCGGTTGGCGACGTTTCCTCCTGCTTTTATAGGGATGGTTCCTGTATTTTGGCAGATGGATCCGCCATCATCTGGACCCCGGAACAAGAGGAAAGCTGCGCCTACGTTTTCATAGGCCGGTTGTCAGGTCATTCGATAGGTAACATATGGCTCAGTAACAACAAGGAGTTTGCGCTTTCATGGACGGAGGCATCCCCGTCTGTCTCTGACTGCCTCAAACAGTTGATTGTTACAGACCAAGGCTATGCAATTCAAGTGTCTGCCCGTCAGCCACGCAGTACCCACGAAGACGTCGGACTTGTAACCTCCAATCAACTGTCCGCGCAGTTACTCGCTGTAGAAGGCGCGGCGCACTCCTCCTCCGTGAGCCTAATTCGTCACGCTTTGGGGGAGGTATGCGAGCGCACGAACTCGCTCTCGCTCGCCCTTCAAGTAGCTCTTAGAGTCGAACCCACTTTCGTAATGAGAGCTCTTCTTCAACGGCCCGACATCTCTGCCTCATATCTGGGGAATGGCTATGTTCAAGTTCGACGATGTATTGAACTTCCACCTACGTCTGTCCGCCTTCTACCGTTTAACGGCACGTGCTACGACGCCCCTCGGGTCGAGCTTCGCTTACCAAGTGGCTCAACTTGGCACGCGTTCTTGACACCAGCGACTGGAATTGTGCGTAGTCACGCCACGGTCACGGACTGTTCCGAGTCTGGGACATTTATGTTTCCCTCTGTCGACGGCGTCCAACAGTTTTCTCCACACGACGGCTCGTGGTCCACAGTCGCAACTCGGGACATCCACTATGTATCTTCCTTCCCACGGTTGCACGCATTCAATATTCCGCCACGCCTTACCATTTTCCACAATCTTGTCTTCTTCTTCTTCTTCTTCTTCAGCGTCTGTCCCGCTTCGTAGCGGGGTCCGCTATTCTGGTGTCATGACGCCACCTTTCCCGATCCAGCGCTAGATCAGGGTGGACGCCAGCCGCTTTCAAGTCCGTATGTAACGTATCAACCCAGCGCTGCTTCGGGCGCCCTCTAGGCCGCTTTCCTACCACCTCGAACTTAAGGCCTATCTTGCGGACGCTATCTTCCTTTCCACGCAGAACGTGGCCGTACCATCGTAAGCGAGCTTCGCGCATCTTGTCAGTTATCGGCGCGACACCGAACTTCTGCCGAATAGCATCGTTTCGGATGCGGTCCATGCGCGTGACTCCTGCCGTCCAGCGCAGCATCTTCGTCTCCATGACGCTGAGGCGCGCTTCAACTTCCTTGGTCGCAGGCCAACACTCAGCGCCGTACATCGCTACTGGCCGGACGACTGCTCTGTATATCTTCGACTTAAAGCGCTCCGGTATCTTCCTATCGCAGAGCACTCCAGTCAACGAGCGCCACTTGGACCAAGCTGCACTCACGCGTGAATTCACTTCGACCATCAGTTTGCCGTCAGACGCGACTGCTGATCCCAGGTACTTAAAGACCGCAGTGCGTGGAAGCTCGATGCCGTTAACCTTGATGGAGCTGGACTCGGTAACGTCCGTCGTTAAATACTCGGTCTTCTTCACGTTCAATCTGAGTCCAAACCGCTCCAAGCGATCACACCAAGCTTGCACCTCTCGCTCGAGTTCACCTTTATCTTCGCTAGCGAGCATCACGTCATCGGCATAAAGCAACGTCCAAGGGACGGGCTTCTGAAGATCTCGTGTGATGGCATCCATGACGACAACAAAGAGGAGTGGGGAAAGCGCAGAACCCTGGTGTACCCCGACAGAGATGGGGAACTCCATCGAGGTTCCAGCTGCAGCTTGCACTCGACTCTTTGGATAAGAGTAGAGAATTCGCACCCACTCTATGAGCTCTTCGGGAACTCCATGATGTCGCAAGGCGTACCATATCACTTCACGCGGTACGCGGTCAAAGGCCTTCTCCAAGTCGAGGAAGGCGATATGCACTGCCTTCTGTTTCTCGCGATGCTTCTCTATCAGGAGGCGGGCGGCGTAAATGGCATCAATGGTGCCACAGCCAGCCACGAAGCCGCACTGATTGCTGGACAGCTGGACGATGTCCCGAATTCGTCCGTCGATAATTCGCTCAAAGATCTTCATGCTGTGCGAAAGCAAGCGAATCGGACGGTAATTGGAGCAGTCTGCAGGACTGCCCTTCTTCTTCCAAATCGGAATCGTCGTACTTTGGCGCCAACTCTCAGGCACTTTTTTCTCCGCCACAACCTGATTAAAGAACTTCGCCAACCACTCAGCAGGGTACCAAAACTTCGACTTCCACAGTTCTGCTGCCACGTCGTCGGGCCCAGTCGCTTTGCCTGGCCTCATCTTCTTCAAAGCCGCTTCAATCTCCTCCACGGTGATCTTCTGAACGGGGCCGTGGGTTGGAGCCGTTGAGGGGATGGCTGGATGAGGAAATTCTACTGTAGAGATTTCCTCAAAGTAATCGCGCCATCGCTTCAATGCCTTCTTGCGGTCCATAAGAAGACGGCCGTTCTCATCATTGATGCCGAAGAACTTCTCGATGTCCTCGGTCTGGCGATGGCGATTCTTTGCGAGTCGGTACAGATACCGCTCACCATCGCGCGACTCGAGCTTCTCGTTGACATCTCCATAATGAGTGGCTTTTGCAACAGCCACGGCCTTCTTTGCAGCTTTCTTCGCTTCTTGGTACTTCCGCCAGTTATCGGCTGTCTTTTCGCCGAGAAACACGTGATATAGCGTCTTCTTCTCTCGAACTTTGGCTTTCACGTCATCTGTCCACAGCCAGGCCTGCTTGTCGACCTTCCGTCGTCCAGGCTTCGTGATGCCGAGCTCCGACCGTGCAGCGTGACGAATCGCGTCGGTGGCCTTCTCCCAAGTTTCGTCGACAGTCGTGACTGTCGGTAACCGCACGCGAGAAATCACAGCTGCTTCCTTCTCTTTCATTCGCCACCACTTGATTCTTGGTGCACCGCATCGCTCGACCTGCTTCAGCCTCGGAGGGGCGATCTTTAAAGTACAGATCAGCGGTCGATGCTGTGGGGCGACCGTCTCATACGGCACGACCTTCGCGTCTGTTACAAGACTTCGGTCTCGATCCTTCACAAGGACAAAGTCTATCTGAGTCCTGGTGTTCCCGCAATAGAACGAGATGAGGTGGGAATCGCGTTTGCGAAATACGGTGTTCATTATGGTGAGGTTGTGCGATTCCGCATATTCAAGGATACGCTCACCATCTGCGTTACGCGACCCGTAACCGAACCCACCATGACAGCCGTACCCGTCTTTCGTCGCGCCGACGTGCCCGTTGAGGTCACCAGCGACTATGATGACATCTTTCGACGGTACCTCTGCTGTCTTCTCATCAAGCAGGCTCCAAAACTCTTCCTTGGCTTGATCCGAGCAGCCAGTCTGCGGAGCATACGCAGAGAAGAAGTGATAGAGTCGCTCCTTCGCGGCGACAACGATCTTCATCAATCGATCGTCAAAGCGCTCGACACTTACAATCGAGTCACGAAATCGTTCGGAGACGATTATTCCGACACCACTGGTGGTCCTGGGACTTCCACATAGAACGGCCTTGAAGCCACGTCCTATGTCCCTTGACTTGCGGCAGGACCACCTCGTCTCCTGCACCGCACAGAAATCAACTCTTCTACGCTCCAGTGCTTCAACCAACTCGCACGAGCGGCCCGTCAACGTACCCACATTCAGCGTTGCCACGCGGGTCCTGCTTACGTTACGGGACTTTCGGACTAGCTCAGTTGCCCCCCGATGCCGTCCTCGCATCAGGGACCCTCGCATACTTCTCACACTCGCCGGGCTCTGCGAGTGCGCGTCGGCTCCCGCGGACGCCGTAGCACTATCTCGAAACACTTGAGCTGTCATACACCATGTGATGTGACATGGGTCTTCGTAGGCCGGCCTGTCACAAGGGCCTGTCGCCTGCAATCGAGTGTCCGTGTTCGGCTTAACTCGCAGAGCGAGTAGTTTCCAGTGGCACCACGTGGAGGAACGGACATCGCCACCTTTCCACAATCTTGTACTTACCAATTTTAGTGAAGTGGCCGACGACCACGGTCTTCGAGAGATGTGGACATCGCTCGACCACAAGCAGCTGATGGATCACTTCGCTCGCGTGGACACGTCCTCACACGGCAGCTTCGGCTCCCTACCATCGACGGGACATCAGGTGGGTTCATCCTTCTTCTTCCCCTTTTGGCCCCTTTCTCTCTTCGATTTCTGGGTTAGCATCTGCTGTTTGTATGTTTCCTTTTTACTCTTCCGGTCCATCCTGGTGCTGTACATACACTTTAACTTTCCGCAGTTTTGGTCCCTTCTCTCATCCCGGCAATCCGCCCCTGCAGTCTCAACCTCTGCGATGGCCCAATTGCCTGACACCTCCTCGTCGAGGGCTGTGGTTCCCCTAACCCCAGGGAGCTTCCCAACTTTCCCATCCCCACGTCGAGGACCTATCGAACTGGACATTTCTCAAGTAGAAATAGACGCTACGCAAGCATGGCCTCCTCGGGCGTCTCTTGTTCCCATGCAAGTCCTTTCATTTACGGACTCCCCATCTTTCTTCGTTTCCCAGGTTCCTGTAAAGGTCAATGGTGTCCAAATGTTGGCACTAATCGATACGGGAGCGGGGATCACGGTGGCGACACGAACTATTCTTCCCTTGCTAGGAATCTTCAATTTACAACCCTGTGTGGTTCCTGCGGCAGTGGGAATGGCTGGTATACCAGTCCACTTCGTGGGATGCGCCCTGGTCACAATTCAGATCGGCAGCACGGTGTTGTCCCACCTAGTTCACTTCACTGCAGGCGAGGGTGTGCCTCGTTCCGCCGACGCCTACAACATCATCTTGGGAAACGATATCCTCCAGAAACTACCGCGCTGGGCACTCAACTACTCGGAAAGGAAACTGTTCATCGGAGGCGAACCTATCCCCATCGTATCGGCTTCCCCGGATCCTACTCTATCGGCATCGACGGTATCGGTGCACGCGAGTACGACCGTTCTTCTACCGCCAGCTTCCGAAGTCATGGTTCCCTGCTATCTTTCTGGGGCTCATCCATCGAACGCGACGCTCTGTTCCGAAGGCACGGTTTTGCCCCCAGATGGCATTTTGGTAGCGCCATCAGTATGCCACGCTAGAACATGATGTTGTTCCTCAGCAACCCGGCCAACGCACCCAGGATCATTTACAGGGGACAGCATTTGACGTCAGCACATCTCGTTTTCGACATTCCCAATGACCCCATCATCGGACCCTCATCGTATTTTTAGCATCCTACACCTTCAATTGGCGCCAATAACACCCTCCCCTTCTGGTGCCGCGGACAAGCACTCGTCTGTCGACATTGATCTATCCAAAGCCGAGGTATCCCCAGAACAACGGCAACTGTTAAGACAACTTTTCGACGAGTTTCAAGATCGCATATCATCGTCTTCCTATGATTTGGGATCATACGACCACACTCTCATTCACATCAAGACCACAAGCGACGTACCACCTACGCGCTATCGACCTCCTCGAATTCCGGCGCGCTTTCAAAAGGAACTCGACGATGAGACTTGTGCGTCTCGAGGACATTATTGCCTTTCGCCAGCACGCTGTACAGCTGCTTGATCAGCTGTTGAGCTATCAATGGTCCGACGACACGGACGTCATCCGCTCAATCGCTAGATCACCCAAGGGACCCCACCATCTCTTGCTCTTCCCCCGGCTCGCAATGGCGTGCGTCCTGTCCTTTACCAAGTCGTCGCAAGGAACTACGGACAAGGAGTTCTCTTAGAAGCGAAGGATTTTTTTATCCCCGGCCCGACCATCGCGAGCTTCTTTGCATCCCGTTGGTGCAAGACTCGATTAACGACTTAACGAACACTAGAGGTTTTGACAGGAATTATCTATCCGTCAAGGACTTCGTGGACGGAGTCAGCCACCCACACTTGAGCTGGACGGTGTCGCGACCATCCGCTTTCTGCCGGCATCCGTGGCATTTGGATCTGGAGTCGAAGGGGATATGCATCCATACTCGGGATGACGGCGTCGAGGTAGTGCATCCGCTTGTCATCGGACTGAAAGTTAGCTGCTGATAGGGCGGCGCACGCGACGTTGAAGAGCTTCCCCATGCGTCTACGGGCGGTTCGTGGGTGACGGCTATAGTTGGAAAACGACGAGGTTCTGTCTCTGATCCACTTCTCATCCTCGGTGGACATCCTCGAAACGGATAGTGGCAGTATGCCCTCGGCTGGGTGGCAGGCAGGATGTTGCGGACGGCGTTTACTAGGAACCACTGCGATTCGCGAGGTACTGGGGAGTGAGAAAAACGAATAGCGGTAGAGACGTTTGTACGCGCTTTCGCTCGCAGTAGGTCTTCCGATAGGGGAAAGTTACAGATGGAAGGTGGGATCTGAACGCAGTCCCGACTGCCTTCGAAAGCGGTGCGGATGTCGGCCACATTACCGTCTCGTGACGAGTAGGCCAGCGAAAGAACGAATCCAAGGATGGTGCGAGGAGCCGATGCTGGCGGGAGGAAGATGAATTCATGAACCCGAAAGAAGTACGGCGTTCCGGTATCCAGAATCGTAGAACGTGGAGCTCGCGCCTGGTGTAGCATTGAATCCCGGTCGTGACTACGAAGAACGGCTGGAGTGGGTCGTAGTGACACTTTTCGTCGATCTCCATGTTTCGAGCAACTGCAACGCCAACACTGTTTTGGATTGGATATATGGGACACCTCGCCTCCCTCAGACTTCACCTGTTGCGGAACCCGTCCATAGGTCACCTATGTCGCTCCGCCTTTATGGAACTCGGCTACACCTTCGCGATGATCAACGACAAGCAGTTGAGATGGGACTCCAGGACCACCCCATTCTGGCTATACAAGCTGCATACGGATCGGGGAAAACTGTCATCGGCGCCTTCATCGCCGCCAGCCTTGCACACAGTCGCCAGCTAGTAATCGTGACCGTCACCACCAACGTAGCTTGTGCCCAGTTTACAGACAACCTTTTGAGGCTCACTGAGTTCCGTCACCTACCGATTCTTCGCTTCGTCGCTGATTCCGCCCTCGTAGACGGGGCACCTACCACACCAGTGGATCTGCGTGTCATCTTACGGTCACTGATCGGAGATTATGGAGACAAGATGAAAGAGGAAGAGATTGATCGCTGCCAATCCTACCTCGACGGGCGAGCTCTTCTAGAGACCTTGGTGTTCAATCCCGACGCTTGCTTACACCTTTCCGAAGAGGAGCGGGAAGAATATAGAATTGCAGAACGAGGAAACTCTGAGGCTACCGAAGAGGCTGTTAAGGTTATGCTACGAGTGCGCCTTCCGACCATAATCTGTATGACCGTTTCGCTGCTCAACACCACCACGCGAGGAGGCCTCTTTTACGAAATTTTATCGGGCTGCAAAGTTTTGATCGGAGATGAGGCTTCACAGATTCCGGAGCCGGCCTTCGTCGCAATTGCAGCGCGTTTTCCTCAAGCGCGACATATCTACATTGGCGACGCTCATCAACTACAGCCGCACGTCCGATGTTCTCGATCATCCCGCGCCGCTCTGCTCGGTGCCAAAGGAGTCATGGAGATTCTTCTAAGCAGGAACATTCCTCGGGCACCACTGATCACCACATTCAGAGCTCACCCTGCTCTAAACGCTCTGTCGAACCACCTGTTCTATAATGGAGCGCTAGTCAGTGGAACTGCCGCCGCAGAACGCAGTCTTTTGACTACACGACTTCGACTCCCGAATCCGGAGATTCCCCTCGTGTTCGTTGATGTCCGGGGAACGTCTCAACCTTCCCCATCTGGTTCACATTGGAACGAAGACGAAGCGCGGTATTGCAAAGACATCGTTCAGGAGCTTCTCGCATTGGGTATTTCGCCTGCGTCGGTGGCCATAATCACCTTTTATAAAAAGCAACAACGTCTCCTGTCGCAGTGCGCGATGCAGCGCGGTATCACACTCTTCACAGTGGATTCTGTGCAGGGCAAGGAAATGGACATTGTCATCGTCCTTACCTCTCGCTCGGATGTCTCTCCAGCATCAGGCGAATTTCTTGACGACCCTAAGAGAATGAACGTAGCTATCACTAGGTGCCGTCACGGACAATTTACCCTCGGCCACGCTTCGGCGCTGCGTAACCTCGCCAACTGGGTACGACTGGTACGGTGGGCCAAGGAGGCGCGAGTGATCGTCAGTACCGAATCCTTAAGGAACGTCTTCGCTTAGGCAACATCTATTCCTTCGGTAAGCCTTTCTTGTATTTTCTTAAATTTCTTTTGTCACAGTATTTTTCAGTTCTTTACATTTTCTGGCGATCCTATCGATTGCTAAACCGCTGCTGTACGTATAAACTCGTCCGAGGACGGACGTATTTGTGGTTAGGGGGAGGTGTAAGAGCCATTCAGTTTCCTAACCTTGGGTTGGAGCAATCGATAATAGGATCGTCTTGTAGATGAGTCACTTCCTAGAAGAAAGCTCTGATTACAGGCGGCGGAAGGACGGCACTCCGGGACGAGGCATTCGAGACGGACAACGCACTGGAGGACGGTCGGCTCGCCCCAACGCCTCGGGCTCCAGCTCGTGATACAGCTTCTGCTCCCATCTTGGACTCCCTTCTCCGATCCGCCCCCGTCGTTCACCTTTCTGCGGTGCTACTCAATGTCTTTCCCTCAATATCGAATAAATACTGTTTATCTTCTTGCGCGGGACCTACACTGGTAGCAGCGAGCTGGGTCCACTCGGCGAGCCTCAGACGTCTTCATTTTCGGTATTCTTCTGATTCTTGGCTTTCCTCTCCCTCAGGTTCTGTCCTCAGGTTTCGCACTGATAACCTCCAGCTGTTCCTTCCTCATCACCCTTGTCTTCTCCGTCGTCTTTCCCTCGTCGTCTTGTCTCCTCGAACGATTTCGGGTCCGTTTTTCTTCCCTTTTCCCTTTTTTCCTTTTGGCTACGGCCAGTTCGGTTAGTTTGGTCCGGACCTTATGGTCAGCTTTTTTGACTCTCGTGAAATCGGATGAACAGTGCCCACGTGGAGGATATTAGTCGGCGTATGACGCCCGGATATGGAAGTGATCGCCCTGTTTGACGAAAAGTGGTTCATGTCGACATGGGGGCCCGATAGATGCCCTATAGCTCCAAGCACGCGGACAGGGCCAGTGGACGCCCTATAGCTTCAAGCGCACCGATAGGATTTTCCTCTTTTTCTAGATTTTTTTCTATTGCGGGAGTTCGATGGCACTAAAGCCTTCGGACCCAGTTGTGCTCGTCTCCAGAAGTTCATGCTTCTTGGCCTACTCTTTGATAAGCGACGTTACATGTCGTCGGTGCCGAGCTCCATCAACATTCCCAGGCCACGGGAATGCCACCGTCGACCCTTCTCATAACACTTCTCCTCTCGAGAGCTTATCTCCGCTTCCATCTGCGCCGCGTATCATCCCGCGTACCAACACACTGCGCAAAGAATTCCGTGTTTTCAAGCAGCCATCACACATTCTAGCGCGCTCCTCACATCAGTAGCCAGCCGGCAGCCTCCCTGCCCACTCTTCATTGCAGTCTACGGCTTTGGACACAGGCTCGGCCTGTATCCACTCCGTCACTTTCCGCTTACAGGAGGCCGGCGAGACGGAACTCTCGTTGGACCATCTTTCTCTCCTCACCTACCGGACTCTCCGAGCGGCTCGCCACCAGGCCTCTGGGCCTGGCACGACTTCGGCTCCTGCCCTGCGACTCCGACATCGTCTATCGACTCCTCCGTGTGCCCGTGTCTATGAAGTGCTCAATAAATCTGTCGCCTTCGAGTCATGTACACTACCGTCGGTGCCCAAACCACACTGGTAGCAGCGAGTGGTTTCGATCCACCGACCTCTGGGTTATGGGCCCAGCACGCTTCCACTGCGCCAATCTTCGCGCCAATCTTCGCCAAACCACACTAAAAGACTCATCAACACTTTATCCCGAATACATTGTCGCCGTGCAGCTCACAAATAAAAACACGGGAAGGACGAAAAAGAAAGAAGGGCACGATCGTAGAGCAACAAGGCTCTTCTGCTGTTGAGTCACAAACAAATGAAATTCACAAGGCGACAACCTGGTAGCATCGTCAAGTTTAAAAGGCCAGGAATCGGGAAAGGTTAAAGCGCGTTTCCTACTCTAATATGCGTCCTTCTATGGGAACGTTGTATGGCACAATGGATGCAAGAACTTTGTCGACGCCTTTAGTTATTAATTTAATTAATCGCAAAGAAATAGACAGAAGGCTAAATACAGAATCTGTCGAATACCAAGCACTGCATAATGCGTCGGAGTTGGAAGCATCTTTAGAGAATTTTTGAAGAAGGCCCAAACCAACGATGGAAATCAGTGTTCATGAAGCAAGTTGAAAGTCCTTATTAAATTGTTCCTAAGAAGGGCAAGGATGATAAAATGGAAGCAGGCCTAATCAGAGTAAGACAGAAAGTTCAGGAAAATAAAAAGGAAGTTCAGACAAATAAAGCAGAAGAATTTCAAGGAGATGATGTGAAAGTAGATCTTTAGACCTCAAGAATTCCATGGTTGTTGAAACCTATTGTAGGGACCTATTCTGGCTTCTTCGGTCTTTCCATCTTGTATGTCCCGTAGACGAAGATGTCGTCTGAGCTTCCAAAACTATGGTCGCTAAATACATAGCCTCATGGAGATGGTCGGCGAAACAGTTGCTCACAATCACAGCAGAGAATAGTAATGGGGATAGGTGGAGAAGAGTTCGTGGTCATTCTTCTACCGACCATATTCAGTTTGTGCTTCGTTGACAAATTCGCGAGCTCCTCAGTAGGGCCATCCAGGTGCATCAACGATGCAGGACGGTTTTTCATCTCAAACTGTTCTGCTTAGCCCTGTCTTGAAAAAACATCTGACCTGTATTCGCGGAAAACGCCGGCCAGCTATCGCTTCGTTCGAGGTGAGCCTTGAACGTTTTCCTCAGCTCTGTAGCAATTCCTAGATCAGTATTCTTTTCTTATCCCGGCAACAGCTGCAAAATTTGCACATAAAATTGACCCGTGGCTGCTAACTATTAACAACACCGAGATAACGCTTTAACACATTAGCTTAAGCCTGGACCGGCTCATAGAGAGGCTATATGCCGTTACAGGATGTTTTGTTGCGATCAAAACTCTTGCGCCAGGCGGGACTCGAACCGGCATCTTCTGCTTTCCGGGCAGCGATGTTCGCCTTACACCACCGGCGCTGTTTGACCGCACGTAACATCCGCGATAATGTGTTAAAACGTTGTTACTAGTAAGGTCTTCAGCTTAATCGGTTCCATGCTGATATCAGCGGCCGGCCCATCCCCGTATCACGGGTGGGAGCTGACAGACCTGGAGGATATCGCGGATGTTACGTGCGGTCAAACAGCGCCGGTGGTGTAAGGCGAACATCGCTGCCCGGAAAGCAGAAGATGCGGGTTCGAGTCCCGCCTGGCGCAAGAGTTTTGATCGCAAAAAAAACATCCTGTAACAACACCGAGATAGTTCTAGCGCTGAAGCCCTAAGCGCATCTTATTTACAGTGATCTCTTCCTCAGAAATGAACTCTGCTAGAAAAATAGGACGATGAACTCTCAGGTCATATCGAGCTCCTTCCTCCTGCGTCAACGAAGACGTGGGCGAACCGCTCTGCAACTGCATAGGGGTGAGAGAGAAAAATGGTCGCTGATTCCGCAGTGTTATCCAGCATAGTTTGGCTCATGTTTCTGTCAAATTTCCATTTGGTTCTGCTTGCCTACATCTGTTAGATCGGGATCATCCAAACTCTTGGAGTGTTACAACTTGGGTGTCCATTGAGCAGTTCCAACTCTATCCCAGAGCTGCCTCACCTGACAAGCCCTTGACGGAAGAGCCGAGCTAGAAGAATTGAGCGCGGTACTGCTTACGTGAATGATGCTCATACAACACCTCGCAGC
The DNA here is from genome assembly GCA_947359475.1 of Heligmosomoides polygyrus bakeri. Classification (NCBI taxonomy): domain Eukaryota; kingdom Metazoa; phylum Nematoda; class Chromadorea; order Rhabditida; family Heligmosomidae; genus Heligmosomoides; species Heligmosomoides polygyrus. The sequence goes on from OX375869.1 coordinate 33,579,654, forward strand.
GCCAATCAGAGGTGACTGAGGGTCCCCTGGATGCTCTCTGGCTCACTACCGTCTTCCTGAAAAACAACAACAATTTGACTCAATGGACAAAGTAGCAACAACTTTAGAAAGACTTAGGTATACCATCTTCACGTCAAATTGTACACTTTTCAAAATAAAATTGAACACGTTTTAAACCAAGCTGGACACCTCTCTCATCAACATGGACACTCTTCTAAGCAAGCTTGACGCTTCTGGAATAAAACTGAAGTCGTCCAAATCAAAGCGAACTTCTTTCGCACTAGAAAATTCCGAAACGCTTAGAACAATCTTTTGTCCGAGAGAACTTTAGTATAACTCCTTTATAAAATTTTTAGTTCCCTGCACCAACAACTAAACACACTGTTTGAAACTTTATAGAAAAAATCTTAGGAAAGGAATAGGAATTAATTTCTGCTTTAAAGCACAGGAGGCACAATCATTTAGTGTAATAAAATAAGGGATCGCGCCATGCACTAGACTAGATCGTCGCGATTTTTATTCGATCGATAGTAAAAATCCTGATTATATGAAGTAACAGATATCAATGACACAAGAATAGCAGCTATAAAAAATACACACATAGCTGTTTCAAGTAAGCGGCATTTATACTATCAGTCAAACAAAAATCGCGATGATTTAATCCAATGCGGCGAGATGTTTCCTTTATTACGCCAAAAAATTCTAAATTTTGGCACTGCATAGCAAATCGTTATTTTGCATGAAAACCCTTCAATTCGTACTTTTTGTCAAATATAAAAGTTTTATAAAATTCAAACAGTACATACTTCAATTTATTTGGGTAGATGGACTAAAGATTTTCTAAGAAAGCTATGCCGATTTTTCTTAGGCAAAAATTGTTCTAACTGCTTGGAAAGTCTCTATTTCAATGTAAAAGAGGCTCCAATTTAACGTCAAAATGGTATAAATGTGGCAACAATTCCTGATAATCTTAAGGAGACATTCGTAGCTCGATCACATTGTTACGCGAAGGATCTGAGCGTCCCACACCACATACGACTCAGCTTAATAGCCAGAGATGGGAGACAACATGTGGGATCTGGATTACACGGTTCTGACGTGGAGCCGATTTCCGTGATACGGAGACCGGCTGCTTCAGTTCCAGCATGGTGCGGTCTCGACGGCGAGCTGAGAGGCAGATTCGCTTTCTCTCCCTGGTCCTCATATTCTTGTGCTGTATATGGTTCGCTTTGGTTCTCCTTCAGGTAAGGTTTCTTATAGAGCGGCCAGCTTCTCACCGGCAGAAATGAAGAGGGATTCAGATAGCATTGAAACAGTCCACGTCTACCTATCCAAGTGTGCACACGGATGACTCGAGCACCACATCGAAGATCAAGATCGAGGACGAACTCATGGAGAACCTTTCGGTGTTGGATCGAAAGAGCGACAGTGAAACCAGAGTAAGGGCAACCCGATTTGTTCGCCTAGAAAAATTTGTGGATCTATCCTAGTCGGGAGGGAGCATAATCTGCTTCGCATTACGCTTCTGGATTTGTCTGAACGCTTCAGTTACTGCTCCACTGGGATAAATCAGAGGTGGCCGGTGTGTCGTAAAAGTATAATCGTAACTTACAACTTGGAGCTGGCCTTCTCAACTTGGATATGTCCGAATTGGTTTCTATGCTGAAGAGCTAGGCGCGTAGAGCGCAGACGCAGGAGGTGTCGACTATCGCGTGCATCCGATTCTAGGTTTCTGGCTCGGATTTTGCGAGAATTGCTAAGACCTCTAGAATCAGAGCGGAATAGACGCGTGGCTTGAGCGCGCAATTGGTGCAGGAACGCACTCGTTCGACGTGAATGCACACGCGGGGTACGTCAGGCTCCACGAGGGCATTCGATCGATGCGCACCGGTCTCTTGTATACCCTCGGTGGCGCTACTGCCAGATGGATCGTGGCACAGTGGAAGAGGGCTGCCTCATGCGAGGGAGGTCGGGGGTTCGGTTCTCCTGCGTGGCGGTAGTTTTGCACTTCAACTGATTGATTGAAATTTGAGCGGTCCTGACGTCTACACAATTTTCGGGTGTTCTGCGTTCATTTTTTCAGCTGTATGCGCTTCTGCAGAACCCAGTGTCGACCTCTCCCTGGGCGAAGAAAGCAGTTTCCGCGCGAGCAGCTTGGATCGCACCCACCCTGGAGTCCCTTCCCTAGCCGGATTCTGCGCTCGAAGAGCGCAGAATCCAGCTGCGGAGTCCCCCTGAGCGAAGAAAGGAGTTTCCACACGAGCAGCTTGGATCGCACCCACCCTGGAGTCCCTTCCCTAGCCGGATTCTGCGCTCGAAGAGCGCAGAATCCAGCTGCGGAGTCCCCTGAGCGAAGAAAGCAGTTTCCACACGAGCAGCTTGGATCGCACCCACCCTGGAGTCCCTACCCTAGCCGGATTCTGCGCTCGAAGAGCGCAGAATCCAGCTGCGGAGTCCCCTGAGCGAAGAAAGCAGTTTCCACACGAGCAGCTTGGATCGCACCCACCCTGGAGTCCCTTCCCTAGCCGGATTCTGCGCTCGAAGAGCGCAGAATCCAGCTGCGGAGTCCCCCTGAGCGAAGAAAGCAGTTTCCACACGAGCAGCTTGGATCGCACCCACCCTGGAGTCCCTTCCCTAGTCGGATTCTGCGCTCTTCGAGCGCAGAATCCAGCTGCGGAGTCCCCCTGAGCGAAGAAAGCAGTTTCCACACGAGCAGCTTGGATCGCACCCACCCTGGAGTCCCTTCCCTAGCCGGAGTCTGCGCTCGAAGAGCGCAGAATCCAGCTGCGGAGTCCCCCTGAGCGAAGAAAGCAGTTTCCACACGAGCAGCTTGGATCGCACCCACCCTGGAGTCCCTTCCCTAGCCGGATTCTGCGCTCGAAGAGCGCAGAATCCAGCTGCGGAGTCCCCTGAGCGAAGAAAGCAGTTTCCACACGAGCAGCTTGGATCGCACCCACCCTGGAGTCCCTTCCCTAGCCGGATTCTGCGCTCGAAGAGCGCAGAATCCAGCTGCGGAGTCCCCCTGAGCGAAGAAAGCAGTTTCCACACGAGCAGCTTGGATCGCACCCACCCTGGAGTCCCTTCCCTAGTCGGATTCTGCGCTCTTCGAGCGCAGAATCCAGCTGCGGAGTCCCCCTGAGCGAAGAAAGCAGTTTCCACACGAGCAGCTTGGATCGCACCCACCCTGGAGTCCCTTCCCTAGCCGGATTCTGCGCTCGAAGAGCGCAGAATCCAGCTGCGGAGTCCCCCTGAGCGAAGAAAGCAGTTTCCACACGAGCAGCTTGGATCGCACCCACCCTGGATAGAACCGTGCTCGAATGCCAACGTGGCGTCCCGATGCCAAAAAATCTATTCCGATCTGATTTTAGAGGCCATAGATCCACTCGGATTTTGCATCCTGGCCAACCAGCCTACTGAGGTCGGTGAATTAGTACCAGTCTTGTCTGGGAAAAATAAAGCACTGACTTCTTCACCTTCTGGCCATCGCAACTCATTTCAGGCAAGGGCCAATTATTCAAATTGCCGTTACGACATCACGTAGAAGCAAAATGCATGGCGCATCATTTATCGAAGGTCTTGCAGCTAATTTACGTGTTCTCACGGTTCTGGTAAACGAAGAGAAGGAATGATCCCAATAACGACCCATTTCAAGGGATGAACTCGATTTGCGCTATGGAAAGTCCAATAGGGTTTTACAAGGAAGAAATTTGCAAGGAATTATGTTCTTTGCCTTTACCCTATACTGCTACATCTGATGAAGCATCACCATGATTCATCCAAAAGGTTGCCATCGCATCCTTTTACCTCTCGGCATATCGTTAATGCTAGCTATACCTCGTGTGAAGCACCCATCCGTTGGAAACATGCTTTCGCTACATCAATACCAAAGAAAACGCCACATTGTCTTGTCTCCAACTATCGTCCTATTAGTATCACTTCGGTTTTTGCCAGAGTTTTTTTTAGAGAAACATAAAATTCAGTCTTGTAACGTATCTGAAGTCGAATTCCTTCATCCCCGAGGACCAGCATGGTTTTCGAGGTGCAAGGTCTGCTAAACGTTAATGCTATCGACCCTAAATGGATGGACTGAACTTTCGAACAAAAATTGGTATAGGTGTCAACTATTTTGATTTCATGAAAGCTCTCAATAAGGTTCCGTTACAATACAATACATATAATACAATATACAAAAACTCAGTCCACGATATATTCCCCATCCAAGTCTAGGATCCTACCCCATCCTTCAGGCAGCCTTTCAATTCCTTTCCGTCAGAACTCCAAGGGCTGTGAGGGAGAGAGTTCAGAAACCTCCATTTCCAGTTGACGTCGATCATCGAACTCTCTACCTCGAAGATGCTGCTTCAGAGCTCTGTACAGGTAGTAGTCAGAAGGAGCGAGGTCTGGAGAGTACGGTGGATGGGGCAGAACTTCCCAGCCTAACTCCTGGATTTTCTCGCGACTCACTTTTGCGACATGAGACATGAGTGCTGCCGCCGTTCAGCAGGTAAACATTTCCCATTCTGGACGGTTTTGGCGCATGGCGTCGGAAAAGCTCTGCAGCTGGGTAGCATAGACGACAGATGCTGTGACCGTGCTCCCCAGCAGCTCCCAGCAAAGCATGCCTTCTGAGTCCCACCAGCAACACAAAAGAACCTCCTTTTCGCGGTGTCCACGTTTCGGTTGTCTTAGAGCCGGTTCTCCGCGTGGAAGCCATTGGCTCTTGCGGGAGTGGTTAACATAAAGGACCCAGCTTTCACCACCAGTAACAATGTCCTTCAGAAAGTCCCTTCTGTGCGGGCGAAGAAGCAGCGACTCAGCAACACTGATTCGGCATGCCTTGTCAGAGTCCCGCAGCTCATGCGGTACCTAAGACGACAAAACTTTGCGGTTCCCAAGGACCTCCAGCTGCCTCACGACGGTACTTTGTGTATATCCAAGTGTCGCCAGCAATTCGCGAGTGGTTGAATTTGGCTCCACCTTGAGGGCTTCGCGCAAGCTGTCTTCTTCCACAACAGAGGAGCGTCCGGAACGAGGTCGATCTTCGAGAGAGATAACTCCAGCCTTGAAGCGCTGATATCAGCGGGCCCTGTGGAATAGTGAACGAATTCCTCCTTGAATGCAGCGCAGATGTTGGAGGCTGCAGTCCTTGCGAAATGGCCTTGGAGAAATTCGCAGTAGACGATAGGTCGTAGGATGCTGCTGCTTATCGTTGACGTTGCTGCTCTATTCGTACTCGACGAGGCGTTATATAGTACGCTTGAGGAAGTTTCGAGAATGTACTGTGACTACTGTGACGTCACCACACAAGATCAATTCTGTAAGAGCTTTAACAAATGTAACAGGCATAGCGTAAAGTGTTGCAAGACTTTTCGATCAACCTAATATAAGCTATTCAATATAGGCATTCATCCGAGAGCAATTAAATGGATAAATAATTTTATAACAGGAAGGTCTTTCCACGTTAGGGTACATGGAAACTTTCTCTGTCATCAGTGGTGTCCCACAGGGAGGTGTGTTGTCTCCGGTTCTCTTTGCTATATACATTTCAGAAATTCCTTCCTTGGTTAACCATTATGGTGTTAAATGCAACATGTTTGCGGACGATATAAAAATGTATAGACCTATTACAAAGGAGGAGGATCATGTTGCTCTTTAATCTGCAATAAATGCGGTAGCGGATTGGTCAGCGAGATGGAATCTCCCTTTGTCAGTTCAAAATTCGAAAGTACTTCACCTAGGACAGCAGAGTGACGGAAAGGATTATTTTCTTGATCACTTAAGGCATCACACACTTCTGCGGCAACGCCGCTCGCCGGTGGTTAAGGATGCAGCTCTGATCCCTGCCCTATGGGTAAGGATAGGGCCGCGGCGTTGCCGTAGAAGTGCGTGGAGGCCTTTAAAGCTTGGTGTGCGCAACTACATTACGTGATTTACGGTCCATTTTAGACACAAAACTTTCATCCAAGGACCACCGTGAAACGATCGCAAAAAAGCTGATCGTATTGTGCGCACCCTTTTCAGACCTTTGCAAACAACTCTGTGAGCCATTTGATTCCCGCTTTTAAGTCCTATTTGAGAGCCATGCTAGAGTACGGCACCACTGTATTGCGTAAATGCGTAAAAGAGAGATTGCTAGGCTAGAAGCCGTTCAAAACAGCTTCACATGAAAATTGTGGACAAGGGCGCTTGGATACGATTACACCAGGATTTCTCCGACTGTTATAAAAATAAAGTCTACAACTTGCCTACACTTAGGAAACACAAAAAAAAAAGTAAGAAAAGATATGATCTTGTCATGGTTTGTAAGATGGTAACTGTATGTTCCCAAGGGCCAAATGTAATGTAAGATTAGGGTTTCTTTACTAATCGAGCAGGAACCGAGGTCTTAAAGAAAATCCTTTACCTAGCTCCCTGAGGCAGTACCAAAAACTCGTTGACAGGTATCTCCAGGACGCTTCTTAGTTTACCCTGCTTGATGAATTCGAATTGTTTCGTTCACTGTTTTTTACATGCTGTTTGCCAATAGTACTTGAATTTTTCATCAGGATCTATCTATATTTTTATTTTTTATCTCCACGGACAAAATAAATAAATAAATAAATAAATAAATAAATCATTATGATATTTCTACGCTGAACTAGGTAAACTGGTAACTTAATGGTTTCAGTTGCTCGAAGAGAGCGAAGTGGCTTCGTGCGGGGCAAATGATTTTTTTCTCATGAAACTTTTGGATCCGCTTTCCTCGTGGTTTTCTGAAGAGAAGAAAATAGCGCACAAATTCTGTTCTCGACAGTGATCCACTCATACCGAAACTATCTTGAACATCAAAGAATAAACAGAAAATATGAAGACGTTGAATTGAATATCTGCGCAGAGACTTTCGAAAATCGCATTACAAACTCGCGGTAGTACAACCGCATCACAAAGAAGGCTCAAAGTTCTGCACGCGACTGAGGCTCGACTGGTGCCGCTGAGTCGCATCCACTTTGTTGGTGTTCATGCGCACTGTGAAGTCCTATCACATGCCGAAGACGCTCGTCCGAAAGGCAACACGCGAAATTGGTAACGGCCCTCGCAAGGGAAGGGTCTGAAGCGTATGTCTCAATGGGGAGCAAGTCATATAGGGAGATTCCTCACCCCTCAATTAGTACAAAAATGTGTTTATTTTTTGCCAAATCGCTAACCCAAGGAGTAGGAGGTCCTTAAAGTTACATTGGAATACGGCGCATCACGAGTTTGGGGTCTTGTACGCCCGAGATGCCTCTGCCGGCAAGCAGTTCGGAGCGCAATGGAAGTGGGGTTGCTTCATGCGAGGAACGTCGGGGGGTTGGTTCTTGTGCGCTGCTAGATTTTTGCATTTCGACCGATTGGTTGAGATTTGGGGGATTCCGACGTCTATACCATTTCCAGACGTTTTCTGCGCATTTTCTAAGTGCACGCTGTGGAGAGCACCTTTCTTGCGATTTGTTTATTACTGACCGGATTTTCAACCACAACGTATTCGTCAACTTCAAGTTGACGTGCTTCGAACTCCTTTAGTATGCTGGCCGTCAGTGCGGCCAGCTTGATTTCTTCCCTCGAAGGTTCTTGTCTAAAGGTGGGCCACATTTCAGCAGGAGCAGGTGAATCACCACTTGAGCATCGGCGGACATTATTGGTGTTAGGTTTTAGGAAACATTCAGCAAGCTTCTGATTTCCAGGTGACAGCCAGAGATGAGGGAAAGAGTGTATCGATACCGTTCTGGTTAATTTGCGGGACCCACAGACATCGTTTCTCACTTTAACCACCTCCGACGTCACATCCTGGTCTCTTTTGAAAATCCAAACAGGATGGCTTTTCCCGAGGACATTGGTCCATGTATGGAAACAGAGAGTGAGGAGCCTGTAGCCTTTATATGTTGCCCGTATTGTGCCCAGTGGTGCATCATGCACTTTGTACCTGTGTTGAACATTTCTACATCATCATGTTGAATACTGCAGCAATCAGCTGGAAAATTAGACATGCAAACGTCTGAAAATGGTATAGACGTGAGAATCCCCAATTCTCAACCAGTCAGTTGAAATGCAAGAATGCAGCAGTGCAGAAGAACCAAACCCCTGACCTTCCTCACACGAACACTTCCACTGCGCTCCGGAGCGCTTTCCGGCAGATGCATCGCGGGCGTACAAGACACCCAAATTCGTGATGCGTCGTATTCCATTGTGACTTCAAGGACCTTCTACTCCTTGGGTTTAATGACTTGACAAAAAATAAACACATTTTTATACTAATTTACTGGTGAGGATTCTCCGTATATGACTCGCTCCCCCCGTTCAGACATACGCTTCAGACCCTTTCCTTGTCAATGGTAATGAACGCGGTCCTTTCTTTAGCTTCTTGTTAGAGACTTATCCACCAATTTCTCGATGACAGGTCTGGGGCTTAAAATCACTTTTTGCCTTTTAGGCTCTGTAGCATCAGTTGTTGGAAGAGGGTAGCTGTCGATCTTCGTAACCGAGTCTACCTTCTGGTATTCTATACACACTCCTAATGTTCCGTCACTTTTTTTGCGCCAGAACTATTGGTGATTCCCACCTGGTGCTTAATGCTAATGACCGTTCTGCTTTGTAAGCCGCTCAGCATTCGACAGAGTTCTGTTCTAGTAGCTAACGGTATTGGACGTGCCTACTGGCGGATTCGTCTGACATCGCCCGCCCGTATGGTGCACAGGTGTTGTTGGGGTCAGCTCCTGTTCTCTGGCTGCAAACACATCCGCATAGCGCTTCATCCTCCGACCTTTGCTCCGGTTTTGCACAAAAGCTGCTGTACGCTCCAACATGCCTCCACTGTTAGCGGACCCCTTGACCCCTTTCCAACAACTTGTTCCGGTTCGAAGAAACCCACCTTCTCTCCGCGTGAAACAACTTAACTTCTATGAAAGGACTCGTCACCTGCACGTTTTCTATTGTTGTTGCCTGAGCACAATACACGTATGCAGTCTAGAAATGTAGTCTTTGTTATCACCACAAAAACCGTTTTTGCCTGACCTGGGCGTATGTACATTCTCTTGACCACTATTAAATTTCTCACTGCCCTTGTTTCGATAACGTTCGAGTATTACTTCTACTCGAACTTGGTCGCCGCTGCTCTAATCGACTGAGGAGTGTAGGCTTCTATGCCCTGACGTTAGGGTAAACCTAGTATGTGGAGAGCATTAGTGTCGAGAACAAACGTTCCTCCTCCACCATCTTTCACGAATAAAGTTACTCACACGGCATCTTGCTCCATCATCAACTAGTTATTTTTGTGTGGACTGGAAGAAGATGCGAAAGGTATAAAGGTTTCAACCTCCTTTCTATAGACAACCAAGACTTCGTGTTAATACAACTATTTATCGTAAACAGAATACCTTAAAAATATGACACTAACAATCCTAAGAAATAAATCGATCACACTACTGGCGAGAGTAGAGTGCGGCCGGGGAGAGTGTCGCTTCCGAAATGCGCAGCTATCTCTGAAGTTTCTGGACAAGTCCGGACAGTCGATGAATCCCCTCCAAAACAACCGGGACGCGTGAGTGCGGGCGATGGAGGCGGTGGGTGACGTGACGAGTGACGGTCGGTGACGTGAAGGGCGGCGTTCGATGGCCAGCCCCTTTCCTAGAGAACAAAAAAAGAACTCTCATTGGGTTCCTAACAACCCCTTCCCGCTTGATTCGCAGGTCCTCGCTGCTTGGCACCCCTGGCGGCGGGAATTCAAAACGGTGATTATTGATCCGATCTACGGGGCCGATGCCCTGGTGGCACTTGCCGGACAGGAACCACTACTCACATGCCCCCTCCTAAAAAAAAGTGATCGCTCCACTCGATCACACTCTACTCGTTCAACATTGTTCAAATACTGAACCGCTCAAGCCCTTTCGCCGCAGCTTTCGCCTTACTACGATTGATACGTTTCTGCTGCCGTTTAAGTCGGTTTTTGTTGATGCCTCCCTCCACCACTTTCGAACAACCCTCCGAGCCTCTAGGCGGATTACCTGCCTTGTGAAGCCGAGCGTTTTCGAACTTGGGCGGTGGCAGAGCCTCCAACCAAAACCAACTGCTGAGCACCTCAGCCATCCTAGAGTAGAATTTCCTTACTGCGGCCCCCGGGATCCATGCCTTCTCGTCGTCGATCATCCCAACCTCCAGGCAGGGAGAATCCGCTGGGATAATTCCTGTGTGAGCTGGTAGTTTATCCACGACTTGCTGCGCATGTTCTGGCCGATATTCCAAGTAAATACTGACGTGCGAACGAGCACGTTCGGCTACTCTAAACCATGACGACTGCTCTCTTCCAATAGGTCCTGCGACCAGATACAGGCGACAACCGATTCCTAGCCACATGTCCATCGCGGCCACAAACGGTAGCCAGCAGCCAGTCTGTTTCGGCTCCAGCGATGGCATCACGAAGACCACGTGGCCTAGCTCGTCACGAAATAGTTCGTTCTTGCGCAGATGGACCTCGCTGAACTTCCTGTAATAGAAGACGTCCACATTCTTCAGTGACCTTTGGAGGTGCTTCACCTCCTTAGAGTTTCCGGAATCACGACCAGTGCCTTGTGCTGTTCGTTTCCAATTTGAGCTTTCACCACATTCCAATCCGTCATCTTTGCGATTTTCCAGCCGGTTTCAAAGATTTCCGTCATATCGTAGGACCATCCTTGGATCTGGTTGTGTCTCAAGACGGCATCGTGAGGTATCATTGAGGACCATATTGATACATGTAGACACCTCGTCCTGAAGAATGCGTAAAGGCTCGTGCACAGTTTCACTGCGCTGTGGCACCGCGCTGAGAGGTTCATTTTTTGCCACATCCCCCACGTCGGCGCGGTGCGGTACCGCTGCGTAGCTGGAAGGTTGCCAGCAGAGGCGCGCATGGTACGCAATCCCGCGAGCCACACGCCACACCACGGCACAGCGCGGTGAAAATGGGAGCTCCAATTCCCTCAGCGCAGTGACACCGCGCGGTGCCACTGCGCGATGAGTGTGCACGGCCCCTCACCGCGCGGTGGCTCCGCGCTGTGGCACAGCGCAGTGAACCGCCTATGCTACAACATGGGTGGTTCACTGCGCTGCCGAACTGTGCACGAGCCTTAAGCGAGTCCGATACTGCGCGGCGTCACTCGTCGGTGAAACGGGTCACAAATCCATTTCACTTTGTCTGTTAGTGTTCCGATCCCATTCCAGATCGCTAACACTCGTGCTGCTTCGAGCACGGTTTCCACTCTGTGGTCACTGGCGGGCTGTGGCACGTTCCCTATGAGGTCCGAGACGGTTAATGTCGATCCACACTGGCATCTTGATGCTACGTCTGCGGGGATTCCTGGGTGCCCTGGCATGATGGGAAAAGGCTGTCCTTGACACCTGAACTGTGCATGGAGAAAGTGCATGGTGTCCATGACGTCAAGCTCCTTTTCGCTCCTGAAAAGGGGGTTACTCACATACACTCTTCCAACAAGTACCTGGTCACTCTTTCTCACAGCCTTTCGCCTTGTCTTTGGTTTTACTGGCTCAAAGGAAATTCCAGCAGGACACTTCCTCAACAAATCCACTTGGACCTTCAAAGGCTCGTAATTGGCACCTATCTTCGTTATTACCGCGGAAGTGTCACCTCTTTCGATTACACGATAAGGATCATTCCATTCGACCGTGAGCTTAGGATGTTTGCCCTTGGCCTTTTCAGCTGGCAACTTCATAAACACCTTATCACCTACTACCGGTAATGTCTTTTCCCGAACCTTATGTGTTTCATCATACACTTTTTTCATGAGCTCACGATACATCCGGGTGTGTTCAGCTGCCTCTTTCCTTATGATCTGAAGACCATGCAAAAGAACAGCTCTGTAATCGTCGAAGTCTACATTATAGGACCTGACCTCTTCCATGGGCACTATATTCGAAGGTACTACGGGATCAAAGCCGTGAAGTAGAAAAAATGGACTTTCCCCGGTGGCTTCATGTGGTGTCATGTTGTACGCATACACCACATTTGGTAGGAGCTCGTCCCAGCAATCTGCATATTCCACGCGCTTCTTCAACATTCTTTGCAACGTACCTATTGCTCTTTCTGTCACACCATTTTCACGCGAGTTATAGCCCATTGTTGTCGTATGTCTGATTCCAGCTGCTTGTGCAAGCTCATCGACAACAGAGTTCACAAATTCAGTGCCTTTATCGGTATGGATCTGTTTTGGCCATCGGCCTCCTTCGCACACCCATCTTTGAAACAGTATGTGTGCAACTGACTTGGCCGTTTTATTCTTAGTGGCGTATGCACCGAGCCACTTTGAAAAATGGTCAACGATAACCACTATATATTTCATTCCACTGAGGCTCATACTCATTTCCAGAAGATCGGCACCAATAATGTCGAAGGGCCTCGCAATGAATGGTTGCAGCGGCGGTACTATCGTTTTGCGCGGATTTACCAACAGACAGTTCCGGCACTCTCGGCTCCACTTCGTAATGTCTTGGGCCATACCTTCCCAAAATACTTCCCTGGACAACACTCTCACTACCTTCTTTGGCGCGAAGTGTCCAGCCATCGAGCCAGCATGGGCCTCCTCAAAGACTTTTTCCTAAGATTCTTTGGAACCACTTTTGCCATTCTCCCATCTGGTCGCAAAATTTTCAGATACCCATTATCGATGGTGAAATCGGCCACCATTAAAAGACAGTCTACTCGGGGTAATCTGACTTCCTCATCAAGCTTATTCACTTCGAGATTCTTGATGATTGGACTATACAACTCATCTTCTCGAAGTTCAACCAGCCACTCGCTTTCAACCTCTGTACTTAAGTTGCACACTATCAACTCACCTTCAGCACAGAATGACGTTGGTTCATTTAGAGGGACTGCGATGCCTCTGGATAGTGCATCAGCCACTACATTAGATTTTCCCTTAACATATTCAACTTTCACCCTGTATTGTTGAATTTCAAGGGACCAACGAAGTACACGTGCAGAAATGTTCGACCTTTTGAATAACGAAGTCAGTGGTTGGTGATCTGTGCGTAGTATTACTTCAGTTCCGTAGAACTTGAACTTTCGTAAAGCGAATACTACCACTAACGCTTCCTTATCTGTAATATGGTATCTAGCTTCCGCCTTAGATAGCCTTTTTGAAGCGAAATAGATTGGGTGCAACAGCTCATCCTTTCCTTCTTGACTGAGGACGGCACCTATTCCAATCTGAGACGCATCCGTAAAGATGACATATGGCTTAGAACCACTTTTAGCTGCCTCTATGTCGGGTTGCGCCAATACAGGAGTTCTGGATAAAGCCTTTTTCAGAGTTTCGAACGCTTTCTCTTGTGGCTCCTCCCACTTCCACTAGTAAGATTGAACAATGGGTGCGCTATCTCCGAAAAATTTAGGACGAACTTTCTATAATAGGCGCACATACACAAGAATATCCGTAACTCTGGCAAGGAAGACGGTTTTGCGTACTGTTCAATCTTAGACACCTTGGCGGGGTCGACATGAATGCCATTCACATCGATCTGATGCCTACAAAAGCTACGCGATCCTCCATTAAGATGCACTTCTGCGGCTTAAATTTCAAATTAGCCTCGCGGAATGCATTGAAGATCCGTTGTAGAACCTCTAGATGCTTCTCTTCTGTTTCGGTTTCCACTAGTATATCGTAGATGTACACAAATACTTCTTTGTCCTTTAATTCTTCAAGTACTGCGTCCATCATACGCTGAAATTGAGGAGGCGACGTGGCCAGCCCAAAAGGAAGCGCCTTAAACTGGTACAAACCCTCGGATGTCGTGAAAGCCGCTTTCTGTTTCGCGCCCTCAGACAATGGAATCTGAAATAACCTGCAGCCATGTCTAGCGTCGAGAACACTTTTCTACCTATCAGGCTTTGCAGCATTGCATCTATGAGGGGTAGGAGGTACGCGTCTAGTTTCGTGTGTTTGTTTAACTGCCTGTAGTCAACACTCAACCGTAACGTACCATCTTTCTTTCTTACCAGCACCACAGGCGAAGCCCACTCTGAGTTGGATTTCTCTATAATCCCTCTATCCAGTAGGTTTCGGAGTATTTGCTTAAATTCAGCTCTAGCTCCTAGAGGAACTGGTCGGGTTTTCTGACGTATGGGAGCACTACCATCGGTCTCAATCTCATGCTTGACCACAGTAGTTTGGGTAAGCTCCTCATCTTCCACGGCAAAACGTCATTGTTCCTCTCGAGAAACTCCCAGATATCGTCTCTCACACGCTTATCCCGACGATTCTCTCCTAACATATTCCTTAACACGTTCAAACGCTCCGACGGCTCAAGGCCTCTGCGCTTTATCGTCAACATGTCCGTTGGGATGTCTCTCATACCGATAGGTATCTGTTCCATTTTTCCAACTCCTCTATTTGTTCTCCTTTTTGAACAATCACTGGTTCAGTGGACGCGTTGTGAACGGATATTCTCGCCACTTCCTCATTTTGAGACTCACTTTCTTGCAGGTTTCCTTTAGCTCTCAAAGTGACTCGTTTCGTGGCTCCTGGTGGTATGTATTGCCTTCGTGCAACCTCATACCCTTTCTCGTGACTTACAGAAATGTCATCACAGCCAGATTTACTTCGCGAGTTGCACTGATCTGCCCCCTCACGCACTAGCTTGTATCCTAGCGATAACAACACATTAGTCCCTAAAATGATCGTATCTGCAGCATTCTCTGCCACGTACATGAATGCGTTCACTTTCCCGTCTTTGCTTCCGGACTCAGCCACTGGTACCTCTACAGCGGCTATGAACCGCATTCTGTTCCCTGAGGCATCGTACTCCTGACTTTTGAGCATGATCTAGCGGCCTCTCTAAATGATCGATATCGTAACCATCATCTAACGCACGTTGAAGAACGTTTACTGGCATTATCGAAATCTCAGATCCCGTGTCCAACAGGGCTGTCCATTTCCTACCGAATACCAGCACTTCTCCTACCGTCTTAGGGCCAACAGCTTGCTCCTTTGTGCTCCGATTCTCAGTCACTGTCAGCGCGCAACGGGTGGGTTTGATCCTCGCCGAAAGGGACAATACCCCATTCTTGGCTCTATCAGGTGCTACATTACGCGATTCACGGCTAGATTGCGTACACCGTTTAGCTACATGTCCTTCTTCACCGCATTTGTAGCAACCTTTTCCTCCTCTAGGCGACCGGGATTGTTCTTCTGAACTCTTTGCAATTAGCTGTTCTCCGGGTTCACTGCGCTTTTCTGGCTTGACTTGTGACCTCGTGCCATGAGCATCACCTCTTGGTCTCTTCCTTTTGGGGTCTCCGTGGCCACTCATTTTTCTGGGTTGCTTCCTTGTGCTCCCGTATGTTGCGAATTGTCATCCGCCTTCTTTCCACTCTCATTGCAGCTTCCTTAAGATTATCATACGCCTTTCTAGGATCACCTTCTATGGTGGCTAGCAAATGGTACGATTCTTCCCAGTCAGCTAACTGTTCATACAGGAGATGTGCCCTTATTGCATTCAGAGAACTGCCTCTCAGCTCCGGGTATGCCATCTTTGTTAACCTGTCCAACTTTACACAAAAATCAGCGACCGACTGATTTTCGCGCTTCCTTAGTTTTTGAAGCTCGCCTATCGCCACTATTGACGCGTTCCTAGCTTCCTCTCTACACAAGTACATCATCTCTTTCACCACCTCTCTATAAGATTTAGTCTTGTGTTTTGGAAGTGTCTCAAACTGGGCTTTTGCTTTTCCGGTCAACTTTGCCTTAAAAAGCGCGCAAAGTTCTGCATCTGTCCAGTTTTCTCTAGGATATTTTAGTTCGAAAGCCTCGCGAAACGCCTTGAAAGGATAGTCCTTATACTTCCCCGAGTAAGGTTTCACTTCAGGTAATGCTACGTACTTCAAGTACTTTAACATTTCTGATTGGGACTGCGACGACACTGAACTTCTCGTGAAATCAGATCGCCTACTTCCTAGTCCGGAGTTGACACTTTCATTCTCACTTTCACTCTCTCGCGGACTGTCGAACACTTGCGTACCTTTTTGCCTTCGACTTGCTCTCCACGTCGATGAGCGGGAAGTCCTCGCAATTGACACCTTCGAGGCCGCATGCCTTTTCCCACTATCCTGCAAAACCATATTTGGGACAGCAGAACATTCCGGTGGGAACCCACCATGAAGCTCCTCTACCGTACCTTGCTTACTCGTTTCCTCAACTTCCATCGGTTGAGTCGGCCCGCTTCTTGCCTCCTGCGCTCGCCTCAGAACGCTGAGCTCCTGATCCCTTAACGCCAACAGCTGCCGCAGCTTGATCAGCTCGTCCTGCTCTTGTTTCCTCTGTCGCACCATCTCCTGAAATTGCACACCCTGTTGCAATTCATGACGCTCGTTGATTCTCTTAATCCGAGAGTAGACCTTCTTCACGGCCGCGACAGCTTCCTCTGTAGCCATCTGAGCCACACTCTCGATTTCTACTCTCCTACTGTCCGACACCCTTAAGTGTTTTGCCATTTCGGCAAAAACCCTTACTTGAATGTCTTTCACTAGCTGTACCGCCTTGGCACTGACCTGGAGTTCGTCATCCTCCGAGTCCTCTAGCGATACGGCTCCCAGCTGCACATCGACCGGCGGGTTGGTCGGGCCTTTGTCCGACATCCTGAAGATAGCACAATCTCTTCTCAACCCTTATTCGACAACCGATGCGAACGGCCGATAGATAGCGTAACGATAGGTTCCTGTTTTCGGCGGCCTGGCCTCTCAGGGATCACCCTCTACCGGATGCTCCGCTCGAAAATAGGAACCACCACAACTCTCAAAGTGCTGTTCCCCGAAGGTCACTGGCACAGTAGAGTCATTTCTTTTCGTGAGGCATCGTAAGTTGGCATGGATTTTTCTCGCATAATTTCCTCCACGTCAGAATCAAAATTAAACCCCGTTGTGTTAGTAGCTCGTAGCATCTCGAAAGGAATTAGGCTTGTCTTTGAACCTGTCCCCAAGAGTGCTCTCCTGACCATCTCCACCAGTTTCACACTCCTCACTGACATCTGTTCTACTGTTACTGTTCTACGATTTCCTTGTTGTGCTGAGGCCAGCTCAGCTTCACCCAGCCATTGATGTAATGCCTCCTTAATCACTTTCGGCCAATCATACCAATCAGACTTCCTCTCGTTCGTGTTCCAATTCGTGATCCGTGCCTTTCTGCAGCCTCGCCTAAAATAACCGCCCATACTTCAGTCAAAACATTTTGGCAGTTTGAAAGCTCCAGGGTTCTCTGTTGTGTCTAAGTTTGTGGTATTGAGGTTTCCTCTGTTGAGATTTTCAGCCTATGACTGGGGCCTGCCTTAACCAAATTCCACGCTCTTCTTCGAGGTCAGCGTGAGTTCTCGACTGCGCTCGCAGCGCTGCGCCAAATCCTGGACCACCTCATAGGCGTACTCTTTAGGTGCCAGCTCCATTGTCATGAACAGTTGCGGGTACTCGTGCCAGTCCGTCAACTGAGCCATCGACTCCCCTACACGCGAACGCGAAAGTCCTTCCTTAGGAGCATCCGGACACGCTTGCTGGGCTACCTCTTCCAGCTCTACGCAGTAGCTGGCGTAATTTCCTACTTTTCCGAAGATCCTTTCGCTTTCATCTGCATAATAGATGTCATTTTCCGTAAGTTTCGCTTTCAGGGTGCTTGATGTGAGCTCGAAGCTTCCCTCTTTAACTGTTTGTGGCATGTATTTGAAACGGCAAGGTGATCCCCATCTAGCTCAGAGAACAAGAGGGAAACCCATCTTATCGCTTAGGCTCTTGTACTCAATTCTGAACCGTGCTAGGAATTGGTGGTCTCCTCCCTTTTGTATTATTTAACGCATCGACCTCGAGAAGAGTCATTGCCGCACCTTTTTTGCGATGGTTCATTCAGGAGTGCTTACGAATTTGCATCCCAGGGCTCATCCTGAAGCCTGCTGATCGTTGGAACTGCTGGCAACCTCTCCTCCTGCTGCTGCTCGTTCTTCTTTGCTTGCTGCAATCACCTGTTGAGTTACAAATTGTTGGATCCCTGATCCTGCGCTTGACTGGTTGACTGCCCGGGTGGTATACAGATCTTGTACTACCTGATCTGGACCGCCCCTTTTTTCGTGTATATAAACCGTCCGTTGTACTCATAATGTTGTGTATTATTCGTGCTAATAAATCTATTTCCTACTACGCCTCCGGACGACACAACACAAATCAAACTGCGAGAACTGCAGCTTACCCTGCGCCGCAAGTGGTAGGCCTCGTCTTCAAAGTCATCGGCATTAAGCTGTTTCATCTATTTAGCTGTTCTACAGTTGTCTTTCATAATGCCGACTGCCCCGTGCTCTAATTTGGAGCCTTTAATCCTTGCCTTCCTATCGGCTTACTCGTCTCAACCTCCTTTGAAAGTTGAACTAGTCAACGTCGTCGACCAGCTGGGGTGGCCAGAGAACACGTTCGCGGTTAGGAACTTTATTTCCGGCCACTTGTGGCCAAAGCAGGCGTTGAAATTGGTCTTCACTACAGGGTGGTCGTCTTTTATAGCTGGCGGGTAACGGCGGGGATAACGATAACGATAACGATAACGCGCCAGATCTCGTACGATCACAGGGGTCACACGGTACCGGCGCTCAGGCACTAGGAAACACTAATACAACAGAGCTACTACAACACAACTGAGCAGGATCACGCCTTGACATGCCTCCGGTGGGAGGAGAGTCGTCCCGACGATGTGGCTCTCTTCTCACGGTTCGATGAGTTGCGGTTGTGTGAACGTTTCCGGTCTGCGACTCTGGCGTCGAACGTTGTATGGTCCTTGCCGATGTGCTTCTTGGGCGCAGGTGACGGGCGTCGGTGAGCATCTCTCGATTCGTCGCGAGCGTGGTGTGGTCCTCTCCTGTCTGCGGCTCTCGCGTCGTTGAACGTCATCGGGATTTTATGGCGCTGTCGATCGGGGTCCTGGATCACGAAGAAGTTCGGCTTCCTCTCGTCGCAGCGGCGTTTAGCTTTCAGTATCTTTTCCTGCCTCCTCCTCTCTTTTCCCTCCGACGACGCGTAGTGAAACTCCGGCAGTTTTATGATGTCGTTCGCAGTAAGGCGCAGCTTCTCCAGGAAGAGAAGCACTTGCCTGCCGACAAAGGGAGAGCGCTTGAATCGAGGCTCTGTCCCAAGGCACATTGCCAGGTGCGTGTAAGGGGAGGCGTGTAGCACGTCACTGTAGTGATCACGGACCACTGCTTCAAACGCACGCTCTGGGCTCGTCATATATTTCACGAACTCCTGGCAGACCTCGCCCATGCGTCGCCATTCCACTTCATTTGCGTCCTCGTAGGGGCTGGGGAAGAACAACAATGTGCCGCCGCATTGGAGATTCCTCTCCAGACCAATCAGGGCCTGGCGCATGGGCTTGCTCTCCGGCATCTGGTCAGGCCATACTATTATCATCGTCGTAGTGATCGGGATGACCAGGAGCTTCGACGCGAGCGTGGACCAATCTGCGTACACATAAATGGTTACGTGGTATGGGTAACCAATCTCCGCGTTCACTCGGCAGAACGCTTGCGGCAGGGCCATGAACACCTTCTGGTCGTCCGAAGGGCTGAGCTCAGAACCTACCAGCTGGTCAAGCATCGCGATGGCGGTCGTGAGGTGAGCTCCGGTGTCGTAGAGCACTCCTTGCGGGAACGCTGGTGAATGATCGAAACGCTTCCCTTTGGCGTTCTGCACGGCCTTAGCGTACTCGTGGCATCTTCGACGATGCGCGTTCATAGCTAGGGCGAGTCCGTAGGGGGTAATGTCCTGAAACAGGAGACCATTTTAGAAGTTACCCCGTCTGCTAGGTTGGGTACTTTCTTGGGTCTTCCTCTTTTTCTCCTCGTTCTTTTAGTAACGAGGGGCTCGTCTGTTATCCCAGGCGGTAACTTCTTTAGCGAGTCGAATGGAACTCTGACGGAGTCGCGGTCGACATTTATCAAGGTGACTAGCGCACTGTTATCGCTAACCTCAATGACCCGGTAGGGACCCTCCCAAGGATTTGCTAACTTGGGGTTGCTGAACGACTGCTTTTCGGTGGGAATCTTCATGTAGACTCTGTCGCCTGCTTTAGGTGGATTCTCACATACTTTGTTCTTTTGATCGTATGCAGCTTTCATTTTTTTTCGCATTTTCTCGTTGACTCCTTTGGCAAAATCCCTGGCGGTTTGGGTTGCGATAGCTACTTCCTGAACGTAGCTCTCGATATCGACCGCATATTTAATGACGTCGTGATCCGGAAGGCACTCCCATGGCACGTGTGCGTCAAAACCATGGAGAAGGAAGAAAGGTGACTCGCCCGTAGATTCATGAGGTGATGTGTTGTACGCAAACACACAAAATAGGGGAACTTTGTCCCATTCCGCTGGTATTTTCACCTTCTTCCTTAGCATTTGAATCAGAGTCTGGTTGAATCTCTCCGTGACTCCATTTTCGCGCGGATTGTATCCTTTGGTAAACATATGATTGATTCCCATCATTCCGCGCAGCTCCTCCATCAGCGAGTTTTCAAACTCGCCGCCTTGATCTGATAGATACATTTAGGTTGACGACAGCCTTCCGCGACCCACCTTTCGAGGAACACGCGGGCCACTACGTTTGCGTTCTTCGACGGGATCGCGTAAACGGCTCCGAATTTGATGAAGTGATCCACCACTGACAGAATGTACCGGTTCCCTTCCGTTGTTGGCCCCATCTCGAGGATGTCAACCCCAACCACCTCATAAGGCCGCGTCGTTACGATAGGCTTAAGCGGTGGCACCATGGGGTGTTGCTTTTTGGGGGGGGGGGGCATAAGCAATCGCGACATTCCTCTGACCATAGCGCTATATCACGTTTCATCGTCTCCCAAAACATAGTTTTTGACAGCTGTTTCAGGATTTTCTTTGGAACAAAATGTCCTGCCAGCGTTCCACGGTGCGCCTCCTGGAATACTGATTTGCGCTTGAAAGGTGGTACTACTTTCCTGTGAGCGTCGGAGTCTAGCAGAACGAGATAACCTCGTTCCAGAATAAAGTCGGCCATTTGAGCTTCCGACTTCCTTCGCGCGACTCGACCTTATTGTTCAAGTTCCCTTCTTCGAGGTCGCGAATGACCGTTCCATACGCTTGATGTTGCCTCAGTTCCGTGGTCCACTCTGGTTCTGCCACAGTCGCCACGATTACCTCATTTGGAATGGGTTCATCATGTTCAGCGTCTTTCAGAGGGAGAGCTCCTCGGCTTAGCGCATCCGCTACTCGACTAGCCGCGCCTTTTAAGTAGACCGTCTTCAAATTGTATTTTTGCAACTCCAGGGCCCATCTGAGCATTCTTGGCGACACATTTGTTCGTTTAAACAGAGCTGTCAGGGCTTGGTGATCCGTATGTACTTCCACTGGTAGACCATAGATGAACATATGGAATTTTCGTAGTGCGAACACCACGGCCAATGCCTCCAAGTCCGTCACATAACAGTTCTTTTCCGCATCGGAAGGTCCTTTCGAGGCGAAGAACACTGGATGTAGGAGACCATCATCTCCTTCTTGACTGAGGACTGCTCCTAATCCTTGGTGACTTGCATCCGTGTGGATTTTGAAGGGCTTTCTACCGCTTCTGGCTTCCTCGATATTCGGCTGTGCAAGTACTGGTGCCTTTGTTATAATGGTTTTGAGCTGGTTGAAACATCCTTCCGTCTCAGCATTCCACTGGAACTTCTCTTTGTCCGAAGTCAGTGCATGCAGAGGCGCCGCCACCTTCGAAAATCCCAGCACGAATTTTCTGTAGTAGGAGCACATCCCCAGAAACGTCCGAAGGTCGGATCTCGACTGTGGCAGCGGGTAATTTTTTATTGCAGCTACCTTATTCGGATCCATGTGGAGGCCTTCGGCGTCGACTATGTGTCCTAGAAAGTGTACCTGTTCTTCTGCTAGAACGCATTTCTTTGGGTTTAGCTTCAGCCCCGCTCTCCTCAAGGCGTTGAACACCTGCTCCATTACGAGTACATGGCGTCCTAATGTAGTAGTTGCTATCATAATGTCGTCCAGATACAGAATACTTCGTCTCCCAACAGCGTGTCCAGGACTGCGTGGGTCAGACGTTGGAATACAGCTGGTGAGAAGGCTAACCCGAAGGGTAGTACTCGAAACTGGTATAGCCCTTCCGTTGTAGTGAACGTAGACTTCTCCCTCGCATCTTTAGAAAGGGATATCTTCCAGTAGCCGGAGGAGAGATCGAGGGTGGAAAACCATCTCCTCCCTGCGAGGCTCTGCAGTATCGAGTCTATTGTCGGTAATGGGTACTATCCAGTTTTGTGACTTGGTTCAGTTTGCGATAGTCAACACACAATCTGAGCGATCCTTCTTCTGCACAAGGACTATGGGTGATGCCCAACTCGCCTTGCTCGGTTCGATTATTTGCTTCTGCAATAGATCGTCCAGGATACGTCGTAGCTCGACCCTCATGGAAAGAGGAATTGGACGAGCTTTTTGCCGAATCGGCCTGGCATCCCCTGTTTCTATTGTGTGTTCCACCAGGCTCGTTTGGGTAAGTTCTTGGTCGGTGATCGCAAAAACGTCAGAGTACTTCTTGACCAGATCCTCAATTGGACTGCCGTCCAGTTTGGAGGTTTTGTTGCTCTTCAGCATGCTCAACAGGGTTTCTAGCCGATTGGCTTGCTCGCCCTCTGTCCGCTCCAGCATGTCACTCTGCCACCGGAGCGGTTCCCGCTCCACTATTCTGGTCTGCTCACTCTGTCCTATCTCTTCTCCCAACTTGAAGAGCTTTGAGCAAGCCAAATTGTTAGTGACAGGTATTTCTATCTGTGGAGAAGTAGCGCTGCAAATTAGGTGTGGCACCAATGTGGACTTAGACCACATTATACCGCTCCCTTCCAGCCCTTTGCAGCTTAGCTGTAGCAGCTTCGTTTCTCCTGGTCGAAGGTACATTCGCTTAGTTACCGTGACACCTGTTGGCGTTCGGTCTTCTTTTCGGTTTCTCCGTGATGACTTCTGTTTAGGGTTCTTCCGTGTCTTGTTAGTTTCTGCCAACTGAGGAGGTTCATTTACTATGGGCAGTTTTACCCCGAGCTTCTGGAGGGCGTTAGTGCCCAGCACTATCGTCCCGTCTCTTCCTTTCGTGACGAAACATGCAATCCGCTGCTTGATACCGTCCTGCAGCTGCATGGTAAGTCTCACGGCCCCCTTAAACGTCACTTGGTTTCCGGACGCGTCATACACCGCAGCTTTCCCTGTCAGTGGAATTTCTTCCACATCCGCATTTAGGTCGAATCCTGCTTTGTAAGCGGTGTTCAGCGTTTCTAGTGGGATAATGCTGACTTGTGACCCTGAGTCAAGCAGTGCCTGCCTGGAGAGCCCTAATAAATGGACTTCTGCCATCGTCGGCTTTCCCACCAAGTCATCGTCCGCGTTTCCTGTGGTGGTGGATCCACAAATCCACCTTTCTAGGGATACTGTGAAGTTCTTCACAGAATCCTCTCGCTGCTGTGTGGGTTGTTGGGCTTCCTCAGCCTTCCTTTGCCTCCTTGGTCCTGCGGACGTCGTTTTCCTGCATTTCCGTTCCAGGTGTCCAACGTTGCCGCAGTTAAAGCATTTCGCTTTACTGTTCCACTGTTCTTTGGGTTGTCCGTTTGAGCACCTTGTAGACGTTTCTATGGGGTTCTGACTATTTTTATGTTGGAACTGTGAGGGCTTCGTAGGAATGTTTCTCCTACTTTCTCTTGCCTGTTGTCGGGTGGTTACTGATACTTCCCGTACCGTTGACGCCACTTCCTTGCTCCTTTCACATCTTTGTGCCATGCCTTTCACAAGCTCGTAGGCAGACTCTTTTGGAGCTGTTTCCATAGCTGTATAAAGCTGAAGGTATTCCGGCCAGTCTACCAACTGGCTGACTAGTTCCCCAGCTCTTGTACGCGACAGCTCTTGGTCTGTTAGATCTGGATAGGCTTGCCGGGTGAGGGTTTCGAGTTTTAGACAATAGCGTGTCACGTCCCCTTCCTTCTGGAGATGTTTAAGCGCCAAGTATGCCTTCATTTGTGCCGCATAGTCGTTGGAGGCGAATTTCGCGCTCCACAAAGCTCTCGAAATTTCCCTCCTTAACGGTTTCCGGTAGTGCGTCTGCCACCGATTTCGGGAAGCCTTCAGTTTTGTCATGAATAAGTGGATTAACATGTCGTTCGGCAACCCCAGGTTGCGGTATTTCATGATAAACCCTATGACAAAATCCTTAAAATTCTTGGCCTGAGGGTCTTTGTACTTCCCAACGTCCGGCAACGTCATGGCGGCAAACATTGTCCCCAGGTTGGCATTGGGATCAATTCTGTCGCACCCACCTTTCAGTTCGCTCTGGTACTGAGCCGGTGGTTGCCACGACATTCGCATCGGCCTCGGCGAGCTCGTCCCTTCTGGCTGAAATCGAGTCTTTAGACCCGTATTCGAATTCACGGGCGCTAGGCCATCACAAAAATACTCGTCTTGTGCCGCCGCAATTGGATCGAACGACGCGTGATACTCGACGTTGTCGAACTCATCGGCATTCATCTGTTGAATGTCCACCGTCTTCGTCGCTTTTGCGAGATCCGCACATGACGTGACCTAAACAGTCCGTGATTTCGGGATTGCTCTTTCATTTTGTCGAGTGTCACTGAGTAGGGCTTTTGTTTTGTCCACTACTACTTTGGCCTCAACGTCGAGCTGTTATGCAGGCTTTATCACGCTTAGTGCCTGCGAGCACTGAGCAGAGTAGGAAAGAAAATCTGCCAGACAACAGCTCACATAGTTCCGTTTGGTCTTTCTCGATTTTCTTCAACTTCTCTCTCAGCAGACATGGCGCTGCATTCTAGTAGGACGTGCTCCCCCATAGAATGCGCCACTGTGGTGACCATCTTGGTAGCCGCACGCGTAGACCCTTGGTCTAGGTCCTCGAGGACCGTTGCCGGCATGTTCTCCAAATTTACTAGGTGGCCACTCAATGTCTGCGCTACTTCCCTCACCTGCGAGGCATTCTGCTACGCCAACGCCTTCACAGCGTTCCCCATTTCCGCAAGTGTTGCTTTCATCGCTGACAGCTGCTCCTCCGCGGTTGGCTCGTCCAGTAGAAGTCTTTCCAATTCAGGTGAGGTGAGTCTCTATTTGTCCGCTCGCCATGCTCACACTCTGCAAATACTGTGTGTGTGAACTCCTGACCGTTTGGATCGAAGTACCGTACACTATCGGCGCACTGGCCCCTCGCACGGAACTGTCCGTGAGCTCTCTGGCCCGGAGAATACACAGCCTGCGCGTACACGTCTGTCTCGCGCTCAAGGCGTCTGTGACTCGGCGATGACTCAGGCGCCGAGCACACGCAGCGCTACACGTGCTGCCTGAGCTGTGTGGTTCTCCGGGCTGGCTCTTCGACGCACTCCCGCACGACGGTGGCCCCTGCCCCGTAGTCTACGCTGCCTCCAAGGAGACAGGAGTTCACGCCGTAGCCGTTGTTGCCGGCCTAAGGGCGGTATTCGAGATGCGAGCTTCGGCCCCCAAGTCAACGTCGTCGACCAGCTGGGGTGGCCAGAGAAGAGTTCGCGGTTAGGAACTTTATTTCCGGCCACTTGTGGCCAAAGCAGACGTTGAAATTGCCCTTCACTACAGGGTGGTCGTCTTTTATAGCCGACGGATAACGCGGTAACTACGATAACGATAACGATAACGATAACGCGCCAGATCTCGTACGATCACGGGGGTCACACGTACCGGCGCTCAGGCACTAGGAAACACTAATACAACAGAGCTACTACAACACAACTGAACAGGATCACGCCTTGACAAACTTGACTTTTGACTTTTTCCACTACATCGACCGTATCAACATGCAGCACTTGTATCAGCCTTCGCATGCAGTTATCATCATATTTCGTCTGCTCCAGGTGCTCTCTTAACTCCTTGTTTACAGCAGATTTTTGCCCCTATTAAGCCGCCTTCGAACGAATTCTAGTCGACCCAGCTCTATTGAGGTTAATGTTCGTGAGTTCTTTTACAACCTTGGAGAGTAGTCGACATCAAGTGCTGCGGCTTCTCTATCAAGCTGCTGCATCACATTGCTTGGTACATCGCTTAGCAATAACAGTTTGTCCGAGTCTGTAACTATCATAATCTTACTTGGAGCTCGCTTTCTGCGTTATCTTCCCACTAATTTGTCGACTGACGTCTGCAATGCGGCAATCCTTTCCGAATTCGTCGACCTGTCCAGCAGGATTCGTTCCCAGACCATCCTATTTCACCTTCTCGGAATCCACGCCGACTTTATCTGAAACAGCACAGTCACACCTCTTAGGTCACTCTGCCCATCAACGAGCGTTTCCGTAAGAACACCACAGAGGGGCACCGGGAAAAGCCGATCAATAACCTTCGATGTAACCACGAGGTTATTGTCTCAACGGATAATCAGCAGCACCGTCCTCGCTCCTAGAGACCTTTTTCTGCTTACATTGACGGCAGCTCCTCTCCTTTCGGTGACTACGGTCTGGTCCTTCGGTTCGCTCCCTATGCCGCGCGGGTCGATTATCTGACGCTGGCCGTGCCGCGGGGAGATGGTCCTCCGTCCGTGCGTTGGTGGAGGTCAAAGACCCACCCACGGCCCGAGCTGTGGCAACTTAGCCCCGCGGCTCGCATCAGTGGATCCGATGACTGCCACGCGGTATTTTTCCCTTAAGCCCTTGGCGAATCTTCGACTGCCACGTGTTCTTTCCATGCAACTTGACATACCCACAAGATAGCATCTCTGCGACTGCTTGACGTCCTCTGGGAAAAACCCCATTGGTCGGACCGTCCCCCGACCCGGCGGTCACTCCGTTTAACGACGCTTTAATGACTTTAACACTTGACATTTTGATAGTTTTAGAAGACCACCTCTGCTTACGTATTAGATCTTTGTAAGTTCGTAAATTTTTCTTAACAAAGTAACAACTATTAAACTGAGCGAACGGTATCATGAAAGTGACCTACACTACGAGTTAGGGGCAGGCTGCACCCCAACCTACGACACGGAATCATGGCACCCGCGGAGCTTGCCTAGCCCAGGTAATGTGGCCTATGCCATCTCAGGACCCCAGGCACGGGCCCCGCGTTACCTGCAGATCGTCCATCGGGGGTGAGCGACGGATTCCCTCAGTCCTTCGGCGACCATCCACGACTGTCGGACGACGATGACATTCGACGGCGACCAGAGCTGGACTACTCGATGGCGCGACCGCGACTGGATACGCGGACTGGCGACTACCCCTGGAACGACGAAGGAAGACGACTCAAGGAGCTAGCCAGGGAAGACAGAGGCACGCACCCTCTGCTTCTCTGCCAGCTTCTCGAAGCTTCGACAAGTTGGCATGTCGATCGACATGTTCGATCCGTTCGATCAACTGACCGGCCCCGCGACGGCGACGTGTCTGAGGCAAGTCACGAGATGCTGCTTGATTTCCGATCCGATTGAGGCCTTGGTCGGTGTCGAAGGTGGTTTTTTGAA
This sequence comes from Heligmosomoides polygyrus bakeri, assembly GCA_947359475.1. Taxonomy (NCBI): domain Eukaryota; kingdom Metazoa; phylum Nematoda; class Chromadorea; order Rhabditida; family Heligmosomidae; genus Heligmosomoides; species Heligmosomoides polygyrus. The sequence continues at coordinate 33,607,165 of OX375869.1, forward strand.
TAGTTCATTATTGGAAGCCGCCGCCTGCAGGTTGCATAGAAGATGAATGAATCCACAACTGCCGGTGGTTCGCCTTTTATAGCCTTCATGTTACGGTAGGTCAACGATCAAGCGGTCAATGTGAGAGCGGGGACGCTACAAAACATAGCGTAGGTGAGAGAACATAACAGAGCATAGCAGAACCTTAGTAGGCGAATCCGTTGCACATGGATAAAAGAAGGCCGAGGCGAAATAACATGAAACCAAATACATGAGAACAGCATGGAGACCTGATAACATAGAAATGTGGAGACCAAAAAAGAGAATAACTCGGAGATCAAGTAGAAGAATAATGTGGGGAGACGGCAGTGATGCGCAAATCGACACGTGCAGTCGCGGGCGCATGCGTTGCCAAGTCTTCGCTGCATTGGTGGCGGATGGGGCGAGCTTTGCTCAAAAATGCCGAGACTGGAAGGCTTGAGCGCGAGTATGTGTTGGCGGATGTACTGTTGGGCGTAATTGCAAGTGCTAAACCAGTAGAATGACTTAGGTTCGTCTTGTAGAGTGGGGTGGAGTCTGATGGTATGTTGGTGCTCATTCAACGAATGGTCTATGTCCAATGGCGGAGTGGCGTTCTATCCCCCGCCCTTTAAACAGAGGCGTGGCAAATGTCTGCGTCTCCACTATCTCGTAAGGCAGCCACTAGACTCTCGAGCAATCGCAGGGGGTTGGGGTGGGCGGGCCAGGGGGATGAGGGGATAGAACGCTCGACCCCCATGTCCAATGAGTGGGAGGGGTGGGAAGGAGGTGGAGAAGTGATGAGGAAAAATGAGAAGATCCAAAAACAAAAACTGAGCAATGTGTTGATGAAGGGTTTTGATAAAGCGTTTAGACGAACAAAGCTTTTTTTGAGTTCAGCAGTGCATGTTAAAACTGTTCAATTGATATCAAATTTGATGATTTATTTAAAGAGTAGTTCCAATAAGTTTCGAGTGTTGTCTGCAACGGTTGCGCATTAAGCAAAGCGTACTGTGTCTTCAGAGGCCGAGTACACAAAATATAAGAAGGTCTATAAAAACTGGATTTGGTGATTTGATGATGACTCTTTAAAACGTCCGTGACCTAGCGAAGTATGATGACAACAGTTAAGAATAAACGGTGTCCACGAACGCTCTGGGAACGGTCTTCACAAAGTTAAAGTCGCAAGTAAGATAAATTGGACCTCCCTGGCTGTGAAATTTCCACCTACTCACTATACATTGGATCCGAATGAATCATTTTGGGATATCCGATTCGGATATCCTAATCCGAATCATCCAATTACCGACCACCGCGAAATTGCCCTTATCCCAATCATTCAAAAATCCGGGTCCGCAAAATCACCTTTGTCCGAATCATCCAAAAATCCGGTGTTCGCAAAATTGCCCTTATCCGAATCATCTAAAAAATCCGGGGTCTGCGAATTTGCCATTATTCGAACCCTGGATGATTCGGATAAAATCGGATAACCCTTCAATTTCCTCGCTCCATTTTGAAATCGCGCACCTTGGATGAAAGCACATTCAAAGCGAATTTCGCGCGCAGCTGATGAGTCATACGTTTTTGCGGCCTACTAAAATAGTGTCGTTATGACGTTGAATACATTTAGCACACTGCTGAGCGTTACGCGATCTTGGCAGCCTTTTCTTCAAATATCATGTTGCGCTGCTGGAGACGAGAAGTACGGCGACTGAGCGAGAGAAGAGATTGAGCACGTACTCTGGTCGACACTTCGCTGCTTCACATTGTATAGCATTCGGCGCAAATTGGGTCAGGGGTGGGAGTCACCTTGTAGAGCAGCCTCATACTGCACATTGTGCTGCATGAAGTTAAAAATGTTATTCAACACTTGTGTCTACCATTTGATGAACTGTGTTAGACCTTTCTGATGTAATTCGACATTCGTGTGCCTTCTTATGAAGAAGGAAAACCACTGAATACATGACCCTCCCCCCTGACTCAACTTGCGCCGTTTGATAGTGGCATTTTGGAAAGCTCGGATCATAGAAGAGTTCGCCTTGGTGGGATGTGCGAAAATTTTTTCAAGGAAAGAGGAAGATGGAATACAGAACGGAAGAGCTCAAAAATGGGAGGGAACCGGATTACGAAAAGGACTGAGTCAAAAGTCATTACTTCGTCTAATTTTTCATAAATAAATATCCTACTTTGTGTAATAGAGGAGGGTTTTTTGGCCTGATCGTAAGTATGGGGAACTTTGTAAACTTTGCGGGCTCGATGGTTAAATCACCCAACTTTGAGGCACGATCTCGACTTCTCTCTCCGAAGGGGGCGCCGGGACGTGACGAGTTGTCGCTGCTGAGAAGGACACGTGAGGCGTTGCGAAAGAGGTCTGCGCCGCGGCTCTGTCCGCGCACATGTGGGGTGGCTACTGTCTCAAAATGGCCCACTAAAGGATCCCCCTTCTTGCAACCGTTCAATTAGTGGACATGTAATATCCTGCGGTGCTGCTGCAGTTGTGTTACAGCGGTCTACGGCTCTGCCGCCTGTGTGCTCGGGTGGACGTCGCTCATTCCTGTTGGTGCTACCTGCTCTGTGCTCGAGGATAACCTTTCATGTATATGACCCTTCCGCCTTCACCTAACAGCTCCTATGTTAATCCATACTGCTGCTGTTCTTTAATATCTATACCACCATCTAGCTGCACCTTTCCAAATGCCGTGTGAGTTTTCACCTTGTTTGTTTTCGAGATCCTTTTGAAATTATGTCAGTGTTGTGATGAGTATTTGCGGCCCTATCCTAGTGCTCTTCACTCAACATGCTAGAGTATTCGCCTTGGTAGGACATGTATGCCCAGTGAGCAGAAGTGGCCTAACCCGTTCACTATAGGGCTAGAACCCACCAGTGCTGCTTAAAATTTTGAATTTTGCACAACACAAACTGTCGTATTGGGCATTCCTACATCCTAAATCTCCCGCCCGAGCCTATTTGCGCTCAAGTCAGAAGACGTGGTTCTTATATCCACACTAGTGTGCTTCTTCCCAAGACTAACTACCACTTAACACGGTGAGTCCTCTCGGCCCCCCCTCCGAGCCGTTTTGCACCTGATTCTGGAGGCTGTAACTAAGAACTGTTTGGCCCTTTTGACAGCTTCTTCTGCCATAATGGCCGTACACAAGGATTTGCCTACGCCTATGATCAATATGGGGCTTTCCTTGTTGAACCAGTTCATGGCATTGACCTGGTGCCCATTTAGCTCGACTGCGGTCCCGGAACGTTTACCGTAATAGCGGCGCGATCGACGGACTTCTTTGCTACGATATCGGCATCTCCCCGCTCAGCTTTCCATGATGTCGTATTTGGTTCGAAAACACTCGCCATTTTACTGTTTTCGAGCATTTCCAAAACCGGGTTTGAGCGATCGTCTACAGTGTCTAGCGCGGTGCCCACTGCCATTCTTTTGTGAGGGGTACTTAGCATGTAGGCACGGAACCGTGTAGTGTCTTTTAGAATGAGTTCGGCCGTGACACCAATATGGGAGTCATCCACGGCGAGGTGGACGATTCGCGCCCGTAGCGTGTCGGCTTGATAGGCACCTTCAACAGAACGACCGGCCGCCAAAACGATCGACTTGTTGGTAGTGGGGATGCGGAAGTTGAGTCGAGCCGGGAAAGCGTTATACGCTCGATGATCGTAAGCTTCCATGGCAGACGCTGCAATAGCCTCACATGTTGTGCTGTAGATAGGTTCGAGGAACCGCATGACCTCTTGAGGGCGGGATTCGAACAACTTGAAGTTGGTGAGCTTACTTTCGATCAGTCCCGATATATGTTGGTAATAAGGCGGATGTTCCCAGGGACCGGAGGTGCGCTGGGAAAGTACTGGATGTCGGCCATGAACGCATAAAGTTCTCTCGCATCATTCTTCGGACCGCACGCAACCGCATGTGATCGATCTGTCGTGCACGAGAAGAATCGACGATGAACGAGTTGTCCGTGACTTCTTCGAAATCACTGGGATCGCGGAAACGGTTTTTATTAGAGGTTACCAGCGCTCGGTGATCTTACATGCAGAGCTTGAAAGAACCGTATTGCCTGGAGGTAACGCGAGTCACAAAACCTAGGGTGTCTTCAAGTTCGCGATAGACTAAGGCGAACCTAGCGACGCGTCATACGGGGGGCCTGCGAGATAGTCATGATTCCTCGATACTTCCTTGGGTCACCATATTGGAATTTTGAAATCTGACTATAACCGCTAAAAAGTAGACCCAGACTAAATCGCCGATCATGGTGTTGTGAATGTCAATACTTTGTTTATCCGTGCGGATATTGATCTCATATTGGTCAGGTTGGATCGTATGGAGGTCTAGGCGATCGGGAAATGGTAACTCTAGATGGGCAGCTTCAAGTTGTGCGCCTGTACCAAAGAGTCTTTTGACGCGATAAAGAACCGGTTTAAATTCCGTTATCACGTTGAAGACCCTTAAGGTAAGCACGCTGGTCGGGAGGTTTAGGGGATTTGGGGAAGTGCGCCACCTTCAGCTCTTGCCCGTATAATGTGACTGTAGCTGTTGTTTTGACGAAAGCTTTCGATGGCAACCGGACCGACCGCCTCGAGAATTGGTACCTCATGTCCCTTTTTAGGTTCTCCGCTTTCCGTTGGAAGTAACTCCATGGCACTATACCCGGCGGCTGTGACCTTTTCGTAATTGCGCACGTCTAAATCGGAGTCGTAATGCTGACACTCCTTGGCCTGAACCTTGGAAAAAAGAAAGATGCCCATGGGTGAGAAGTAAAATGCTCCAGTTTTGGTGAAGGGCCGTAGTCGGGTATTTTAATCGAGGTGTCTCTAGATGGAGCTATTACGACTGTAGTAACTGGTGGGGTTTCTTCCGGGACAATGTCCTCATAGAGGGGTGTTCTCTCAACCAGTGAAGATAAGGTGTCGGGTAAAACTTCGTCGCTTTTAAATCTTTTCTCTGCCGTTGGTAAGATGTCCGCGTGCTCAGTATCCGCGGCAGAGTCGTGAATTGTCTGGGGCGCTGATCCCTCACTAGAGGTAAGGAGCTGAGGGACGGCGCTTACGAAAGCATCCAAGCTAGGCTCTGGAGCTTCTTCCATCATAGAGGAGGGAGAATCTCCGGAGGTGCTCTGCCGAGCTGTTTCAATGTTTGTGGCGGTTGATTCCTCAGTAGAGGTAATAAACCCAGGTCGCTCATCAATTTCGTGCCCAATGTTCTCTTCTTCCTGAGCATATGTGATAGATGGATCTGTTTGATGTGACTCACCCCCAACTTCGTCAGGTACCTGTGTTTGATCAGGCGACGGAGGTGCGTCGTTCTGGTTGTCAGAATAGGACGGTGTCGTGTCCATTGCTTCATCGTGAGTGTCATCGTCGACGGCTTCCCGTGACTGGAAGTCGTGTTCCATGGCCTGAGGCGAGAGTCCCTCAGGAGAGGTGACGCTCTGATCAGCGCTAGCATCAAACATGACTGTCTGAAACCGACTGAGATAAGCTAACAGATTAGCTGAATGAGGACTACGTATGAGCGGTGTCGACGAATAAGGATAGTAATTAATAGAAGAACGAAATATTGCAAAGGCACAATAAGAGAGAGGCTACTGGCAGCACGAAAATGAAGAGATGTCCACGAAAAAAGGAGGAGAAAAAATGAAGGAAGTCGATGAAGCGTTGCAGATCAAGGCACGGAGAGCGGTCTGAAAATGGTATTTTGTTGCGTTACGCTGTTGCTTGACGTTTCCTGTGACGGAGGTTATAGCCTGAGGGATGTCCTGATATGTGGTTTTGAACGTCTGTTATATCGGTAATCGGTTCGGTTGGGTGGTTAATCCAGAGAGTTCCTCCAGGGGCAAATCTCCCATATAGTTCTCTTCTTCCGGCACTTAAGGGAGGGTAGGCGGTGGCCCGGTAACGTCAACTACTTGCTAGCTTGCTGGTATAGTTTCGAAAAAACACCCGGTCCCCCTCACGAATTGAAGAGGGCCGTGCTTTTTGATCATACTGAAGTTTCATAGTTGTTTTATACGATTGAGCATGGTCTGCGGCTTGTAGCCATGCTAAGCGCAATGCGGAAACTAACTGCGCTTTATATTCGTCTGCTTCTGATGGACCAGGTATCTGAGGACGAGAATGGGATTGCAGTATGCGATCAATGGTAAAAACGTGATCTCTTCGGAATATTAGAAATTACGAAGATTCGCCTGTATCATTTACTGAAGTATTATTGCAAAATGTTACGCAGGGAACGAATAGGTCCCAGTCCTCTTGTTTTAAGTTACTAAGCTTGGAGAGCATCGCTTGAAAGGTGCTAATAGTCCACTCTGTAGCACCGTTTCCCATGGAGTGGTACGGGGTAGCGAAGCGATGCCTGATGTGCAGCAGAATACAGAACTCCTGGTAAAAGTGTGATGTGAAACTGGAGGCTTGGTCGGAGACTAATTCGGTCATCGTGCCACATTTCAGTACACATTCGGTAAGCAGCGCGTGGGTGATGGTGTTAGCCATTGCATCAGGCAGCGTGGTGGAGATGACGTACCGGGTGAACCAACAAACGATGTTGAGGATGTATTTGTTCCCGCGCTCGGTGGTCTTGAGGGGCCGCATAAGTGTAGTCCGACCTTAGCAAAAACAGCTTCACTATGCACTGGGATGAGGCGCTCTCGAAAATTTGGTTTTGAGTTACGTCGCATTTGGCATGTTAAACAGGCTTCGGACCACTTTCGGATATACTTTCGGATATGAACCGACGGCCAGTGGTATTTCCGCAGTGTCTTGGCCAGCATCTTTTTCCAACCCATGTTACCGCCAGAAAGTGCGCTGCTATGGTGGGCATCAAAAATTCGGTTGTATAAGTGCTGAGGCACTAACAGCAGATTAGAGGCCCTTTGTTGGCGTGAAGGGAATAGTACAGGCAACCATCGCCTTTGATTATGCATCTCGGTGCCAGTTTTGGAGCTTCGCCTTGGACCGAATCCGGAACATCGGTGGAGATTGTAGAATTAGTTTTAATGAGCCGGAGGCATCGGAGGAGATCATCCTTTTCCTGTTCATTAGGGAAGTTAATGAGCTCACTGCCACGCACGTAGATCCTAAGCGAATACACCATAGGGGTCGGGATGGTGTCGAAAGACACGGGTAGGCTAACAGGAAACTCGATAACGTCTTTTAGTTCCAATTCTGGGAGCGACACGCTATTCTGGCCTTCCTGGACCCGAGACAGAGCATCAGCGACCGTATTTTTCGCGCCTTCGATGTGAATTACCCTAATATTGTAACTCTGCAATTCTACAAGTGTCCTCGCTAAATTTTCGTGGGTTTTACTCTTGTGCAATAGAAAAGTTAGAAGCTTATGGTCACCATGTAATGTTACTTGGGCCATACAGATATAAGGTTTAAACTGGCGAAGCGCGTGAATAATGGCACCTAGCTCTATCTGAACAGCAGGCGATCGACGTTCAGTCTCCGTCAGGGTCCTACTGCAATAAGCATCGGTATAAAATTACTTGGAACTTATCTCGGTTTCTTGCATGAGGGCGCCTGCTTAAGCTACACTGCTGGCGTCCGTAAGTATGTGGAAGGGCTTGTCGTAATCCGGGTAGCCAAGAATGGGTTTCCTTAGGAGGGCGTCTCGTAGTCCCTGAAAAGCGGCTTCTTGCGCCTCCGTCCACTGAAACTTCGTTTTTTTGCGAGTCATTCAAGTGAGGAGTTCGGTTATGTTAGCGAAATTTGGGATAAATTTGCAAATAAAGCCTACCATCCCTAGAGAACGATTTACCCCTCTGGTGTTTGTTGGTCTTGGAGGATCCCTAACGGACTTGATGTGTGCCACGGCTGGAGAATAGCTGTCTCTGTTGATGGTGTGTCCAGAAAGTTATTTGCTTCTTTGCAAAAACATATTTTTAGGGGAAGCTTTCACGTTGAACTGTCTTAATCGCATAAGAACATTCTCTATAGATTGCAAATCGCTACTGAAATCTTTGTCGTAAATAGAAATGTCATCAATATATGTCAAAACATTTCCTTCCAGTCCGCCATAGACCATAATAAGCCATAATACGGGCGAAATATCTATCTGCGGATTTCAGTCCAAATGGGAGATGTGTCATTTGATAAATCTCGTTTTCGGTTATTACTCCGCATTTATAGATACTCTCTTCGTCCAGTGGCAGTTGTAGGTACCCACTATCGAGATCTAACATTGTGTAAAAACTATTACCGCCTATTTTCTCGAGGACATCGTCTATCCGAGGGATAGGGTACGGGTCGGGGAGAGTTTTCAGGTGACTTCATTAATTGGGCGCCGCATATCAAGACATATTCTAAAGGAGTAATCCTTTTTCCGCAGTACGACTAAATTGTGCACCCAGTGAGTGTGAGATTCCTTCATCACCCCAGCCTTAAGAAGCATATTGATGTGCTTTTGGATTTCTTCGCGGTACTTAGCAGGAACCCGGTAGAGACGAACTTTTGTACGGGGGTCATTGGTTGTGAAAATATGTACCTTCCCCGCGGGGGTGCTATCGATGTCGTACTGATGGCACGAGAAAACATCCGGTACTTGTGGAGGAGTTGGCGTAATCGATCACGCTGCTCCGTATTGAGATCGCTACTGTCGAGACTGATTACATATGTAGGGTCCGGTGGAGTAATTTCGTTAGCACACGCTACAGGGAAATGAGGGTGCAAAACTGGCTCGACGGTATCCTTGTCCGTATAGATTTCGGACGCGTTAGCAATCCTCGACCCTGCGTAAAGAGTCTGTGGTTGGATAGTTGGATTGCTGACCAACACCTGCGGATTGTAAGAATTGACGATTGCGGGAGCTACAATGAGGTCCCTCCTAGACAATTGAAAAGTTTGCGAAATCAGGACCAAGTCTTTATTAGAGCTACTATTTTGAACGACGCATGAAGCGATTTGCACTGAATTTGGGGGATTTGCATGGTGTCATTAACGCGTACTGGGAAGGTGGTGTCCCTCCCCGAATGCAGGAGCGGATAACGTTGGCCCAGAGGAAGAGAGACAGAACCGAAGGAAACAGTTTTTGCCTTGAATTCAAAAGCCATTGTAGGCAGAGAAGCAAGCACGTCATTGCGGATGATGACCTCATATGCGGAACCGATATTAAGAACGCAAGAGCCTTTTGTGAAATGAACGATTGGAAATAACTCGATATTTGCGATCTTCATTTTTACTACCTTAGAGCCTGATAAATGGACTGGAATTCCCGACATACCTTCCGTTTTTAGAGAAGAAGGAGCATCTAATTGGAAAATGCCAAGAGCCGCACACAAATCTTGAGCTGCCAGGGTAATGGTGGAGCCGGTGTCAACTAGTACTGACACGTTAACCCCATTCACGGTAATGCGGATGTAAGCAGGCGGAGAATGGTCGACGAGAGAGAGTGTGTGTAGACTCGCGGGAATGAAGAAAGGCGGTGGAGCGCTACAGGCTTCTGAGCTGGGTTACTGTGGTCATCCTGTGATTAGTCGGAGCGGGTCAGGCTACGCCCTCGACGTCTACCGAAATTGGAGACGTGCTCGAGGAACGTACTGGGGATTCTACAAGAGGCGTACAGGATGAAAAGACGCAGCAGAACATTAATAGTGACCGAAAAACAGCACGAAAATACCCAGGGCTTGTATAGAAGACGAAGGCAAGTAAAGTGGGGTAAGCGGTGAGGAAACATTGGTAGAAGTGGAATGAGTGCTTGTCTGCGCGTTAGAGGATATATGGGCAGGCAGTAAGAGCCGCATGATTACCTTCGATCGCTGACCAAAGCTCCGTAAACTGTTGCTCCGGAACGAATTCGCTGATGTTGGTCATTACTAGGTTGTGGAAAAAGGGTGAGGGCTGGGCGAATTTCACTTTGTGGGCGGTTAAAGGAGTAATGCTGGTGAGGGATCGATGAAAGTTTTTCATTGAGATTTATTCGGAAGGAAGAGAGAAGCAGGAAGAATTAAACGTAGCTAGTGTGTACATGGATGGGATAAGGCTTGCGCCGGCTTTTGTGCGTACGATGTTATCTCCAAGATATTTCGCTTCTATGTCCGAACGCTGCAAAATGTTCCTCATGGCTAAAGCCGGGTTTGCCGAAATGGATGCTATGAACGAGGTACTCCAGGAATTGTCTGACTTACACAACGCTAAAATCGCATGGTGAAATGAAGCGCTTAGTGAAAGCTGTTATCTTCGACGGCTAAAAGTTGGGCTGCCAATTGGTTAGTGGTTGCAATCCCTACTCTTGATCTCATCGAGGTACTTTTGCCTTTTGAATTTGCCGTTTAGGACGCGGACGGGATATTGTCTCGATAGCATATCCTTGGTCGGTTGGAGTTAGAGAATGGCCACAGTCCGACACTTGGGGAGAGGAAAGCAAAATGATAAAGAAATTCTTTGGAATCGCTCAGCCAAACTGTGTCGGCGAGCGTACCCTTCATTGATGAAACATAAACGTACTGACAGCTTTCCTGGTCATCGGACTTCCAGACGACTGCGGCTTCCAATATCATCGTGCATTGGCCCTCGCTGTGGACACATCCGTTTAACGGGCTAATTGAGCTTTCCAGCGTAGCGGAGCCGTGGTATGCGTATACCGTTGCCTGAAAGACAATGCACTTAGTGATCAACATAGTATAGTCCGAACAGCAATGGAACGGCGCTGATGGCCATTCAATTTGCAGTTGGTTTAGAGTTTTCGTTACCGTTCCTACTGCAGCAAGATCACCATGTGCGCAACTTTTATGAACTATCATGTGCTGAAACAGTTTGTTCTTGAGCTGTAATTACCTTTGAGCGAGCGTCAAAGAAATTGACCGAAAAAGAAGCGTTTGCGTAATTATACGGCATACATGAACAGTACTCTTATAGCGAATGGTATTAGGTTGTCCCATAAGTCCCCGCCGTTTTTTTTAACGATTCACTGCAGATTTCGCCGGCGGTCTCTTGCATAGCGCTGCATAGCATTCGAAAGAGAATGATTTGCTCTATCAGAACGCGTATTGCGTTTCTTTTTTCATCATGAATTTTGTCAATTTTTAGGTCGTTGAAGTGAAAAGTGAAAAAGTGAAAAAGTAGCCATTTGCGCACTTGTCCTCTCCGCTTAGGTTTATAATTTTTTGCGCAGTTTTTCATAGCACTTGGAAGACATCGTTCTGTACTACAAGAATATGTGTTGGTCCTATTTTCTCACTTGCCCTTTATTGATTTTTAGTCCATCAAATTGGGAATTCCGACTTTTCCGTCCGAATTTTTACCAAAACTCCGGTTCTGTGGTTGGACTTTTTTGCCTGGTGTCATATGTTGTTTGGAAGAGGATGTCTTGCTAAGTAAGAATTTGTGTCGCGTTTATTGGCTCACGCTGATTTCTGTCGAATATCAACAACTGAAGAAGGAGAGGGAGTCGTTGGTGAAGACGATTTTTCTCTTTTTGGCATTTTGTTGATATTCAAAAGAAATCAATAAACGCGACACATATTCTTATAGAGCAAGACATTCTTTTTCGAACGACATATAACAACAACCCAAAAAGTCCAAACGCAGAGCAGGAGCTGTCGGCAAAAATAACCATCCTCCTTCGGACGTCCCAATTTGATGACCTAAAAATCAATAAAGGACAAATGAGCAAATAGCACTAACACATATTCTTGTATTACAGAACATTGTCTTCCAAATGCTCGAAAAAACTGCGCAAAAAATTACAAACCTAAGCGGAGAGAACAAGTGCGCAAATGGCTACTTTTTCACTTTTCCAATTTTCACTTCAACGGCCTAAAAAGTGACAAAATTCATGATGAAAAAAGAAATGCAATACACGCTCTGATAGAGCAAATCATTCTCTTTCGAAAGCTATGCAGCGCTATGCAAGAGACCGCCGGCGAAATCTGCAGTGAATCGTTGAAAAAAACGGCGAAGACTTATGGGACAACCTAATATTTAGACGGTAAAGTTTTATTACCAGAGGAGTTGCGCTTGCAGTCAATGATGGAAAGATTTTCGTGCAATTAATTTCTGAGGGGACTTTCCCATAATTTCTGCTATCGCAATCATACAAGAGTATGTCCAATTAGAAGGTGGCGAGGGAAGTGACCGGCTATGTGCCGATCGTTCCTCTTCGTCAGTAGCGATGTTTAGGACACGGGTTGCGAACGCTAAGTCCGCTAACGCGTTATTTCTTTCCAGTAGAGCAGCTATGTGTGCATCCTTTTGTTTCTCAGTTAACAAGTTTCGGTTAGCCTCAGAGGAATAGGTTGATTCCAAAGCCAAGACATTTGACGGCGTGTGACTAGTACCCGTTGCCGGATGGAATTGAACCCTGCGTTCTCGAGGCGATATCGCGTTACTTGGGCCACTATTCTGATTATTGCTCAATGGCTGATCTCTAAGCTGATCTGGTGAAGAGCCACAAGGACGCCAGCTGTTGTTACGGTAGAACGGTTTTGGGGAGTTAGGTTCGAAGGAGGGAGGCTATAACGGCAGAACGTCTGAATATGGCCTATCCTGCCATAGCGGAAACACGTTAGATTGGAATTAGGTGCTCTCTCATTCACCCGACGGTTGAAGCGGGAGTACACGTTAGGGCTATTGCTACCCGGGGAAGTCTGTTATCAAAACTTCCTCGCCTGCGATAAAACCTTGAAGCGCTGCTAGGGTGTCTTACTGAGGCACTAATTACGCTAACAGCTGGTATAGCCGGTTGGGTGCCTGGAAAAATGCTGAGACTATTAGCAGCATCGGCGAGGAGCGATTCATACATTACAGCTTTGATCACGGCTTCATCAAAAGTAGGGGGGTTCGCAGCCTTAACGTGAAAGCGCAGGCTCGTTTTTAGCCTATCTACGTATTCTTCGAAAAGTCTTTCACGTTGGGTATTTCTCGGCTGTCCCCGTGTTACCTTTTTGACGATTTGTTTAAGCATTTCAGGGAAATCGCGTGCAGACTCAGCTGGATTCTGCTTACAATCGCAAAGTTGTTGGCGAGCAAGGCTGCGGAAGTGAGGCGATTCGTAATGATTACGCAGCAGTTCTTCGATTTTAGCGTAGTCATTTTTATCTTCGTCCGGCATTTCATCTACTAGGTCGCGTGCCTCGCCTTCAAGATGTCCTACGAAAGTGTTGGTCTTTATCTGATCCGGAAGCGGCGGGTTAACCATTTGTACCACATCCTCAATACTTCGGAACCAGGTCGCGAAATCGCGACCGTCAGGTCCGGAGAATGACTTCAAAGTTTTGGGTGCAAAATGCCCGTAGGTCAAGCCGCTATTAGGAGTTGCCGGGGGTCGCCTTCCATAGACGGCATCCTAGGCTGGTTTCTGTTTGCCGAGACTTTCGTCTCGCAAACTTGTCCTTCAAAATGAGCAGGCCAACCTACCTCTGGAGTGGTAACTGGCGGTGAGGGAACTTGCCTTGGTAGGTGCTGGGAATCTAGGGCTGCTTTTGAGCGCGTAACACGACCAATCGTAGCGACGCAGAAGACGCTGTACGTCTGGAATATGCTGCTGCAAGCTTTGGGGCGTGTTTATGTGGAATGTGTAAGCGCGCTTTATCTTATGGGCAATCTGATACTTTTTTGGTCAGCAAATGGTAGCATACCTTTTGCTATGCGACGCCTCCATCAGATATTTCTGGGAAAGCTTCGCAGCATGCACTATATGGCAGATTGGCGGCGATAACGCGCGAGAAATGGCAACCCAAACCGCAGCGAATGTCGACAGATTTGAGTGCACACGAGGCAGCTACTACCGTATACACAAGGAGATTTTGGACTGAGAGAACTAGAGGATGCACGTAAATTATTAAAACAGGGATAAGCTCTGCTAATCGCGGGGCTTATTTATTTATTTCTCTATTAGCTAATGCTAATAGAGAAATAAATAATAGCGGGCTAGGTCGCGTCAGTGGAATCGAACAAAAGAGTGAATAATAGGGTGGGATTAGCGTTTTCTTATCAATGGGTCAGAGGTGGGTCGGTGGTGCCATTGGCGCGCTGTGGGATATCACGCAGATGATGACACTTATAGCAGTACTCGGTTGTGCCGCGCGCCTGTGCTCGATAAGGTGCTTCGCGCTTGATATGCCATCGAGCAGGCGTCTTTTATGCGACCGCTTATTTCCTAGGCTGTTTGAATTGTCCACGCTTTGAATTGGGCCGGGGTCTCACGCACACTGCGCCTTTGTGACGCACATCTTGTCTTTATAGTACGCAACTAGCGCTAGACGGAAATTCGCCGGTCAAGTCTGCCGATTATGGTGAATCACAATGGCAGTGCATGTGAAAAAATACTTTGCGAGATTCCGAACTCATTCCTTAGCACACGTGCTGACGAGCTTACGCACGTCACGCGTTGAAATCGTATAGGGCGTCCTCTAAGGTAACTTCGTTTTCGGTACCGGATTGCCGTTCTAGGGTCTGCTGCTCCGTGTTCCTCTCGAAAGGAACGTGGACCTTTTTAACAGGGATCCCTTTTTCCTCCAAAAACGTTCCGTCACTCAAAAATGCTGCGTTATCACAACAAAAACTGCTAAGGCTGTGAAGAGAGGAGGGAGGGGAGGAGTGCAGGGAAAGAGAAGACGCGCGCACTTCCAGCTTTCCTAACCCAACTCCCCCTCTTCTACTGCCTTTCTACTGCCTCCCGGTCGAGGCTTAAACCGGTCATCTCTCTGGGTTGATTGCTCAACCCACGAGAGGTCCAACTACCTCCCGAGTTCGGGGACCGCGGCCTGCTTTGGGACCGCACTCGCTGCTACCACTTAAGACCCGTCACCACAGCCTCTGGGTTAACCCGATTCACACACATTTATCCACATCGTCAACAGCAAATGGAACGCAGCAGTCGACACGATAATACAACCACGACAATCGATCGAGGCAGCATGGAGGATAGGAGATCAGCGGGACCACTGGAGCGGGGACGCTCCCTTAGAAGAGCCGGCTGGACAGCAGTTGGGCGACGGGAGGCGAGTGGCCAGCTCGCTCCCGGTTCAGCCGTGCGTAGGTGAACCCTCTGGGTGTCTGTCCTCGAGAGCTCCCTGCCGTTGCTTATATGGGCCGCCGATTGTCGTCATGTCGCCATCTGAAAACAAGGACAGCAGGCGGGCCTTGGGAAAATCAGCGATGAAAGATGCGACTTACCGATATCTGCGCGATGACTGACTGCAACAGAACTAATGGAATTTTCTAGCGTTGGACTCTTGGACTCGTCCCTTCCCCCACACCACAATTCCTACTTCTCCTTCTTACCTCCTTTCACATCCACCTTCAGTTCTTCTCCTCCACATACCCTTACCCTCCACCGCCTCTCACGCTCAACCATTCACGCTGCCATCGGTGCATCCCTTTCCATTACATTTGCCTCGCGTTGCTCACGTAGCCGGCTAGCCTGGCGTGGCCGTGGAGCCGGCTAGCCTTACGTGGTTCGCGTGGGTGGCGGGACCACTCGCCCCGCGAGCGCGGTTCCGAGCGTGGTAGCTTAGACTCCAGACGGAAGAGTCCGGCCTTTTCTGTGCTCTCCTCCGCTTCGCGGAGAGCACAGATTGGGCTAGGGAAGGCACTACGGGGTGTGGCGAGTAACCAGACGCGAAACAAAACAGGACTCGTGCGCCGAGACCGCGGTCGCGGGGGGCGAGATGCCCGGAGACCTGGCGCGTGGCGGGAGGGTTCGGGACACCGTGCTGCCCGCCGCCCACTTCCCACCCAGCCCGCGCTGCCTCATTCGGACAAGTTTGCTGCGAGGGAAATCGTCGTTAAATGGCGTGACGTCGTCGAAAAACCTGACAGCTGATAGGAGACGATTGGGAAGCGCATCTAGGGGAACTCCGAAGTCATTTTCCAGTCGGTTCGGTTACGCAGGCAGTTGAGGAAAGGAGAACGTCGCTCATCTCTCTAGATTCTTTCAATTTTCGCCAAAAATCTTTAAATTTTCGCCTCAATTAGAGACTATGGGTGATTCTGGTCAGTTGTACATCGAAGGCATACCCGCAATTGTGCTCAAAACCGGCTCACCGTCCTCTCTTTCCAAGGATCAGATAATTCTTTGTGTATTGTAATTGTATTGAAAATTTTTCTAGTGGATGGTCGCGTTGTTGTCATGACATATCTCGCTAAGATGTTGCTGTGCTTGTCGGAGAATGCGGACGACGCCTTAGTACTGAGCAATGTGGCGTGACCTGAAGAAAGACTTGGCACTGCAGCTGAAAACTCTTTTCCCCCAAATATGGTGAACAAGATCCTGACTCTTGTCTCAAGAGCGAAATCAGTTCAGGATAGAGCTGCAGGACTAACAAGGGAACTGTCTGAACGGTACGCCGGAACGGCAAGAGCGAGTACTATAGGGAGAATTCCCGTCCTCCAAATAGCAACAGAACATGTTTTATTTTTGCCGAATCATTGAGGCAAACGAGTACGAGGGCAAACGAGTAGAGGGTGTAATGGTCAAGGGTCCGCAGAGCGAGCTCTTCGCGGCAGCGCAATATCACGGTGTCGTGGACTGGATGGCGCAGTGGTAGAGGGCACGCCCCATGTTTGTGAGGTTCAGGGTTCGGTTTCCATACCACGTCGCGTTTTTGCACTTTTACCATAGTATCGGATTTCCAAAGAGATTTCCATATCTGAACTTGTTTTTGGAGTTTGCTACGGTAAGATGTTTTTATTACTTATTATTTTTTCGACATCTCGTAATTCATCAGCAATGTCCGAAATATGCCAAATGCGATTATATATGAGATATTTATAAAATAACTTCACCACCAATGATACACAGGCACAAAGTGCATAAAACAGTAAGACTGATCGCAGTAGGGGCAAGGTATGAAGGCTACAGTTTCTTCACATCCTGTCTCATCACATGGGCCGAGGTTTTCCGGGAATTTCATTCCGCTTGGGTTTTCGAAGCAACCAAGATGTTGGTGATGATGATGTTGGTGGTGATGCTTCATTTTCATTTTTTCAAAGAAATCTAAGGCAGTGGCTAGTACTTTCTCTGGTGCGAGATTGCTTCACAGTTCCTGCCCAGTGGTACTCCGCTGCAACCCAAGCCTGGAATTGTGATACAGTCCACTTTCCCCAGTTCTCAAACTTGTATAGGATAACAATTTTAGGATAGCCTCTTCCGAAACGATCTGTCTTCCCGAAAACGTGATAGTGCCTTCACTGGTTAGTGGCGTCGTGATTCGGCACAATCCTCTTCTGGTTGAAACTCTTGGTCCTCTTCTTCATCTACCTCCAACTTATGCATTTCGCCGATTTCCAGCTGTCGCAGGTCGAAATCCTGTAGGACACTTGCTATCCTTTCCGCCAGCTTCATCTCATCTCTCGAAGGGACTGCATCCAGGAGATCCGCATTTCATGTCAGTAAGTGAATAACTACTCGAGGGTGAGCAGGCATTGTAGAGCCAGTGTTGGCGGCAGCAGCTTCTTATAGCCGCGCGACTTTGTAAGCATAACAGACGTGAGAATATTGATTGAGGTGGCAGGTCAAGCTGAAGATCATCTGGTCCCCTCCTACACTGTGAGTACACTGGTGGCATTTATCTCACCGATACTAATAAATTGCATTTGAAGCATTTTTCTGGCATTCTGCCGCTGTTTCATGTTGTTCCTGTGTCGAAATTTCTTACATTGACAAGGAGAACAATTTATTGGAGTAAAAGTTTCATACAAAATCGCATTAAGCATATTTCGGGCATTGCTGGTGAATTACGAGATGTCGACAAATAATAAGTAACAAAAACATCTTACCGTAGCAAACTCCAAAAATATGTTCAGATATGGAAATCTCCATGGAATCCGATACTATGGTAAGAGGGCAAAAACGCGACGTAGCATGAGAATCGAACCCTAGACCTCACAAACATGAGGCGTGCCCTCTACCACTGCGCCACCCAGTAGCGATACCGGGCTCTTGCGCTGCCGTGAAGAGCTCGCTCTGCGGACCCTTAACCATTACACCCTTGCACTCCCTTGCCTCAAGGATTCGGCAAAAACAAAACATGTTGTTCTGTTACTGTTCTGTTACTATCTGGAGGACGGGGATTCTCCCTATAGTACTCGTTCTTGCCGTTCCGTCGTACCGTTCAGACAGCTCCCTTGAAAGGGAAGTAATTATAATTATTTTAATTTAATTTTAATTTTAATTTTAATTCCTATAGGAATGCTATGCCTCCATGCGATGGCAGCGACCCGGACATCTTGTCCTCGGCGCGCCCCTCGCCCCGCCCCTTTCCGAGGGAGGTGTATCCAACGACTCTACGCCTGGCGTGGCGCGTGGCCTGCACACGGCGGAGCCGGCGGTCGACGCTTGTATATCCATTATGGTAGTAATCAATGATTTGCCGTCAACGAATTTAGATAGCAAGCAAGGCAGGATACGACTCTTTTTCAGTAAAAAATCATTGTATTCATATCATTACTAATTTTTAAAATGACTAGTGTAACAAGTGGAAGTTTGTGCAAAATCTCTCAGTAAATAGGAAGAAGAAATTTTAAATGCATTGAACCCAGACGACGAGTAGGATGCCAGAGATTTCGCCAATCATAGCACTTAAACGGTCTTAATGAATGTCCCAGATCTATCCTAATTAGCAGACGACAGGTTACAGGTGCGTTCAGCACCCAGGATGCAACACCCGCTCCCTGAGTTCGCATGGGTACCATTGTATCATGTGGCAGCTGAAGCGCTGAAATAAACTCAGAAGAGGGGGTTGGAGAGGCAAAACATCGCATTCCCTCCTTCGATTAGGATAGATCCAATGTCCCCTATGGAGCGCATGGTTAGCAACCGAAGAGTGCTTATAGAACTGTGATCTAGAATTGGTGCTCCAGGCCAGACCTAAGATTATTAGGGAAATGATAAGCAGGATACCACCATAAAAATAGTTCATGGAAAATTATCACACATTTAATATAACAATATTAATCAATGAGTCCACTAATATCTACGGTCAAGGCGGTCCAAGGCAAACTCCATTTGTTGCTGTTTTTCTATCTAACAGGTAATATAAATAAAATAATAGAAATAATCCACGCGCGGGAAAAATACGCGCTCTCCGACCGGAAAATCGCGCGTGTCGTGAAAAGGTTTATGGGTCGGATATTCGACTCGGATATCCGATATCCGGGGTTCGCGAAATTGCCATTATCCGAGTCATCCAAAATTCGGGGTCTGGAAAATCGCCCTTATCCTAATCATCCAAAAATCCGGAGTCCGCAAAATCGCCCTTGTCCGAATCATCCAATTATCCGAAAATTTTTGATCGGATCCAATGTATATTACCTACGCAACGCTCTTTCAAACTCATCCGACATACACCGGTGCGAAGGGGGTCTATCCCTTGATTCATCCACCATTAATCAGAAAACTGGCTACGAGTGCTCTGGTTAATGATGGAGCCACCTAAGCAGGATACCTGATCCGTGCCCGATACATTGAGTTTTTTTTTCTTCGAAGGACTGGAAGGAGGCCGGTGCAAAATCATAGGTCTAGGTAATTATAGGTTCAGAGAAACATAATTCATCACAAAACTGGTAATAAGCTGGTAATAAGTTACATCGCATTGTTGTAAACAACATTAAAATTCTATTTAGCATACTGCTGACAAGAGAGTCAAAAGCAGTTTGCTCTACTTTAGTCCATGCATTAAGCAAGGCTTTCTTCACATGAGGAACCGATAAAGTGGTTCCATTTTTGAACACCTTGTGTACAAGATTGCTTCATAACTTCTCTATCGGGTTAAGATCTGTAGAGCAACTGGGCCACTCCAGAAGTTCGACTCCAATGCAATAAACCAATCTGTAGTCGACTGTGATGACAGGTTCCTGGTTCGGATTTCCCGCCCAGGCCAACCAAGCCTTCCATCCCTCCGGAGTCGGTGAATTGGTACCAGACGTGTCTGGGAAGGATAAAACGGTGATTTGTTCATCGGCTGGCCACCGCAAGTCATTGTACGACCAAATACGCATTCAACTCACCTCCACGACATCCCGTAGAAGTAGAATGCGTGGCGCATCCAAAAGGGATTGAATATCGCCGTCCTTTATCACTTATCCCTAAGTTGAAAATCCAACTTCTCTTGCATACGGAGCTACGTGCAGGCGATTATATATAATCTTTCTTCCCTTTCTATCCCCCTTTCTTCAATTGTGCTTATGCGTACGAGCAAACTCTAGCGCTATTTTAAATTTCATGATTTCCGCATTTGAAATTTTATAAAATTTTTATTTTTTTGGGGGGAAAAGTACCAGACTGTCCAATAATATTTGTCCGAAAATTTCACCATTTTTAATTTTTTCAACTTTATTGAAAAACAAGTCTAATCAACAATATACTCACCACAGTTCTCCACAACAGTGGCCCATCAATTGGGCAGGTCGCCGCTGTCCTTCGCCCAGAACTCCGGGGCTGCGACTCGAAGAAGTCCGCGATGTCGGATTTGAGGTTCTCGTAGTTGGTGAATTTTCATCCGGCCAAATGGGGCTTCAGCGGGCGGAACAAGTGGTAGTCGGAGGGGCGAGGTCCGGGGAATACGGCGAATGGGCAACCGTCTCCCAGCCGAGCGTCGCCATCTTCTGCTGGGTTTCCTTCGCCACATGGGGGCGCGCGTTGTCGTGCAGCAGGTGGACCGAGGCCCGTCGGGGACGCTTTTCTCGGATGGCGGCGGCTAGTTTCTCGAGCTGATCGGTGTAGATGGAGGCGGTGACCGTCCTGCCTTGCGGGACACTTGCCTGATATTATAACAATTCTAGGGAAAATTATAGAATTTTGAAAATTTTCGGACAGGAATTATTGGACAGCCTGGTAGTAAACTGAAATTTGCTTTAAGCGTAGGGAGGCAGCAATCATTTGATTTAGTAAAAAAGTAGACCGCCCCTTGTACTCGCTAACTCTTAGCGATTTTCATTTGACTGACAATGTAAATGCTGCTCACGTAAAACATAGTGTCATAGGATGTGCAAGGACATGTGAGTTTTTACAGCTGTTTTTGTAACACCGCTTACCTCTGTGCTGCTCTGCGCAAACATAAGTTTTGCTATAAATTAAATGAAAATCGCGATGAGCCAGTTGATTGCATGGCACTCTTCCCTTTTAATACACCAAATAATTGTTGTTTTCCTGCGAGGTGAAGTAAAAACTTTATAAAATTTTCTACCCGGCTATGTTTTTACGAGTTATTTCTATAGTTTTTTTCCGCATCAGTTGAGGAGAGCACAGAAACCGTGTTTATTTGAGTGTTCCACGACCATGGTCTCATACTGGAGCGGGCACGAGCCCGCTTAGTACCGTTTAATATTCCTATCCTTAAAGGCAGATCCGCCTCCATTGTCCCATTTGGGACCAGATTCATCAACCTTTTATCGGCCGGTAGTGGTGAAAAGTACCGTCAAACCTGATGCTGATAAATGTCATATCAGGGAGTTTGGCTGTGCTTTTCACCATTACCGACCCCGACCGGTAAGCGCTTGGTGAATCTGGCCCTTGGTCCTTTTCCTCGAATCTGTCTGGCCTATTGACATAGTGAATTCCAAAAATTAAATATCATCAATTTATTTTTCGCGCTCAAAACACAACGTTTAGGTGAGGGCAGAAATTTTCGAAGGAGCTGTGGAGAGCACTGTAAAGGAAACAGCGAAACGAAAGCCGAAAGTCCCACGTGATATCAACTCGCGTAGATCGAAATGGGAAAACTGAGGAAGCAGCTCCTCGTGCGCATTTCTGCGTCACCTGTAAGCAGCATCTGGACGCAGCCTTATGATCTCGGTCACGTCGCGCAGGATCTCAGCTGTTAAGGATAAATGTTCTTTCTGTATGGCCTAAAGCTGAGGTCAGATGTGGTCTTAAATATCTTCACGAATGCTATTCTCATCCTATTCTATTCTTCTGTTCAATTTGTTATACAGACGTCTGGCATTTTACGTTTTTAACTGCAATCAAGGAAGCGTAGGGTGTAAGAGCACTGTAATATTATAGTTTCACAACGACTTCTACACCGTAAAAATTTTTCCGACAGAAATGTTTACCACAAATATAGCACTAGAGTAAAAGTAGAAAAGTAAAAAATCAAGCTAATCTAAACACCCACCACCTGTTAAACGAATTGAAATAAAAACTTGAACTCGTTTCCGCGAACGAGTGCCAGCTAGCAATCGGAAGTTGCAGAAAACCGATGAAAGAGCTCATTCTGGTTGGAATTTTATTGGCTAGCTGTCCTAGATTCACACTCTAACAAGTACTCCAGATCCCGCAAAGGCCTGGCTTGGGAGTTAAGCGAGTTACGCCCTGATTATGGAGATATTCATCGTTAGAATATCCCATTGTAGTTGAGCCCTAGCAATTTCGAAGCTTCCTCGAAGCTTTCTAGCTGATGTATAGTGATTCAAGCGATAGTTAATAATCTGGACAAGTATTGTGCCAGGTATAACGAGGTGTATTGTGCCAGATATAACAAGGGGGGGGGAACAGTTACTATCACCCTCATAAGACTTCCTCATTTAAAACAAATGTTTATGTAGAATACTTTTGTAGCCCTCATCAGTCGTTTAGTCCTTCGTTTGATTTTTTCTTAAAGTGTGAGGCTCTAATAGCATTTATCTGCTTCAGTGCGTTTGGTTTCAGTGGCTTTAACTGAAACGCTATCTAGTAGGCTTTCCAATTTTTTGAGAAATGTCAGAACGAAGTGTTTCGAGGTGTTTCATAACTTTATTACCAACAAATATCGTTCAGCAAAATATTCGCTATCAAATTCTATCGCTTACTGTGACCTTACCGGTCGAGACCGATATCCATGGGCAAAGAACTTCGAAGACTTGGATTGCAGGAATTTAATGACAGCTTATGACATCCTCATTTTGCTCCATTGAAAAAGACCGAAGGACAGGAAAGCATGATGGTGCTTGGGCGCAAGGTCGGAAGAGTATGGTGGATGTGGGACAAGTTGAATCTTGAGTTCACCCAGCTTTTTCAAAAGCGTTCTACTCTGTGTGTGGTCTGGCGTTATTCATGAGGGGAGTTTTCTCGTTCTGGGTCAGTCTTTGCGCAGGATCTCGCTCCTCTTCTCCAAGGTGCAGAATATTCCTAAAAGACAGGGCTATTGATATCCTAAGAACTCCTTTTTTTCGTGATCTGGATGTTCCGGTTGTGGCTTCGACAGCACGTCAAAGTCAACCAAGTGCTTGACACACTCTCTCTTGTCGCAGAAGCAATACTCTTCGTCCATAGTGGCAATGCAGTCGATTCATACAAATGTACGATGACGGTTGAGGAGATAAGCGCAGACACAAACACGGCTCTTATTGTTCAAATCAGTCAAAGAATATGGAAGAACTTCAACATTGCAACATTGCCAGAAGTCTGGCGTGTACAGTGAATCTTGGAGCGTGAGCAGGAGCTACAAACTCACGTACTACAAGACCAGGTCGAGCATAACAGTTCCATCAGCATGACAGCTTGATTAAGAGCCTTGTGGGTGGACGTCCTGTACGAGAACGTTTTACAAGCGCCTCGTCTCCATTTTCGAATCTGCGGTACCAAGTGAAGCACGCCGCACGAGAGGAGGCATTGTCCTTCATGTTCTGCTGCAGAAGGAGGAGGGTCTCGTCTGCAGATCGACTCCAAAGAAAATGAGAGCGGTACCGTAGAAGTGGAACTGACCGGTTGAGCATGTTCTTCTTTTCATAGCAAACTCACCAGTTGGACGTGGATTTTTCTTTAGAGTCTTTAAGGCCTCAGCAAGTGATCGTTGATAACCTTTATTGCTATCACTTTTGTTAATTCCAAGTACGAGAATACAGTTGGTGCGTACTTTATCGTCATCAAGCCCTTCACCACTTCGGTACTTCATCATGGACGGTCTTTCTTGACCGGCCAGTAATGTTATTGAATTGTGCTGCGCAGTACTACTGTCCCTCAGGTTGTTCCTCCGCAATCGTTCTCATGCTCAACAGCTAGAGTTTCCAGATATCGCTGACATGTCTTCCGAAGCCAGGTTTGACTCTCTCGCTTCTTCTTACTGGATCTAATTGCTAGTCCGCCTTTACAGGTCTTCTCTCCCCTCTTTAGTCTCCCACCTTCCTGGTCCCAACTACTGGCCCACTTCTTTGTTTTCACTATTGACACCTACAGGTCTCTTCTTGCTGGTTTCCCCGTCCTGGCCTCTCCTACAGGTTCTTCCATTCCTTCCTGGTCGCTCTCCTGGTCCACCATAGAGGTCCCCATTACCCCCCCCCCCCTTCTCCACCACCCCCTTAGTGGTCCTCCCATGCTCACGGCACGGTCGGTGACACGCATTCAGAATCAGGATGCATGCTGCGCGACGTAGGGGGCCCGTTTTCTCAGAAGCGCGCGCAGTCGCCGCTGTGTCGAGCATGAAGAGGCTATGCGTATGGTAGATTCCTTCTTCTCCGTATGAATTCCCTTACGGCTCCCTTCTTGTTGGCTCCCATTCCGATCCGTCCCTTCTTCCAAGCTGATTCCCCCCCCCCCCCCCCCTCGGGATCCTCCCTGCTACTCTACCCCAATTAAGATTAAGTAGGCCTCCCACGCTCATGACACGACGACGGCGAGCGAACGCTCATTGCGTGACATCGGTGTCACATCCTCTAAATCCGGTCTCTTAATGGTAATGGATCCCCTTGCTGATCCTCCTTACTGCCCCTCTCCCCTGATTGGTAACTCCCTAATGATCCCTACATATTACCTAACCTCTTCTTGGTGCCACCTCCTGGCCTGCTTCATTGCTCTCCCCATCGACCATCACGATGCTCCTTCTAGTCGCTGCCTCCTGATCGCCGTCGGTTCTCCACCCTCAAAGTCTCTCTTCTACCCTTATCCCTTTAGTAGTCTTCTCATGGTAATGGCACGAAATCGGCTTGTGAATCTGGACGGTCAGAAACGCGCTATTGTGTTAAGCAGTAAAGGGCTGCGTTTCCCCTGCTGCAGCAACATTCCACGTTCAATAGCAAATTTTGCCCGCGCTGTAGATGATGCGGCGTACCTCACTTCGGTTAGATCACTCGACGGACAAACTCTTTTATATATAGATGGTGAATGGTGATGGTGATGGTGATAGGTGGTGGTATCTCACATAGGTTAGATCATTCGACCGCCCTCGCAGTGGTTGATGCGGCGTACCTCACTTAGGTTAGATCACTCGACGGACAAACTTTTTTATATATAGGTGGTGAGTGGTGATAGTTTCGTGAAATGAATGATGCAATCATCATGCTGACAAAACTTCAGGCAAGCAGAAGCGTGAGGACGAAAAGACCAGGACGCATAAGAATATATGTCCCAACGATACATTGTGTTCAGCAGCATTGCACGTTTTCTTCATTGATTTGTGCATTTAGTCTGCTAATGATGTTGTGTTTACCTGGAAAAACATGTAAGAAGTGTTTATCATTAGTAAGGCGTTCAATCCACAATGTGCGTCTTCAAAAACCAAAAACAAGCGTTAATACAATGTTAGTGTAGAGAATCGCCCGTGGGTTACAAAGTGATGGCTGCAGTTCTTTTTTCATTCACAAAGGGACATGCGCGTTCAAAACATCACTTCAGTCGGAAAAGACTTGCATCTCTTACATAGAGTAAAAGTTAGACAGAGAAAACGACAAAGGTAGTGTTAGTGACTAGTGCTGTATATGCACCCTATCAAAGGAATTGAATCTTGCATGAGATCGTAGCTTTGAAAGTGCTAGTCGAATCACATAATCCTATTAAAACGGTGACACATCACGAAACAATCAGGTTAGTATTGAAAATTCTATCGTTCATCGTTTCACTAGATTAACGCTTCATGACCTCATGGTACCCATGGCGTACGAGCTTGCGGTCGGAAAGCGTCAGCGGTGAGAGAGTATTGCAGGAGGCTCTGATACTCTCTCATATTCCTTGCTTCCATTTCCTCGATCATGCTAATCTCTTCGTTGCTACGCCTCAACCCTGAATAGTGAGTATTAGAAAACGAGCATGCTACAGGCTTCGAATACCT
The DNA here is from genome assembly GCA_947359475.1 of Heligmosomoides polygyrus bakeri. Lineage (NCBI taxonomy): Eukaryota > Metazoa > Nematoda > Chromadorea > Rhabditida > Heligmosomidae > Heligmosomoides > Heligmosomoides polygyrus. The sequence goes on from OX375869.1 coordinate 33,633,138, forward strand.
CTCGTATATCAAAACGGAAGTATATCTGTATTATCTTCCACTTCTCTTTAGCGCCCTTTCCTTAACCTTCTATTTATTTGCACGACAACTGCGAATGTTGGTGAAACCAAAACAGGTTTCAATACAAAACAGTTAGTGAATACAAAACAATCTATTTGTCTCAAATGCTCTATATCCTCAGGATCCTGGATCCCATATAAGCAGCGTGATCCCTCAGAAGTAGAGATGATTAGACTGGCATGCCTCACATATTTGATTCACGTGTTTCACCATCTGAGAGGTCTATTGAAGTCCTCATTTGATACAGACTTTTAGACTTCCAGTGCATACCCTCACAAAAATCCTCTAGATAAAGGTAAGCGGTAAATATCTAACGAAATTAAGTTAGAGTTTTTCAATGAGGTTTTCCGTTGGATACATTTTCTTGAGCTTGTGGATTAAAAAGTAGTGAAAAGCTGGAACACATGCCTGGCTTCATATTCAGCATTGTTTCAACAATGTTATTCAGCAGAGGATCGAGTTTAATGCTCAGTATTCCGCATCGGCACTAAAAGTAAATGGATTGTTTCAGTTAGCATTTCGGATAACCAGAGAAAGGGGTTCACGCTTATCTTGAACGGCGGAATGAACACACTACAAGAATCTGCAGTCTTCATATAGTAGAAAAGAATGCCCCATTTTTGTTGTCTTTGCACCTAAGGAGCTAAGGGTTCTCAAAGTTCGTACCGACAGTGCCCACCCACGTGCTTTGATTCAAGGGAAGCGGCGAAAGACCACACAACAAGCTGATCATTAGCTCAAGGATGAGCGCTGCTGCTTCATAGGTGCGAGGCAGGTATTCGAATCCGTGGATTGCCTTTTCAGTAATGATCCTTTGTTCGGTATTTATCACCTTCACAACTTTCGTAAGCATATCTTCCACAACAGGCTCCCAAATGCGGGACCAGCAAAAGCTCTCCATCAGTTGCTCTCCCTGTGTGCGAGACTTTGTATTTTTGCAAACTTTTGGAAGGATACTTGACCAGGTTTATGTGAACCTTACCAGCGATCGAAATAGACGAGCGAAATGAAGCAAGCAACAGCAATTGCGAGCAGCGCATGACTGTGCTGGTCCACAGGTAGACAATGAGTGCTCAGTTGCCACCGCCGCGCAAGCTCAACGAAAGACAACCGATTGTTACACAACTTCGACGGTACTCCGCCCCCACCCCTCCGAAGTTGTAAAACTAGACACACTGCTGATGTCACCCAGTAAGCTTCCGTAGTCTCAGCAGGCTTGTTTCATAGCTCACCGCCGTCTTCTTTCGTACTCCTGACAAACTGATCTTGAAATACGTCTGGTGAGTCGACCTTTCAACAGTTGTTATATATAGAGATATAAACAGAAATTTTGTTAGGGATAGAGGTAGAGAGCTTTCTGTCACAGAGTTGATCACGATGATTAAAGGTGACATAGATGTACTCTCTCCTGACTATGCGATTATCAGGGGTAAACCTGAAGCGGCACTATTGCATTTTGACGGAGGTCGAGAAGAGGTTGGAAAAACCTCGCCCGAACTTCGCTTAAAGGGGATATTGGGGGGGGGGGGAGGGATGGAGGCTGATCACGAGTATGATATCCGTTTTTAAAGTTTTGGCCGATCACGGGAGTTTAGCAAAAGCGCATGCTCTGACTGTGCGTTCTCATATTAATCCTTGAAGGCCTGTCCCATGAGCAGGACTGAGCAAAAATAAAACCTAGTATTCTACTATTTGAAGGGCGGAAATTCTCATAGCGGCATTGATTTCCACTGTTCAGACATAGCCCTGAGACCCTTGCCTCGTATGTTAGAAATCTTACTAGGGAGGGCTTCGACCTCCCATGGAACCTCAAGTTGAGACCGGGATCATTAGAAAGAGCCCGGAATGCTGATTACGAATATGGGTGTCAAAATTGCAAAATGGAATTCCTGAGCGAGTTATGGCCTGCCGAAAGCGACGTCCTTGGTTCGGTTCGCGTTGCTGCCGGTTTTTTTTTTTTGAAATCATAACTTATTCTCGAAATGACCTTTTGTTCTGAATTATGATACGTGCTTGATTAAATAGTCGGGAAAGCTACCATACACGTTTGTAAGAACGCTTGAAGGCAAAAACTGCTTTGGTGACATTTTTATTTACTATTTTGCACAAATAGAGAATAGAACAGAGATTTGTATTTTGCATAAGTAGACATTTTTATACACTATTTTGCACAACATAATCAAACACGTGTCATAATTCAGAACAAAAGGTCATTTCGAAGATAAATTATGATTTGCAAAGAAACCCGCAGCAACGGGAACCAAACCAACGACGTCGAACCTGTCGAGCTGGAGCGCTACCTCTGCGCCACCACAGCGGCTGGCGGGCCCAGCCTTACGGAGGCCCGAGAACTCACCACTTTCGCGCCAGGTGTGTCAGCCTGTGGTAAGGCCTCCCGATTTCGGCAGGCCATAACTCGCTCAGGAATTTCATTTTGCAACGTTGACAGCCATATTCGTAATCAGCATTCCGAGCTCTTTCTAATGATCCTGGTCTCAGTTTGAAGTTCTAGGTCGAAACTCTTCCTTAGATAGTGAAATGCTTCAACTTTTACGAGGCAAACTGCTCTACGCCATGTTTATTACTGTCGAAACACGAAAAATAAATTCCTCCGTAGAACATTACCTGAGGACACTTTCCGATAAAGCCATTTTGTTGCAACCATGAAAGCACGCATGAATAGCAACACTTATGGTTGCACGGGTCAATACTGAAAACAGGTTTTCCAACTCTTTTGGCAAACAAATGATTTCCGACGCTTTTGTGACTTTTTCACTTGGTTCTGTACGTCTTCGCTTTCCTCGTAAGACAAAGAAAGTATTACTGATCACGCAACAACTTCGCGATAGTTCCAAAAGCGCAAGTAATTAACAGAACCACCTACTGACAACGAATAGAAAAGATGACTGTCTTTGAATCAGCATGAAAGAATAAACCAGACAAAAGTGGACGTCGAGCTACTACATACTTTATTACCTGTGTTCTATTTGAAGCTAATGCCGAAGGGGTCTTTCAAAAGCTTTTTGGTGTAATGGCGAAAGGTTAGCGGTCGTCGGTCAGAATGCCAACTTATCGTTAGTGCTTACTCCCAAGGAAGCCATTACACCACACCGGTAAAATGGAAGACTCGACTTCAGTGTGATTCGTGTCTGGGATGGTTCGTCACGCGCAGCAGATCAGCAGTGCTATCGACTGTGCTACATCCACTGAACATAATAAATGCAATAGTTTCCCTCAGTGTGAGCATATAATCGAGGCACACGTAATAAAACGGTGGCCACATTTAACAGTTGACTACAACATAGAACTAAAATGTAGGTCCTTCGGTTGCGTTTCACTGGACGTCAAGGAGTGCAGGGTCTACTTATACTGAGTATAGTATATACGTAATTAGAAGGGATGTACAGAAATTTTTTCGAGAAAAGCGGAACACGGAACGGAAGAGCTCAAAAGTGGGCGAAAACCGGAATACGAAATGCGAAAACGGAAATGACTCAAAACTCTCTACTTCATTTAATTTTTCATAAATATATATCCATAATGGTAGTAATAACTATGTTACCGTTAACGAATTTAGGAGACGGGCAAGACTCTCTTCCAGCAACATATAATAATCAAAATCATCATTAACCATAAGATGACTTTTCAAACATTACTAGTTTAACAAATCGAAGTTTCTCGAAATCGAATCGAAAAGAACCACCTATTTCCTATTTACAGTTTATCTTTCTGTAAATGGGCGCGTGTAGCGCAGTCGGAGGAGGCGCCGACTGTCGCGTGCACCCGATACCAGGTTCCTGGTTCGGATTTCCCGCCCAGGCCAACAAACCCTTCCATACCTCCGGAGTCGGTGAATTGGTACCAGACTTGTCTGGGAAGGATAGAGCGCTGACTTGTTCATCGGCTGGCCACCGCAAGTCATTGGCCAAATACCCATTTAAATCGCCTCCACGGCATCTCGTAGAAGTAGAATGCGTGGCGCATCCCAAAACGGATTAGTAACGCCGTCCTTTATCCTTTTTTATCCTTTCTGTAAATAGGAAGAAAGTATTTTAAACATAATGAACCCAGCTGACGAGTAAGATGCTAGAGATTTCGCCACTCACAACACTTAACCGGTATTATTGAATGTCCCAAATCTATCCTTATTGGGAGGGAGCAGCGCTAAGGTTACACTTGCGTTCAGACCCACGACGCGACATCCACTCTCATAGCATAGTAGTTGAGTAGAGTTCGCATTGATAGCATAGTGTCATTTGGCAGTAGCTGAAGCTCTGGAACAAACTCAAAGGTTGGAGGAGGTGGAGAGGCAAGACACGGCATGCCCTCACCTGACTAGGATCCAATGTCCCCTATTGAAAGCAATTTTAAACTTAAGGTGCTTGGTGTTTGCTGTTGCAGGGCAGACCTAGTATTACTAGGGAAAACGATGAGCATGCTCCGGATAAGAAAGTTTATTATTGGCTCAAACGCTCATGACAGTTTTGTGGCCTTATCCAATTCGGCAGTATATCGTTCCAAGAAAACAAAAATAGGAATCCAATTTGTTATCACTCTATTTCGACAGCAGAATCACAACTGGTTTGAAAGCAACACAATCTCAAAAAAGGCGACGCATAGTTGATCTCTTTCTTCAGCCTTTCATTTATGTTCAAGAGATGAATGAAGGCAGTGCAAAACAACCATTGAGTGATGGATGAGTCACCATTTCCGTTTCGCCTTCCGGCCCAAAAGGGAGCGGAACATGAAATGGAACGGGAGGACTAAAAACGGCCGAAAACCAGAATTCGGAACACAGAAACGGAGATTCCGCACATCTCTGGTAGTTAGAGCCACTCCGGACGAAATCAATTGTAGTGAGCTACTAAACATCGACGTAGAATACTTACTTGATGGGTTTAAAAAATATATTAAGGCAGACACAACATGTCAGATTAGCTTCCAACTGTGTAAGGGAAATGGTTCCATCATCTCGCGTTTGTTTCACCTAAATGGAACAAATCAACGCTCCTACGAGAATACTGCAGTCCTTAATAATGTGGGAGTGTGATACTTTTTGGTAGCAAAATTAGAAAGACTACCTAAATATTATCCTTTCTCTATCTCTTCTACACTTTTTTCATTTACTTTCCCAATCTCAGAAGGTCCTACAAAGGTTTTTCCTCGCTTTGTGATGTGCGCTACAAACAATTAAAACACGAACTGCATTTCTTGCATAAGCGTTCACGGTTGGCGTTCCATAAATCTTAGAATTGGTAGTAGTGAGAACATAAAGGAGGATCACAGCTACTCTGCATGGAAAAATGAGATTCGAGTCTTATACGTTGTCAATGTAAAAATAAATGCGTAGGTAAAACGAGCAGGCAACTTTGTATCACGATGAAGACGTATTTGGATATTACATAACAACTCAATGAGATATCTCGCAATGTATAGCACACAAAGCGTTTTGGATCACTGACAAAGATGTCACAAATCAACCGCAGGGAACAGTGCACCAATACAAGAGCCGAAACAAAAGTTCATACCCTTCGACGACATCTCGTTTTTGATCCAGGTGGTTGGATTTAGATGGGTTGCTTGGGCAGGTGGTCTATGGTTATAGTCTCGTTCACAACGCGAATTAGCCCACCTCCCACTTCAAGTATGGATGTTAAACTAACTTGTGCTCTACTGATAACGTCAGCGCTGCTAGTTTCTATACAATCGTTTTCATTATCTGATTCTTAGGACGTGCTTTTTATAAGATGAAATGGCGTTATAACTGCTACATTTCAAATCTCTGCCTTCTACAGTCTCTTACAAATGAATAATTACGAATAGTGCGCCAAATAAAACTCATCTAGTCTTGAGCAATAGTTGTAAATCATTCTCAAAGCATTGGTGCTATTCGTTCCGCTAATGCGCTTTGGTTGTTCGGGGAGGTGGTCACCGAAGCATGCAGTTGCGTGTAACTACACACAGAGAATGATAATGTATTCTTATGTCCTATGTTCGATTACTGATTCGCCTGTTACCTGCTTGCATGTAGCGCAGGTAAGGAACCCCACGATAAGGCCACTTTAGCACGTTTCGTTAGTGAAGCCACATCCGGCTTTCCTACCTCATCTATCTATACCCAGACTTAGCTCTCCTCTGTAAATCAGTGAAATCCGCTCATGGGTACAGCTGGCTAACAATATGTGAGCGTAAGATGTGACCGGTTGTATAAGAAAGGGGTGGAGTCATATTGCTCCTTAAGAAACACATCCTTTACCACTTGATTTACCAGGAATCCGTTTAAGTTTCCTATGAAATTTTGATCAGCGACGTTGGAAAAAGTAGCTCTCTTCGCTTCATCTATACCATCACTGTGTCTTGCCTATATTCAAGTGCTACTGTAGTTTTTGAAAAAATAAGCTGGTTTCATCTATCGTAGTACCTAGCCCTACATTCTGAATCGGTTGTAGGCTAAAGAAGAACAATACATCTTTTTCGCACCCTTTACGTACAATAGAATACTAACTAGAAATTGAAAAACTCAGAATTAAGCAAGCTTCAAACGAAGTTCAACACATTCGCCTAGCATTCTACGTACCTGTCTTTCACTTACAGCCTTTGTTGATGTGCTCGCGTTGGAGCTGACAGAGCTCGAAGTCTCTAGATTGTAGGAAATATAACGTCGGTAAAATTAGTTACATATACAACGTGGAAAGGATGTGAAACTTACGCGTCGATTTTGGAGAGGTCCGAGTAGACGAAGAGTTACTCGTTGCTGGAGCGAGTGGCGTTATGCATGCATTTTCTCCGCTGCTGAATACGAACTTCACACTCTGTGGATCTGAATGATTCAGCATTCAACTTCACCCAATTAAAGTATTGCACATGACGACTGATGCATACTTGTGGAAACCGTGAGAAGGTCGCCACTGGAAAGATTTTTCGCTCCTCTCTTTGAAACCGGTGAGCCGTTCACGAACACATTCGCTCTTCTAGAACATTCTCATTTGATTGAAGAGTCACAAATCGACTGACAGGATACGATCGCTTCCTGTTTGTAACCTAAAACTAACCTGGAAAAGGCCGGCTTGACAGAAAATTGAACTGCTCCTTTTAGAATGTTCCGCACCAGCATGGCGTGAGTGCCGGCCAAGTATGGTGTTGGGAACGAAATGTCACAAGCTAAAAGCTATATCTTTAGGGTTTCCTTATTAGCACACGATATTTTAAAAAGTAACTGTAGTACCCCTGTCGCTTCCAATGGTGAAAAATTTCTTTTCTTCTAGATACCTAACATGTATCTGCGATTTAGATTCCCATGTTAGAGAAGGTCTCGAATCATCGACAATTCCAGCTAAAAGAAAATTATTTTGTCGAACTGCGAAGCTCTCTGCATAAGTTGAATTCTGAAACAACCTTGTTTCTCGCTGAAGGTTAGACGAATACAGTGTGCTCCTAAACAAGAGGTTGATCAATAGATGTTGACTTAATATAGATGCAGTGTAAGCCACGTGAATTTTCGTATATGACATGTGAGGCAAGACTAACCCTCTAGTAATGTAATGACGTCATGGAATGCAAGATCCCTTTTCCGACCGGACTGAAGGGCTTCGTCGTTGACTGACATCTGGCCCGAACTGAATTCATTCTACTGCTTAAGGACTACTTTTAGAAAGCGAAAAATATTTATATGTAAATGTTATACACGGAATGGATCGCGATGGTACTGACAATGTTTTTGAGGTCACGAGGAAACATGGTTTAAACACTCTTTGAACAGGTGTGCGGATTATGACGTTAAGGTATAGAAGCACTTATTCTCCACATTGTTATCACTAAATCTCATCAAGATTGATGTCTTTATCGGCATATGTCTTGGCTCAGGTGTTCAATAAGTTAGTGAGACGTAATGCTAACGTTGAAAAAGGCTTCCTTCCTTCATTAGTTTTAATGCTTGTAAAAATGCATGCCTATGTTCTTTAGCAACGGGGAACCGTTGGGAAATAACAAGGACGACGCTCCGCCGTCATTCACAGTTGGCCATCTTGAAGTACCCATAAACGATTTTATTCACTAACATCACAATAAATTTGCAAGTGTAAGAGCTAAATACATATGACTCCGGATTTCTTAGTATGCATTCCGACTTTTTCATTCATTCTTTGGTGGAGCCCATTGATTGAAGAACTGCTTGGTGCACGAATGTGGGAAGACTAGTCTATGGTTGATAAGAAGTGACCGGGACGTTCATTTAGCGATTAACAATTCAACGATTTTAACGAATTAATGGCGTTTCTCGTTAAAATCTGGCTAAACGACTTAACTGCATTTTTAGAAATTTAACGGAATCTTAACGGATTTTTGGAATTTGCACAGACCAAGGATCCACAGAGAAATTTGCTGTTCTAAATGTAGTAAAATATGAAAGAACATTTTTCGGAGAGAATCCCTATAAGAATGAAAGCCGTACTGAAAACAAATGTTGCTATGAAAAATTGGGGCGCAGTTGAACTTAAACAATCTGCTATGTGTACCCTCCATCCTTCTTTCGAACTTGGTCGAGAGCCTTCACGCATCATTTGAAAACCCCGGGGAATCTTACAAATATAGGTGAGGAGTTGAGTCGAGATAGAAATATACAATTTTCAGGGCAAAATAGCGGGCAAATCGAGGCGGGTGCCATGAATATCTAACTCAACACTCTAAATCCCTCCGCCTTATTTTGAATTTCCTTCAAAATTTACAACTTATTTGTCCTGAAAAAGTGAATTCAGTGAGATGTTGTGAATAACCTCCTATTTCTTTAAAGGCAAGGTAATCGTTTAAGCTTGTTTCAAAGTGCGAGGAATCAGAGACTTTTTGGGCTATTGCAAGAAGTGATCGCTTCCTGCACTCGTCTAAGGTTTTCATTTAACTGACTGTGAAAATGCTGGTTTCATAAAGCTGTGAAATCCCGATATATTGGCGAGTGCTGATCGGCCCCTCGAGGCGCGGATGCTTGTTCGATCAACCAGCGCTGGTGGTGTAATGGCGTGGAGCAGTTCTGCCCAGTCATTAGGAGGTGCGGGTTCAAGTCCCGCCTGGCGCTAGTCTTGATCGCAACAAAACATCGCTCTGAGAGTTTACAGGCTCGATATCAACCACTTGATGCTTAAAGAAATTGAATTTAATGAATTCATGAATTCGCGTACATTACAATGTATTCACCTTTTGAGCAAGTGAATATAAAAACAAAATTTTCTATTCAGAAAAGTCACTCTTCACTCAAATTGAAAACTTGTCTTGACTTTCTGAAGATGACGTAGTTTAACATGGAAGACGGTCGACTTTGTCTCAGTACGATTTCAAAAGTATTCAGTTTCCTTCAAGTGCCCATTTTGATGTAGATGTGGTATATGAAGCGCTTTTAGTGATTTCTTTTTGAAACCATAATGTGCAGATAACAACAAAGTGTAGCGACGAGCCAGAAATTTGACGAACATTTTTCGTTTAAAGATCCTTAAAAAGTTTAAAACGCAGAGTTTAGGGCGCACTTCCTCTGACCACACCGTTACCGCTTCAGCGAAGTGGTCAAACCATTGCTTTCGGCTGTAATTCATTCTTCTTTGAACATTCCATTGTTGCCTGTTTACCATTTCTGTCACACGGTGTTGTCTCCAAACATAGAGGCAGTGTGCACGCTCGATATGATCCTAATATAGGCGCTCTACCGCAGGCGATTGTCGTCCTAGTTTCTACGACAGCGCTGCCGGGTCTGGGTGTTTCCCAGCGTTCTCTTTAAAAGCGCTTCGTCAAATATTCGTACTTGCTTAAATGACCGGAGCAGATCCAATTGGCAGATCAAAATAGGTCGTTAGGGAACACTGCCAAGTACTGCAGAGGCTTCTTTAATTCACAGAACCGCTCATTGTAACTTATATGCAAACACGTCTCTCACCTGCATGACGCAATGCTGTAGCTGATCCTATTGCGGCGCACATTTCTATGAAGAGTGGCGTGAATTGGTAGCAGACAAGAGTTCGGAAATGGAATGTCACAAGCTGAAACAATGAAACCTTATCTAGCGGTCTAGGGATCAGATTAGGGATCAGATAGATGAACAGTGTCGGAGTAAAGTCATGCCAAGAAGGTCTTGAGAGGAGATCGACACTGCGTTCCTTACATAACTACACATTTCCCATGGAATCAACCCCCCCCCCCCTAAGCCTTTGACCGGAAACATGCTGCTGTAGCTGAGTATCGCTTTCATGCTTAACATTCCTAGAACAAATTGCTAACAAGGAGAAGATGGCCTGATTCCCTACTCTACACGCTAGCACATGTACTTTTTTCGCTTTCTTAGTGGCGCACTTCCTCAATTAGTATAGATCCGATTTTGGAAATAATAAATAAATAAAGAAGAACGATTGAAAGGTCTGCGCAGACGTCACAGAACAGTACACAATTGCACTGTTGAGTGAGTTGATCAGAGAGAGCTGGAAGTGGATCGCCTGGCTGCGATAAGTGTTGCATCAGACGATGGATGTGTTGCTTTTCCGATATGTCGAGAGCGCTTTCATTCTAAAGCTTCTTGCTTACGTGGGGAAAAACATGTTGAGGATGGAGAATACGCCGAGTATGTGCCCAGATGGAGGGTTGATATTTCTAAAAATGTCAACTGGTCATACACAGAGTGAGGCTTCCATGCCAGGAAATTTTAGAATACTACGTTGTTGCACTCCCTTGGTATGTTCCTTTTCCACGTATGTCATATCACCATCCTTCAATTCTGCTGCAGTTATCCAAGAAAGAGCGCAGAGTGGTTCCTGTGGAGGGGGGGGGGCTAGATAGGTCCCTTCAGTAAGTGTCCGTCTACATGTCGAGAAAACTGAATGCCTTACAGGCTGTTGTGTGGCCTAGTGTTTCAGTGCCATTCAACTCGAAGGTGTACCACACTAGCACTGGATAAATTGTTGAATTTCACGAAATCGTGTCAGCGAACAGTGAACTGAATCTCCCCCTCTTTTTTCTAGCACACATTCGAGATCAGCTAACTTCGTGCATTCGCATTCAAAGCAGGTAACAATCGTTAGCTCTGTCATTGGCGGTCGCCTACAATACTGACGAGGTTCAATCCCAATGAGGGGGGGGGGCCACGGCGGCCTCGGGCCGGAACGCATGTGTGCGCGTTGACAGGTTCCCGTGGCGATACGTACAGGGATGTCTGCGGGTTCCACGTATCGACCTACGCCTGCGGGCTCCACATATCGACCCACGGCCACTGTACGGCTATCCCTGTACGTATCCCCACGGTGAGCCTGTCTACGCGCCTTTTTCTCGACTTTTCGTCCGGCGTTTTTTCGTTTAAATTTCCTCTTGATTTCAGGAGGAAGACTGCAGTAGCTACAGTAGGTATGTTATGTTACAAGTATTCATATCTATGTAGTGTTTCGACGTGAGTATGGAGTGCCCCCCCCCCTCATTGGGATTGAACCACTGATGACGTGGATTACACCAGCCCATCATCATTGACATGAAGGATTTGATATCAAATGCTTCACTATTGACATGTCCGTCGTTAGTTTGAATGGGTGTCCAAGGAGATTTAGCCTCTCTTCACCAAAGTTTGCTGTTTGCCCTCGTTTGGGCGACGATTCGAATCAAGGACAAGAGAAGTCCAGATAGGTGAAGTGTAGCGGAACGATTCGAGCGATATTTCCCTATCATTATTTCTGGTGTCAATGATCTATCAGCTACTTAAATATTGTTGGCCTCTAATTGCGCACTGTTATTTTGTCACTGCTCCTGTTTCTGAAAGTAGCAGGCCGACAACAGTCGGGATATAACAGTTTACCTGTCTGGTGCGATTATGCTTAACTTAAAGCGGCTTTCACACTGCCGTTGCTGCTGTTGCGCAACCGATGCCGTAATGATGAAGCATACCGCGGAGATGCAGAGGAGCAACAACAGCAACGAGGGGGTCTTTCACACTGCTGCTGCCGCAACCCCGCATCAGCAACACCGGCACCGGTTGCGCAACTGTTGCGCGGCCTCAGCAACAAGGAATGATCGCCATCATTGCTTGTTGCTGATGCTCGTCAACGGAGGCATATCACAGGTCTTATCTCATTATCTTATCTCACGCGTTGCGGCTGCAGCGAGCATCGAACTCCACCCCCTTTTCGTTGCTCGCTGCTGCAACAGCAGCAACGGCAGTGTGAAAGCCGCTTAAAGGCTGGTGCACAGTTTCACTGCGCTGTGGCACCGCGCTGAGGGGTTCATTTTTTGCCACATCCCCCACGTCGGCGCGGTGCGGTAGCGCTGCGTAGCTGGAAGGCTGCCAGCAGAGGCGCGCATGGTACGCAATCCTGCAGGCTACACGCCACACCACGGCACAGCGCGGTGAAAATGGGAGCTCCAATTCCCTCAGCGCAGTGGCACCGCGCGGTGCCACTGCGCGGTGAGTGTGCACGGCCCCTCACCGCGCAGTGGCTCCGCGCTGTGGCACAGCGCAGTGAACCGCCTATGCTACAACATGGGTGGTTCACTGCGCTGTCGAACTGTGCACGAGCCTTAAAGGTTCGTGCACAGTTTCACTGCGCTGTGGCACCGCGCTGAGGGGTTCATTTTTTGCCACATCCCCCACGTCGGCGCGGTGCGGTAGCGCTGCGTAGCTGGAAGGTTGCCAGCAGAGGCGCGCATGGTACGCAATCCCGCGAGCCACACGCCACACCACGGCACAGCGCGGTGAAAATGGGAGCTCCAATTCCCTCAGCGCAGTGACACTGCGCGGTGCCACTGCGCGGTGAGTGTGCACGACCCCTCACCGCGCGGTGGCTCCGCGCTGTGGCACAGCGCAGTGAACCGCCTATGCTACAACATAGGTGGTTCACTGCGCTGCCGAACTGTGCACGAGCCTTAAGAGTATCGGTGTGTACTACTCGCTTTCATTTCATGAAGCGATATCAAATCGGAACTGATAAGCAGATTCCTTCACATTAATCACTCAGGCTTCAAGTGGCTTAACAGATATATAGCCAAGTCAGCACCTCTGAAGTTATTTTCCAGTAGACAGAGCGGCCCATGGCAACACTAGCGAGCAAGCGAACAAAGGCGGTTCCATAGAAAGGTTTTCCGCTTCCAAATTATATCTCATGGAGTAAGCTCCAGTTGAGCACGACGTAACAAGCGAAGGCACTGAACAACCTAAAGAGAGTTGGGTGAGAGCAGCCTCCTGTAGGCACGGATATTTTCCATTTACAGTCTTCAGAAGGATAAAATATTTCGTTTTTCTTGCGGACGCCACTCGTACACTAGGATCCTGCTAGAATGGTAAACTTAAGCAGAGCAAAGGCAGGGAGATTTCGTCGTCATGCGAGTGCACTTCTAACCCGCACTGAGCCAGTTTCAACTGAAATGAGTTACAGCTGGAGGTGGTGAGGTGGAATCTATGATCTTCTTCTGGGACACTTGCCCCGTATGATCTGCTGTCCCTTTCACCTGTTTAGCTTGCTCCCTTCCTTAGTTATGGTAGTGATTCAAAATGCCCATTATCAACTGCATATATGCCAAACAAGATCTAGAATATTGACTATAAGTTGCATTCCTTTACGAAATTGCCACAGACAAGTAGTCAACACACCACACTCCCACTCCCACAGCCTTCATTAACTACAGGGTGTTGGCATATTCTCACAGCGCCGCCTGGAGGGGGTGGCTGTGGTGACGGGTTTCCGTTTGATCACAGTAGGATGACTCCTGGGCTCCAGAAAGGGCGGAGGAAAAATCCTTAGATTAGCAACCGCCAAGGAGCGTGTGTAATCCCCCTCTGACAACATTGTGGGCTCAGCTCAGGTGCTACGCCACGACCATAAGAGGAGTGCACTGACTGCTTCGTCGTCCGATTGTGTAGATGTGTTTCTGGTCAATATAGTACAGTGCCGCAGCATTGTCTGCACGCCACAAGAGGTAAGGACGGGACGGGGGACGATTCTCCATGCTGAAATAACCACCCATCAAATAAGACTCTTCATTACATTCTTCGGTAAATAAGCACCTGTGATTTCAATTGTGTGAGTTGATCAGACGCACAAAACTATTAAAAATGGCGCGCACCTCACTTCCATCCGTTTTTATAGGTGAATGATTACAGCCTGTCTTATCTTAGATGATTTCGAATGATCTTATTGCAGCTGATATAGCACGGTTATCCTTACAGAGAGAAAGAAATCAGCGAATGGTATTTTCCGAAACAGACAATTTCGTAATTACTATAGCGATGGAAGTGTTCGAAGCACTCAATTGAACAGCGATAGGATGTGTCAAATTTTGACAAAACTCCGGACCACAGCCAAGGGGGTTAGGTTCGATTTTTGACGAGAATTGTTTTTTGAGAATGAGGCGGTGTAGTTGAGCCTCTGAATGGCGAAAAGACCGGACAAGAGACGTTGGAAATCAGCCGCCGGTCAAGTGGTCTGACATGAGTGGAAATGTTCAGGATATAAAGACCGCCCGCGGGGAGACGATACGTCGTAGACCAACGCTGTAAGAAGATCCCTCCAATCAACTCTTGCCCCATCGCCCTACCGTGATCGACCTTTTTATTGTATTTTTTCAATCTACAGATTTTGTTGTCGCTTGTGATTCAGTTTGTTTGGTAATAAATCGTTGTTAAGTGCAGTGTGGTTCCCGGTGCCATGTCGTCCTATGTCGTTATCCGTGCTCCCGGAATCGGCTATCTAGCCGATCGAATCAAAAAGACACTGCCCGTTAGGTTTGCAAAAAAAAATCTGGAAGACTCTTGGCGGTAGGGCAACTAAATACTTGGGTACTACCAGGATCCGAGATCCACAGCTTTCCCTACCTGATGATACCAACTTCGCGGTTGCCATAGATTTTATAGAAACACCCAAGAGCCGGAGAGAATCATAGTACCATAGCCGTTTTGGTTTCGATTAAGAAAAACCAAAAGATCTCGAATAAGAACATCATGGAGAAGATCGTGCTTCGCGATATATGCTGGACAGTAGTGCTTGTTTTCGCGTGCTGTGACATATCTTACGCAGAGATGTGAAACTGCAGCATCTTCGTGAAACGAACTTAATAACGAGGCGTTTTGTTACATAGAACCTAACCTTCCGTTTTACGCTTCTTGTACGTGTTCGTCTGCAGGCGGTATTGATGGAACGGATGGCGGCATGCTGGAGAGGCCTAGACTGACCGATGGAGCTCGACAATCCTTTAGACACTTTCCCGCACCTTTTATCAAAGTATTGGTGATCACCCATTTTGACCACCAGCTCTCCACCCGCCAGCAGCGCCAGCCGCTCTGGCCATCGTCCAGCTCCAGCAAAACGCATAATATAACACTCCTTCTTTGTACATAACGAACGTGCTGGTAGCGTGCCACCCTTCGATCAGTATGCGCCCACTATCAAATATAATTTGTTCGATGCCTTCTCCTAATTTTTTGTAGAATATTTTCAACCTTACATACCTTTTATTTAATCTTTTCTTCTTTAATATTTTAACCCCTCACCCACCCCTTCTGTTTACTCCCTTTGACCGACGGGTTACTGGAGAACGAAACAAGCGTTCATCTGAAATAGTGGCGAAACGAACCATTACCACCCTTTTTTGACATTGCTTGCTTTTGTTCGTACTGGGGTTGCGTGACACGTGAGAGTAACCCGGTGTCGCACTTTAACTTGGCACCGAGTGCCGGGTTTCTGTTATCTATTTTAACCTACTCAACTTGTTTCATCATACTATCTTTTGAGGAAGCTCCTCAGTCACCAGTGGTAATATGTGACTAGTGGTCAGTGCCTAGTTAATGCCTTTTCATTCGCAGTTCTTTCCATCCTTTCATTCTGCGGTAATATTTAACTAGATTATTGTACTTTGAGTGGTGCGACCCTTTTATTCATACTTTAAACATTATTAGTCAACTTCAGCGTAACAATCAATTAGTTTATAACAATGAGATCTTTGCAACTCTTTCAATTTCCTCAATTTTACCTTTCTTAACTTCTGTATCGTTCCTTTCGAGATTGTTTGGGCTTTTTCGTGTTCCTGTAATAGAATACTGGAATACTGGAGCTTGAATACTGGAACTCGTCACCCTGAGTTATAAACAATATATATATACATATAATGCCAGTATCTTATGTAACACTTAATTATTTACATAGTTTCCTTTGCAGGAACTGTAGGTCTGGCCAGAAAAAGTAGCCTTTCCACGTCTAGGGAAGCAAATGCGATCTTGCTTTCCCTAAGAGGTTAATATTCTATAAATAACATTTGCATTAAGTGATTTACAATTTACCGACATATTTTTGCGCTCCGTATTAGTCATTAACTTAGTTATGGCTGCCTCATGCCAATGTGACCATGAGTAGTCTCATCCCAGTAGGGGTTTGGATTAATTGTTAATATCAAACCTTTCAGTTCCTTAATATGTCTCCCACGGTGATATAACCGCTTTTGACTGCGATGTCCGGAATGAGTAAACTCTTTCCATTACAATAGCTCCTTATTTTTTACTCTTAGATACAGGCTAAAATTGTAACTTATTCTAAATAGCAATTAAAACCGATATCTGTATCTACTCACCCTAGGTTTTCGAATCCGTCCGAGATAAGGTCTCATCCCCACTCATTCTGAATTGGCACTTTTTTGTTTATCATATTACAAAAAGTCGCCTAATTTGTAAAGTATTCCCAAAACGCATAGCTCATTTTGGCCTAAATTATCATCACACTAAAACATAATATAAACTTTAGTCCAGTAGTTGCCTACTATTAAATATTACTATATATTAATTAAATATTAAATATTATTAATTGTTATTAAATAACCATTTCTTCCTCACTCTAAAACAGTAAATCTCGTGGTTCCTTCAGGTCGTAGTTGGCCACATCAGAGGCAATGATCCTTGGGTTTCTGATACCTGAATAATGTGCTATTGATAGAGCCGTTAATTTTATAGTTCCTAATGTACTATTTTGATTATAGCAATCACACCTGCTTCATCACATTGTTCAGAAAAGTTCACCAGTTCCTTCATTCGTAGTCGATCCATATTGGGACAGTTGGCTACATGAAAGTATTCGGATAATTCGGCATTTTATGTGCTCCTCGATCAATGCGATATGTAAATCCGGGATTACGTTCTGGATTTCGTAGCCAGGTCTTTAAACAAATTCGGTCATGTTTCATATAGGATAAGTACGTATCAGCTTATTAAGGATATGGGACACCTACCTCAGACATTGTATAAGGCGAAGTAAATTTCTCTAGAAATTCCCAGGAAGTTGACTGGTTAGTATACGGTATTTTAGTTCACATGATGATTTAATTCAGTTCTTTACCTTTATCGCTAATTACATTAATTGTATTAAACAAATTTATTATGTATTAATATGGTTCAACGATGATAACGATAATCTAGTTTGGTTCATTAAATAGGCTGTTGAAAACTAATTGTATGCAGATTTAATTAGGACTAAAATTGTATTAATTTACAGATTTTGGTTAGCACTCCTTCACTGTATATAACGGACGAATGGTAGCGCGCTCCAATGCTACTCTTCGATCAGAATGCGCCCACTGACTATCAAATCTACTTTATTCGATGCCTTCTAAGTTTTCTTTTGTAGGATATTTTCTATCACACCTACATACCTTTCATCTAACCTTTGCTCTTTAATATTTTGATCTCTCACACACCCCTTCTATTTACTCCATTTCACTGACGAACCACGAGGAGTACTAAACAAACGTTTATCTGAAATAAAGGCGAAACGAACTTCGACCTCCCTTTTTGGGCATTCCTTGCTCTTGTTTCCATCTTTACAGGGTATCACACTAAGTCCATAATATGCATGAGCGATCGAATCTCTCGGCCAGGCACGCGATCTCGATCACCGGTAAATTCTGCTATAATCGTACTCCCTTTGGCTTTCCTCAAAGCAGAGAAAGACATGGGAGAGGGTAGCCGATTGAAAATCATCGTTTATGCCAGACTTAATGTACTAGCAGCACAACTCAATGAGCGTCCTGTCTCAGGTACAATTGTGTAGTGTGTCCGGATGCCATGCCAGCAGGTCACCTGAACCATGTCATGCATGCATTTGAACGCCTTCAGTGCGGAGAGACACCTTGTATGTACGCGCCACCTCATGAGGAAAGGCGATCCGTGGAATTAGGCAGATGTGCTGATGTTGTCAATGTTCCAACAGAGCCAGCCAGAAGAATCGAGGCCAGAGGGTCAGACTCGTACGGAAGAATAAGCGGCAGTGTTCCGTTTCGGGACCCATACCTTGGGAATAGGCCGCACTGTATGTTGGAAAATTCACCCCTCGCACACTAATGCTTTTCTAAATCGCGCAGCAAAAAAGCCACTGGAGCCACGACCTGTCACAAGGCGACTCCAAGCAGTAGACTACCTCATGAAACAGAAGAGGAGGAAATATAGGAAGATTCCGTTAGTAGTCTATTGGAAGAATCCGTTAGTAGTCTGGCTGCCCGAGGACGGCATGCAGATTACAAAAACACTTGCTAGGTTTGGCATGTATTGGTTGTGTTGCATTACTATATATTTGCAAAAGTGTTAGTATTGTTTGTTGTCACACGCCATAGAATTCCAAAGTAGTAACTCACTGAGTTCTAAGAACAGCTTAGTGACTAAAACGGCTGAAACGCAACCGTAAGGATGCAGCCCCAGGGGCCTGATCGGGGAAGCATTTCCCGATCTCAAGGCTCTGGAGACTGCACCTTAGCAAAGACTCGACGAAGGTATCCGACATGCGGACTCGAAGAAGGAGCCAGAGAGCTGGCGCGACCAAACGACATTCCTAAGTTCGACTAGGACTAGAAGAGAACTCACATTTTATTACTAAGAGTGCATTATCAAACTACAATACAACCATGTGAACTTGTGAAGAGTAAAGAATAGGCTTGACATGGAGAAAGAAAATTAGGTATAAGCTTATGTGAACTAGAAGTAAAGGTGTTGAGAGAAGGGGAAGGAGAAGGGACCGAGGAAGAGATGTGAGAAGGCGGCCAATCTTTTTCACATGGCGGACGTGGAGAAGTGGAAGACGAAGGAGAGGAGCAGGAGAGCGCCTCTCTGTTGTCCTTGCGGCTGCTTTTATATGGAACGGACAGGTGTGTCTTAATGGCCCTTGATGCCGTCCCCTCTCATGGTTCCATATTCCTTTTCTCAGCCACTGGTCTGCGCGAACATCGTTGTTGTTAAGCGACGCATCTGAGAATGGCGATACATGATTACTGATTTGATTGCTCTTCCGGCGTCCTTGAGAGTTCACGTCTACACGGCTGTTCGCTGTATGGTGGTGAGTCATTCCCCGTGTTTGGCGGCCGTCTCGGAATTATGACGGTACTTGTTCGGTCGTCCATTTATTATCCTTACACAACTCACAACTCATCAATACGCCGATAAAGGGCGAAGGGAAGTGCCTATGAAACCCAACCGCCAGCAGTCATCCAATCGCCAGCAGTAGGCGAATAACGTCGCATGACAGTAGCCGCCACAGGCCAATCTCAGCAGTAGAGCTTCCGGGACCCGTCAACCAGCACCAGGAGACAGCACAAGCCTGTCGCCAGAAAGCCGGACTCGCGGACGCAGTATTGTGATGTTTCCGCGGATAAAATAAAGGTTAATATCCGGAGATTTTTTTTACACCACAGGGTCTACGTCCTTATTTTTTCACGTTTTGCCATATGAGCTGCTTCTCGGTTCTCGAATACTTTCGGTGCTATTTTGTGAGTGGAGCCCGAAGTGGTCCTTCGGTGAGAAAACTGCGTTTAAGCGGCTAAACAGCAACGAAAATGTACTGAATGAAACTATGATTTGAAAAAAATTCACTGACGTAAATGTGCAAACGAAGGAAAATAAATGAAAACTTTATCTACCTGAAAGACTGCACCCCTGCATACTTTTCGTCTGCGGGGCGACAGCGTTCCGCGGTGCAGTGATGAGAATGCTATGAAGCGATGTACCACTTGCGCCAACGCTATCACCAATAGGACGAAGTTCCGGCGGTATGTGACTCATATGATACCATGGCAATCTGATATATTGTATTTTTCCATTTTTGTAAAGCGTTTGTTCAATTTTTATTGAGAAGTTGTTCGAAACATAGCATAAATCGCTAAATCGCGAAATCTTCACAACACAGCATCCCTATACACTACACATCAATCCTATACACAATACATTTTCACAGTGTCACAAAATTATAAGAACTGAACATCTTCACATGTTTACAACATTGTAAAAAAAATCTCACAACAGCTTGAAACGTATCCTCATATGGCATTCTTTCTCGACTTACTGGCGTGAATAACAATAAATTTAGATAACTATCAATGCTCTGGAGACGGACTCTCTGAGGAACTTCTCCAAACTGTCCGAATGTGTTGTCGTTTCATAACATTTTCTTCTCGAGCCCGGTCTGTGTTGTCCAAGCACAAACAGAACCTAAGGAAGGTGTTGAGAACCCGTACCCAAGTTGCTCGCCAGAAAAACCAGTGCCACGCGGGTGAAAACTCGTCGGGTAACCTCAAACTTGGGTAATTAAACCGTTTATTATAAAAATAGTACGAAACCACATACGACCTAAGTGAAAGAAATATTTCCGATACAGTAGGAGAGAAAAAGACCTGAAAAATAGAAGAAGCTAAGTGAGAAAATCGATCTCTGCGCTGGTTATGTCGCGACGTCGAGCTTTGTTTTCCTTCGCCGCTCGGATCAGCCGTCTGGATAACATTCCAAGCTACAAAGCTAAATGCCAACAACATTTCACAGTGATCAATCTACCAAGAAATTACAATAGTGAAATCTGAACTCCATAGTGATCAATCTACCAAGAAATTACAATAGTGAAATCTGAATTTGGTCGACTCGACGACACTCCCGGCCTCAGTACGGTGCGCTCCTCGATGGTCCACCGCTGCGGCTCCGTAGTTCGTCGAGTTCTCTTTTCGCTGCCTCAATTCTTCTCCTGGCCTCCTTCCTTTTGTCCGGAGCATCACATAGCGCTCGATGGTGTCGGTAGTCCTTTTTTGCCAGTACCAGCAAGGTCTCAGCGTCGTTCTGCATTCACCAGTACGCGAGCAGTAATCGAGACAGATATCGCATAGTCCTTTCCACGCGACGATATTGTGACGTACGCTGCTGTGTACACGGAGCACGAATCAGAGAAGTGCTCACCGGTCAGATCGCAGAACGAGCATTGCATGCGTGGGTCAATACCCGGTGACCATACCTCACTCTTTCGATACGGAAACTTCTGGATGTCATTTTCCATGAACATAATCCAGTCTTCTAGAACCCGGATGCGACTGCGGGGTTCGCATCGATTTGAGGGGTCTATTTTCCTAGCCTTAGGGGCAGGTTCACCTTTGTCCTCTACCCCTTCCGTCTTCGAGTTCTTGACTGGCTTGCTGATGTCAGCGGATTTCACCCTCTCTTCCTTGGGAGGTTCTTCCAATCCGCTTACCTCCTCAACTATTCGTTCCCAGTACGCGTTGTCTCGAGGTTTTATCGCTCACAGTTCTCGTTGGACCCAGCCTTTGGTGTTTCATCGTTATTGTTGTCGTTTTCACTCCGAGTGCTACCTCTTTCCTTTTCTGCCATTTTCTCTTTTAGGCGCGAAAGCTCCACAGACTGCCTTTGTATCATCTCTTGGAGCTCAGAATAACGCGTAGTTGGTTTTTCCTTCTCGATATTCGCTACTCTATCCACTTCCATACGCACCAGAGTTCCAAGCTGTGCAGCGTTGTTGACCGGTTCGCGTTTCCTAGCGGTTTTCTCTATTTCGGCTAGGTACTTTTCGATTTCTTGTATGATAGCTTCCAGAACCATCCTCTGCTCGTTCATCAGTTTCAGAACCGACTTTGATTTAGAGGAAAGTTCTCCTTCACCAATAGGATAGCCTTGTTTGTTGAAGCGCGCCTTCCAGAAGATCAAATTGGTGAGTATGAACCTGCTACCGAGACGCGTAATTTTTTCTCTAGTTACTTCGGCTGTTCTAAGACAGCGACTTGCTCCCAGGATCTGTTACCCAACTCCAGCTAGAGTCGACTCGTCCTTGGTATGCTTCCACTGAATCCTTAGCAGCGACGCGATGTTGACTTGTGCTTGTAGCGCCTCGAAAACGCGTTCCAGATCCTCATCAATTTCTGGTGCAGGAGGGTAGCGAAGACTCAGCATACGCGACAAGAACGTCGTATCACCATCCAGCTCGGCCAAGCTCATTCTGAAATACGAGAATTCGAGAACGCGCACACAACTCGTAATACCTGTCGTTAGAATGCATAAAGAAGACTCGTGCTTTTTGTCGTTCAGAAGCGTTAGTGATGTATTAGGCATGCGTTCTTTCGCGCCGTAAAGATCACAACAGTTTCTCATGCACTTTGCGAATGACCTGCTTCGAAAGCAAGAACGGGACGCGAAAGCAGATACGAAAAAACTGCAGGAGCGTGTGTAGGACTATCCTGAACGCGTATCACACCAGACGTAGACCACAAGTGGAAATACATATGTATGTCGCTCCCACCAATATTAAAAGAACTATTAGAGTAATAAGCGTCGTTTTGTACCACTGCATGAAGACATTTACAATATGGTATATGTCCGGCCACTGAACTTCACTTAAGTTGTTAGTACGTCCGTCAAGCCACATATTCACCATTGTCTGAGCCGAGTGCGTGAATTTCAGAATCCCTCCGACTTCAAAGGTCGATTGAAGGTTTCCGCACGACACCGTGCATACGATATGAACGCGTGCCTTAGTGAAACTGAAATATAGGGTGGATTCTGTTCCCTTCTCGTTGCACTTAATCGCAAAACGGTTTTCTTTGCATCTAATTTCTGCTTGCGTTGATTTTGAAGAAGTGCATGTGACTTTCGCCAATGCTTCCTTGGCGCAGTTATAGCATCCATGCAGAACTGCGTTGCTGACCGTGCATACAGCGTTGTCGACCATGATTTCCGTGTCTAGCTTGTCTTGCAAGGTGAGGATCATCTCCGAAGTGGCCATTGTATGGATATTTGCTTGAACCGAACCATCCTTATTTCTGCGAAACGACACCGAAGGTGTGACAACGGAAAGACGATGTTGCAAACTCGTAAACCACTCGGTGATATTCAGTTGTTTACACTTACAGTTGGCCTTTGTCTCTGCAGGGAAGCAAGCGCAGTCCTTTAGAATGTTGCAATTCATCTCGTTCGCTGTTGTTTTGTTTACGCATTGTAGCGCTGGTGTCAAACGCGAGTCTCAGAGCGCGGTATTGATCCCGTCCGTGATGAATGGACTGTTTAGCGTTGGAGTAGGGGGTAACGTGATGGAACTGAGCGTGATTGAGAAAGCACCCCACTTTTTTGGAACATTTGGGATCATGTGCGCCACTAAGGACCGCTTCTTACCTCCTCTCAGCGCATCGAAATGAGAGATCTCCACCATTGCTGCTTCATTCCATCGACTACAATGGAAAATCTCAAAAATGATTTGATGATGGGACTAAGTAAACGCGATAAAATAGACAACCTGAGCTCCAGTAAAAGCAGTCACAACCTGGCCCACCGCAGGATTCAACACAATACGTAGTTCCTGGGTAGCTATTCCCTTCTCTGAGCTCAGGAATCAGACTGGAGCCGTTTATTTCCCCACACTTTCGTCCAGAACAGGATCCTGTGTGCGGGCAGCGTTTACTATCGACGACGTGGTACCTCACATCCCGAGTGAAGAAGTCCGTTGCCTGTTCGCAAGTGAGTACCAACGAATTCCAGGTTACGCGTATTTCATGCAAAGGTGTCGAGTTCTTCATCAGCCTGAAGCAGGCTTCCCTTTTGAAAGGGTTGATCTTCAACACCTCGGATAGCTCTACCTTGCAGATCTGCTTTGAGTCAACCACCGTACAAATCGTTGCATGGTGAGAGAAGATATTGATTTGTTGGCATCCTTGAGCTACCAGAACTGTTATCGCTGCCACTGACGCAAATGCCAGCAGTTCGGTTAGATCTGCTGCCCTTCTTCTTCGCGAGAACGCGAGTCATCTCCAAATCGGTCTTGAAGTGTAGTGTAACGCGTAAAAGAGGCAACGTGCAAGTACTCGAAATGGTTTTCCTATAATTAAGGGGACATACAGGAAGACATAGCAGCCCGTTAATATGAAATAGAGCATTAGTGCGCTAACCCCTATTGCACCCATAGGCCAACACTCTGGGTTGAAAATTAGTGTTGAACACATTGTGCAATCTATGTTGTCACAAAACGGCGCTGGTGGGCAAGTGGTTTCGATCGCTCTTATAGATGAGTTTCCTGAAACTTCCATTGAACGTCATGTTCGTGAAGTACGATTTGAGGTGGAAAGCGTATAATTTCCGTCCCGTGCGGCTTACTATAGGTTTCACAGAAGTCCTCAGAGCAGACTTCGTAGGCCACCCCATCCGGTGAACTCAACTCGACGCCACCTGGAATACATCGGATATGTCGTCCGTCTGTCAGATGAGCCTGAATGGTCGCGATGTTAGCACTAGTGCAACCAACTGTTAGCGTAAGGGTTACCAACGTTAGTAGGAATGCGGAAGTGCTGTCAATCGCTTTGACCCCAACGTGTTCGGCATAGCCTCTCTCTTCCCTCTTCTAGTCCAGAATTTGGCCTCGTTTCCGAGTATGTTCAAAGTTCTTCCTCTGCCGTAGTTTTTGTTTCATCTGAGTTGTCTTCTTCATTGTCTAGTTCCAGGGGAACCAAAAGATTCACTGGTCTTCTTATCTTATGCCTTGATAGGAGTTTCACCACTGCTTCTCTGATGACTCCGTGCTCATTTTCCACCAGGTCGTCTATTCGTCCTAATTTCCAAGTGTGGCGGGGTTGCATCGCGTCACAAATTAGACTATTTTCCATTTTTTAGGAACCTGGCATGAGCCTCTCCTTTTGCTGATTTCACGTTCGTGTTTTTCTCGCAAGGAAGTGAGGTAATGCGTTTGCCATGTCTTCCGGAATTTTTCTGTGAGTCTGCACGAACTTCTTACTGCTTCAACCACCTGCATTTTCGTGCGAAGTACTACTTGCTCTTGGGGGCTCGCATCGGTGGGATCGCTTGATTCAGCATTTTCTCCGTCTAACGGAAATGCCACCTCAAACCCGTTCTGAAGGAAATCGATTGGGCGCAGTACGTGTTCCATGTCCGCTTCGGATTCAACATATAGCAGTGGACGCGTGTTCAACATCCCTTCGATCTCTACAATCAAAGTGGAAAGTTCTTCATACGATGGCATTTACTGCCGAGAGATTTGTATAGAGCTAATTTTACCGATCTAATTAACCGCTCATATACTCCTCCTTGCCATGGCGCGTAGGGAGTTATATACGTCCACGCGATCTCTCTGTTGCAACTTCTTTTGCAAATGCCGGATCATTACGCCAGTTCCTGACACAGTCCGAAAGCACGGTCTCCCCTAACACAAAAGTTGGTGAATTGTCACTCGTAATTGACTCAGGAACACCTCCTCTCGCAAAGAATCTTCGTAGCATTTGCAAGAACGCGACTGTTGATACATCGGAAACTATGTCGAGGTGGATTAGTCTGGTAGCCATGCATGTTATGATGCAACCATAGCACTTCTCCACACCTTCTTGATCAACCGTTGCCTTTAGCGGACCGAAGTAGTCCAACCCAACATGTGCGAATGGTCTAGAACGCGTTACTCTACGTGAGGGGAGATGGCCTTGCTCTGGATACTTATACGGCAAGTTGTTCTGTTTTTGACATACTATGCATGCGCGTATGATTTTGGATACCTGAGCCCGAAGTTTTGGGATCCAGTATTTTTGCCTTACTCTACACATCGTATGGCTTGTACTGAGATGTGATTGACTATGGCTATCTGTAATAATCAACTTGGAAAGCCATGTTTTTTGCAATATAAACATCGGGTACTTGGCTTGCGCTTCCAAGTCGCTTTTGCCTAGTCGTCCTTGACATCGAAGGATTCCGTCATCGTCAGTGTAAAGTTTTAAATGGCGCAAGGAAGCCTGGATTTTCTCAGTTAGGTGAGCAATCTGGTGTTGCTTTACCACCATTTTCCTTGCAACGATCATTTCTTTACCACTGATAGGACCCGAATCAACTTCATCGTTCACCTGTAGGAGTGGTGTAAGCGTTATGACCCTTCCTCTCCTTTGGTTAACGCGGTTGACTGTCTTACGTATAAAGCGTAGAAAGTAAGCTACAACCCTTCTCACACTGTGAAAGTTCTGGAAACGTATCATCTGAAACAGATGATACGTTTCCAGAACTTTCACAGTATTTTTTTGAGGGGTGATGTGACCGAATTTGACCGTTTGTCCCAAGTTCTCCAAAGGGGTCTTAATGCGGTGAATTTCGGCAACTCGATTTCGAATGAATGGTCCCATGTTTAACCGTGATGGAGCTTTTAGCCAACTGAGCGCTATCTCCGAATCCGATAGGATTAACACTTGACGGATGCTTACCACCGAGGTTAACTGTGACAATACCGAGCTAGTAAGTCGCGTCGCTAAAGTTAACGCGTTGAGCTCCAACTTCGGCATCGTTATAGTGGATTTCGAAGAAGGAAGTTTTCCCTTGGCCATTAGCAGCGCTACTGCCGAGGGTTGATGAGGTAAGTACATGCGACTATTGCTTCGCTACTAGCATCCGCGAATAAACTAGCTGGACTTCCAATGATTTCCTTATCAGTGCCCTTGGAATTTTCCTTTGAAATCCGTGAATGTCTTCAATGATCGCTTTCCATTCCTTCACTTGTTCCTCTGGAAGTGGGGCATCCCAAGTTGACTGCTCTTTCCACAAAGATTGCGGAAAAACTTTTGATCTATGTATCAAGGGCAAGATCCACCCATTGGATCGTAAATGGACGCGATGGTACTCGCTACGGTGCGTTTTATCACGCGGTCGTGTTCCTTGATCCTCGTCTTGAGAAGTGTCCCACTGCAAACCTAGAACCTTCGTCACCTTTGCATTTGATTTGTCTACATTTGGGATAGCCTCCATTACTCGTTCATCATTGGATCCAAACTCTCGAAGGTTTATTTTCAACTCGTTGAGCATACCTTTCGCTTTGGAGTACATTTGAATGGCGTCCTCTGACGTGTCTGCCGTTAGCAGCAAATTGTCTACGTATAGATTATCCTTGATCTCATTCACCAACGCGAAGTCCTCCTTATACTGATTCAGGTGGAAATGTGTGGTTGCTGCTAACAAGAACGGTGACGACAGCAAGCCAAACGTTGCACGCGTAAACCTGAACACTCGTAGGTTCGTAGAGTCAGGAGAAAGCTTATGATCACGTAACCATAAGCAACGCCTAGCATCTCGATCCATCTCATGTAGCCTCACTCGAAGGAAGGCTTTTTCCACGTCAGACGTTAAAGCGATACATCCTACTCTAAATCGCAAGAGAAGACCATACAGTTTCGGCAGAATCACAGGCCCTTTGTGAAGTGCTTCGTTCAATGAAGGAGGATTTTTAAAATGCGCCGAAGCATCAAAGACTATGCGCAGTTTAGTTGTCGTTTTCTGCGGGGTTAGTACAGCTTGGGGTGGTATGTAGTGAACTTTACCCCCGACTTTCTCCTTCTCATCAATTACCTCCTCGATTACTTGCATGCTTAGCTGCTCTTTGAACACGTCGTTGTACTTTTCGAGGAGTTCTTTATCTTTTTGAAGCGAGTTCCAGATGCTGATTAGCCTTCGGAACGCTATAGCCCTATTGTCCGGGAGCGGAACAGGTATTTCCTTCCACGGCAGGCGGACATAGTAGCCATCCTCACGTTTTTCTATCGTTTTTATGAAGTGTTCCATCACTTGCTGATGTATCAGCGCTTGGACATTCTCTTCTGACGCCGTAAATTGCTCAGTGCCTTCATGTTCTAGCGTCCAATATCTTTCCCACAGACTTCTCTCCTCAGTGGAGGTTTGCGAGCTTTCGACAGAAAGGGCGTTAACCTGTGTTTCGAGTTTCCAACAGTTCTCCCATTGAGGGAACTGTTGATTCTCTTCCAAGACCTGTGTTATTTGGCGCGTCTGTTGGACTTGACCTGTCAAGAGATGTCCCAGTCGAGTCGGTAGTAGGTGGAGGCCTGATGGGAGCTGGATATGAGGTTGATCTTCTCGAATCAGTTGCCAGAGCTGATCGCATCCAAGTAGGATCAACGGCTTTGTTGTTTCACCCTTTCTTCTTAGTCTGATGGGAAGATTCCGTGATCGAAGAAGTTCAATATCTTCCTGCAGTATGGGAGGAGTTTTAAACGACTTCATCAGCACTTCATGAGAGAGTAATTGCAATGAGTGCGGGTTTCCGTCCTCGTCCCATATGTTCAACAAAATTTGGTTACTCGTGGTTTCTTGCACTTGATCTGTCCCAAAGGTGCAAAGTAGTAGTTTACTGGTTCCTATGATAGGCAACTGCAGTTCGTCAACAAGTGTGTTGTCAATGAACGACAGCTGGGTCCTGTGTCCAGAAAACCGGTATTTTCCTCAGCATTTTCGTTCTAGGGTCCATGACCGTCATGTCCCCTGCTGGCAAAAAGGTTTCGCTGACTTGTTGATCACTTTCCGTTGACTGGAGTTCCACCGTAGTTACTTCCTCGTCATGGATGGTTTGGTGATGTACGGTAGATGCTGATGAACGCGAAGGCTTTGACTTCAATGTTCTTTCTTTAGGCTTCGAAGAAGCTATTTGTTGGTTCGACAATTGCGCTGCCGGTGGCTTTCCACTTGTTGTACCCTTGAAGCAACAGGAAGTGTGATGTGCTCCTTGACATGTGAAACACAGACGTTTTTTGCATTCGGAGGAAGTGTGTTGAGGAGATGCACAGATGTTGCATAGTTTGTGTTCTCTCAAGTACACAAGAATATTTTGCGCGCCATGGAGCAACGCTGTTACAGTAAGATTGCGCGTGGGCTTAAGTGTGCGTGGTCTAGTGGTGGAAACACGCGGTCGACCGCAACAGTATGCTAATATTCAGCCGCTGCGGGTGTTTCGCATCCGTTTTGGAACATACGCGTACTAAGCATCAGAGAATGATGTATTAGCCCTGAAAGTAATCACTCGTGTCTAACTGACTACACATGCAAGGCATGAGAAGATTAAATGTACAGCGTTATCTAACAATAACATGTATGCCATAGTGGTGTGGGTAGTACTCTCACGCGGTTACTCCGTAGAAGGTTTCACGTCTCTAATAAATTGGATATTTTGATTATTCTGCTCAAGTAGCAGTGTCGATCATAGGAAAAGGCGCAAATAGGGTCCGGGGGGGGGGGGGGGGTTCACTCCTTACTCAGTGGTTATACGCCTTGGTAAAAAGGCGCATGTATGTACAGTTACATCATAAATGGCTTACTTCAATTCACTGGGGGTAGAACACACTATTGCTGCAAACAAATCCGGTTTCAAATGGCAAATAGGGCTGTACTACATGGTGACGAACCCCCCCCCCCCCCCCCGAGTTTTCCTAGACCCTAAGTGCGCCTAGGAAAACTTTGTAATAGCTAGTGCTATGAAACTGGTGCATCAATACATTCTCCTAAAAAATGTTGTCACTATCTGAATGTCTGAATGGTCATAAACTCCTAGCTTTCCAACAACTTGTACCTTGTTTTTTTGTTGTGCTAAGAACATACTGTAGTAGAGTTCTGTAGTAGTAACATACTGTAGTAATGTTAGAACCCTTCAAGGAGAATCCGTTTTTTTGGTTACCCTGCATTTGGCTGCAAGCTGTAGCGTGTTTTTAAGTATTGAACTTTAAAGCGAGCACAAATCAGTCGATAAGGCCACACTTTGTTGGAAAATTGTGACAAGCGAAACACGATCAAGCGAGTGTAAAATGCAGAACTCAGAAGAGTGCGTGGGGCTATCTACCACTCATTCGTCATAAACTTCTTATTCCCTTCCGCTTTTATACGAGCTCTTCAGTACGTTTACTGGCAGCAAAGGTATCATCTTCAAACATTGTTTAAGTTTTGAGACGCCCTTTATAAAGAGTTCTGGTTCGGTCATTGTGACAGGGGGTACCTGTCACATTTCACAAGAATGGAGATGGCGGACCGTTGACTGTAGGCCTACCGTCCACTACCTCCATTCTAAACTCACATCACACCCTCTAGTCGTAAAAAACTCCAAAAAATGGTAACCCCTTCACCCCCCCCCCTCAATCCCCCTTCAGAAAGAAATTCAAAAAAGATTTAACCCCCGTGTGCGGACACCACCGCTCCACTTGGACATCGATATCATAGATAGTCAGTGTGGACCCACTGAAACTCGAATACTCAGTGGACGATCACACGGCGCGAGCAAGCGCACACCAAACGCACGCGTTCAAACGGGCGGAACGGTGTTCTTCACACCGCCCGTACGAAGCGACTGAGCAAGAAGCGCGCCGACCACCCATCGAGGACCAGTTGTCCGAGCGCGCAAGAACAAGGGTGGAGGAGGCTCATCTGTTTTGCCATTGCACATGGTGGTTGAGTGGGAAGTTATGGACACGACATATTAGAGGCAACGGTAGGATCCTAATATGTGGGGGCGTGATACTAGCTTCTGCCTACATTATGTTCAGGCTGCCATCAGTTCTTTACATATTAAGTGATCAATGAACAGTATTAATTCGTCTGGACTAAAAGGAGCTTTTAGGAGCGTTAAATTTCAGAAGCTTTAATTCTTCTTCCTTGGATCCCCACACACTAGGATATTCCTATAGTAGCAAGAGTAAGGAAATAAAACTAGACAATTCGCTTCGACACTAAAAGATGAAAGAATTAATGGTTCCATTCTCAGCGTTTTTACCTTACCATTTGTTTAGAATATCAGCCAATATCAGTCGAAGAAAACTAAAAATAATTAGCTTCCTCGTTGGATATTTCCATAATTGGTATAGAAGATCCCCAATAAATCTCCGCACTCAATCAGCTAACCTATAATATTTGGACACATCGCACCTGTCGCGCGCGCGTGTAGCGCAGTCGAAGGAGGCACGACTGTCGCGTGCACCCGATACCAGGTTCCTGGTTCGGATTACTCGCCCAGGCCAACCAAGCCTTCCATCCCTCCGGGGTGGGTGAATTGGTACCAGACCTGTCTGGGAAGGATATAGTGCTGACTTGTTCATCGACTGGCCACCGCAAGTCATTGTATGGCCAAATACGCATTCAAATCGCCTCCACGACATCCCGTAGAAGTAGGATGCGCTGGCGCATTCCAGAAGGGATTAAATAACGCCGTCCTTTATCCTTTATCCTTTTATCGCACCTACATCGCACCTGTTCATATAGCCCTTCAAGGACCACCGTAGGCACTGCCTACGCTGAGGGTCGCTTAGTACTAGGATAGTTGGTAAAGGATTGACTAAGAATTTTAATATTAAAAAAATTTCTCTAAAAATCGTAATGCTGCATATGACTGCTTGGATATGACCGAACCAGATCCTCATAACGTTGCTCTTTATAAAGGGCGTCCCAAAAACTTAAACAATGTTTGAAACGTGATAACTTTGCTGCCAGTAAACGTGAGAAGCTGAAGAGCTCGTATAAAAGCGGAAGGGAATAAGAAGTTTGTGACGAATGAGTGGTAGATAGCCCCACGCACTCTTCTGAGTTCTGCATTTTACACTCGCTTGATCGCGTTTCGCTTGTCACAATTTTCCAACAAAGTGGCCTTATCGACTGATTTGTGCTCGCTTTAAAGTTCAATACTTAAAAACACGCTACAGCTTACAGCCAAATGCAGGGTAACCAAAAAAAAACGGATTCTCCTTGAAAGGTTCTAACATTACTACAGTATGTTTCTACTACAGAACTCTACTACAGTATGTTCTTAGCACAACACATTCTGATTGACTGACATTTCGTATTTCAGTTTTCGATGTCTATTATTCAGCTAGCGAAAAGGGCACAAGCCATTATTAGGACAGCCATTGGTGGAGATATGCAATATTCTTGTGCATAGTAATTTGCATCAATGTGCATCAATGTAGGATAAATGATAAATGACAATGCTCAACTCTCTTATCAGAGTACTTGCCAGGCTGTGGATCGCGCGCGCGAGACAGGTGAGTCATAAAAGCGGCATGGTAGCGCACTGCAGTCGCCGGTATCAAATACTTGGGACCCGAGTTAAGCATTCTAACGATAGAATGATATCAGCGCTAAAACAAAGCTGCCAGTCGCGGAAGAACCACGTGATAGTAACCTTTACGTGAAGTGGGTTCTGAGCGATATTCTCTATCAGGGGGGGGGGGGGGATGAGCGACCACATCAACAAACCGTGAGAAAGTCAATATTGAACAATTACATTACACCTTGTCAGTTGATTTGTTCATCGTACGCTTATCATAACCACTACTAACGATGAGGGATTATTTCTATTCTGACCAGAAGTGATAGCAACGTTGATGTCATTTGACATAGCCATCATTAGATGGATTTCCTGAGGGTCGCACGGTCCCACAACGACCGCCTGTATAAAGCATAAAAATTCGTTTCCGCGAGAAATTCGCCGCTACTTCGGCAAGTTTAGTTGCGAGTGTCGACTTGCATGTTTTGCATGGGCGACAAAGCGTGGTAACGTAGCAAGATTGTCTTGTGTAGGTAAGACCTTTGTCAATATTGCTGACAATATTGAATTAATGTTTTTAATTTTTAAACTTTAAAAGAAGCAAAAATCAATCGAAACAGCCACTTTGTAAGCTATTTTACCTGTTGCTGTTAAACATTGTTAGTTATCTTGAGGTTTTTTATCTCACAGCCCAGTTGGGCTCCTCTTTTCAACCAGTGGTCGACCGTCGGTGACGGTATCTCTTAAGTATTATATATACGTCCTTACTTTAACAATGCATACTTATATAACTTTATTTTAACCCAATAATTGTCAACTTCAACTCTAACTCATTTTCATTGTAACAATAACTCTAAAACGTTCTTGTATTGATGACTAACTTTCGCCCTCATGAAATCAGCTAGCGTTCTCTTCCTTTTGGGAGAAATGGGACCAACTGGTGGACTCATATTTTCCGACGTGGTTGGATGTTCGACACGTGGCATAACAGTAGAGCCCTATAAATATTATTATCACGTGAGCATCATATTAGTATTGTGTGTACAATATACATCATGCTTCTCGGTTGCAACGGTTGATGAAACGGTGATTCCTCGTAGGACCAAACTTCCATACACAAGTAGGCCGTTCTGTAGTTTACAATGTTTAGGTCAGTCACAATTTTTTGCTCACCTTACTTTGATATCGTTTCTCTCTTACGGGGATAATAGCTCTTCAAGGGAGCTTCCGTTCCATTGGCTCATATCGATATTCAATTTTATGGCCGCGGTGGTCGGTTTCATGGGCTATAATAATAGTTTATAAACGCATGTAACTTGTAAGTTTTCTGCTCAATACATTTACCTGTTCCCCTCCTATACGCATAAGTCCCTTAACGATTGAAGCGTCCACTGGGACACCTGCCTTCTGACTTGCTTCACGTAGCCTTTTACGTATATACAACCTAAAAAGTAGGCTTTTATTCATTCTCTTATTTCTCTTCAATTGTTTACTCACCCTAACGACTCTTGTTCTTGTAGCAGCTTGGTCTTCTCGCGGGATATGCGTATCTCCTTGTTGTTAGCCTTATTGTAGGCATCAAGATTCCTCCTACCATTCTTCTTGAAAAATTTCCAGAAGTCATAAGATACCCGCGCCTTAATACCGGTATACTTTTCACACTTTATATTGTCCTATGATTCCACATACCCTGATTGCTGGACCGGAATTGAACACAGCTTGAACTGGCCATGAGAATGGAGCAGGTCTTTCAGCAGGATATCTTTAATGGTTATCGGTCTATGGTTATAGGTGGCTTTCACCTAATCCTCACCCTACTATCTTTGTTGCGAAGTCCTGCAGCACCTGATCGAATCCTGTCTTCTTGGGAACACTCAATCAGGTGATCTGGACCCAGTCGATGAGCACTTTTCTGCTGATGTGCTCCTGAGAAACAGGATCTTGGAGATGGGACATAATCTGCAATATATCTAAGTCCATACTATAATATTCCTCAAGGCTAGATTATAGCATAGACACCTTCTTATGATATGCGACGTTCATATAACTTTTTTTAAAGGTAAGAGGCTGGAATAAGAAATGATATGTGACACAATTAGACAAATACTGCCCATACACTAGAGCTGGTTTATATACTGGTTTTGCCGCCTCCTCGTTGGTCAGCCTATAACATGTGCGCCGTTTCCATGTGGGATCCACCAGTGTTTCTATCTACACTTTTGACCAATAACATTATTACAACTTAATTTTATTTTACATGCAACATTTGAGGTCAACTGTTGTCTTCCTTTGTTTACCTTACTATACTTCTATCCTTTATTTTTCTTTCCCTCGCCCTTTTTTCTACCCTTTTGCTTTTATCCTTACTTTTCTTGCAATTCTCCATGCCGTGCCATTCATTGATAAGAGGGCTATACCTCTTGTTCTCAAAAAATAGGGGCTTTTTTGATGGGGTTTATACAAGTGGGGGTGGGCAACGGGGGTTAGCTCCCACTCCTCCAAAAAAGCCAAAATCACCTTTGCCACCTTAACATCTTCACGCCTTTATAATAGGGCTAGCCACTGCCCTGCAGCAGTCCGCAAAGTTACCCCCTCTGCTTATGCTTTGGACCGGT
This sequence comes from Heligmosomoides polygyrus bakeri, assembly GCA_947359475.1. Taxonomy (NCBI): domain Eukaryota; kingdom Metazoa; phylum Nematoda; class Chromadorea; order Rhabditida; family Heligmosomidae; genus Heligmosomoides; species Heligmosomoides polygyrus. Next base: position 33,667,894 of record OX375869.1, read on the forward strand.
CATAACCTTAGATTTTGGTCTGCTAACAACAGTTTCAACACACAACTTACTGCTAATTATTACACATTCAACCATATCTTTAAAAGTAAGGTAAACAATTGTTATACGTTGTTAGATGTTGGTAATAATAAACACTTTGAAGAGTGTAAACAATCATGTGATATTTGTAGAATGGCTGACAAAAATCAATATGTAATTAGTAAATCTACTAAACTCAAAATATACACATGTATTACTGATAATACAAACTGTAGAAATGATAACGTCGTATATTGCATAACATGCAACCAGTGTGGCATACATAATGTGGGCCTTACCACTAGAACTCTAAATACAAGAATAAAAGAACATCTTTATCATATAAACAAATTTGACGTTATCAATTATCTTTACAACCATTTTAATCACACATGCACAGATAAAAGTATTAAAGTTACGATATTAGACAACTTACCTAGTAATACAGATAAAAAGTTCTAGAAGACAAGGAAGCATTCTGGGTCAGGCTACTAAACACAGCTTATCCATTTGGATTGAATGATAACGTTAAAGGGTATGGTAACATCTCCAATTTGGAAGACCCCTTTAAATAATCACCCATATTTCAGCATATCAGTAGTTAGGAAGAACAGAAAGCGTAATTTTGGAAAGAAACACAATAACGGAAATAAACCAGACTTTAACAAGGTCGTATAAGACATTAAGCAATATGGTCAAGTAAATGAGATGTGTAGATATATCTGACCTCTCAAAAAGAATGTTATAAATAACGCTTTGTCATTGTAATACCGCCTCTGAAATTTTAGATAAAGTCTCGGTTTTACAACTAAAAGGCATCCTGTGTAATTATTATCATAGAAAGAACAATATGAATCTCAACAATAAAAATTTCTACACAATTTCTACTCGTTACATACATAAGACACTGGATTGCATGAATCTAAACCGGATAATTAACAGCTCAAAGATTAAACGAATTATTAATGCTGAGGCATACACAAGGTGTAATGTAGTGTACACATACATCAACCCAATCTCACAGTATATTTGTAACTATAGCAACCCACTCAAGAGTCTAACCATTAACAGATTAAAAAACACTTTGGAAAGGGCTTGTATATGTACAGCTCAGGAATACAAAAAATACATTGCTAAAGATGCTAACATGTTATCACAGGTAATTTAAATCTTATTCAGGACAAAGGGCACGTACTATAATGTCCAAAGGTACCAAACTTCGAACTTCACACACTTCCTATAGGACAGACGTAGACAATTGGATTGTAGAGACAATAACAACGGTAGTTATTAAAATGAAATGGCTATACAAGCTCGATATGAGTAAGGCTGTTAGTATTTACCATCATCTTACTGAATTGTTACATAAAAGATTATGAGCAATATTAAATAAAACTGGGTTAGAATCAGAAGAACAGACTTTCACGTTTGATAAGGAATATCTTGAATATATTCAAAAACGTATTGTTATTTGTCCACTAGATAAGGCAGGTAATAACTATGGTATTGTCTGTAAAAAATGGTATGTTGCGGTTATCTTAGAAGAGATGGGTATTGATAGGGAGCTAGAGGTTGGAACGATAGATACTAATGAAACATATGAAGCATATAATGGTAACAAGGAAGCAATAATAGAATACTATAAGGCTATGTGTAGCAATAACAACTTCATGGATAGAAATATGAGTATCCCTTATATTTATTGCCTACCCAAACTACATAAAAACCCCGTTAAATTCAGATTTATTACTGGTGCTTATAACAGTTCGGTCAAAGCTATAGCACTGGAATTGAATAGAATATTTCGATTTGTTAAGACACATTTTAAAAGGTACAACAATTCCGTTAAGGCTAGGAAGTTCAACACATACTGGTCTATTGATGACATTAACATCAGTGAAAAGATTTGTGGTATTCGGGGTTATGGTTTGAGAATTTTCTCTGCAGACTTTAGCGATATGTTTACGTGCATTCCACACAACAGAATTATCAAAAACATTGAAGAGGTCATCAAAATTTGTTATGGAAATTCTGGAAACAAAAAATATTTGGCTGTTCATACAAAGTACATGATAAGACCTTTATACGGATACGTGCAAATACGATAACTACAGGTATTATACTAAGGAAGATCTACTATACTGGGTCCACTTCCTGCTGAATAACAGCTGCCAATTCTCCAATATGATTTTCAAACAAAAAATAGGTGTGCCTCAAGGAGGTTATTTTAGCCCTTTAATGGCAGATTTAACTATGTCATACTTTGAGTATATATATTCAACTAAAAATATAATGCATAACAAGATATTCCATCCATTTAGATATATGGATGACCTACTTATCATACACAACATGGAGACTCTAGAGGTTACAAACATTTTGGATAAAGTTTATGAGGAAATTCTTAAGATTGAAATCACAAATGATAATGATAAGAAATGTCATTACTTGTATCTCAGCATATGGATTGAAAACGACAAGATATACACTGAAATGTATAATGAAACTGACAACTTCAGCTTCAAGGTTATTAGATTTCCAGCAGATGATAATATCAAAAGAGCTACTATTCACACGGAGATATTAAGACCTGCTCATACATGTAGTCAATTATGTGAGTTCATTAACAGAATGGTGCAGTTACGATCCCTGTTGGTTGATAGTGGATACAGTAAGGACTATTTTAACAGGTCCCTGCTTGAGTGCATTAATGAGAATCCTACTATATATAAAGCAGCAAGCGTGTGTGTGTGTGTGCGTGTGTGCATGTGTGCGTGTGTCACACTGTCCGTCCGTCACACCTGAGTTGGGGCGCGGCAGCCGAACACGTCGGCAACCGTGCATGGCGAGCCGTATACGTGCCGAACACGTCGGCGGTACAAAACTTCAGGCCAGGGGGTAATCGAGGTCGCTAAACACGAATCTGAAGTCGACCAATCGATACCGATCGGTATTATCGATTTTTTGAGGATGGCGTTCAAGTGGCGCGAAACTTCGGCCTTGGGGGTAATCGAGGTCGCTGAACACGAATCTAAAGTCGACCAATCGATATCGATCGATATTATCGATTTTTTGAGGATCACGTTGAGGAAGATCAGCCGATCCATCTCGATTATCATGATGGTCAGAAGGCCTAGGGAAGAATAGGAAACCCGTAGCGGCCATGGCGTCCTATTCTCGGGGTTTGGGGGCGAAGCCCCAACCAGTCGTAGGCGGCCGCTAGGCCGCCGAACGACTGGTAACTTTATAAAATATAAATGCTGTCTTAATCCCCAAAGTGGATATAGAGAATTGTTCAGAAGATGTAGTTAAGCTAGTGCTTGTTCCTAGTATTCTACAAGACCTTAGACTTCAGAGCCGTTGTTCTCGGCTCCTCCTTATATGGGCGCCTATGGGGTGTGCGGCGTATTTGCGGCGCGTCCTATGTCTAGAACAATATATGCCAATAGAGCGAACAGGTTGCGCGCGCTTATCGCGGATTGATTGCGTTCTAGAATGTTCTCATCAGGCATATATATGTTCTCCTGAGATAAGGAAGCTCAGTTTCTACCAAGGTGGCCGTCCTTTTCGTTCGTTTGCCCTTTAGAGCCTTTTCTTAGCTGTTTGACGTGCGTTCCAGTCGGTTTTTTTGCGTATCAGTATCGTGATTTGCTCGCGTCGGCCCGTTCTGTGGTGTACTCGTCACGTTTGTTTCGTATTCGACCCCTTCGCGTCCATCGGAAAGTTCCGTCCTTAGCCGTAGATCCTTATAGGTGCTATGATCTTAATTTTTCACGGAGGTTCTGTGCATTTATTGTGAGATCGTCTACATTTTATGGACTTATATCCCATTACACGTTAGTTTTGTATTTTTTTATTTTTTTTAAATTCATTTAAGGCCTCCTTCCTCATTTTGAAGATTCCCGGGGAAGTTTACTGTTTCTTTATAGTGTGCTCGTCTGAGGGTTAGGAACGAAACGTGCATATTAGTTCCATAACCTTGTTTCTTCTTCATTTTAATACATTGTTGTTTTTTACTTTATTATAAACAGTACTCACCTCTTTTTTTTGGAACACCTTGTATAATGAACCTGTATAAACCAGAACGATTTCTAAACAATGAAAGACGATGGAGAGGAGCACTCAAATTTTCTCTGTTGGAATATACGCGTTGAAAGGAGTTGCATGCGAACGTGGACTGCTAAGGAGAAAGAATAAAGATTTCAATCCTTGGCAAGGAAATGAGCAGCAACTGATCAAGAACTAGGTGATCAGGTTTTGCGTTTGCATTTCCCTCTGCATTGTTGCACTTCCTTCGATCAATGGCATTTCTGGCGTGCTCATAGTCCGCGACGGCAGCGACGGAGTCGCTCGTGCGATGCATATAAATCGATTAGTGCCAATCAGCAATCACCCAGCGAGAATCGATACGTCTTCTTTGCTCGGGCGACCAGTCACTCCTGTTGCTCCCCCTCGCGGACTATGAACACGCCCTTAGGTCCGTTCTTCACACAGCATCAATTCCTCAGAAGTCCTCAAAACATGAATGTCTTTAGTTTGATTCCGGGAGTATCTGCTGTTGATTTTCGAGTGTTCGACGGTTGCCCGTGCTTAACAATTACGAGGAAACCCTGAGCAAAACGGTGATTAGTTCACCACGGACCCAAAATCGCTCATTACCTGAACTCTACTACAGTATGTTCTTAGCACAACACATTCTGATTGACTGACATTTCGTATTTCAGTTTTCGATGTCTATTATTCAGCTAGCGAAAAGGGCACAAGCCATCATTAGGACAGCCATTGGTGGAGATGTGCAATATTCTTGTGCATAGTAATTTGCATCAATGTGCATCAATGTAGGATAAATGATAAATGACAATGCTCAACTCTCTTATCAGAGTACTTGCCAGGCTGTGGATCGCGCGCGCGAGACAGGTGAGTCATAAAAGCGGCATGGTAGCGCACTGCAGTCGCCGGTATCAAATACTTGGGACCCGAGTTAAGCATTCTAACGATAGAATGATATCAGCGCTAAAACAAAGCTGCCAGTCGCGGAAGAACCACGTGATAGTAACCTTTACGTGAAGTGGGTTCTGAGCGATATTCTCTATCAGGGGGGGGGGGATGAGCGACCACATCAACAAACCGTGAGAAAGTCAATATTGACAATTACATTACACCTTGTCAGCTGATTTGTTCATCGTACGCTTATCATAACCACTACTAACGATGAGGGATTATTTCTATTCTGACCAGAAGTGATAGCAACGTTGATGTCATTTGACATAGCCATCATTAGATGGATTTCCTGAGGGTCGCACGGTCCCACAACGACCGCCTGTATACAGCATAAAAATTCGTTTCCGCGAGAAATTCGCCGCTACTTCGGCAAGTTTAGTTGCGAGTGTCGACTTGCATGTTTTGCATGGGCGACAAAGCGCGGTAACGTAGCAAGATTGTCTTGTGTAGGTAAGACCTTTGTCAATATTGCTGACAATATTGAATTAATGTTTTTAATTTTTAAACTTTAAAAGAAGCAAAAATCAATCGAAACAGCCACTTTGTAAAGAAATTATAACAAGCATTCAAGCGAACACAATCGAGTGCAAAATGCAAGAATTCAAACGAGTGTATGGCATATTGCATGCTGCTCATATGTCATAAATTTTTTATTTTCTTAAGCTTTCATACGAGCCTTTACTTTCCCCAGTAACTTTACTGTGAGCAACGTTATCACCTTTCAAACAGTGCATACATTTTTCGAGATACTCTGTATATTCAACATAATGATTTATGAACGTTTAGCACCAGTGATACACAGGCACAAAGTGCATGAAGCAGGAGTGGACACAACACGGACCGCGTTCTGGACTCATGGGTCCTTCGAGGTATAGTCCGAAGCTCTATACCCCGAGGTTTCCCTCGGGTATAGAACTTGAATCGGCACGTGATTCGAGAAGCCGGCACAAGAGTCCAGAACGCAGTCTGCACTGTACCCACTCCTGCTGCATGAACTTTGCGCCTGTGTTTCAGTGGTGTTGTACGGTATAGTACATAATTCCGTTGAATACCTTTTCCATTGCATTTTTGTAAGTAATAAACAATTCGCAACGAAATTACTATCCTCAGCATACAGCTGGAAAATGTGCAGAAAACGCCTGGAAACTGTGTGGGTGTCAGGATCCTTCAAATCTCAACTGGACTGTTGAAATTGCAAAAGTACCACAACGCATAAGAACCGAACCTCTCACCACCCTCGCATGACACAACGCCGCTATCCACTTCGCCTCGAGCCGCTTTCCGCAGAAAAAACTCGTCCACTGCTGAATTCGTCGCTACTTAGAGGTAGGTTTGGTCGCGAGTCACAATGAATTAATAAAACATCAACTGACTATGCGTTTTTATGTTTTTTCGGCCCTCTTCTCGAAGTATTTCGGCGACCGCAAAGCTTAATAAGCGCAAAAATAATCGACGAAAAACAATGAAGAAGCTTATGAACGGGCAGAAAGGTTAGGGAGAAGAATACCAACCAATGGTAACGCCGAGTTATCCGCCAAGAATTGAACGAGTTTTTCCACCGCGCGTCTAATTTGCCACAGGTAGCGACTTGTTTTCCGGAGCGGGGTTGGACGAGTTCTCGCACCGTATGGAGGCCATCGTCGCGGGACTCAAGTGCTTCAACCAATCGCCAAAGATCCAGCAAGCGCTTACCAACCTTCATTTCGCTGGTGAGTACTGTTCGATATCACCCACGCGCAATTCTTACTGATATGCTCTTGTACTCAGCAGCAATATATGGAAGTTGCATTGAAGAAGGAGACCAATGCTAGGAATGGGCGGTAGCTACAAGAGATGAAATAGAGGACCACCATTTTTTCTAAAGACACAGTCATGATGATCGCAAGATCCACTCTTCAAATGTTTGCATCGTTGAGATGGGCATGAACTTCTCTTTTTTTCTTCAACTAGAGAAGCGTCTATGCTCCCATGATATGTTATATTTGTTTTGAGGAACTCTCTGCCATACACCTGTCCAGATTGCTTTACTGATGGTGAAAATCCCATTTAAGTGGAGTTGTCCAGTAGATGGTTGAACGATTTTCTTAATCTGCCATAACGATCTATGGCGCTATGGTAGTTGGGGGTAGCTATATAGTACAGAGCGCCGTAAATTAAAAGACGTGGTCTAATGTGTACCGGGATTCAGAAGACGTGTAAAACACATCGTCGAACTTGCTTTGGAATTCAGAGCACGTATCGCAGACGTCGCCCAAGTGCGTCAGGATTCCGGAGACGTGCCGCAGACGTCCAACTTGCGTAGGGATTCAGAAGAGCAAGAAGGGACCAGTAAGGAGAGCGGAGGTAGCAAAGGGTGTCCAGTGAAGAGGGACCATTGAAGGAATACCCGTTAAGGGAAGGAGTGAACGGGGACAAATAAAAGGGAGACAAATAAAGGGTATCAAGAAGGGAGGACCACTGAAAGGGAACCAGTAAAGGGACCAGTAAAGAAGCCGATAAAGGTACCAGTATTTTCTCTCAATATCGTCCAACGTGTGTCGTATTTCAGAGACGTTCCAAGGACGTCGAGCCACGTGTGCCGGGATACAGAAGACGTGTCACTGAAGTCGTGCCGTGTGTCGCGGTGCAGAATACCTGTTATAGACGTCGTTGCACGTGTGTCGCGGTGCAGAATACCTGTTATAGGCGTCGCTGCAACGTCATGACACGTGCGTCGGTATTCGGCAAATGTGTCACAGACGTTTTGAAACATGTGTTCGCATTTGAAGACGTGACACAGACGTCGTATAACGTGCGTTCAGATCCAGAAGACTGCCACAGATCACACTTTGCACAGCATGCGTAGGATATTCAGAAGATCTTTTTAAAGGCTTCTTGCAAAGGGCGTGCGCATGTTTCACTCTCACTACTTCGTTTCTCTGTCGTACATGGGAAATATGGTGTTGGAGGCGGAAGGGAAAGGCAGGAGCGAGGAAGGGAGAATGACTACAGAATCGGAGGACAGTTATTGCCGTCGGACAGCAAACGATATCGACCGGCCGACCGATACCAATTGATTTTATTTGTTTATGCAGACTAAGCAGTTCGGATACGGACTCTAACAACCTGATTCTAGCCACATAGAGAACGGATACTTTGAAGAATGAATCGCTACATATACAGAGTGGATAGGCTTCATAAGAGCAGCTTTCAAAAATTTTGCCCTACTATATTCCGCTATACTGTGCTGTTTAGTAAACCGTTTTTTATGTAACGGAAGTTAGAAGTCCTAAAGAAGAAAGGTATTCTCGCAGGTTTGGGGGCCAAGCCCCATCCAGAAGTTTGGCGGCCGCTGAGTTGGTAGAAGAAATCGTTTTCTTTTTAAAAATATCTGCCAAATTATCATTTAACTTCATCACAGGCCCTGCCGAGTCCTATGGGGAGGGTGAGGTAGTGTTCTCTAGAAAACAATTTCTGTTGAAGCAGCCAAATCATTTACTCTTGAAAATAATTGTTAATACATATATTTTAACTTCATCGCAGTCCTTGTCACGGTCCTGGTGGGGGGGGGGGGGAGCGTTGTCCGAAAAACTATTTCTGTTGGAGCAAACAAAAGGTCAAATCGCAGGATATCGACCAACTAGTCCGCCACAGTACTGCCTCAAACTGGCTTGGTAGAGGGAGTCTCTTACTCTTTAAAATGTCTGTTAAGGTATCGCTTAACTTCATCACTGTTAAGCGCTTTGTTGGCAAACGAATTCTTCAATCTATTTGTCGTGAGGTGGGAGGGGCGTTGTACGGAAATCCCTTTCTGTTGAAGAAAACAGAAGATCGAGTCGCAGGATACCGAAGGAGTCCGCACACAAAATTGAGCACACACCACCTCATCCCTCATTAGCTGTGCTCTACTTAGAGAAGCTTTTTGGACTTTTTCCTACCGTGAGCTTCTTCGAGGATCAGTACTTTGATACCTAGCACTTGGTTCCTCTTACGTCTGCCAAGAAGCGCCTGAAGCATCCCTTGAGGGTAGCCAATGTAGGTGCGAAGGACAGTAAGAGGTGCGAGGCGCGGCACAGGTCACGAGATCTGTTGAGCGTAGAGGACCAGCAAGCAATTACTCCGATACGCGGGACCAACGTCTAAAAGAGGGACGAATATGACACCGTGAATAACTCTAGAGCGAAAAGGGCACCCTGTCGAATGATCAGAACACCAAGAGTCGAAAATTTCTAAAATAAGAAAATTGCACGCTTACACCTAAATTAGAAATTTATTTATTTATTTATTTATTTATTTATGCCAATTTAAACCACATGATGCAATAAGGTAGGGAATACATAAGGGGAACCAGATAAATCGGCTACAAAAAAAACAACGAAAAAAAGAAGAGAGGAAAGAAGGAAGAAGGAGAAGTTAGGGGAAGAGAGCACATTTTGTGAAAAAGTGAGCAAGGTGCAGGAGAAAAAAAAGAGTGCTTTACTAGCGCACAAACCGCGCAAGTAGATATGTAAACTTTCCGTTCTGAATACTAAAGTAGTAAAGGCAGAGCGGTCGAAAAAAGGAACACAGTGCAGAGCAGGGGCTTACGATACTACAACCATAGGTACTAAACTAGCTGCAACCTGTGTGGGGTGGACCCTATTAATGCTGGCATATGAAAGACGGTACGCACCCCAAAAGATTGCCCTGATGGGAGGTCATAAGCCAACCTACCTGCAAATGCAGAGGAATATATTGGTTCGCTGCTTTCAGGGTAGAGCCTCGAGTTTAGGAAGAGACACGACCTCCTCCGTCGGCTTGCACTTGGCATTGTTGCTTAAAAATATCGTGGTTCCACTTAAAAGGTGAACCTATAATAAATGGGACCAATACAGCAGACCTCGTCACAAGGTAAAGTCTTCTGCATAATTTTGCTTATCAAAAGGGATCTATGCAGTCAAATATGCACAGAACCCTCAGTGAAATGGCAAACGAATGCAGTGGATGTGCAGAAGCGATAATGAAAGCTTTCACAAAAGGATATTTTGCTTTTAGAAAGCGGTTTCTAACATACCGTCAATGGTTCATACATTGGCGTCTGCGTTAGTAGTCGATGTAATATAATAGCAGGATAGTAGTCGTAGTAGTAGCTGCAGAGCTAGTTAAACTTTCAGCAGCATTAGTTGCAGGAGGGAAGGAAATGTTCCACTTGGCGACGTCTAACTAATGTACTTCAGTGTGTGCTGCCAACTTGTCCAAAGTGGGTGGAGCAAAAGGGGCGGAGGCTGGATCTCAGCGGGCGTGCCCTCGCTTGTGTGAAAACCGGGCTCTCCCCGTTCAAACGCGCTTGCTCTTGCTTTTCGAGCGCGTGTGCTTGGAGAGCGCTTCACAACATGATGCTTAACGAACAGCAAGTGATGCTTCTAGGAGCACAACAGCTTCGTGCCCCTAGAAGCACTAAGCTATCCTGCTCCTAGAAGCACAATAGCGTCACATGCTGCTCTGGTCGTAGCACGCGCTGCTTGCGTATACCTCTGGAATCATTTCGTTGCAGCGGGCTTTCTGCAGCTACGCAATAGCGGCAGCTGGGCTGCCAGCGCCACGTGGTGCTGTCGTGCTTTTGAAATGCGAATTTATATCCCTCCTGAAAACACAATAGCAGCTGCTGCTATTGTCCTTCCAAATCCTGCTATTGTACTCCTACCCCGCCCCTCCGCTGCACAATTGCACCACGTGCTCCTGTAGCGGCTGTCAGCTTCGAGCACGTGAAGCAGGAGTGTGAGTCACCGTTCGTAGGCCATTCGTTCTCCTATCATGAACGGTTACTAACTAAATTTTGTCTGTATAATGTCATAAATGGAATTCTGCTCAGGAATCAAATGAAAAACTCTTGGAGCTGAAGTCGCTGGCAGACATCGTATCAAACCCTTTTTGAACAAAAAGCAAAGAATCTTTCGTTCATAACTCACTTCAGGGATTGTTAAATATACTGAGTCTAAATTGTTTTTGTTTATAACTCTGTTTGATAATCTCACTATGTCTCTGATTTTAATGCTTCAGTAATAGCGGTATATATAGTTCCAGAGCAAAGCATTTTCGTTATACTATATACGCATTTTCTAACCTTTCCAGGCTTTGTTTGTTTTCTAGTTACATATACTCATACATAGAAACATATAAGTGCACATATAAGTGTGCATGTATATACTACTTATATTTGCGCTAGTAGAGGTTTAGGGTCAGAAAACATTTCACAGTTTCTCAAGTTTTTCTGTTTTTCTCCTATCAAGTAGCAGATCAAATGGGAAAGTTTTGCAGGACTGGTCGAAGCTGACATTCTTTCGAGTGACAACATAAATGAAGGACGGCGATGCCAGTTATTGGGCCCCCGTCTTCGGCTTCTTCACGCCATCGATCTCGTCTGCTACCTGTCCATTTCGTCCAAGAACTTGTGCAAGAGCTCAAGAGGTTGCATTAATAGTATAGGAGATAAATTATTCAGCAATTTGGTGTTGGTTGCCCTGACAGCAGTTTAGCTTAACAATAACTCCTAATCCGCACGGCTTTGGTACTTTATGAGCTCCACAAACCACAACAAACTGGTGCATGGACGACAGGGTGCAGGTCAGTTTAATAGCCGTTTCAGTTAAGACAAGCTATCAAGATCCTCAATATGTCTTCGCACTTGGGAACCTTAATGCCGTTAGTCAGCACCTTTGCTAATAAATTGGATCGCATAGTCTCCAATTTAAAAAGTGAGAAGTTAGAACTAGCAGTCTTAGAAGAGCAGGCACCCTAAGAGGAAAAGCAATAGCTACGGTGTCTCCGAAGGTAGAAAAAACCCTGACAGAGTGCCAACAAATCTTGACAAAATGGACAATAAGGGAGCTAAGAAAACCGAAGATTACGAGATCTATATCGCTAAGGCGGAAGCGGAAGCGTGGTTTCGGCTCTTGACCTCTCCGTACTCCTAGAAGTTCGACTCCGGGCGCTGAATGGTAGCACATCAGTTGGAAATAATAGCACAGCGGCGAGTCAACCACAAACAAAGCCGACTGCCATGGATTTTCATTCCGACTTTCAGGGGAAGCCCATGGGAATGGGATAATTTATCGGAACTGTGTAAAAACAATAATCATACGCGATTACTTCTGGAAATGGTAAATACAATTACCTTCTAAGAGCATTAAGAGGCGAAGCTAGGGTAATCAGGAAGTTTCAAGTGACGAAGGAATACTGCTACTCCAAGGCAGTAGACTTTTTGTTCAATAAGTACAACAATAAGAAACTTCTTGTAAACCACTTGGTTGAGAAACTAGATTCCTGCGGGGATATACGCTCTTCTCCGGAGCAAGTGCAGGTAATAGTGACCTAACTAAAGGAAAAGGGAGAAGAAGTCAATAGCTCCCGGCTAATTAAAGAGGTCCTGGCAAAATTTCCGGACTTTGTGAATAAAAAACTGATAACAAGATAGCAAAGGCAGCAAACGGATGATGCTCTCAATATGGAAATCCTTTTCACATATTGAACGAAATCCTCCGTACAGAAGAAATGGTCTTACATTTAGCCATGAGAATAGCACGACCCATCGGAAAAGCTGGACGATACAAAAATCGCACTCTTGACGATCATTGACAAGGAGCTTCATGTATTATAGGGAAGATCACATCCCCGAAAGGTGCAAAAAATACCCCACGCCTTAGGAACGATCGTCTATATCCGAGAAAGGAGGTTATGCCTGATATGTGCCTCGGCAAAACATACACAGCCAGCTGTAATGGTCGACCAGGCTTTATATGCAAGGGACCTCGTCATTTTTCCTGGTGTTTAAAAGGGTTAGCAATCAAGTCATCTGCTCAGAGACAGCGGATCGATCTGCCGTCTGGAAGAACAAAGAGAAAGGAGGATGTTGGACCGAAGGAAGGAAAGGCACCAACTAAGGAGGCATTACGAACTTTCAAGAGCGCCCCAACGAAAGTTCGGACAGATGCTATTATTTCCACGGAAGAAAACAACAAACAAACAGAAGGTTGAAGCGCAACCTTAATCAGTTCTGAGCTCGCAAGCATCCTATCGACCATCCTACCAACGTGGGAGGTTACGGTTCTCGACCCCGATACGAAATCACTCACGAAGGTCGATGTATTGCAACATATGGGAGCAGAAATTTCGTTTGTGAACAGTGCCTTTGCGGAGAAGCTCAACTTGCCTCTGCTAGAAGAGAAGCATATTAGGCTGCGTACTTTTGGATGAAAGAAAGCTAACGAGAAGAAGTGTAAATTGGCCAATATTGATGTGTGGGATAAGGATGGAACGCTACATTCACAAGAACTGTTAACAAACGAGGTTTTGACGACTGCCTTCACCTCTCCAAAGATATCGAATGAGGACCTGAGCTATGTGCGCTCACTAGATCTGTCAGTATCACTCGCTAAGAGTAGTGTAGGTTATTAAACCAAAAATCTTACTAGGCTGTGACCAGCTCTGGTCTTTCTTTCGGAGTGACGTTGCATCAATCGCGCTTCCATTTGGTCTCCATTTACTACCTACAAAACTGGGTCACTTGGTATCAGGAAAAGCCAAGAATACGGAAGTTCAAGCTCAGCAAGTCTCCCAATGTAAGCAAGAGGAATGGCTGCGGTGGGAAAAATGTTGGTCGATGAATATCATACAAGTCAGCACCGCCAGTGCTACTGATTCAGAGGTCACGGCTGATGAGCAAGAACAGCGGGAGAACTTTTGGACTTTGGATGCCGCGGAAACGGATGAGTTTGCAGGCACCGAAAAGGAAGCAAAAGAATCTATGGACAGGGAAGTCTGGCTAAAGTTCAAGGAATCAATACAAAAGAGAGAGGATAGATATTACGTCCTTTCTTGGAAGCACCAACATCCAACCCTGCCGTACAATCGAGCAATAGTATATAGGCGTCTGGTTAACGTTTGGAACACAGTGAGCAAGAACAGAGAACTTTTAGAACAGTATAATAACACCTTTAAAGACCAATTACGACAAGGTGTTATCAAAAATGTAAAGGGGAAGAGAGAATATTCTACACCAGTCGGTATTGACCCTGCACAATAACACTACAAAGTTACGCATAGTATTCGATGCCAAGAAGAAGATCGCGACGCTACGCGGTGCTTATGGTTGAAAGATCATAAGCTGCCTCCGACTCCTAGCAATATACAGGTATTCAGGGTCACAAGAGTAACTTTCGACCTCAAGTCATCGCCATTTCTTTTGGCTGCAGCTACCCAATATCACTTGGATAACTACGAAGGCGAAGCTTCACTTGTGCAAGGCATCAGTCGGAATCTTTATGTCGACAATCTGGTACTGACGACAAATACGTTGGAGGAAGCCCAGCGGGAGTATGCAAATGTTCCAAGACCTAAAAATGAACCTAAGTGAGCTTTCTTCAAACAATAACCTCCTGAGGAAGAGATAAAAAGCCAGGAAAAATGCGCTCAGCAATATCCTCAAGTATTAGTGTTTACATGGAACGTTCGCGAAGATACAATAGAGATGTCACTTCGGGCTCCGCCAAATCCTGTGCCTACCAAGAATCTATTACCAGTGCAATATCGTCCATCTGTGATCCCATGGGATGGATGATTCCGCTACTTCATAACGTCAAGATATTTTTACAGCACCTTTGGAAGCAGCAATATGATTAGGACACAGAATTTCCCAAAGAAGTATAAGACGAGGCGAAACATCTTCTGGAGCAGAGTCAGGAATTTACGTACAACGTTCCAATATTCCTAACACCAAAAAGTACTACTGGGATTGACTACATTTGCCGATGCCAATGCTAATGCCATCGCAGCTTGCACATAGCTTGCACCCAGCCCGTTTCATCAAGGAAGGCCAAAACTTACTCCAATGCAGGGAAAGTTCACGATACCGAAGTTAGAACTCAATGCCTTCACACTTGCTGCGAGACTAACTAACTGGATTCTGAACGAACTACAGCCATCCCTTGACATCCAAGAAGTCTACGTCTTTGTGCGCAACCTTTCAGTCGAGATCAACAATATCAGCAATGACATAGCGGAAAAGGTTTAATTCGTTCGATGTGGTTACGTAGCCTCGGGTGACAATCCAGCGGATTGCACAACAAGAAGAAGGTACGGTGATGGATAGGACCGTTTTTTACAGTCTAACTCGATTGCATGGCCTGTTCGTATTCGAATTTTTGACTATAGGAAAAGGTCTGAAGGTGTACAAGATTCTGAAGAATTCGTAGAAGGAATAACTGCCATAGAACCTGCAAGGTCTTCCAGGCAAGACCATGATGAGCTTTTAGAGAGAAGACAAGTGCATAGGTTTAGAAGAGCAAAGGGAATTGTAGCCTATGTTTTACGCTTCCTTCTGGGCATAATGAGAAGAGGCAATAGCGGGCGTACTCCAAACAAGATTCTTACCCTTTCAGTAGCAAAAGGACTCTCACCATCGATTCTTTTCCAATGCCTGCCGGAAAAGGAAGTAGAGATTGCTAAAGACGTAATCATACGTCTCCATCAAAAACGGAAGTTAGCAAGCAAATCGAACAATCCTTAAGCAATATCAAGCCGACCGGATGTGCAAGGAATCCTTCACTGTTACGGGTAACTAGGAGGGCCCGGTTAAGCGAGAACGCAAAATACCCGATTCTCGTTCTTCAAAAACTATGCTAATTGAAGTTATTATCCGAGATTTCCTGAAAAAGGGCATCCTGGAAAAAATCATACAATAGCGCTGGTAAGGCAAGAATTTTGGATTCCGCAATTACGTTCACAGCATACTCTCCATATCTCGAAAATGCCTCCACTGTCAGAAGCTTAATAATCTCCCTTACAGGTACCCTAGACAACCGGATCTGCCAAAAGAACCAGTGGTGCAATCACGATCTTTCCAAGATGTCGGGTTAAATTACTTTGGCCTACTCTCTATAAAGGCGGTACTAGAAGGTCAAAAGATGTTACGGTGCAATAATTACGTGCATGACGACTCTCCTGGTACATTTAGGTGTCGTGGCAGATCTCATATCAACAGCGTTTCTTAACATGCTCCGCGGATTTTTCGCTAGAAGTGGAGTGCCAGAAAGATTCATTAACCAGTGATAATGCACCTAGCTTCAAACTAGGGAAAGCAATACTCTACGAAAGCATGAAATCAGCTAGATCCGACCCAGCGGTAGCAAAGCTGCTAAGTGCGAGAGAGATTGACTGGAGACATATTACGCCGTACGCTCCCTGGCAAGGAGGATTCTATGAAAGTCTTATCAAGTCAGTCAAGCAATCTTTATACAAGACGTTGGCGAAGGCAATGCTGTCCTTAGAGGAAATGACCACCGTTCTGGTAGAAATCGAAGGATTGATCAATACTCGACCGCTCTTGCATGTAAGCGACTTGCGTCCGATTGATTTTATACAAAAGGGATCTCCAAATCTTTTCCCCACTAGGGGTCCGATGTGACGATTCAGAGGACCCAGGCTACCGTCGTCCGGAAAGGGAAGTTGTACATCAAACAAGAAATCAAGCTATAAGGGCCCTAGAGACTTCCAGCAAATTCGCAGAAGACTTTTGGAAACGACTGGCAGAAATTCGCAGAAGACTTTTGGAAACGACTGGCAGAACGAATATCTGACAGCCCTGCGAGAGAAGCATACACTCGATATAGGAAGGAATGTCCACGACTTCCTTTTGAAGGAGAGGTGGTGCTGTTGTGTGACCCAATTCAGCTACGGCACTGCTGGAAAATGGGAAGAGTAGATAAGGTAGTCGCCAACAAGATTGGTTCAAGTACGGGAAGCGGTTGTGAGGAGGCCTTCCCGTCGACTTATGGCAACCTCTACGGTGACCTATAAATCTTCTTGTCTCGCTGAAACTTCATCAAGAAGAGAACAATGAGGAAGTAACCTAAAAAAGGTTGTCTGCAACTGGACAACAAAATTAGGGAAACCTTCCTTCTTCCTAAAGGACTTCGGAAGACGTGGATCACCCTTCATCGAAAAGTCACCCACGATATAATTTCAGAAAGCGCAAAAGGATCAATTACCAAGAAGACGAGAACGATGGGAATGAGACGGAGGAAGATTCAGCACCCGCACAAAGGACCTCAAACTATCAACTATTACCGCCTCGGCGTTACTTCAAATCTCGCTTATCATGTCAATTGTTATCGACGTAACTACAGCAGTGGGAAACAATTCGATACATTCAATCCAATACAGTCCAGGCGGCATTACACTGTCATCTACTAATTTAGTCCCATATGAGATCTGTGCAGAGAACTTTTGTGCCCAGGTGGAAACCCCAAGATATCAAGAAAGGTTAACTTTTCCTGGACACCATTCTTCACGAACACTTAGTCCAATGGAACTTCGATGATGGGCGATCTATAAATACCGTAAAGTCAAGTGCTGTCAAGGACCATTCTGCGATTTAATAAGATGCACATTTTGCTCGGCAAACGTCTCCGATCCGGAATGCTGGCCGAAGAGTGCAATGCTGGCAACCTCGGTTCTGATATATTAGGTTGAAAAGAAAGTCTCTTCACACTTCGAAAAAAATTTTTACCGTTCTCCTTGTAAACGCACTAGCCAATATTGATTGCTGTTTTCGTAATCCTATCACACTTGTCTACCGTTCGCACACGGACATAGGTCAAGACCCTTCTTGTATTTCATTATCTACCCATTCTTCCGGACTCAACGCCAGATCTACCTCAGGGCCATTATCGGCACGACATTCTTCATGAATGCATTAAAGGACCTACAGCACGTCAGACAGCCGACCAAATTAACCATATATATGACTTAAAATCTACTACTCATCGCACATGTTATGAATGGTTCGAAACGTTTTTAAAGGGAGATTATTCATTCGTCGACAAAGCAAGGTCAGGAAGGCCAATGAATTGGACGACTCTGAACTGCTCCATCTTCTTCCTACCGATACTAGGCAGGCGACACGTCAACTTGGGGAGAAACTCGAAATGTCTCATAGGATAGTGGGAATCCATCTGAAGAATCTTGGTTTTGCATGGAAATTTGGAGCTTGGATTCCACATGCCCTGTCAGACACTCGGAAAGGTCAACGGCTCTCCATTGCTGCTTCTCTTCTGTCCAGAAACGAAAGAAAATCGTTTCTGCCGCGGATTGTGACGGGCGATGAGTCGTGGGTTCTGTATGCCAACTTTTGAAGAAAAAGACAATGGGTACAAAAAGATGAGAAACCTATGCCTGATCTCAAGCCCAATGCTCACGAAAGGAAGGTTTTCTTCAGTGTTTGGTGGATATCAGAGGAAAGATTTAATGGGAAACTCTCAGAAGTGGAGGGACACTTACTGTTGCCATATACAGTGGCCAACTCCACAACGTCGCCGCAGCTCTCCAAGAAAAGAGGCCTGAGAAGTCGAAGGTGATGATCCTACATGACAATGCAAAGCGACATGTTGCAAGACTCACAAGAGAAACAATAAAGGAGCTAGGCTGGGAGGCAATGCCACATCGATCGTATAGCCCTGACCTCGCCCCTACCGACTGCTATCTCTTCCATGCTCTTAAGCAAGAATTTGGAGAGAAATATTTTGAAACGGATGAAGACCTCAAAAATTGGATTCAGCGATGGTTCGACTACAGAACTGCAGTCTTTTAAGCGAGAGGAATTAAAAAATTGCTCAGAGCTTGGAAAAGTGTAGTGGACCAAAATGGAGTCTATCCCAATGGATTTGACCTTGTCGCTGTAAAGTAATAAATCTTTTTAAAAAAATGAAAAGACTTTTTTCCAACCTATTATTTCCTGGTACCTGGATGCTATGTGTTCTTGCACGTGCCGGTGATAATCGGACTTCCGGTGAGAGCGGCAATTCGACTACTATGGACAGTGTGCAATATTTCGAGGATGCCAACGACTTCGGAAGACAACGCGGCAAAAATTTACGGCACAAAGACGTCGCATGGCTGAGATTATAGCTCTGAAAGCGTTAGTATCGTGGTCTTTCCAGCGCCAGAACATCAATCTCTTTACGGAATACTCCACCATTTGCACAAAAGTAAAGAAGAACGCTGCCAAGTACAGATCTCTGAAGTGTTCAAGATCAACATCTTTAAAAAGAGGCTTGTTTACGTTTGCTACAAAACTCTACCTTATTCCATGAAATAAGACTACAATGGAAATCATTCACGCTGACTTGTAAACCAGAAACAGACGTCCCTAGTGAATAGAAACAGATCTATTCACTAGGGACGTAGAAAAAAAGGTAGTAGTTAGCAAACGTTGCTCCACGGCGGTTCATGCGTGGGGGACAATTGCGAGTCCATCAATAAGTCGAGCTTAGGTCTCGAATTAGAAGATGGAAATCAATATCCTGGTAATACGTTAGGCCGGGGGCATACTTCCATCGCCGCGATCCTATCGCGGACCTCAGTTTATTGTCATTTCGCCGCGCGCGGCGGAATATCCACAGGGAACTCCCGCGCGGCGGCCGCAGCCGTGGCGGCCGGTTGAGTTGCCATGGATTCGTACTAAGAGGAGGGTGCTGCCCGATTTTTGATTGTTTTCCTTCCACTTTGTGATATTTTCATTCTGCTTGGGGAGGAGGGGGTACGCAGGAGGCTAGCTAGCTTTCCCAGCCTACTCGGTCTCTTCGAGGACATCAGCGCCATTCAGGCCAAGCGCATCACCATCATATCGAAGGATATCCAACTGGCTCGTCGTATCCGCATAAAGTCCGAGAAGCCGATGAATTCACTCTAACCCAACGGCCCTCTTTAGGGCCATAATTCTGACGTATACGAATCTCAAAAGAACTCATGCCGAGTGCAGGAGTAGATTGACGATGGAGTTCTGAATAAATATCAGTTTTAATTGAAATGTTCTTGCATCGTGTTATAATAGTGGCCACAAGGCGGCAAGAAGACAGGGAGACGCTGTGGAAAGCAGATGTTAATGTAGGCTAAGTTAATGTTAATGTCAAGCGAATCGCTAGTAGTACTACTACCTACAGTGCACCAATATCCTTTTTGGAACGAGGGGTTATTAGTATCTTAAGGTCCTAGGTAGAACTCTGTATCGCTGCAAAGAGCGGTTTTCTCCTGGTTGCTGTTCAACTTTTTAGTACGTCTTCACTGTTCGTGTGTCACAGACGCGCAACGTAGTCGGCAGGAAACGCCCGTTTTCGCGCGCACCCGGATTGGTTTTTATATTCGTTTCCAAGCCTTTCGTTCCTCTGAATTCAGCGAGTTTGGGGGAGAAGCCTAAACAGTGGCTTGTCTTTCGGGTGTTATGTGCTCCACTATGCGTGATCCAAATGGCTTCACGATGTGCAGTAGAAGTGTACAAAGGACTGATTAACACTTCACCTTCTCATGAAGAGCACCTGCAGTCCAGGTGAAGAGGCACTGGAAACAACGTGCCTTGCAGTTGTTTTCTTCCCTGTATCTTATTCCTTGCTATTTTTCTGCTATCGAAAACATAGTGATAAAGAAAATAGATAAAGAAGAGAAAATATTCTTGGCAATATACGTATTTCTCCTTCTCTGCCCTCCAACTTCTCTCTTCATGGTACTTCTTGGTACCTCGGCATTGTAATTTCTATTGTTAGTAACGTATTGTGTTAAAAGCAGTTCTGAGGGAGACGAATATAAGGTGAAGTATATAGTATTGCTCATTGAGAGGAATGTTTCCAAGTCGGGTGCGCTTTTCTCCTCGTAATGTCAACAGACCTCACTTTAAAAATTTCTAAAACGAAACCGTTGAACAGAATTGCGTACTCTAACCTTCAAGGAACACCTAGGCGTGTTGAGGATAGGATGAAGCCACCAGTTAGTGAGAATATAAAAAGCGGATTTTCACCGAGTAATGAACATCTGAAGGGCCTAGCCGCTCCCACTCACACTCTAGCCGGCAGGTTGTGGGCTTTTAGCGGTGGATCCAAACGTAGGTTCCTCTCCCAGTCACACTCTTTGTTTTGATTATAGAAGTAGGTCAATAATGCTAGAGTAACTGAGGTGCTTAGTGGAGTACAGCGCGAATTTAAGCTTCTACACCATGTTTCTCGAAGGTGCCCTATTACGTTTGGTACGCAATATTGCGTCTTCTCGTCTCGCCCATCGCGCCCTACCATGCCGTCGCGTCGCTCTGCAAAACTCATCGCCGCGATTCCATCGCGGCGACGGGAAGTATGCACGAGGCCTTATGTGTAGAATCTTGCGGAGGACCCGGTTGTGAATGTTTTTATTTAAGCTCGGTGTGCCTTTTTATAAACTTCATGGTCAGCCAAGAAAGGAAATTTTCGAAACTTTATCAACAGATAGCGCGAAGCGGCCAACGTAGAAATCGATCATTTTGATGTAAGTAAGAAGACAAGCGCTACAAAGAATGCCTTCCTAGTACTGAACGTACCTGTGAAGTGGAACGCGTTATCAATAACACTTACGTCCGTCGCACCTCCTCCATTGTCGTTATTCAATAGCCCATTCGTCTCTATTGGCAACAGGACGGCCCTATGGAAAAGAATACACTTCCAGCTTTACAGTGCATTTTTTCGGACGTCCAAAAGCTTAGCTGTCAACTACTCAAAGACTTACATGTGTTCTAGCAGAAATTAAGGCTAATTGTTATTGCAAGAGTTTTCCACTGGAGGCATGGTTCAACTACAAGAGAAATCAGCTGCCGATTTTATTCCCATCACCAGTGCTCCAACAGAACCCCCTGGCAAGAGTACAAACAACGATAACCAATATGGCTACAGGAGAAATCGTACTAACGTCTTAAGATTTCCTCGAAACTAAAATTTTGATGACGACGATATCTGCCATGCCACGGCGAGGACTTAAAAGGTTGTTATAACTGCGCAAAGGAAAGCGTTGCTGAGGTAGTATGCAGGTCAAGGCGAGACGGTTCTCTAGCAGAAGTGTTTGATGAAGCAGGCTTTACCTTACAATGCAACAAGACCGGTAGCCGCTCGGAACTAAGATTCAGTTTTTCAAAAGCAAGAATTTACTTAACATGCAAGATAGTACGCGGACGAATAAGTACGTCCTTTAAGATTACTGGGGACTCAAATTTACCGCTTCGGTACAAGGAAGGATAGAGCAATGGCTACGAGGCCAGCCCACGAGTTCGTCAGGACTTCTCTGGCCGTATCTACCCCATATATTCTCAGTATTTTTTCAGTGATACAAGACGTTCGCAGTAGTTACAACCAACCTTATTCTAGCAGTAGTCGCGACTTACACCATTTTCGCAACATGCGGATTAAGGATAATTTGTTGAATTTGGGTGTTACTCGTAAAAGTATGACTACGCGTCTTGGACCTCGTCTTGGGCGAATCTGTCATCTCACATATGTTAAAGTGATAGATTCATTCATAACAAAGAACAATAAAAAACGGAAAGAAGTGCTGCGATGTATGTATTTGGTTAAAGATTCAAATCTAGTAAATTCGCTTTCTGACCTCGTCATTAACCTCTCTTACAGAACAACTGCAGCTCCTACGATGTCAGATTCCCAGACTCCCACGAACTCCGGGACGCTATTAGCCATCGAACGTAGAGAAAACGACATAGCGGACGTTAGGGACCTACATCAACAGATCAAGGTCGCTGGGACGATTTGCAACGACTGGACGCACCAACTGCAACAGACCTGTTCAGACTCCGAGGCAAAAGAGTAAGCTCTTCTGTTAAGTCGCCTGTTACGAGCAGCCAGTGTGAATCGAGAAAAACTCACCTTCCTACGGGACCACTTCGTTCTATTCGACGTCGCAATCCGCATGAAGAAACCAGCGAACTAAATACAAATTCAAGAACACCGCAACGGACAACAACGTCAGCACTGTGAATGAAAGCCGCAAGAAACCTAACGAAATAATCGAGAAAATGGAGTATGAGTGGCGTCAAGTGGGCAAGTTGATCAATAATGAGAAAGTGTACCTCCAAGAAATCACTAAGAAACTGCTTGGGGCGATGGACCAAAAGATGCTTACAATCGCACTTCACAAGCATAGTAGAGAGTCAGGAGAGAATAGTCCAGACCATGCAAGAATCGATAACAAGAACTCAAGAGACAACGTCAAGCAACAAGAAGACAGTGAGCCGAAGAAGCCTGACCCAATGAAAACCACCGAAGGAACAAGACCCCTCACTGGCGAAGAATACCTCGAGTGGCTCATAAACGAGAACTCAGGCCCTTGCGAAGAGTGTGATCGTCGCGAGGATGACTCGTCGGACGACTAGTTGGAGGACGACGATGACAGAGTGAAGTCCAAGCGACAACGCTTAGAAGATACCAAGGAATCCATCACCTGCGATACCCCCACAAGGGCTCGACCAAAGAAGAACAGCCAAAATGGTTCGAATATAACAGAAACCCATCACTAGCTTGAACAAAGAAGAACTAATGCAACATAGGATCGAGGAACTTGAGAACGAATTAGCAGACCTCAGTTTCAGCTATGAGAAGAATCTACCAAAGAGAAGAATCCGCCTGGCAGCAAAGCAGGGAGCATGTTGTTTTTGCAACAATGAAGGAAGTCATTTTTCGGATTCATGTCCGCGTATTATCAACGAAGTCGAAAGACGACACCTCGTAAGAGATAAGGGACTCCACCAGCGTTGCCTTCGTTATCACGGTCCGAAATGCCGAGAGGGTTTAAAAGAGTGTTGGTATTGTAAAATAGCTAAGAAGACAGTTTTGAAAAGCTTGATCCCTCGACGGAGGCCATCGCTGAGCGCTCTGCAGCATACTGGACACCAAGCAAAAGGTCGCGGAGCGAATCAAGGACGTCGAATAAGAACTCAAGATGCTGCGGCAATAACTGCGAAGCTGGAGTATAGCTGCGCTAGTAGAGGTTTAGGGTCAAAAAACATTTCACAGTTTCTCTAGTTTTCTGTTTTTTCTTATTAAGTAGCAGATCTAATGGAAAAGTTTTGCAGGACTGGACGAAGCGGACGTTCCTTCGAGGGACAAAATGTATAAAAGACGGCAATTCCAGGGATCGGGGTCCCGTTTTCGTCTTCCTCACGCCATCAATCCCTCTTGGCTACCTGTCGACTTCGCCTGCATTGAACTTCTGCAAGAGCTCAAGAGATTCTGGTATAGGAGACAAATTATTCAGTAATTTCGGTGTTGGCTACCCTGAGAGAAGCAATTTAGCTGAACATTAACTCCTAATCCGCGTGGCTCCGGTACTTCGGGAGCTCCACAAACCGCAACAATACTATTGATCGGAGTGATATATGACGAGTTCAGTTAATATTGAAGCATCACCGAGAGGAAGCATAATGTAGGAAGTTGTTTGCCTGGGTACCACCAAGAATAAGATCGAACTTCTGGGTGCTTCTCTCATAAAGTTCCTCGAAAGTGATCTTTTCGCTAACTCGAACTCAAAAGAAATTACGCCATAGTTAATCTAAACTCAAGCTTCGCACCTCCTGTGTTCGTGGTAAACACCGAGTTCAAGCATTTCCTTGAGTTAATTAACATATTTCTACTGTTGTTGTTCAATGCAGACATTTATATTATGCTCCAACATTTTAAGCTGAAACTCTGAATACCTAGGAAACACAATTTATTACTATAAGGCACACATAGTGATATGCTACCCTCCGATCTAAGCGCAGTTTTTCCAGTGTTGTTACTAATGCAGCACAAGACGATTTGATGTTACTGCGCTTTTGTGTACTAGCGCGCTTTTGAAGCATTTTAAATAAATAAACTTGGACAGCTTTAAGACCAAAGTGAATACATCTGAAATCGAAAGTCTTTAGAATCAAGATAGAAAGAAGGACAAAGTAACCTTTGATTAAAAAAAAACTTGCTATGCCTTTCTTCGAAAATGTGTATTTCATCTGTCCCAAAACGGTGAATACATTGTTTGACATTTCAACAAAATTTGAAAAAAATTCTAGTTTCTGAAACAATGGTTTTATTCTGATTGCTTGAAGCTACTGCTGAGATATCTTCTCAGCAATTGTTTTAATTCTAACATTGATTAGTGTGTAACCAATCGCAGGAACATTTTTGATTTCAGTCAAATGTAAATCGTAACGTGCCATACGGGTGCGCGGCGCATCTCTTTATATAATTTGACATATATGCAGAAAAACAACATATATTTTTCACAGGGTTTTACATTCTACTTTTTTCTGACCTTCGAAATAAGTTCAACCCCATTATAGTGCTTGTAGAAATTAAATATATATATATATATCAATTTTTTAAAT
This sequence comes from Heligmosomoides polygyrus bakeri, assembly GCA_947359475.1. Classification (NCBI taxonomy): domain Eukaryota; kingdom Metazoa; phylum Nematoda; class Chromadorea; order Rhabditida; family Heligmosomidae; genus Heligmosomoides; species Heligmosomoides polygyrus. The sequence goes on from OX375869.1 coordinate 33,693,089, forward strand.
TTTCATAGAAAGTCCCTATATCGACATCGAGATCTGAATGTTGTTGATTAGAAATGGAGTGCACAGGTCAGCATGAGAAAATTTTATTAAAATCATAGGTGAAACATCTTGGTACACAATAGAAATCATATATACACACTTGACTAAACGCGTACACACATATAAACGTACGTAAATAGAACCCGAATATGAGCACAACACATGCAGAGCGTTGAAAGCAGCCAACATGCAAAAGTGGTTAACCTCACAATCTTCAATATGGATTGGGCAAGCCGACAAAAACAGAAGTCCAATTATGACAGATTATACGACAACATGGAAATCACCGAGTGTGAAAGAAATGGAGTCTATTCCTTGAAGTGCCTTCAGGAAATGGAAACTCTCCATATGTATTTCAGGAAGAATTTCAATGAAGAGATTTACGTTACCACGATGTGATGTGGCCGCTACAATGGAGATCTGAAGGAGTGCCTGCGAAACGCTGTTCTCGTTCGATTTTAGATATTAAATCAGTAAGCTTCAAAGGTGAACAGAAAACTGACATTGACTTCCCAACTTTCATTGCTTCCGAAGATGTTTCGTTGTTGTGCTAACACTTCTGAAGGTGCAATCCTTTGAGGGAAGCGATTCGCAGGCGTAAAATGGTATGGTGCTGGGGACAACAATTGCCTCTTAGTAACTACTACCCCTATTGGTGTGGTGTCTTAGAGTATGTACACAATCATAAACAGCTCTCTTTCTCTGCATCTTCAGAGGTCTCCTCCTTAATTTCCAGCAGATGATCCACAGGTCGACTGCCGATGACATCGTTGTAGTATTCGGACTTTGCTTTCGTTTCATTGTAGTAGTCGTGACTGTTCACCAGCTCTGAAAAGCGTCAAAATTTACTAGTAGCCAATCAAGCTATGGAGGACAACTCGTACTGTGCTTGTCTATTTGTGAAATTTTGTAGAACCCGGCGTGATAATACCAGTCGGAATCAAAACACGCAGTTACGAAAAGAGTGAAGTATAAACTCGGCAAAAAGCTATCCATTATTTGTGATGTGGGCCCATGTGACACACTTGGCGGGCCACCTCTCACGGTCACTCCGAAGCGATTGAAGACTTAGCTACTATAGTTGCGCTTGAGTGGCCTATTAGAATAGGCATTCGAATGACTTTATTTCGAATTTGAATAATCAAAAAATCGCGTTTTTCACATGAATTCGAATAATCGAAATTTGCGAGGATTCGAAACCATTCGAATATTCGAAAAAATTTCGAGCATAGCTATATTGGCCACCAATCATACTATCTAACTGCTCAAGATCGACGAGCTGATACCAGACCTTTCGAGAAAATACAAAGAAAATAATGTCCCATCCAAGGTCTTAAAATTAAGGTCTAAGAGAAAGTATTTTAAAGTTGTTGGAGACGCGGTGTAAATGGATATGGTTGAGGTCAGTGGCGGTGCAGGAAATGCTAAAAATGGGAAGCATTGCAGAACAAAATGTGACAAAGCATTTAGAACTTGGAATGCTGTTTGAGAACGTTTTGTGCTGGTACGATTTTGAACTAACTTCTTCTCCTTTGTTAGCGCCTTTCGCATAAAAAGCGATTGGCTGACATACCGACATTTTTCGTTAAATTCATTTGACGGAATTTAAGATTTAATGTTTGTTTGTTATCCAATAACTGCATGATAATAGGACAAATAATGGAACAAGCCAACGATTGGCCACATAATAAGGAAGAAAGCAGTGCAATGATGGAACGGAGGCTTTGTACGCAAAAGTAACCCGTGGCTTTCTGCTAAAATCGAAGTGAAGTGATCACAGGAAATATCAACCCTCACGAAACACCTGCCCCACTATCCTATGAGCACTTAACTGATTGGGCCCATTCCGTGGCGGCCCTACATTTCAAAGATTCTCTGTAAACTGAAACGCTCCCCAGGCGATGGCTTATAAGGGAGGCGCAATGGTTGAACTGTTCAGGCTTAGGAAAGCTGTTCTTCTTGAAAAAATTAGAAAACGGTCACGAACTTGACTGACGCGTAGATAAACCTTGTGCACAGAAAGAACCAAAATGCGATACGCAAAAGTATAGGTGGTCACGGTACTATCAATGCTAGGAATGATTAAAAACTGAGATAAATCACAGTAACTTTTGCATACCGAAATGCTCAAAATTATTCTAAATTTTAATGTTGCCGCGTGGAGAAAGGCGGATCGAGACGATACCCTAACAGTGTCTGCAATGCTCATGCACAAATAAAATAATTGTAACCTTCAAGACAACGCATGCATCTACCGCGAAATTCCGCTAATCTAACGAAATTCCGGAATGCCCGAAAATTAGCTTTTCCTCGCGCAAGTTGAGTTTCGGACGTTCTTGGGCGTGCTTTCCATAAATGTGGAGTATCCTTGGGGAACCACCAGAATCTCTCTCCCATTTATTTGGATCAGAACATCACGCACAACAGTCGCCCTAGACTACACTCTTTCAACCCTGCAGTGATCTTCTAACTTCCCCTCTCGCCTATTCTTGGCTCGCTTCTAGTGCAGTGAAGAGGTCCTAATTTGGCTGGTTAAAAGCAAATAATTACAAAAAGTAAGCGTTTGGTTAATGGACTTTCACAGAGAGGCGACGCACAGCTTTAATGATCTTTTAAGGATCTGAACATATTTCTCAAATTGATCTCGAAATCCTGTTGTCGGGAAACTAGTTGCTCTGTGGTCTTGTTGATGATAAGGGGTGATATCGTCGTGTTGTCTTGTTGATGATATCGTCACTTGAAGTGAGCAGTTTATAGACATATAACTTACAAACATGTGAGAGATATATGGATGAAAAGAGCGTATGACTTTTTTCTTTTATACATGTCTTCCACAATGCCGCCGAATCGCCTGCAATTAAGGACAACTTGATTTAACGGATTTATCGCATTTGCCGAGAAAATTTCTCGTTAAAAATTTATCGAATAAAATTTAACGCACTATTCAATGCATCCTACAGTATGCTTGAACTTCTACTGATTTCGCTCAGTCGTATCTAATTATACCTCCAAGTTCTTGAAACAGTAACAGTGGGACACCCTAAATACCGCTTCAAAAGAGGTAAAATGTACCAGGAATTAAAGCGCAACTGTCCAAGGGTGTTCCACTGGGAAGGAACAATCTCGCCGTGGGGCAGCAAATGGTCCCTTTCTTCACAACAGAAGCTGTAACAGAAGGAAAGAATTAGGCGTAGAAACTGTATTGCGCTGATTGTTCTCGCAGATCTTTCCCTAGATTCTAATTGTTTATGCACTCAGGTAACTTCCTAGAGATGTAATATTGTAATCATCAAGAAGCAGTCGTCAACGCTGCTCAAAAGCCTTTCTGGGACTTTAAACGGCTTTAGACAACCAATAAAGTTTAAGAAATTTGCAGGCTGCCAATTTCTTGGTGCTATACGACCGCACGACGACTCTCATGCTGTCCGACCGAATATGAATCACCGAAGGCCAAATTTTTTAAATGAAGTCAAGGAGTAGTTACGTACCTGTGGCTCCATTTTCGTTTACAACCACGGGAGTGTACATCGTTGCGTGCTCATTGATCAGCTTCGCATTCGGAATCAAATAGTTACCATCGTCCATGCCGAGTTCGGAGGGACGTGCTACAGACGCTGAAGATATACTTGGAATGTCTGACTGTTTAACACAATTTCTTCCCTATCTCTGAACTTCCAGATGCAGTATATTTATGTGCAACTTTAGCAACAATCATAAGACTTCTAATACTCACGCCGAATCATTGGGTCCGTCTGGTAGCGATGTGAGCTCGTCGATTGCAATCTTCGCACATTTCGTGGTACGAAGGTCTACAATGAATTCTTAATATACAGTGCCACTATTCACGAAATGTAATTAAAGAGCATTGTTTCCCTAACCGTTTCTATGTCACCAGTCGGAGTTTCTGGGTTTTCGCACGTCTCGAAGTAATTCAGAGGGTCGGTGAAGTCGTTCTCAGTGTCATCCAGCAGCTCCCGGAGCAGATCTCTTTGAGACTCTGTTTCTATGAATGCTTGTGGTACCGTTTGATCCTGCAAATATCCTAATAGAACATAGTCAAGTTTTAATCATGGGATATTCTCAGCTAACAGAAGATTTGTTTTTATAACATGTCCTCATTCTTTGTTATATAGCCAATCATAGAGTTGTTGTGCATAATGTCGCTTGACTTTGTTCTTTGTTAATAGCTTAAATACACATTAACTAATTATTTAATTAAAGTTAGAAGATGTAGTATCCAAAAAATGCAGTTCCTGTGTGAACACTCGTAAGGCAAATGTTAACCCTTTGCTCACTCCGGGCCTCGGTCTTAGAGAACTGGAGATCTTAAAGCACGATAAAAAGTGTTAGTTGCATATATTATACGAATCATCAAAATGTAAGATGCTCACTAATATTACTTCATCCCCTAGGTATCGAGTGCATCCTTATCATCAAAAGGGGTGGAAAGGCGTTCTCCACACCGCCTTCAGAAAGGGAGGACTAAAGGGCACGCCGAGCGATCATCGTGGACGAGATTTTCCGGTAGCGGAAATAGGGATCCACGCCAGCTTTGGATCTTTAACTTCGCTTTGATTGTTTTATCACTGGCTAGCGTTGGTCAATTCTTTTATCTTAATTATCAACGCATGCCACAATATCTCGCATAAACTGGAAGGAAGTCGTGTGCTCATGGCCACATGGTCCCTTCTTGATGTGCATGTCGCTACCATATCTAGTTCTCTTCTTTGTTTTCTCTTGTCTCTGTTTTTCCTTCTAGTATTTCTCTTGTATGCAGGACCGAGCAGAATTGGACAGTTTACATTACAGCAGAATTTTTAGTTTATGATGCTGTCCCAGTGCACATTCCAGAGGATCGGCAGTTCGCCTTCAGTACACTGCATGTAATTATGTATGACCACGAAAAACTTGAAGACTGACGTGGACAAGTGATCAATTCTGCAATGTAATGCGGTGCACGTTACCGTAACCTAGATCAATAAGCTGTCCCAGAGCCAGCTTTAGGCCTTTTATATTTGAGACACCGCGCGGCGCGGGCTGATGGTCGGCATAGCTATATGTTTCATACCACCCGGCGGATACGCATCGCTTTCATACTCCGCCGCCACAAAACACAACACTTGACGGAATTTTGGGTTACGGTATTCGGGGAACTGCACCGCTAAAAAGCTCCACACACTTCTGCGGCAACGCCGCTCGCCGCAATGGTTAAGGATAGGGCAGGAACGCCGCCGGCGGCGAGCTCTGCGTCCATGTCCTATCGTTTATGATAGTGCTGCGGCGTGCCGCAGAAGTGTGCGGGGCCTTAAGGCCCATGCACACCTCTGCGACACCGCGACGAGGCAAGAGGAGCGGCGGCCATCTCCTCGAAATCTGGCGGTCGAGGCTCGGTCGCGTTAGAGCATCGTTATAGGCAACGGGACCGACGTTCCAGTGCTTGTCGCGCCGCTAGGAATGATTTGAACCATTCCAGCCTGCGACACTCAGCGCGGCATTGCCGGCGATAGCCGCCGTGGTAGCCGCAAAACTGTGCATGCTCCTCTCTGCGGCACGTGTCGCTATGTCGCGCCGCGCCCGTCGCGGCCCTATCCTTCGTCATGGCCGTGCTGCGCTGTCGCGGAAGTGTGCATGGACCTTTAAGAGGAAGAGCGCGGCGTGATCAGCAGCGGCAGATGCAGTGCGGAGTCGGAGATTTCGCCACCGTGGTGAACCACATTCTATGCCTTATGTGTTTTGGTAGGAGCGCATCTCTAGGTCGAGGTGGGAAGGCATAGTGAACAAGGTGAAAGTGCGCGAAAAGGCGCCTAGTGAACGGACCCTAACATATCGAGTTCAACCGTTTACTTGCAGCTCGGTTATGGAAACAACCTAGATATTTGGGATCCTTAGGAGCTAAAGGAAATCCACCTCACCGAATGCATTAACATGTGCACCCTGCATGCGCTCGCCTTGAGCAGTTGGGTGTCGCTGAGCTCTTGATCGATGTAACCATTCTGCTACGTGGTCGGCGATTTGATTTCTGTGCTACTACGTACTTCTAGCAACTCAACTATATTACGACTATTCTGCCTTTCCTCTTCCGTCTGATTGACTTCGCGGTGCACTGGTTCCGGAGGCCGGTCAAGTATTATGTGCAGCTGATGTTCTTGCGGAGTCCAGAGTGGCAACGAGGCTGACACTTACTTCATTTAAATTGCCACCTGAGAATGTTATTGATTTTTTCTTCATTCATACGGCAGTTTCTGTTGCGATGCTTTTCAAGATGGTTCTGATCAGAGGCATGAGTTTATCTCGGTAGATCGACTTCGATCGTCTATTGAAAAGATATACTCCGCGATATCGATACCACAGCGTCTCAAGGATGTCATATTAATGATTTCGGTGCAGCTGTCTTTTTATCGAAGAAAACGCAAGGCTTCGCCAGGAAAATCAGTTGATACCGAAACTTAGAAAGGAGAACGATGAGTTGATTTCAAAGGTTCGTATGCTTCAGTCGAGCAGTATTAATAGTTCCTCTGAGGCTCGTAAGGATAGCTCTCCTCTGGTAGCACATGTTGTTTTGTGCGAACGTGAAAGACTTCGTGAAAGACTCAATTATTGGACGTGTTCCTCAACTCGTAAATCATTCTGTTCGTCAGAGCCGTTCCTACGATTTCCTTAGTGTGTATCATATTCTGTATCACCTTCGTATTGATTGTTACCCGGTGGCAGTGTATCGTTTGGAGAAACTGTCACTAGTAAAAAATAGGCTGTTAAAAGTTTTACTCCCCTTCAACGTATTACCAAACATTAGCTGTTTGGTCCTCGTTGTTAAGGTGGCTCCTTGGTAAAAAAGTTCTCCTTAGGGAATCTCTCCCAGAAAGAAAAAGGCTTCGTGGTCATGGGACCGGTGTCAATTCATCGAATTGCTTTAGCCCTGCTTCTTCCCAGTTGTCTGCCTGTGTATGGCTACTCAGGGTTTTGTCTCTGATTCTTCGCTTTCTCAGGTGCCTTCTTTAAACTAGATGTGGGTCGTTTCCCATTTTGTGGGAATATCAGCTGATTGTCTGCTGTCGGATCACTTGCCGAATGTCGGATCACCTTCATTAAGATGACATTTGGTGACAAATTCGATTTTTTTGTATTTACCAAAACTTGGTTGAGCTCAAACCATCTATCTCTTCATTGTTTTCGTATCTTCACAATGAATGCCATGTGATGCGCTGTGATAGGGTGCGAATGCATAGCGAGGTGTTACGATTTTTCTCCGGAATAAATTTAATTTTATTGAAATTTCCTCTGAATCTTCCCCTGAGGGATTTGATTTGCTTGCAGTTGGTATTCTCTTTGATTGTCAAAAAATTAGGTTCGTCGGAGTGTATAGGGCTCCCTCGTGTACACTAATGGGTAATGAATAGCTTTTCAAGGTTCTTAGTGATTTTCTTGTGTGCGAGTATCCAACAGTTGTTTTAGAGGATTTCAATTACCCAGAGATTGATTGGAATTGCCTGGAAAAACCTATCCCTCAGGCAGCCGCTGCTTTTGTTGACATGGTACAAAGTCATCATTTTAAACAGTATGCTCGTAGGCCCACAAGAGGTGACTCACTTTGGATCTGGTTTTGTGCAACGACTACGCGCTTGTCGAAACCGTTGACGTCAATTCTCCAGTCGGTAATAGTGACCATTCTAGCGTAGAGTTTTGGCTGTCTCGTTGTTACGAAGAAGCTACATTCAGGCTACGTAGAGATTTTCTGCGGTGTGATTACAATAAAATTTCTGAATATATATATATATATATATATATATATATATTCTGTAGCCTGGATGGATTCGTTTGAGACTGTCCCGACTGTTAATGAGAACTACGAAATGTTCTTGCATAATTTAAACCACGCCGTTGACCTCTTGGTACCCTTGAAGAGGGAAAGCACAGGGCGCTCTATTCCTCCCTCGTATCTTCAGAACATAATTCATCATCGCTCTTGTCTGTTTAGACTGGACGTGAGTTCCAAATCTGTTCATGATTGGGAAATACTTCGAAGTTACTTTTGCAAGTTCCAAGGCAAGCTGGATAAGTATGCTAAGGCTGCGGGGAAAAGGGTTATCAACAGTGGAACTTCAAAGGCTTTTTTAAGTATTTGAATAAAAAGTTGAAGCCTTCAACTAAGATTCCATATCTGAAGAAAAATAAAATTTCCGCTGTTTCAGAGAAAGATAAGGCAGGCCTACTAACGGGTAAATTTTGTGAAGTGTATACGAAGGATGACGGCTACTATCCTCCGTTTGCCTTCCAGCATCCAATCGAATCTTTCCTTTTCTTTGATGGGCTTCTGTTTCACAAACTTCTGCAATCCCTGCCTTCCTCGTCCTCCTTAATTCCCGATTTTATCCCATCCTTGTCTGTGAAAAATATTGCTCATGTTATCACCTAACTACTTGCTTATTTATTTAATCAGATGCTTTCTTAGGAAATACCAAGCCGGTGGAAGCATTCCTTCGTTACTTCCTTGCTTAAAAAAGAGCCTTCAAGTTGTGTAGACAACTGCAGGCCGGTGAGCATAACCTCTTATGTTTGCAGACTATTCGAAAAAGTTCTTAAGGCGCATACTTCTACAGGATGTGTGGGGGCAATTTGAATACGTATTTGATTTATACAATGACTTGCGGTGGCCTGCTGATAAGCAAACGAGTGATATAACTTTCCCAGACAAGATAGGTAGGCGGTCGCGTGGAATAGTACGCATTATTTTTGCTTCAAACTCGATTTTCCTTCAAAGCGTGGCAATTTTGTGGGATTTTTTTTTTTTGCAGTGCTCCCATAGTCTATAACTGCGAGAAGCTTCAACAGCTATGGGCAAAGAAATGCTTTGGTGGTACTCGAGAAAATTTAATAGCACGACGACGATACCTCCAAACCAGTACACCCCTTTTGGATATCGTGTAATGAGAAGAGATTACTTGGTTTCCTCAAATAGGACCAAGAAATTGTTGCAAATTGATCTTAAACTAACACACATCCTTAAAGGAAAGACGAAGTGGAAGAGCTGCCAAAGGCTCATGCTCCTGGAAACGCCTAAATAGTCGCGGACCACCTTATGGCATAAAGCCCTACCTTTAGCCTAGCTCCATTAGAAATTATTTTGCTAAATATTCTGCTTGCAGATATTCTCCGTCCGCTTTGAACCGCAAGTTTTCCGCATCTCTTACTTACACTAGGGCAAAATACCGGAACATAAAACACGGGACGGAAGGACTAAAATGTCTGTGAACCAGAATTTCGATCATGAAACGCAAATTCCGCTCATCCCTCACCAAAGACCTTTCAAAGCTGACGTTATGTTCATATTTCTTGCCAAATTCCGCCCACACTGTTGACGCGACAAAAAGGCGACCCTGTGTGACAATACGCAGCAGAAATGATGCGTACGCGCCAGATGGCTTAGAAATCGATTGTTCCACGCGCGCACCAATGCGAAGCGCGCGATGTCGTCAATGTGTTAAATAATGAACCGTGGGAATTGCACCGAGCTCTTTCGTTGTGCTGTTCGCCGGTCCCTCTCTCCCTCTTCTGCTGAACTCGTTCTAGGCGCACAGTCCATAGTAGTACGTAGAAGCTCCTGACCGCGCGTCCCTGACGCTCCCTTTTTAACTGCAATCGTCTAGCGGCGTGCCAGATTGGGAGCGCAGCGCGACTGGCCGCGCCGTAGGGGAAGTATAAAAAGCGCCTTGAAGAACGTCTTGAAGATGATGTTCTAGTATACAAGTGCTCATGTGCTTTTGGTGTTCGACTTTCTGTCATCTTCTTCTGAGCTGAGGTTAGTTACCTCTTGCAGGAATAGCTCTTAACTACAAGCGCGCACAGAAGGAAGAAGCAATTTAAAGGCCCACGAGATAACGCTTCCCAATCATCACCTACCAGACGTTAGGCTTTTGGGCGACGTCACGCCAATTAATGAATCTGCAAGCGGCGGCGCAGTTATGCTCAGTTAGTTACCAAACTCATCGAAATGGGCGGCTGGATAGGGCAGGGAGCGGGCGGCAGACGAGATCGTGTAGGGAACGCACGCCCCGCCCCTATCAACTGGCACTAGTATGAAGAAGTAAATAAATAAACACCAAATAAATAAATTAATAAATAATGCCGATATACCTGAATGTCAACTATCATACAAAGACAATACACTGAATTTACCTAATCTCCTATACAAGGGTTATAATGAGCGTACTACAGTGGGATACGTCTAAAGTTTGCTGCAGCTCACTCAAGTATTGATAGTAGTTTTTGAGCACTCTTTCTATGGTGGACGTCGATCCCTACATAGTCGCTTCTTTTCCCACATGAACCATTTCGCATCTTCAGATTAATGGGAAACCAGATACGATTCCATGCTAACATGGTGAGGCGGAGGAACAGTTGTTCATGGCTTGAGCCTTGCGCCATGCCCAATGCGGTAAGAATTGTCTTCTTCTTTACTTCTTTTATTCTACCTAATCCAAAACTGCTTCGTTGTTTCGTTTCTCGAAAAATTTAACAAGAAATTCAAATTCCGAACGTACCACAACGTAGAGGTGAGGGATACGGCAGAAGTTTAGGAAACGATCGTGCAACATCGTGAAGGTTGGTCGAGATTCTGGATTTGCCATCCAGCCTGAAATGACATGCGAAGTCATGCATTGCAACATCTTTTTTCATTTTTACTTAGAAGAACGGCGGCTAAAGAATGAAAAGTGAAACTTTTGCAAAGAATAAATAGAAAGTGGAATTATAATAGAAAATAAATAGTTAAGGTTTGTTTTGCCAGTGTCTTCAAAACAACCTTTGTTTTCCGCACCTCCCAAATCTCTTCAGGGAAAAACGAGCAAATATTTATCAGGGTGTCCCTTAATTTTCTGGGCTATTTGAACCATGAGTGTTTGGCGCGTGACAACTTCTTTGTACAAGATCCAAACGGGGTGTTCTCACAACAAGGCGATTCGAATATATTTACCAGTCGCATATCGATTAACTCTATCGGCCTCCTACCCGAGCTTTGGCAATTTTTTGAAAATGAAGCAGAAATCGACGTATCGCGACTTGCTTCTTCATCACATTCGTTCTGGACTGTATGCGTACGCTGCTCCCAAGGGTATCATTGCCTTATTAGATACAGACGTTTGCAGCAAGTCCAAGTGCGAAACTTGGTTCAATCTTTTCAGGAAGGGAATGTACAGCATTACGACAAGAAGAATACTATAAGACCGATCGGACCGAACGAACGGCGAGTGCTTGTAGCGAGGCAACCTGCCAGAACCGTAAGGGCGATATGAAGGCTACCAGTACTCCACGTAGCAGTGTTCATCGTTACTTGAAACAACGAAGAAGGGCAATCTTGCCAGAGTGGATCCCGTATGCACTGACTCCGTCTCAGAAGCGACAGCAAATGGTCACCTGTTAGAATAATGTCAACCGCTCAAGAACGACTGTATGGTTAAGCACGATTATGATACAAGACGAGAAGTGCATGTGCGATACCAACACACGGTTGGTCCGAAGCAGCAAGACAGAACGAATTCAGAAGCCGTCCCCACATGGGAAGAAGATTTTGCCTTCATATCCGTTCGGGAGTCGTGGAGTCCGGCACTACTCGCTTTTGCCTGATGGACAGACAATTACAGCAGACTTGCTCGTTGAAGATATGGTGGAAATGAAGTGTAAGCTAGTTGAGAATTACCTGAGATTCGGTACTATTCGTGTGTTAATAGATAATGCACGACCGCATCGAGCGAAATGAGCGCAGGAGACGATGAGGAACGAGTATATCGAATTTGTGGCTCTTCGTGCCTATTCGCCACATATCATTCCTTGTAACTATGCAGCATTCAGAAGTCTTGCTTACTTCCTCAGAAACAAACGATGCTCGCAACGTCAAGAAGTTCAGTGCCCAGTCGACGAATGGATCGGCAGCAAGCCAGCTTCTTTCCGGAAGAATGCAGTCAACTCTCTGTCCAATCGCTGAAGAAAAGCTGTGGCCACAGATGGGAGATATATCGCTTGGCTACCCTTTGTTATAATCTTGTTGTAATAACTTTTAATAAAAATGGTATGATAGCCCAGAAAATTATGGGACACCCTAATAGCTATCTTCAAGTTTTGCCTACTAAAGGAATGGGTGACAGAAAACGAAGAACTGGGAAATATCAAAGAAATGGATCTGAAGGAATAAAATAAAGTAGGAATATAAATGACGATGCAGAATTCTAAAAGCGAACCACTTTTATTTTTTCACATTTTTTCAAATATTTCTAAAAATGCTTTTTTAAATAAGATTTCCTGATTTCGTAGGTAGCACGAGAATGCTAAGCTGCGATCAACACTCTTGCGTCAGGGACTTGAACCTAGGCTCCATCCATCCATCGTTGGCAATGCTTCATCCAACGAACACTCGAGATATCTTCACGTTGGTCCCTTTTCGAGTTGAACTATCGTGGGTGCTTCGCTCGATCACACTGTTACCTTGGTGTGTGCAATGAACTGGACATCGATTTTCGAAAAATAGGCATGCGAGTTCAAGTTCTTCCCGTGCAAGACATTTGGCTAGAGTTCATGTACCTAATGAGGTGCTCTCTTTGATCCTTCGTGGTTATCATGGAAGATGTATTTCACGTGGAAAACAAAGACGTCAAGCAGATTAGAGGCATGGACGTATGGATTTGAAGAAGTGTTTAGGTCACATGCTCTGTCCAAATCTGACAGCCTTACGGGATAAGAATGTACCTCCGAACTGAGCGGAGTAGGCGGCTGATTGCAACTGTTTGGCTCAGAAGCGGAAAGCAAAATTCTCTGTGAAGCGGTGAATGACTTACATTGCAACAGGACCTGATAAAGCTCCGAGGAGCAGTTGCTCGGTTGCGAGAGACGATTCCCTTCTTTGAGGAAGTTCTTTATCGAGCAAATATCCATGCCTTGGTAAGGACTCTGCAATGAGGGAGCTTCTTGTTGTACCTTGTTCACAAAGAATCCAGAAAATGAAAATGAAGCGACTGAATGGAAACGAAGAAAGACGTTCACATGGATCTGGCGTGTGTCAGGAAAAATAAGCAAACGACTCAGTTCTAACTTAGACGAAGTAGTGGATCAACGAGTTCAACGAGGAAGAAGGAATCTGCGTGATCTTAGCGCAGCAGCACCTCGAAGAATACAATCGGATCATTATCCTTTTATAAATAAACTCAATAAAAAAGACACTACTTTGTGAAGAACTTGGGACAGCTAGGTGTGGAAGCCGTTTTTAATGCCGAACAGTTGAATGACGATGGAATGAAGTACTCTACTGTTTTGTTATAAAGGAAGCGAAATCGTCGTTAATCAACCTCCTTGCGAAATACCCCACGCATTCAACTTCGGCATATCCTGGAGGCAATTCAAACGACGTGACCTGGCTTGTAATTCCATACAGAATAACCTGTGGTGGGAAGGTGATGAGAAAATCGTGAGGCATCCTTCCTAGACAAGTGAAAGCAATTTGCCGTCCCCGGAGGATAGAAGGCTTGATTGGTCTGCTTGGGACCTGAACCAAGAACCCCATTAAGGTGCACGCAACACCCACTGCCTCTTCCAACTAGGGAAGGGTTTGACCTCCCATGAAACTTCAAGTGGGGATCAGGGTCATTAGAAAGAGCTCGTAATGCTGAGTAGGAATATGAAATTTGAATTGAATCCCGAACCTGCCCGAAGGTGAGGATTTCCCAGCACGTCACGCCGAACGCCCACACATCGGTGCGGTGAGTGTAGCTCTGGTCTCTCAGCGACTCCAGCGCCAGCCACTTGATGGCAACCTGAAAATCAATGATTGGTTTCCTGTAGCGCATTTTTGAAGGAGATCTCGTACCTTTCCTTCCATGACCTTCACCTTCTCTTGGCCATAGTCGAGCAGCTTCGCAAGTCCAAAATCAGTCACCTCTACATGGTTGTGTCTCTTCACCAGCACATTTCTTGCAGCCAGGTCTCGATGAATTATTCGATGCTCGTACAGGTATTTCATAGCCTAAATAGAAGGAGGTCGATTCTTATACAGGAACTGCAGAAAGTAATTGTGCAGCTTCAGACTACAAGAATGCCTTTTCACAAGAAGGTGTCTATTATTCGTCTGACAGGTTTGCTCTTTTTTGTTCTTGAAAAGGCTTCTGGGGCGCATTATTTGTGTCACAATGCCGTATCTAGTGTCAGCCTAGAATACACCAAACCTTTCCTCGAGCCAATATCGACCTGGTAACCTTTAAATCCTCAGTCTAAGCTCCTCCAACTGAGCCATCGAGACATGTAACCCTTAACTTTCATATCAGACTGAAATAACTGATAGTGATAGTGAGCATACGAGGCATGTGTATAATTGGGAAGCGAAGGTTAGCTAAACAGTGGAGAAATTTTGTTGTAGGTATCAGTTATAGGTATAAGGGCACCCCAACTCTTAAAAATTGCGAAAATGATAAAATGAGAAAAATAAAAATATTGGGAAAATGAAAAACCTAGGCAACTAGCAGAAAAATTTAGTTATAGAAATGCGTTCAAGTGTTTTCAGTTTTTCAGTCTAACTCTCAAGAGAAGCCGAGGACAAAAAAGCGAATTTTAACAACAGTTTTTCATTCGGCAGTACTCCTTCATCCACCCTTTACACTTTCTACTTGTTGGAAAAGTACTCTTGTTGTTCAGTAGCTTGTTTTCCTTTTCTTTTGAACTTTCCTGTGCTTCTGGTGAATTAAACACTAACCAGAAGTCAGGCAATTTCTCAACACGTTCGACAGATAACTCTGGGATGACAGGCTCTGTGGAAGAGTGACTACTTCTCACCCTAATTAATAAATTCGTCAGTACGTCGAAGCATGTCAAGCAGCTAGGTGGCCCAGCTTCAGCAAGGCTCACTGTCACTGGCATAGGATAAGACCTGCTTCAGAAACAGTAACCACTTCACCTACCGAAGATATTTGGTAACAGTAGAGAAGAAGATCTTTTCCGCAAAGATGAGCCTTGTGCTTCTTCAGGAAGTTCAGCAGATTTCCAAGAGGCCGAAGAAGGGTGACCTGCAACAGAGTATGCATGTCTTTCACCTGTATCTGTAATCTCATAACCATCATAGCTTACCAGCTGAATGCCCTCCTCGTGGAGGCAAATGCCGACGAGCCGAAGAAGATGTTCATGTTCGTGTCGAAGTGACGACATTTGCATGGCTTCGTTCAGCATCTCCGATTCCTTGAATGACGAAGGGCGCTCTTCACTTTCCCTTTACCCGCTAAACGCTCTAAACGTACCTCCTTGCCAGTGCACGTTCCTTTCACCAGCTTTATCGCAACCGGCACTTTGATCTTGCCTTTACCTTTCGGAAACCAGAAGCCCTTAAACAGCTCTCATTCATTGTACTCAGGAAGGTGCAATATCGGGTTACGCCTTTTCTGCCTTGGGAAAGTTGTTGAATCCCATGCGTTGGTGGAGAATACTTGGCACTTACCGCATAGACCACTCCGAACGCGCCAGCACCCAGTTGTGTTCCTTTCGTGTGCAGCTCGCTGGCGGTGATCAGGTTGACGCGGCTCATATTGGAGCGAATGGAAGGATCTGCAATGACAAAGCGAATCACTGGTGGTTCACGGCTTGCTGGTAAAATGGAAGTGGATGAAATTGATGACTGATCAATTGCTGGGACCTTCAATAGGTTGTTGGCACCAAAGAATAGCATCGAGTCAAGGTCAGGGTCTAATAAAGGAGTCAAGGTCTACGTTGATTTAAGTCAGTTTCTTCAAGCCTCAAGTGGCTGGTATCCAGGATGTAAACTCTTATAACGATGTTCTGTTGCGATCAAAACTCTAGCGCCAGGCGGGACTTGAACCCGCTACTGCTGCTGACAGTTCGGGAACGCTTCTCGCCATTACGCCACAGGCACTGTTTGATCGAACGCAACATCATCCCGATATACGGGTAGTGCCGATTGGTCCTGTGAGGTGTGGATCGCAACAAAGCATCGCTAAGGGAAGGTCTACGTGAATCAACCCCTATTCGGTGTACGTCACGAATTCCACTTCTACAGGATATCAAGAGCTTAACAATGACTGTGGCTTGCGGTCGCCTAGCTGCGGTCAAGTCAGAGTTTTGTTCCTCCCAGACACCACTAGCATTCATTCATCTATCCCAGTGGGGTGGAAATCTTGCCTGCTGCGGACATGATCGAAGCCTTCGACCGATACTCTGACAGAACGGGACTTGTTGGGCCGTGTCCCGGAGCGGCGATCTGCCCAGCTCGCAGCACTTGGTCATCTCGGTCACCTCGGTCATGCTTTTTGAGGTCATCACGTGCTGCCCGAGCTCGGCAGCACATCCTCCCCTCGAAATGAGCAGAAAGTGCTGCGAGCTGGGCAGGTGGTTCCGCTCATTTTGCATTCTTGGGCCGTAGCTGGGCAGATCTTGGGCCGTAGAGGGCAGATCGCGACTCCGGGACACGGCCCAACAACTCCCGTTCTGCCAGAGTTTGTGGAATACGCAAGAGAAGGCGCCTTTTCCAAGTGCACTGTCCATGCCCAACATACCAAGCCACGCGTAAATACATTTCCCTGGTTATGATTACTGTTCAACATCCTTCCGTGATGGCTTAACAGCTAGGCATCCCACTTTCTCAAACAACAACTGACTGGAGTGCGCAGTGCAAGAGAGATGAGGCTTCTGTGAGACAAAGATCGCTCCTATACAAGTCCAGCAGTTGGACAAACAAGGGTCAGCCTACACTACTACTCCTGTCTCTCGCTTTTTGGAAGGGTTAACCGTCTTCGCCGGTCGGTTTCCCGTAACTCCTTTCAAAGTGCTTGCTCAGAGTATGATTACAACCATCGATGTAAAATAATTTCAAAAATAATTGCAACCGTATGAAATTCACCCTAAAAACAGGTCAAATAATATTGTTTATTCTGGGCAGTCAGGGAAATTTACTCTATGGGTGCAATCATCTTGGGCGACAAAGGGAAATCTCAGCGGTCGAGATTATATAAGTCACCGAATCTATTTTTCTAAAACCACTCAATGATTTCTACATTATTGGTTAGATCGCCCAAAGTGGTTGCGATTATTTTCTGAGCAGGCTACCATGAAAGGAGTTATGGGAAACGGAGGAAACGCAGGCTTTTTGCTCCTAACCGGCCTAAAAATCAAAAGGCAGAAGCAGTACTGCAGTCTTTCGATAGCTTATAAATGTCTAGCTAGTCTTTCCCGCTCTACACCCGTGCGTAGCAACATATATCGCCCCAACAGAGGAAATTCTTTGTACTTATCTTAGTGCGCAGATGGTGAATAAATAATCCTCCATCAGTGTCGATATCACTACTTAATGACAAGAGGATAGGTAATTCTATAACAATTGCAAGAGTGTTCCTACAAAATAACGTTAAAGCGAAACGCTCATTTGCTTAGTATCGATGACGAGAATAAGGAGCACCCAAGTGCAAGATGAACGTTGATGCAAGTACCGATGGGAGTCATTTCAGGAATGTCGACGTAGTTGCTGATCTGCTCCTTGAGAAGCTTCCGTTTGAATGTTCGACATCTCATGCACACAATCTGAACGGAATAAATGACGTCAACTGCAGCGATCTCGCAAATGCACCTTGACGTAAGCATGGGTGAAATCTGTACCTTTTCTTATGAGAAAGAATAAACGAGTAGGGAGCAGTCTTGCTCTTGACTCTAAGAGCATCTGGCGGTTCTATTCTATTATCAATCCCCAGTGTTTGGGGTGGGAGAGAAGAGGGGATGGTGAGACACATTTGTAGGTATCAAATAGCTAGAATGCTCCAAAAATTATATAGAAACCAGCAGATGGGGGAGCTTGCCGTTTTTTACCAGTAAAAATTCTTGGAATTCCAGATAATACGCATGAGATAAGCCAACTTAACCCGAACGCACTTTGTAGGACGTTCGAATGGATACAAATTAATATTTTCGAATGAATATTCGTTAGAAGCCTCAGGACAGTCACTTTCAGGCGCTAATAGACTCTTTGATGGCGGTGCACAGTTGACTGATGAGGGAGGTCAGTGAATTCGGTCCGGAGATTCTGAACGAGACCTATATTGTCTTGTATGGCATCGGATGAGGATCACAGAACTGTGTTTCGTTTTTGCTAAATGTCCCTGGGTGGTCCAAAAACGGCAGTAAAATTGTATCACTTCAGGGTGGGCTGATAAGCAAAAGTGACACCTGGAATGGTCCTATCGTGCTCAGAACTTGACCTACAAAAGGTTTGGAGTTCAAATTAAAGTTAGATTATAGTAATACGATAATTTCCTACGTTTACTAGACGAAGCTGCAGTGCACATTCAAGTGAGTCATTTGCAAGGTTGGTGGCAGCGACTGGATGACCGGGTGGATAGCGCGGCGGACTCACGGGAGGGGGTCGAGGGTTCGATCCCAGGGTGTCTATGCGATTTGCTCTGTGGAGTGATCCCTTTTTGGCTAATAAAGAGTACATTTTGGCTTTGGTAGGATACCTTCTTCGCTTCCTAAATCCGCTTTCAACCTGTTGTCAGATGTAAAGAAGCTAGTTTTGTCGTGTAGGGTGATATCGAGCGTCCATTAAACCACGCTTGTCTCGCTGAGGAAGCTCTCGCTGGATGCTACCCCATATGGTCTCATTGGAATGTTCTCAATTAGTTTTAAAAGTGTTGCTCGCTGTCACCTTATTTGTGAACACAATCGACAAGTATTGAGTTGTCCCATCATCAAGACACGTTCATCGTTCTTCGGATTTCTTTACAGACTGCTTTTTATTCTACGCAGCTTTCACATTACCAGCTCACTGTTACCAAGTACAGCATATTTTATCCACCTCATGGTATTCATCTAGCTGTGTATTTTTTCCTGACCATTCTCCTATACACTTACAGTAGACGGGTCGGGGCATTGCAGCTATGGCCACTTGCACTCACTCCCTCAACTCTGGAGATCGGAAAAAATTTTTGTCCCATGTTCATCTATAGGATTATCTGGGAAGCAGATCACCAATCTGGCAAACATTTTCGTTGAAACGATGAATGGCAGAAGGTTACGATGGGTATGTGTAAGTCACGTGGTATACGCAGAATAACCGGCACTGCTGCCTTCCACGACTCCAGAGGTAGAGTAGAGGACGAAGGAAAAAATTTCGCTCAAACATTGCCCACGGGAGTTATTTGGTGTTCTGACCACGGATATGATACCTGTTTTCAAAATTTCAATATACTTCGGCAGGTTACGGTAAATATTGGTGTGTAAAGCTATCTACGTTAGCAGGACCGCTTTCTTCTCCAATGTGGTCAGACCTATTTTCCAACCTTCGACTTCAACTTCGATGAAAAGTAGTCCAGGAAAAGTGATAATTTAGAAAAAGAGTGACGGATTCGTGGTCAGCACTTTAAATAATTCCCATAGGCGCAGTCTGGGAGAAATTGGTAGTCATGACTTCACCACTAGCCAATAATACAGTAACCTACCGTAGCCAAAATGTACTCTTTGTTAGCAAAAAAGGAAGCACTCCAAAGAGCAAATTGAATAGACACCCTTGGAATCGAACCCTCAACCCCTCTCGTAAGTCCGCCGCGCTATCCATTAGGCCATCCAGTTGCTGCCACCATTGATGCAAATAAATCACTTGAACAAGCACTGCAGCTTCGTCTAGGAAACGTAGGAAATTATCGTATTACTATAATCTAGCTTTAATTTGAGCCCAAACCTTTTGTAGGTCAAGTTCTGAGCACGACAGGACCATTCCAGGTATCACTTTTGCCTTATCAGCCCGACCTGAAGTGATACATTTTTGTCATTTTTGGACCACCCATGGGCATTTAGCAAAAACGAAACACAGTTCTGTGATCCTCGTCCGATGCCCTTCAAGACCATATAGGTCTCGTTCAGAATCTCCGAACCGAGTTCACTGACCTCCCTCGTGAGAAGAAAGACTATAGACACGGTGAAGATAGAGATAAAAAGACGGCCATTTGGAATGCGCTATGCATTCTCCCACGTAGATTACGGAGGCGATTTGAATGCGTACTTGGCCGATACGAAGAATTGCAGTGGCTAGGGGATGGACTTGTCAGTGTTTCATGCTTCCAAGGAAGGTTTGGCACCAATTCAGCGATCTCGGAGGGCAGAAGGCCTGGTTGGCCGGAATGGGATCCGAACTGAAAATCATGATTCGGGAGCAGTCGACACTCACCGCCTCCCTCCATTACGCTCAGGAATGTTAAACTGCAACCTTCTTAAATCACTCAACCAAAGCAAAATTAGTCTTATACCAGAACCTAAATACGATCCGGTTTTCATATTCAGAACAAGTGGAATCCTTGCTATATTCGCAGGTGGTTTCCGAATCTATAGGGGTCTGTAGCACAGTCGGAGGTGATTCGACTGTCGCGTGCACTCAATACCAGGTTCCTGGTTCGGATTTCCCGCCCAAGCCAAGCAAGCCTCCTATCCTTCCGAGGTCGGTGAAATGGTACCAGATTTGTCTGGGAAGGATAAAGCGCTGATTTGTTCATCGGCTGGCCACCGCAAGTCATTGTATGACCAAAAACGCATCCAAATCACCTCCACGCCATCCCGTAAAAGTAGATCGCGCTGGCGCATCCCAAAAGGGATTGAGTAACGCCGTCCTTTATCCTTTTATTTATTGGTTGCTAATATTTCAGCCTTAAGGAAAATTGTATACGTAGGAGTTGTCCATGGTAACCGAATAATTTTAAGTATACAGATCTGCGCTGGAGCTTCGCGATACCGGTATGACAAAAGTTAAAATAAATTTTTGATTGAAAAACTGTTTTGAATCGTTGAAAGATCGTGCATAGCATAAGCAAAAATAATTGAGTTGTTCAATAGTTTTTCAAGCCAATCTTCGTGATTATATCTCTCCGCCTTAGAAGTAGAAGTAGAATGCGTGGCGCATACCAAAAGAGATTGGGAAACGCCATTCTTTATCTTTTATCCTTCCTATGCTAAAGCGTTGCTTTATCTTCTAACCATAAGATGGTTAAAGTAGTCCGACAAAACCATCCAACGTTATTTCAGGATTTGACTTGATGGAAAATGAGACCAGGCGCTTCAAAATGAGATGGTGCCTCTAGGTATCCGGATATTCCTCAGCGTCTCGATCGCAGCGTCCACTTGTTCATCTCACTGTTCCTATAGAAACTGCCTTAAGCTTGCTGAGGCAGCCAAGTGGGACAGTGTGGAGGCTGACTGACTCCCACCACTCTCTCCTTAAGAGAGGCAGCTACTATGGGCAGATCTACGACTACTGTTTCTTCACGACGGCTTAGAAAGGGAAAGAGTTTGCTTATGAATAGGCGTACCAGCATGACGATTAGCAGAAGCGCGAACACAGCGACAAGAATGGCGAGAATCATCTTCGTCCGTCGCTCGCGCTCTTTCTTCAAATCAACGCGATGACACATCTTAAACTCATCCAGGAACGGTAGGTCTTCCGGGCAGTTCGCTACGCATTCCTGAAACGAGCTCGACTGGTGGTGAGTTCAATAAATCCGTTGGTAAAATGGTTCACATACTACCATAATGAAGGTAGAAAGCCCCTAAGCACATCGAGGAGAAGACTACGTAGGGCACCAAAATTAGGGTGTCCAGAAAGTATCTGCAGAAATACGACAATTTTTTATCAACATTTTATTAATCAACCAAATAATTTCCATCAACATCGACTACCCTCTGCCAACGTTTCACAAGACTTCGAATTTCTCTGGCGTAGAAATCCGGCGACTTGGAGGCGAAAAAAGCTCGGAGGTCAATTTTGAGGTGGTCACGATATTCATAACGCTTCCCTTCCAGATGATGCTGAACTGGTCGAAAAAGGTGGTAGTCGCTTGGAGCCAGATCTGGCTGTACGGTGGATGCGGCCGAACTTCCCATCCGAGTTCCAGAATTTTCTGAGAAGTCGTCTTCGCGATGTGTGGGCGCGCGTTATCGTGCAGCAAGCCAACTTTGTCGAGCGTGGGCTGTTCCTTGCGCGTCTTGTTGGCCAGTCTCTGCAGTTGGGTAGCGTAGACCTCGGCAGTGAAGGTCGTGCTGTCAGGCAGCAGCTCGAAATGATAGATCCCATAAACTCCCCACCAGACACTCAGCATGACTTTACTCGCATGAATTTCACCTTTTACGAAAGATTTCGGCCCCTCATCGCGTTGGCACCACGCACGTTTACGAGCGTGGTTGATGAGAGAACCCATTTTTCGTCTCCTGTGACGATATGGTCCAGCCAGTTGAAGGTGCGACTTCGGGAGAGCAGCTGAGTGCATATGTCCAGACGTCTTCGCCGGTTGTCGTCGGTCAGTTCTTGTCGGAGCCGCTGACCGAGCTTTTTGACCATTCCAAGAGATCGCAGTCCATTGTCCACGGTGGATCGGGAACAGCCAAGAGCAGCAGCGAAATCACGCACATCTTCATGTGGATGCTGCTCCGCCAGTTTCCTCATTCGTCCAAAGATATCGTTATCGGTCGACCAGAGTGAGGCTCATCTTCGAGACTCCTATTGCCGCTTCTGAAGCGTTCGAACCAGCTATACACAGACCGTACAGGAGCTCCAAAGCCGAATACACGGCACAAGTTTCGATAGGCTTCTGCAGTGGAGTGCCCAGATTCAAACTCGTAAAGGAGTACGTGTCCAATATGGGTAGACAGTTCGACCAGCGTACAGTGAAATAGGCAAGGAAGACGGAGATGGATATACTATGCAGATACAGCAGTATAGTGTCTTTATATAGCACTTATGTTGAAATCTTCAGAACATTCTAGAAAAAATCTGGAACATTGCGAATTTTTCTGCGGATACTTTCTGGACACCCATAACAATGCATAGGTGTTTGAATATGATAAACCAAATTATACTGGAAACGCGAGAAGATTGCAACGTTATGGTTGCTTACTATGCCACACCCTTCAAAATTCGCCCAATGCTGTATTTCTTGTTTCCTAAATAGTCCATAGCCAAGAGAACCCACATTCGGAGTTCCGGGCAGCGTAGCATGCATGCATAAATTGCACTCAGATGCCGATGGTCCCACACAACCGTGACCGCGATCGCATAGAGGGTGGCAGCTGAAAAAATGTGCCGAACTTCATGAAATTTTGCTCATATCAGCCACTCCTTGCTTCTGCTGTTTACAGTTTCTTCTTGCACGAAAAACGTTCCATGATCGTCACTAGGCCGTCTTACTCTATACTACTGTAGCGCGATGAAGTTGAGCAAAGCAGGCAGTAGGTGAGCTGAACTCAAACGGAGCCACTGTCCCTGTATGTACGTAGACCTCGACAGCTCCTGCTTTGTCAAGCTCGGCAACCACGACATCTACTCCTGGAAGGTTATCAACAGACACCATTCGTCAAAGTCGATGGTCGTGGAGACCCGGTTAAGGTGATGGTTTCGGCATGCTTTTCTCATCTTCAACTAATTGTGCTGTCATACCCAGGACGACAACAAGGCATGTGAAACTGCAAAACTGCTGGTAGAACGAGTAAGATTAGTCTAGTCCAAAACGAAGACCCGGAGGTAGAAGGATATCTGAGGCTGCTTATTCAAAGCTGTCTTTTGAATTCCTTGACGTCCTATGGAAACAGCCGCTCTACAGCACATCAGTTCTACGGCACCTTCGGCAGATTCCCGGCTGAGATCCGTTCGGCGGATGGGCGACATAGTGTGAATCGAAGCATCTCTCTAGACAGACTGAATCCTTCAGCAACTCGTTGGCGTATCCTAAACAACGGTCGGTAATTTCGTGAATAAATTTGTGGAGCCATTAGTTGAGATATGACTAGCTGCGATGAAAGTAACGCTGTAAGAAGCAGGTTAGGTTTGATAATTTAGCAACTCAGCTCGAGCAAACTGGGTAAGATTGGGGACACCAAGGTTCATTGCTGGTGGTAACGAGGCTGCGATTCTTCTTCCTATTATTGAAGATCGCGGAATTTGCAGAGCTCTCTCTGCTCAAATGCTGATGCGCACTGTCGATATCAACAAAGTATGCACGGCGGCTGGGCCCATGTCCTTCCTGCCACCCTCTCCCAGCTCTGGGGATATACGGACAGAAGATGTGCACGCCGGAGCCTGTAGGGTGAAAGCCGCTTTAGGGATTGGATCTATCCCAATCGGAGGGGCAATTAGTAATCCGCGTCTCCATTCCGTTCCATGAGTTTGCATGAGAGCTTCTATTGCTGTCCCATGATGCAAGGGCTTTCATTTATATTCAGGGGATATGGTTGCATGGATTAACGTAGAAAATCGCCATTTTACAGCTGTCCGTTCCCGACTAGGGTAGATCCTAGAGATTTTACAGTCATCCACGCAGGACTCACCGTAGTCAAGGTTATGGAAGCAAGTCTACGTTCAAAACAATCCACATGTGAGGAACATAGAGCAGAGCGTGGAGGAAAACGGCATAAGTCACAGAACAGGCATCAGTTTGGTGTCGCACAGTTGCCGACGAGACAGATTCGAGCACGGACTACGACAAATGGTGAACGTGCTGCTTGGAAAACAAGTTCGAATCAGAGGGTGCAAGTATTTTGAGAGCACTCCACATTCTTGCGATGCTTTTACATTAGTAGCTTACTATCGTGTGCTGTTTTTCTCCCACCCTTATGTCGACGTGATGAATCGTTTTTCTCTTCTTCTTTCTCTCTCTCTTGTGTTTAATTCCTATTGGACGTCGTTGTTTTGATGATACGATACCATCGTTCTTTAATCGGTATGCAGTAGCAAACAAATAAATAAGGCATAGAAGAGTAAAATTTGGGATCATTGTGGAATATTCCACGTATTCTATCTCCACAGGTATCGACGAGGTAAATCGAGTGGTATTTGGCCTACATATTTTGTTGTAATTCTCCAATATTGTCATTCTCCAATACTAAGAATTCCGTTCATCCCAATTAATTCATTATTTCTAATTGGGGTTCGGCAAATTGTTCTATGGAGGTTTTGTCACTCGAATGAGCATGCTTGCGCAATAAATATTAATTATTATAGTAATTATTATTAATAATATGGTGTCTAGCCGATAAACAGGAGCTTTTGGTACCAATCTACCGACATGTGCACCGCCAGCTCAACTAATTCTGTCGGAGAGGTGGAAGACTTGGCTGATCTGGGCCCTGCACAAACCAGGAAGCTTGATTCCGAATAGGGAATTTTCATGGGATAGCGAGCACCCTCTTCAGTCGCGCTGTTCGAGCTCTTACCCTTCCCAATATTATATTTATTCAACCTTTTTTTCACCACATGTCTATCAAAACTCCTGCTGTTACAACTCTTGAGTTCATACTGGAAGCCTACCATTTTTTTCCCCAATCTAGACAGCTAAAAGGGCGTTGTCTAATACGCTTAGAAGCTAGCAACAAATGCTTCATTTGAAGCAACAGAACACGAGGAGGGTGGTCAGACCCCGCAGATGATTGACAGAAAGGTGCTGAGGGAGCTGGCTCCACCATAAGAAGCAATTCATTCCCGGAACTCACTGACCTTTGCACACGCAGCCGTTCGCTATCGAGTTTCGACCGGAAGACGTGCACGTCACGCACTGCTCGTCGCAGGGATCGCAGTGCTGGAATTGTTCATGACGGGCTGCGTTCTCGTTCGCCATTTCTCATAGGCAAGTTTCTCTCAAAGCTACTGCCTGGAAGGCAACACTGCTACCACGAAGTCTTCGAACTCACCACGAGCTGCACACCGTCTACAGGCTGGGTGGAAGGATAGTGTCCGACAACATCGCGGCAGGCTTCGTGCATTGAGGGGGCGGTCAGGCATCGAATCACCTGGGACATTCAATTGAACAGCGTGAGCAACAAGATTCAGAGAGCGAATCCGAGCAATACCTCATGGTCTCTCGTCATTTGCGCATAGAGGCACTCCGAACAGCCACCTTCGCCGAGGTGGTCGCCAGGCCCAGTACACCTGCAAGAAGGCAAGTGAGTCATTTGCACGAGTATGGTGTTGTTTGTGTGCAAGTGCACGAGCACGCACTTCAGATTCGAGCAGCTCTCGTGGCATGGGCGACACTGCGAACCGTCCTGGTAGTGGGAGACGCTGCAGTTGGTGAGGCAGAGCAGCTGATCGTCGGAGACCAACTGGACGTTCCTACACGACAGGCAGTCGCGATCTGACGGACCTGGAATTACATGCACCTCGCCATCCCTTCCCTCCATGTTTATCCGCTTCGACAGAAAGCAAGGAGGACTAGTGAGAACAGAAGCCGTACCTGTGCAGGTGAGACACTCCGAGTAGCACGGCAGACACTGCTTAGTAGTGTGGTCTTGGTAGAACCTGCAACCGACGTCACTTGTGTACTGGGAGGTTTCTCTTTATGGCAAGCGCTTATCGTGTCGCAGTGCTAAGTAGGATAAGAACGCGGTCGGAGTAATTTTTCCTAAAGTGGAAGTCAGCAGGATCTGAAAATTACTCGTGCTTAGGGTTACTAGTGCAGCATATATACATCTAAACAAAGCAATCATTTAACGTTCATGTGTGGGAGAATACTGCTTGTCATTTTAGACCATCCAATGGCTCGTGACAAAAACGAATTTTACCTTTAAGCTTAATGTAAGAAGCCCACAAGCATATATACGTAGGTCTTGTTGTCGTTGTGGTTAGAGACATACCCAGTTCATATCAGACGTGCTTGTAACACGACAGCTGTTTCACTGATTTGAGCATCCAAATCTGTTGTACAGGCTGAACATGAATGAACACCGCTACACTTTAAACAAACGAAGGTCTGGATCCCCTCTATATTTAGCACTACAACACTAATCACTGAGTCCCGTAATTTCACATAGTGCAAAAATGGAGTAACGATGAATCGTAGGATAAAAAAATATTGGCATGGCCTGTGATCATCAACTTTTTGAGAATCCCTATACTTTTTTTGCGACCCATAATCTATTTACCTTGTATCATTTGTGATTCTTCTGTCGTAATGACACCAAAGCATTTACGGTATTTTGGACTGCAACGCACCCATTCCGGGTCCAACTGAACCACCTCCTCGACAGTCTGTTTTTGTGGTACTCACTAGTCAGACGTGATAAACTCTTCAGATGGAGGTCAAAAAGTATGTTCGGTATGCAAGAGTCGAACCCTTTCGAGCGCATTGACTACATACTATAGCATACAGTCCCCTCTCTTTAAAACGCGTTTGAAGGGACCGGAGGAAATCTGCCTTATAACGGGAGTCGCACTGTGCAAACCAATACTGCAAGATCTTTTGCTACGAATGAAACTATCGCGCTAGGCCGGACTCGAACCCGCACTCTTTGCGCAAGGGCAGGATTTTAGCCCGCTACACTATCAGCGCTGATAGAACTATCGCGCGCCACATCTGCGATATCTTCGTTGCAAATGGTTCATCAGACTCTCGCTTAAGCCTATGTTATACTTCGGCAACACGTCGGCGACGCTGTGTTGCGCGGGTTGCTACGCACTGCGTGGCAGTCCGCATAACACTGTAAAAACATAGGAAACACAACACTGTAACATAGGCCTTAGGTTAGTATGTGGGTGTGACCAACAGCATTGTTGCTATCCTGCCCTCAAAGCAGAGAATAGAGGCAGAAGTTCCGCGTGGTGCCAGAATTCTGGTCGCAGCAAATAGCATCCTGTTACAGTATCTAGCATCTATACCAGCTGCTCTAGGCCTAGCACAAATGTGTAAGGCTGTTTGAATAATCTGAGCACCACATTCTCTCTCGTTCCCAATGGAAGAAATCTCGCAATATACGGAAGGTTCTAACGACTACCTGGAATCTTCCACTGTGCTCGACATATTGCTGACTATGAGCACTCTTGGTGATCGCGCATGCGGGAAAAACAGAAAAACAACAACAGATATGCAGCCAATATATTGTCGCACGGATGCTGGTCGTGACTACGAACGAGACAGTGGAGCAGTAGATCTGACCACAGGTGCGGTCAGCATCTTGCACTTCTTCAATTTCCGTGTGGGCCGGAACTTAGCCTGGGTCGCGTTATAACGGGAGTCATTTTGAATGTAGAGTTCCTCCCAGATCCGCGCTATAACGGGAGTAGCGCTGTAATCGACGTGTCTTATCAGGAGTTGGTTTGCATTGACGTAAAGGTAAGCTGGCCAGGGCCAGAGAAAATATACATTGCATCAGGAGTCGCGTCTTACTCGGAGGCGATATAACGGGAGGAGACTGTTTTATGTATGTATTTCCTCAATTTACAGAAAATTTGTTTAAGAAAGCTTTCTCGGATTATACCCAACCCGCACCCTCTCCGGCGATGTACATACAGGTATCCTCCCCTTGCTACCTTAGTTTCGTCACATATCGGAAAGTCGTCCGGTTTCGTCAGAAACCGACGACACGTCTTACCTGCACTTTCTCACCTTCCCTCACTTTCACTATACCCTACTACAAACTAATGTATAGCGAAGATCTCTGATAGATACAGCACATTAGAATGTTGGGATAGAAGTCGTAGGATTCATCAGACCACCCGTCATGAAGCGATAGGTTGACAACTTAAAATATTGACTGTGTCACTACAACTGAAAAAGCTGAAACCAATTCAGATATCGATTGCCGTCGAAAGCTCAGTCGGCGTGTATCTGCCTATCAACGTCTGCCGCAGAATGCAACCCGCGAAGTTGTCGTGGCCAGCTTCCGTACTGACACGGAGCACCCTTTTTCCGAAACGAATGCCTCACCCCTCTTGTGGACACTCCTTGACGCACTTGTCCTGCAGCTTCCAGAAGCGGCACTTCGCGCACATCGCTGCGCCTCGTCCCCAACATCCTAGCTCCGACTCACAGGTCGGATCACAGACCCGCCCTCGACTTTCTGCAATCATCAGAATTAGGCCAGCAGCCGGCAGGCGAATAACCGTCAGATCCGCTGACCACATTTTCCGTCCATGTTCTTGGTGATCAGAGCCTGTGCGTTCGCAGCGATGATCTTGTCCCACTTGATCGTCTGCGCGTAGCACAGACCGTGGTTCTCGGTTATAATCACACTGCCGGCTTTGATCTTCTGGAACGGAGGACCACTCTACGTTCCAGCTCAGGCGTGATAGGCGTTGAGATCGAAAGAGGATGCGAACGAACCTTGAGTTTTCGCAGTCCAAGCTGTTCCAGGTTGTCGTTTTTGTTGATCGCCAGTGCAAACTTTGACCTGAACGTGTTTCAGGTTTAGAGCCGTTCAGAAGTTCAAGGTTCTTTAGAGAGCCTAAAAGTCGTGGAACACTGCCAAGACAAAGACGCACAGACAGACTTTTGAACCCTTTTTTTGCCTTAGTATTTCGTTTTCAAACAATGAACCATAACCTCTCAAAGTCAGTGATCTAATTCCCTCTCTGAGTGGCACCCCCATGCAATGCTGTCTGATTGGATTGGGCGTTCCCATCTCCCAGTGCTGTCCGTCATTTCGACATATAAACTGAATTTAATTTGAACAAATTGCTTTACTAATTCGACGAATATTATCAAAAAACATTATGTTGTACTTCTGTTAGTGTTTTAAGTTTTGTTTCGTACGATTAGAGCGCACCTAGGAGTGCAATAAATAAATATACCGATCTGTTTCACATGACTTCGACCCTCTTTTGCAGACAGAAAGATATTACAATCTCTACTGCAGACATGCCAAATACTTCAATCCTAGTTAGGAGAGGTGGAGGTATTTTTTGCCTCATAAAGCGCTCGAGAACTGCAGTAGCTGCTGGCGATGTGAGGTCTCTCGGACAAATTCAGTGAAGAGAATATGGGATGGTATGGGAGGCGGGAAGAAATTGCCTCCGAGAATCCACCCTCCCCCCCCCCCCTCATCTCATGCAGGACTGACATCGATGTTTCCGCTTCTGCTGTTGAAAAAAACTTTCAACTATTGGAACTGCTATGTCTAAGCTTCACATCATGAGTCCCACCCACCTAAAGCTATGATTTTGCAAAAGCGCTTGAGACTATGTGGCCAAGTGCAGCTGGAGTTGGGGCGTTACTTATTTCGGAAATTAGGAGGGCCGGCAGCGTAACGCGTTCTGCTGACTCAGTTACACTGGTGCCATAACCGATAGGACTGCAGGGGTACCGGAATGCCTATCAGCGCGTTGACCCTCGCCCCTTTTAATAAAAGCCCTGAGTGGCAGAACTGACGCTCTTCGCGCTCCTCCAGCGAGACGTACCCACTGCATTACTCTGGCACCGATGAAGACTTTGCTGATGGCAGCTTTAAAAAAAACCAAACTACGACGAACTGGATAGCGTATGACACCTCCGACAGGAGGCGCTTGTTTGCCACAGCTTATGCAAGCCCCTTGGCACTGGTTACGGCGGGAGGTTGTGACTGAGCAAAACGCACGTCACCAAGCTGCGGCCCTCGATGAACTCCAGATTCTCCAGAAAGGAGAGATTCCTCGGCGAGACCGTCTGCGTGGCCATCTGAACGTATTCGGAGATCATGCGCACTGTCCTCAGCACATTCAGATCGTCCCTCGTGTAGCCATCGACGCTTGACCTGAATAAGGCTGAATAGTGCGACCTGTCGCTATTCAAATCGACGGAGCAACAGAACACCATGGTACATATGCGAAGTTACGCACTAAACCTTCAAGTAGAAGTCGCCTACAAGAGAACAGTCCCAGACAGCCTACCTCATTTTCGAGTCCTGTATGTCGATGAAGCCGTCGATCTCTTCGCAGCCGGTCAGGTTGCGCAGTATGGAGCCCGTCAACACCTTCGTCACTTGGCAGACTGCAATTAAAGGGTACTAAAAATACGTACAGAACTTTAGTCCGCTGTAAAGAAGTCGGAAACCAACACTGAGTAGCAAATTAGTGGCAGCACGTCACCGATGACACTCCACTGAAAACTAGGCGGTCGTTTCCCATTTCTCTTTTAAACAGATGCTATTGGAGGGGAAGCGATGCCTAGCGTGGCGCTCATCTACCCGAGAACAGTTTGCGTTGCATTTGGAGAGCTTCTATTCAACGCACCACCTTAGCGGCATTTTTAAAGCATATTTGCTCTACAAAGGAGCTGCACTGCGAAATTGTTAAACTGTTTTGCTGAGAGTCACAGAAGATCACTATTTACTGCAGTGAAGCCATGGGCTCGCCATGCCATCTTTGACACGAAAACCGGTGTCACACAACGTTAAATAGAAAACAAGACAACAGGGATGTGCCAGCGTAGACCATTTTTGCAGAACACGACTTCTTCAGTTATTATTTATCGAGAGCACCGAAAATTCGGCAGGATTAGTTAGAAGGATATCTGGTTACGGCCAAAACTCTTGCGCCGGGACTCGAACCCGCATGTTCTGCTTTCCGGGCGGCGATGCTACCCCTTACACCACCAGCGCTGTCTGATCGAACAGAATCTTCCTAGTAAGCACATATCTATCAGCATGGAAGGCGCTTGATTCTAGCCTGGCGCAAGAGTTTTGATCGCAACTAAACATCCTTCAAATTGCTTCTACCTTCTATAACAGCCGCTCGAGGCTCAAGCAAAAATGAAGAACATCCAGCACGACTATTGCTTGATACCAATCTCTGCTAAACATCCGCTTTGAAAGGCTTATTTTCCAAAAAATTGGATCTATCCTATTCAGAGAGAACCATTCTCGTCTCATATCCTTATGTTGAGTTTCTACGAGAGCTCCAGTTGCTGTCCCATGACGCAGCCTTTTAGTTAAGTGCATGGAATTTGGTTGTGTGGCATGGAATGACGTACGCAATTGAAAATTTACGGCAGCTCTCACGGCTAGGATAGTTCTATGCTATTAGGTTGTCCAGAAATAAATTAGCGTTTTGCAATTGTTATTATTGGAGTACATTTTTTCAATGAAGTATGTTTTTGCCTTTATATATCATTGGAAAGTTAAATTCATGCTCTATTTAACCATGTCTTCAAATTTTTCTTTGTTTAGAGCAAAAATTTGCCCAATTTTAAGCTCTGCCGTTTTGGATGTCTGAACGCAATTTTCGCCAAACTTTCTTCCTCGAGTTCAAACTTGGTCGAAGTTCAGCTGAAACGGCCCGTAACATCAACGCTGTATTTGAGGCGGTTTTCGCTATAGAACGCACAATTCGCCACTGGTTCGAAAGAGTTCGATCTGGAGATGAAAGTCAGTAAAATTAGGCTGCCATCACTCCTTATCGACGACCAGCTCAAAGCCATGGTGGAAGCGGATCGGTGTCAAGCTGAGAGAGAGCCAGAACAGCATTTTGGCGTTGACGGCAGCATTATCAATGGCCACTTAAGAGTGATCGGAAAAGTAAAGAAGTTGGATAAATGGATCCCGCACGAACTGACGCCGGGCTGATGCTGAAGAACTACGACACCTGTGTTTCGATAAGGCTGCGCAATCTTAGGGAGCCTTTTTTGACAGGATGACATGCGACGAGAAATGGATCCTTCATGAGAATCGTCGTCGCTCTGCACAATTAGTGGAAAAGAATGAGGGTCCCAAGGAGACGCCGAAAGCAAGTCTTCATCCAAAGAAGACCATGGTGACCGTGTGGTGGGCAATGGCTGGTGCAGTCCATCACAAGTTCTTGAAGACTGGAGATACCATCCCAGCGGAGAAGTACTATGCGAAGTTGGAGTGATGCAGCAGGAATCGATTGAAAAACAATCGGTTCTGGTCAGTCGAAGAGGCACAATCCTACTGCATGAGAACGCGCTTCCGCACTTTTCAAAAATTGCTGTCCAGAAACTGGATGTATTGGGATACGCAACTCTGCCACATCCAGCATATTCATCAGACCTGACTCCTACGTATTATCGTTTTTCAAGCATTTGGTCAACTTCCTGAAGGAGAAATGCTTCAAAAACCAAGACGATGCCAGAAATGCCTTCAACGCTTTCATCGCCTCCAGAACTCTGGATTTCTACGCTACTGGCATTATTAAACTTGTTTCTCGTTGGCAAAGATTTCTTGACTCTAATGGTTATTGTTTTGATTGATAAAATTTTTTCTGAGCTAAGTTATGATAATTTGAATATTCGAGTTGAAAACGCTCATTGATTTCCGGGCAACCTAATAAAATGTCTTAATAGTTTAATGACGGTATTCACGTACATACCTGAACATTTGGATGCCTTAGCTATCCGTTGAATGCTCAGTGGGTGCTATGTGCTCTTACGCACATTCAAAAAGGAAAAATATCAGGGGGTCCCGTGTCACGCTTCCTATCTTAGCTGCCTATGCCCTTCAATGAGTACTCAAAAAAAACTGAGATCTTGGAAAAGCTCTTCATCAGCAAGTTGATGGCACCTGCTGGCCCCATATCTGACATCGAAGAGGAGATACGCCGCTTGAGCTCGTATAGCGCATTGCAAGCAACTGGGGTCGCATATAGGCGATGCAAAACAAACAAAATCAGACTTATTTTGCGGCGCAATGTTGCCGCGGGCGCCTTCCAGTAATGAAGGGCGGAAAAACAATGATAGCACAGCACGAATAGGTTCTGCTACTGTTGCAGAGAACGGACTTCTTAGGCTAATTGCAATGACGCATCATGAATTCGAAGCCGAATCCCAGCCAAGTCATGCTGGTGTGGGCCAACAACTGTGGCACGGAGAACAGCATGCGTACCGTACAACGTTGGAAGACACCTAATTTACGCGACTGCATACGAAGTCTTGCATTGCAAACGCTCACCATGGTCCCGAAACCAATATATACCATTTTCACATCGAACTAATTTATTGATTTATTAATTGATTGCACATGTTTGTGCGCTATACAAGAAAAGGAACGTAACTGAAGAAGAACGTAGCAGGTAACGAACTCGAGTGTTTCTCGACTTCATGTTTGTCTCTGATGCGAAACTTAATGAATTGTAACGTCGCAGCAAAGCAAACTCTCATTGGCAGATATGAAATGCAGAGAATTTGGAGGAGACGTCATGGTAAATTGGACACTTTTCAAAGCAAACTGGACACTCCTCTAATCAAGCCCAACGCTTTTGAAATCATGTTTAAAATCTTACATGTCGCTGAAATTCCCACTACAATAGATTGGAGCGGCGACGACAATTTTTTCTTCAATGAAAATCTAACATGACTTCTGGATCTATCCTAGTCCGGGGCCACATAACTGAAAACTAGGCAACAAAATGAATTAATACTTACCGAGCGGCTACTAGAAAACGAACCTGATGTAAAAGAAACCAAAAACGGACGAACAAACAAAAAAAATAAAAAATCGCCGCGGTTTACAACCGTATCGGAGGGCAAAGAGCAACGGAATAGAGTCATGCCGCGTGCTGACCGTCGCTTGACAGGATCTAACATGGTGAGGAGGGCACACAACTTTGCCTTCTTACAACCATAACAAATGCAATTTTTTCGTTTTTTCTTTATGACTTCTTCTTGTTCAGGTCCTGTGTTGTTCTGTAGGAGCCGCTCTGTAAGTCTTGAGTGAATTTGTCACATATAATACTTTTTAGTTACGTGCCCCCCCCGGATTAGGATAGATCCTGACTTCTTTAAAATTTCTTAACTCACTTGCCTCGTGTACGTGGATACACTGTCTGGACTTAATGACTTAATGACTTAACCATTTAGGTTTGATATTATTTTTCCATAAATCTCAAGTATATTTAATGGAATTCTAATTTTTCAGTCAGTGAAAAATTTTTAAGCTAGAGCACACGAAGGCAGCGGTCAGTCATTTAGTTTATTAGAAGAAGAGATCGCGCCACGTGCTCAACTAGATTGATGCGATTATTCTTTGACTGACAGTGTAAATGCTGCCTACTTGAAACAGCAGTGTGAGGTTATGTGCGTTTTTCTACAACTGTTCTTTTTGCGCCCTTTATATATGTGTTACTCTACGCAAACAGAACCTTTGCCATCAGTCCAATAGAAATCGCAACGGTCCAATCGTGATCATGGCGCGATATCCTCTAGAAATACACTAAAACACTTCTGCCTTTTGGCACTCTAAATCAAAATTCAGTTTATTCCTTTGCTATAAGCGTGAAAATTTTACAACGTTTCAAACATTGTGTTCAGTAATCGGAGAATCAAAAAATTTCAAAAAATTTATACTAAATTTGCCATGAATAAAAATTATTCTAGCCGTCTCAGAAATTCTTTATTTAATATGTAGAAAGCTTGTATGTAAAATGTTATGCTCGATTTCAATAACGTTGAGTTTGGTTAGACCAGGGTCCAATTTGATTGGAAAAGTGTCCAACTTGGTTTGGGAAATGTATTGTTTGACGCGAAAATGGTATAGCATACAGGTCTTGAATGCCCAAGGTCCGTATTTGCATGGCACAAAATACATCGGGCAGCATAATACCGCACTACCGACTTCACAGGTCTATCAAGCGCCACAAGCACCTCTAAGATTATGTGAGGAGGGGTATTTTTAACTTTTAGGTCGTTTAAATTACTACAGTTTTATTTCTTCAGCAATAGAAATCATCCTGGACTCCAATTGTCATGCGAAACCAGCTGTATTACACAAATAGGGTAAGATTACCTTTAGGACAAGGTCCCTTGCACGGCTCGCATCGCCTTGAGTCCTTGGTCATGTCGTGATGAGAGCCCTCTGAGCAGTGTCGAACGCAGGCGTCCCGCTCTACTAGCAGTTCTTCTGAACGAGTGGGAAATATTCAACATTCAAGACTAACGAGAAGAATACTCCGAAGTCGGCACTATAAACGAAGTTCTTCTGCACAGCCCATCAGCATACGTGGGGCCACCCATGTACTCGTATGGGCGAGGAGGACGTAAACTGACTTGGGCATTCCTCCACACAGTATCGGTCGTAGACGTAGCGGCCTTTCGGGTTCGGAATCAGCATGCCCTTCTTCGGATCGTGCACCATCATCGGTGGACACTGGTGCACACAGGCGCCATCCAAGCTCAGCTCGCGACAGGCCTGTGGAAACGACAGCAGTAGAGAGCTCGAGCTGTTTAGGACGGTATCAGTAGACTCACCACGCACTGGTGTGCCCCGCGCCCTGTGCAGCCACCGGTACACGCTTCGTGACAGCACTCGTACTCGGACGAGTTAGCCGGCAGGAAGCATTGCCGCGACGAACACCTGTCGCCGCACACCGAGCGATACTCTGAATGCAAGGGGCTTCATTTTTGAATTAGGGAAGGCGACATATGAGGTAAAGTAGAAGGCTTAGCTGATTGAACAAGAGCTCTATTAGCGACGTCCTACATAGATACTTCGGATCCTTCGGATTATAGTGGTGTCAGATGTCATGTTAGAGTGCAACTCGAGGGTTCTTTAGCAAAGGAATAGCAGCGAACCTTCTTGGCAGTACTTGGCCTTTCCGCTCCAACAGTGATCGCACTCTGTGCACTTCAGCAGCTTCGGATTGCACTGGCGAAACGCCGAGTCGGAGGTTATGAGGCGGTTTTCAGCATCGTCCTCGAGAAGCTGGAAAGGTGTGAAGTACGGTGCGGCCCATGCCCATGCCCTTTTCCAAACAAGGCAGTTGTCAGCCCATCTTGCATTTCAAGGTGAAGCAATTGTGTTCTTTACCTTTCTCCTAGCAAAATCTCTCCTCTCCTTCGAGATAATACTTTCGACGGCTTCCCACAGCTACTGGGCGGCTTCTTGGGGCGGAGTCGGAGGAGGCGCCGGCTGTCGCCTGCACCCGATACCACGTTCCTGGTTCCGATTTCCCGCCCATGCCAACCAAGCCTTCTCCCTCCGGGTGAATTGGTACCAGATTTGTCTGGGAAGGATAAAGCGCTGACTTGTTTATCGGCTGGCCATCGCAAGTCATTGTATGGCCAAATACGCATTTAACTCGCCTCCACGACATCCCGTAGAAGTAGAATGCGCGGCGCATCCCAAAGGGATTAAATAACGCCGTCCTTTATCCTTTATCCTTTATTGATTTTTCCAACACAATTGCATTAGAATCTAAGTAAAATCATTCCCTTCTATAATTTTGAGATTCTGAGTAGCGCTCGACCCAGAAACTGAGATGCCTCCAAAATGTTGCTTTGCAAGACATAAACATATTGTGTGCATCAAAACAAATACCAGCTTAAAGTCTGAGACACAGCTGCGTTTCAAACCGAGCAGTAAGTCTGTTTCAAAGCTTTTCGTGCTCGGTTACTAACCGACTTTTGTCTGAGTAAGTGTATCTAGGTCACGAAGTCAACGGGCGAAGTCAATGGGCAATGACCTAGTGTCAGAGCTGGGAGAAAGAAACGTGCGAATTGATTTCTCATTTTCAAGAGCGTCGAAGAACTAAGGAAGAAGAAGAAGAAGAAGCAGAAGGTCTTCTTAACGTCCAGCTCCGTACTCTCCTAATCGACCCCACTGTTCGTTCATTGCGAACACACGCCTCGACTTCTAGAGCCAAAGATGTTGTTGTATGGACCAAGTCGAAAAATCAGGTGAGCAGCCCTGAAAGTTGTTTGGTACATGCCGCTTGGATACACTGCAGGGGTGAGAGGGAGTGCGGGAGCGTGCAGCGACGATGTATGAACGCGCTGTTTCTCCTATCGTACCCGCTGTAGCCTACCACGGCTCCGATCCCGTGGTGCGCGATTACGGTAGGTGTTCTTGTCGCTGCCGCACTCCTGCTCTGTATCCACGCGACATTTACCGTTTTTTACGGCTTCTCCCAAAAATATCTCCTCTCTTTCCAGATACTACTCTTTTAGACACCTTACCACATCTGTCCGGGGAGGAGAAGCAGACTGCTTCATGAGCTTTATCTTTTTATGATTTTTTTTCGCGGGCATCTGCTGAATCAGACCCGTAGACGAGTGGATTCCGCGGGAGGCCAGAAGAACAGCAGCGTGTCCATGAACGCGTTGGTCGGAATTCTTCGCGAATGCCCTGTCCTGGGCAAAAAAGACGCTCTTCGTATCTCGAGCGAGGGGGATCCATTGGACCACTCGGGCACGCGACGGGAGCGAGTGGAGGCGCTGCTAGCATCCGCTTGCTCCGCGCTATCCTTTTAATTGATGTAGCCGTGAATTGACCTCAGGTTTTATACTATTCTGCACTTCTTCCTACCATAATACCCGCCTGTTCGACTTAGAAGTGCTGCACGTTTTGTAATTCGACAAGCTTCTTTTCGAGTAGAGGAAATAAGCTAAATTTATTGCATCCGCTAGTGGACACACTGGAGAGGAGTTGGAGGAAAAGATTTCAAGATTGTGGCGAAACGGATGTTTAGCTTATGTTTTGTTAATTCTTCAATTTTATCATACATTTTGTGTCATTGATATAGTCGTTTTGAGACGGACATCGTAGGATTTCAGTGTAAATTCTGATTCGATTGGCCCACCTCGTTCCAGTTCACTTTTGACTGCAGGTAGCAGAGGAAGGTGCTGTTCTCGATTCGCACGTTTCCTTTGTGAATCGCTGAAACAACAACATGAAGTAGGGGAGCGGCTTGTTATGCCTCACCTAATTAGCCACTCACCTCGAAGTTTGGGCATCCGCAGCTCTTTCAGCTCCAGGTTACTGCTCAGGGTTAGCGCGCTAGTCTCGTCCAGAAGATCGTCTCCCCAGATGATTTTCAGGCTCGGAAAATCGATACTCCGAATATCCACATTGTAGATAAGCAGATAGCCCTTGACCTAAAGCAATTCCAGATTGATTCCAATTGATTTCCTCAATACGAGTCGGGTCGGGTGTGTATGAGTGAGTTTACAAAGATATAGGGTTTCAAAACACTGCAAGACCTCTGACGACACCCAGACAACACAGGCGCTTCTGGTTCAGCAACGACAACATGATCTCCCATTGAACTCGAACCAAGCCAGCCCAGTAATTTACTCTAATAATTTTGCATCAAACCAAGCGATTTTTCTGAGCCAATATTCAGGATTTGCCCAAATCGTAAGAGTTTTGTATTCTTTCGATCTCCTTCTTGTCTAGGTCAACCAGCCCCTCGCTCTTTTCGGGATTCATCGAAAAAGTCATAGCACATCCTAAACTCTCGCGACCACTTTTAATGCCCATTTCCAAACAGACGTTATTGAGATGATTACAATGTGGGAGCTCTTATCAGCAACTGTGCAACTGTTTTAAAACACAGCGCTATCGATTTCCTCAACATCAGAGGAACTGATTGAAAAAGGTAAACCCGGCTAATTCAATTTTGACGCACTGAAAATAAACTTGCCAGGGAAGGATCTCAGGTGTATATCTGAACGGCGAAAATGAATACTATTTCAAGAATCTCCATCCTTCAAACAGTAGAAGGCTATGTCCTGTTTCTGCTAAGTCCTTGAGCCTATCGAATTGCGGGCCGGGAGTGGGCTACTATGGAATCGTGCCGTCGCACAAGACATTACATCCAATCATCAAACACAGAGAAGCAATGCAAGAAAGTTGATCCATAGGTGCGAGGTCAGGTACACGATTCCTTGGCCTTGCAGTATTTTTGCATTTTTTCGACATATTGGAAGAGGTTACTTTGTGCGGCTGCTCAATTCCATGACAGAGTTTCAGGATCTCTAACTATGAAGGTTTAAGGGCTTTACGGACATGAAATCCACCATGTTATCACTTGAACGGTGGAGATTTTCGCGGTGGCATTCATTTCGTTACAGGCGTGTGCCTGAGACCCTCTCCTGGTTAGTACCAGTGGGAAGCGAGGAGTACGGCGAAGCGAATGGGTGAAGTGCCTACTCTTGCGTGTACTCCAAATCCATTCAAGGTCCGAGTCACAGCTCGCGAGACCAAGCCTTGTATCCATCGATTAATTGGTACAAGGCCCGTATGTGAAGTAAGAAATACTGAGCTACCCACTGGATTGCCGTATAGGCCAAATACGCTACCAAATTGCCTCCTCGATATCCAGCCAACGGGAATGCGCGGCGCATCCCACGAAAGCACTAAGTCACGTCGACCTTCTTCTATGGTAATCATCTTAATCGGAAGCTATGTACGACTCCTTTCTTACAGGGGAATCAAACCTGGTGAACCCATGAGCGAGCTAGAGATACATAGTTTTTGTCACTTCTTGCTATGACCGAAACAGAGTGCAAATTCTTCATAATGTTCTCAATGAGCACATGTCGTACAGATGCCAGAAGACGACAATGACATGCGAACCATGATTGCATCTTAAGCTCGGTACTAGGTCAGTTCGTACATACCGGATCTATCCTAGTCCGGGGGGGGCACATAACTAAAAAGTAGGCAACAAGATGAATTGAAACTTACCAAGCGGCTCCTAGAGAACGAGCTGGAACCTCGAAGAAACCGAAAACGAGCGAACAAACGAAAAAAAATAAAAAATCGCCGCGGTTTACTACCGTCTCGGCGGACAAAGAGCGACGGAATGGAGGCATTCCGCGTTCTGGCCGCCGGCTGACATGTTATAACCAGGATCTAACATGGTGGGGAGGGCGCATGAAGCCCCATGCCGCGTGCTGACCGCCGCCTGACATGTTATAACCAGGATCTAACATGGTGAGGAGGGCACACAACTTTGCCTGCTTACAACCGCAACAAATGCAATTTTTTTCGTTTTTTTTCTTCGTGACGTTCCTTGTTTAGGTCCATGTTGCTCCGTAGAAGGCGCTCGGTAAGTCTCAAGTGGATTTGCTACATATAATACCTTTTAGTTATGTGCCCCCCCCCGGACTAGGATAGATCCTACATACCTTCCTTCCCTGCAGGTTCATGGGATCGCTATAGGCAAGCTGAGGTATCACGACGAGGATAAACCGAGTTTGTCCCGTCGCTCGAACAAAAGAGACTGAAACTGTCCCGAAAAGCATGTTGATATATCCGATGTCCCCTTAATGCTATTAGAAGCGCAACCATAAAAGAGGAGTTATGCTATCCATTATCCTTTATTCCCATCCTTATCAAGCAGAGAATCCTTTGAAGCATTTACATGAAGGTTATGCTCTAGGCAGCCTATCTCGCTCCTGCGAAAATGGTTCACAGCGCGATGGGAGGTCCATCGATATGGGTTAGTCTCACTATATAGAAGCGTCGCACGCTGAGCGCAGTCGGTGGATGGGGGGGGGGGGTGTGGTTGCCGTGTGCACCCGATACGTTCGTCATTCGGATTTTCCGCCCAGGACAACCAAGCCCCTTCCACCTGGGGTCGGTGAATTCGCATTAGACTTCTCTGGGAAGTATAAACTCCCATCTCGTTTTTGCTGAACTCCAAAGTCAAAGTTATTAACAATTAACAAGTCGCCTCCACGACATCCCGTAGAAGTAGAATGCG
This sequence comes from Heligmosomoides polygyrus bakeri, assembly GCA_947359475.1. NCBI lineage: Eukaryota > Metazoa > Nematoda > Chromadorea > Rhabditida > Heligmosomidae > Heligmosomoides > Heligmosomoides polygyrus. The sequence goes on from OX375869.1 coordinate 33,734,313, forward strand.
TTGCGCATCCCAAAAAGGATAGATTAAGGCCGTCCTCTCTTTATTTATTTAACCCTTATGCAGATGTAACCCTTAGTAGAAAACCCATGAAGAGTCTTGGAGCACTTCATCTTTGCTGTCGGATTTTAAGTTACTGAACTCTGACATACATATTTACATACACGTACATGATGCACATGTATGTTCATAGATTACATCTTCTACGTTTGCAAAAGGTCACTCTGCCTTGCCTGCTGTTTGCATGGAATAGAAAAGCACCACCTACTAATGGCTGCTATTTCTAATGGCTAATATAATTTTCTTTCATAATCCTCTTCAGCTGAATTTTCAGAGGCTCACCTCCTGAATGTGTTCGAATATCTTCAGTTTGCGGCTGAAGTCCGCATCTGTCCAGTTAGTTAGCGTCGTCTTCGTCAGGTGGGTGATCTCCACATTTCCGTACACCCTCGTGCAGTTCTCGTACATCGTTGTGAGGTCCTGTATGCGGTTGTCTGAGCCGGCCAACGAGCGGCCATTGCTAGTGCCGGAACAGACTGAAAATGAGCAATATTAGGACTGTTCATACCGAGAGCTTAAAGGGATGTTTCCGGACTACATAATTGGGCTACATTTGGAGCACAGTACTACAGAGGACTTAGCAAACTACTAACAGGCGACTACTAACAATTGACAGCTGTGCCACTATAACTGAGCTCATCAAAGAAAGAACAGCAACACGTGAAGTTTCAGGGTCACGAACATCTAGACTACACGGTTGAATTCGTCAATACTCAGAGCCCTGGCTCCGGTGGAGAAAGGGACTGCAGGGAGCAGGACATCCGATGGTAGATGGAATGTTATAGAAAGATGAGATATCGATAGAATCCTGGAGCCAAAATTAACAAACATTGCTATGAAGAGATTTGGTCTGGCGAACTCCTTATTTTGGAGACGATGAATCAAGAACTGTTGGAGTCTAAGCCAGGTCATCTTGTTGTAGTAAATGAAAATACGGGAGAATCCTTGCAGGCACTTTGCGCCTGCCTGAAGCTGTCCGTGGTCTATTCCATTTTCAGACGTTTTCTGCGCGTTTTCGAGCTGCATATGTGGTATTCTACATGATCATGTATAAATGTTCAACATCAGTGATGCACAGATACAAAGTGCATGAAGCAGCGCTCAAACGAACGAGGTGTGTGGATCAGGGATGAGCGGATTAACCGTTATCCGTTATCCGTTATCCGGTTTCCGGGGGGTTTTGGCCTATCCGTTTTGTTGTTCGTTATCCGGCGATTTTGGGCCGGATAACGAACAACAAATTACATGACTCCTAGGTTTGAAGTGGTGATGGGTGGACTATGTAAAGGATCCTGCACGGTCGTGAGAGTGGTTGTCAAAAACAGCGGAAGTTGTTCAAATCCAGAAGGGTTAGTTGAGGTATTTCCTTACTTGAGAACTGGTTACATAGCTTTAAAGATACCTCAATTCTATCCTTTCAGAGTCGCTAGCATGAGGCCTACTAAGCATAGCATTGCTCATTCATCTCAAGTTATGCATACCAGGAAGGTATACAAACTGCGATTAGCGATCGTTAACAGTGCAGGGCCTGGCTCAACCTAGAATGAATTTTTACCGCCGACCTTTGCGCCGTGTCACATGTGGCTCCACGATTGCAGTGTGTTCGTTTTGCTTGCATGCGGTAGAGGTGTGCTTTTAGTCATATGGTGTTGTGAACTACCAAACAAATACCGCAATACAGCAGTAATCACGAGCGAAAGGGAAATAGGTTCAATTCTGATACATTGAGGGAGCGACTTCCCCACTAAACATTTCAGCGGTGCAACAAACCGTATTAAATAAACTTAGAATCGCGGGTGCTGCAAGACATGCAGGTTCGTTATATTTGTGAGCTTTCTAGTGAAGTTTTCTAGTTCTCTATTACACAGGGAACCACTCCCTTTTTGGAATGCGTCGGATAATCCTGCCCTTCTGGATGTCATGAGTCCTTAAATTTGCAATTGGCCTACTCAATTGCTTTCTGTTACTAAAAGATAGAACGTTAGTATTGTATCTATCCCAGATAATTCCATGTTCAAGTACCTTAGATCTTGGAGTGATATAGGGCAGCAACAATAACAGTTCTTATATTGGTGCAGAATCAAGATTGTTAGGTGGACTTTATTCGACTTGACGTCTCCGTCTTCTCCATAGCATGGAAAAGTCAAGAGACATCGGGAGAATTGTTCTTCCAAGGGTCATTCTATTTTTTAGCAGCTTCAATTGGAAAAAAAAACTAAACGGCTGATAAATGTAGGGAGTCCTGCGACTGCACTACGCATTAATCCTGCGACTGCACTACGCTTAAAAAACGCTAAAAAAAAACGAAAAAAAGGAATGGCTTATAAATTAACAGTGCTTCAACTCCTAATCTGCTGTTGAAATTAGAGCAATTTGAAACGAGTTTTAATTTTTGTTGTTTGTTCGTTATCCGTTTTTCCGTTATCCGGCAATTTTCGAGCAAAATTATCCGTTATCCGTTATCCGGGTTTCAAAATTTCATTATCCGCTCATCCACACTGTGGATCCCACAAATTAACCTAAACGGCATCGATACACTCTTTCCCTCATCGTTGCCTGTCACCCGAAAATCAGAGGTCTGCTGAAGGTTTTCTAGAACCTGACACCAACAATGTCTGCCGATGCTCGAGTGGTGATCCACCTGCTTACACTGAAATGTGGCACGCCTTTAGACAAGGAACCTTCGAGGGAAGAAATCAAGCAGGCCGGACGGATGCCCAGCATACTAAAGGACTTCGAAGCACGTCGACTTGAAGTTGACGAAGACGTTGTGGTTAAAAATCCGGTCAATATTAAACAAGTCGCAAGAAAGGTACTCTCCACAGCGTACAGCTGAAAAATGCGCAGAAAACGTCTGAAAATGATACAGACTCACAATCCCCCAAATCACAACCATTCAATTGAAATGCAAAAACGCAGCAGCGTAGAAGAACCGAACCCCCGAGCTTCCTCGCATGAAGCAACGACACTTCCACAGCGCTCCGAGCCGCTATCCGACATAGGCATCGCGGGCGTACAAGAGACCCCAGAACTCGTAAGGCGCCGATTTCGTTGTGACTTCAAGGACCCCCTACTCCATGGGATTACGACTTGGCAAAAAAAAAGAAACACATTCTTTACTAATTGAGGGGTGGGGATTCTCCCTATGTGACTCGTTCCCCTCGTTCAGACATACGCTACAGACCCTTCCCTTGTCAATACATTTCAGGTCTGACTCTCGACGAATCTTCGCATCTTTGGCGTTGTATTTCATGAGTTGTGCTTTTAGAGTGACCAAGGTCGGTTCAGGTCCTTATTCGGGCTTGGATTTAGGCGTTGGCACCTTCTTCGGTCTAGAGAAGTCGAAGTCAATTGAGAAATTACCGTCCCAACTGCGTTTCATCCTTCAGAGATCCATGCAAAAGGCTAAGAGTGGGAGAGGACGCCGGAGGGATGGCCAACCTTACAATTAGATGTAGACAAACTGACCTTTCGACTTCCTCAAGACCCCGCCTTAGTGAACATGTCGATAGGTACCTACATAATAGAGTTCCCAATAGCTCTACGCTCACTCACCTTCGCCCTACAGGGTTTAGGTAGGACTTTTAGTCCACATCTAAGATTAGCGTTTTTACGGTCTTGTTCTCGCGGCCCATAGCCTTCGGAGTCTCAAGAACACATACCGTGTGACATTTAGGAGGATTGTTCCGCACAGAACTTGGACATTTCAGGCTCTGAAGAGGACCACAACGCCGAAACGTGGGCCGTTACTAAAAACCGTTGCCTCATTATTCTCGAGGAAGATGAAGCAGCGCAGAATTGGTCTATCCATATCAGCGGGCTCCCGTGATCGAGTCGTGCTTTCACTGGAGAAGTCCGAATTTGGTTTCGTGAAGCTTGCACCTCAAAATAATGTCAAGAAGCAGCAGCAGCAGCTCTTTCTCTTGGGAAAGGTAGCTGCTTTTTATCCGAGAAAACATTTCAGGAGCCATACATGGAATTAATGGCGCCTGAAATGTTTTCAGACAGTATGTTTTCTGTTCTATCATTTCAAGCCCATGAGCTCAGTCAGTATGTCTTCTATTCTACCATTTCAAGTCCATGAAATAAACTTCTTAATTCTTCATAAATTCTGCTGGTTTTAAACAACCTTCTACAGATTTACAACGTCCTAATTTTTTAATCCTAAAAATCACGATAATGGTCGTTCTGAGAGCGTGGTAGCGCAGTCGAAGGAGGCTTGCACCCCAAATTAGGGTTCTTGAATCCGAACTAAATACCTCCCAGTCCAACCAAGCCTTCCATTCCTCCGAGGTCGGTGAGTTGGTGCCATATTTGTCTGAGAAGTGTAGACCACTGCCTTGTCTATCGCTGGCTAGCGCGTCATTGCACAGACAATAGACGCACTCAAATTACCACCACGACATCCCGTAGAAGTAGAATGCGTGGCGCATCCAAAAAATATCGATCAACGGCGTTCTTTATCCCTTGACTTTTAATGAATGTTTTCATATGAAACGAGGCACTGCCGACTTGAAGAAATTTCCTAAGGAGTTTCAGTACTAAATTTACTTGAAACGATTAAGAAGGTTCACGGAAGTATCACAATCCCTAAAAAGTGAGGAGTTCCACTCAGATCCAATGAGCACGGTGCAGGACGTAAATCGGTCTTCTTTATCGAGACCTGCGAGGCACGTGCACTCCCCGTTGATGGAGCGCGAACTGCCTGATATCAGGAACCGATATTGATCGACAAACAGTAACCTACAGCACTCGGAGTTGGATTCCCTCAGCGCTCGGCAGCCGGTCGATCTCCAGTAGTGGCTAGTCGCCACCGTACACAGCGGGATCGCAGTCAGTAGAATTAAGGTGATTACAGTACGAGGCGGCGGCATCCGGATGCTGAACACGTTCGTGGCGCCGTCGCCTGACCGCTGGGCGGGGTCCGGGGAGCAATTTCGCTAAACGGCCCCGGGCACCGCCGAAATGCATTCGCCTCCAGAGCAACGGTATAATTGAGTGATTCCAGCAGCTAACTGGCACAAGCACTATTAGGCCGGCATTACTGTGATTTGAAGCGGCTCGTGGACTCTGGCGAGCCTCTGCAAGCGGATTCACCGGAAAGCAAGCCAGTGAGTTAGTGGGTTTGCACTACCCACGTCCTATATGTAGAGAGCTTGTCACAGGCGGAGTAGTCGAATGAGACCGACCAAATTCGCTCCCAGCCTGAGAAGTTTCGCCAGAAGTTTGCTCCGCAGTGCTTAGAAAATCTGCGTAACGGGGAGCCCGTACTTGTCAAGAGGTGGATCCCGTTCTCGTTAAAATCGATAAAGAATAAAGAAGGCCTTAGTCAATCTCTATCGGGATACGTCGCGGATGCAATTTGAATGCGTATTCGGCTAATATGTCGTGGTGCCCTGTTGATGGACAAGTCTGTGCTTTATCCTCCCTAGACAAGTCTGATACCAATTCGGTGGCCTCGGGGAGATAGAAGGCTTGGTTCGGCTAGGCGAGCAACCCGAACTAAGAACCCGGAATCGGGTGCATGCGACAACCAGCGCCTCCCACGGTTGCACCTATTGCTGAATGAATGACTGAAGATTCGCGCTGCTTCTCTCGTCGCATGTGAACGACAGCGATCTCCTACGTTATAAAGTCAAACACGAGTGGTCATCTTACACTTCTTTCTTTCTACTTTTTAAAGGAATAAGGGAAAACGTACGACGTTAAACAGTTCCTTTGTGGGATGCGCCATGCATTCTTCTACTTCTATGGGATATCGTGAGAGAAAACGGAGTGTGTATTTGGCCCATACAATGAACTGCAGTGATCAGCTAATGAACAAGCTAATAGCTTGCCCTTCCCATACGAGTGCTGTGAAAATTTATTGACCTCGAAGGGATGGAAGGATTGGTTGCCTGGGCGGGACCCGAATAAGAAACCTAGATTCCGGGTGCAGGATACAGCCGGCTGTTTCGACTGCGCTACCACGCTCCCACTTCATATCTAGAATGCACAAATTCATGTCAGTAGCTCATCCTACAGAAATTAACAGAAGAAGCGATTTGTTCTTTATGAAGTGAACAATTTATTATTTTTGTCTCTATAAGAATTGAACGAAAGGGGTCTAAGCTGACTATGCGTCTAGTATCGGCACGTTCGAATGCGAGATTGCTTCCTGAAGGAACATAGCACCGGAGAAGATATCGTTGGAAGTATCTCCCGCGTGTAGCACACTCGGAGGAGGTGCCGGTTGTCGCGTGCACTCAATACTAGGTTCCCGATCCGGATTTCCCGCCTAGGCTAATAACCAATAAAGCGCTTCATCCCTCCGGGGTAGGCAAATTGGGTTCGAGAATTGTCTGATGGTGAGAAAGATAAAGCGCTGAATTGTTCATTGGCTGACCACCTAAATCATGTATGATTAAATACGCATTCGAAATCACCTCCATAACTTCCCGTGAAAGTAGCATGCGTGACGCATCCCAGAAGAGAACGCCGTCCTTTATCCTTATCTTTTATCGACAATTTTTGAAAAACTACTTTGAGCTTTGATCTCAACTGCAACTCGCAATTCCTCTCAGTGCATCAAGTGCTGTGCTCAGAAATATGGAGTCCACCATTGACACAAGAGATAACTGCTTTTACGAGGATCGAGAACTCGAGAGTGATATCATTTACAATGCAAGGCTGTCGACAAACGGATTTTAGCCTAGATCCTTCCATAACCAGGTGGTTTGACTTTAACGTCTGGTTATGTTATGTAGTTTCCCAGTTGCCTACCACGAATAGTATGGGATTCTCTTCAGCTCAAAGCTCCAGCTTCCAAATCTTACCAAAGCATGTACTCCGTGGAGCCTTCTTGGTAAATGTCGATTTGGTTCTCTATTTTCTACTGTAATAAAATGAACGAGTACGCTAGGTAAAGTGTATATCATGAATCGTACATTGTTTCCTTCGCTATGTAAATCATTTGTCACTACTTCTTCTTCTTCTTCTTTTTCTTCAGCGTCTGTCCCGCTTCGTAGCGGGGTCCGCTATTCTGGTGTCATGACGCCACCTCTCCCGATCCAGCGCTAGATCAGGGTGGACACCAGCAACCTTCAAGTCCATATGTAACGTGTCAGACCAGCGCTGCTTCGGACGCCCTCTAGGCCGCTTTCCTACCACCTCGAACTTAAGGCCTATCTTGCGGACGCTGTCTTCTTCTCCGCGCAGAACGTGGCCGTACCATCGTAAGCGAGCTTCGCGCATCTTGTCCGCTATCGGCGCGACACCGAACTTCTGCCGAATAGCATCATTTCTGATGCGGTCCATGCGCGTGACTCCAACCGTCCAGCGCAGCATCTTCGTCTCCATGACGCTGAGGCGTGTTTCAACTTCCTTAGTCGCAGGCCAACACTCAGCGCCGTACATCGCTACCGGCCGGACGACAGTTCTATATATTTTTGACTTCAAGCGCTCTGGCATCTTCCTATCGCAGAGCACGCCAGTCAACGAGCGCCACTTGGACCAAGCTGCACTCACGCGTGAGTTCACTTCAATCATCAGATTGCCATCGGATGCTACTGCTGATCCCAGGTACTTAAAAACCGAAGTGCGTGGGAGCTCGATGCCGTTAACCTTGATGGAGCTGGACTCATTAACGTCAGTCGTTAGATACTCGGTCTTCTTCACGTTCAATCTGAGTCCAAAACACTCCAAGCGATCACACCAAGCTTGCACCTCTCGCTCGAGTTCACCTTTATTTTCGCTAGCGAGCATTACGTCATCAGCATAAAGCAGTGTCCAGGGGACCGGCTTCTGAAGATCTCGTGTAATGGCATCCATCACGACAACAAAAAGGAGTGGGGAAAGCGCAGAACCCTGGTGTACCCCGACAGAGATGGGGAACTCCATCGAGGTTCCGGCTGCAGCTTGAACTCTACTCTTTGGGCAAGAGTAGAGGATTCGCACCCACTCTATGAGCTCTTTAGGAACTCCATGTCGTCGAAGGGCGTACCATATCACTTCACGCGGTACGCGGTCAAAGGCCTTCTCCAAGTCGAGGAAGGCGATATGCACTGGCTTCTGTTTCTCGCGATGCTTCTCTAACAAGAGGCGGGCGGCATGTATGGCATCAATGGTGCCACAGCCAGCTACGAAACCGCACTGATTGCTGGAAAGCTGGACGATGTCACGAATTCGACCATCGACAATTCGCTCGAAGATCTTCATGCTGTGCGAGAGCAAGCGAATCGGACGGTAATTGGAGCAGTCTGCAGGACTGCCCTTCTTCTTCCAAATCGGAATCGTCGTGCTTTGGCGCCAACACTCAGGCACCTTCTTCTCCGCCACAACCTGGTTAAAGAACTTCGCCAACCACTCAGCAGGGTACCACAGCTTTGACTTCCACAGATCAGCTGCCACGTCGTCGGGCCCAGTCGCTTTGCCTGGCCTCATCTTCCTCAGAGCCGCTTCTGTCTCCTCCACGGTGATTTTGTGTACGGGACCGTGAACAGAAGAAACAGAAGGGATGGCCGGGTGAGGAAATTCCATAGAAAATCATTTGTCACTACTATGACATTTTATTACTATTTGTTGACTGGTGTGCGTGGTGCAAAAATATCGCCTATTTTCTTGTTTGTCTATTTCTTCCTTTGCAATATGGGATCGTTTTACTTTCAAGTGAATCACACTTAAAGGCTGACTAGAGTCGTCAATCAAACGCCTAATCGAAGTGTTAGTTAACACCAGCAGCTTTCAGTATAGTGATCCATTGGAGAGGCTTCTTCACCTCCAATTTTCACAACAACCGATCTCCGAACATTATAGGCGTTTTTGCTTATTATTCTCCTAGCTCATGGGGAAGTCCAAGCTCATGTTCATTGTGGAAACTCAATGTTCCAGGTGGACCGCATCTGCCTGCAATACTTACCTCTTGCAACAGTTCGGTTAATATTAAGTCACCTGTGTGGAAATGAAATGGGTTCGACCCCAGTAAGGCTCAGAATATGATGCCTATGACTTTAAATATCTTCCATATAGGTAAGATTGGCAAAGCTCATCTCCAGCAAGGATTTCACGACAGTTGAGTCCCAACTTCCCTACAAAATGGTTGAACTGCCGCCGAATCAATAGCACTTCAGGTTAAGGTGATTCTACTCAAAAGGTTAATTGCATGGAAAGCAACAATTTCTGGAACCAGTCCTAGAACGAATCGCGGTCCTCTCGTTTCAAAGGAAGGAACCGCGTTTTGTGCGACGACCCGTTTGAAATTTATTCCAGCAAACTTCAAACGGCGCACCGAGACTAATCTAGTGACTGCAAGTTTGCATTAGGTGTAGAAGTTTTTTTTTTTTTGGCGTCATTTTCTATTATAGCAACAGGGACGGTGAAGTTGCGACTCTATATTTTGAGTGAACGTTTTGATACTTTCCGTTTTTTTTTTTTACATTTCTAGTTTCACACAGAACACAATGGGACGTGTCTTTAAAGTTTTCATGTAATTTTTGAGATTTGGGTAGTTCTATTTAGCTTTCTTCCTTAGTCTTGTAAGCAAAGCTACAAACATCTATGCTCTGGAAAATCAGCTTCTTCAATCGCAGAAGCACGGCTTAACTCATCTTTGTACCGCCTACGACGCATATCGGCTTATCTGGGAAGGATGCACATACATAGCGGTAGATCTCGATTAGGCTGATTGACGGTAGAGGAGCAGTGAGCATGCGACGGCTTAATCCTCGCAATGGTAGCGCTGCTATAAGCAGCCGCCCTTGGTGCAGTCGGCAGGAAAGGCGCTCTTTTACATGCACCCCTATTTGATTTGAAGCTCGGCTCGTGCTTGCGCTGCAAAAGCTCTGCACCTCTCAGTATGGGTGCAACCAGACGTTTTCAGAAGGGTCAGGAAGCACTGACTGATCACCGGCACTGTCGTTATTTAGCAGACGGTTGTCCACAGCGCGTTAGGCCGCACGGAGTAATACATATGACCGGGCAAGACGCCTAGATGAGCGCAATATAATCAGCATTCAACGGAAGACGTGCCCATCTTCCGAGCATTCGGCGATGTTGCCAGGAATGCTTCTTCTCTGCATAATTCCGTCAATATACGGTAGTGGACTGTCTGTTTAGAGCATATTGAGTGCTACTGTAACACGATAAGCGGTCTGCACCGGCTTTGGAGTCCTTAGAAATGCGTTCTGAAGGAAAGAATTGATTGTGAGCCACCAGGACTGAATGTAAATAGAAATTAGCAAGGCGGTGTCACAACGAACACCATTGGGTTATAAAAGTTCGAAAAAGTGGATAGAGTTCACGTTGGAATTCTCTCTCACTTTTCTCGCCTGCAGAAACCACCTTCGAGAAAACCCTCAGCAGCAAGGCCGTTCTACCACATCGAAGATGCCCCGTTGGTGCTTAATTCGACAAGCATCGCATTCCTTTTGCCTTCTTTCTGTCGTCGAAACCGGTGAACTTTACGTTATGACACGTAAGAAAGCCAAGAAAGGAAAAATAGTAGGCCGAGCTGTTTTTTTGGCGATAACTGACCGAGATGAACTATTCAAAAAAACCAAATAATTTCTTTTTGAGTTGTGGGCTTTTGAGCCTAAGTTTAATTTTTTCAGTGCTTGCAAAGACTAGAACTCCACATCTTGCAAGCTAATTATCTTACATATAAAATTATAAAATCTACCGAACGTAGCTCTTTATTAAATCCGCAGACTGTGATACATGCTACAGATGAGATGTGTAAGCAGGGAATCAGCATGATGCACATCTCTTGCTCTCTTACTTGTTAAGTGAGACGCCTTACTCAGTAGAAAGCGAAGCTCTCCAAAAACTTTTCAGTATCACTTTGAATAGGCTCAGAAACATGGAATGGCTTGCCGAAAGCAATAGTTTCATGCTCAACCCCGAATAATTCCAAGCGTAAACACGAAGCGCGCCTCGAAGAAATCTCTTTTTTTCGCCTTTTCTTCCCCAAGCCCCAAATTGCAACTATACATAAATGTTATCTCATGGTTGCCCGTGAGTAATTGTTGAACCCCGCAATCTGATACTTTCAAGAACCATTAGCCTCTAACTGTTCAGAACTGAAACAGACTGCCTTCGCAGTTGCTCATAGTTTCACGAAAATGTTCAGTTACACGTTAGAAACCCTTTTAATACTAGAACATCTCCTTTCTGTCAACTACTGATCTAACCTTTTTTAGTAAATAGTGAGCGAACCACTAAAATACCTACCGCCTCAAGCGACTCAAGGGAATTAATCCCAATCTATTGAGAATTTTTTTTAATATTAAGCACTTAGCAAAATAAGGGTTTCATACAAGTTAATTTTTGTTGTTTAGCTGTATCTAACTTTCTGAACAATTAGTATCGTATATTTTTTGGCTGTATAAATGTCTGTATCTTGATACTTAGCGAAATTAATTTTTAGGCGATCTTGTAACGCACCCCAAGTCTACAGCTCGGAATCAGTGGAAAAGTGCATAACAATGGCTGTCTTGCTGGCTTCTCCTTATTAACAAAATGTTTTCCTATCCTATCATCATGAAACGCTAGGTTGAGTTGTTGAGGGATTTAGTTTTTTTCATCACTACCGCACTATACAGCACAATAATAAAATAATAATAAATAAATAAATAATAATAAATAAATAAATACATAAATAACAGATTGCTGAAGTTGTACACAAAGCCATGCGAAGTGTAGACTTTGAACATATGCTCGTTCTAGTGTGAGTTTCACATCCGACTGACTACAGCAAGCTACATAGTTGGAATACACCGATTGTTCTTAAACGAACGGCCCATTCTTTGCCAAGGGGATACCTTTACCTATTCTTGCGAAAAACCGTGGACGTACAAGGAGAGTTCTACAAGGAGACAACGGAGGGAAACAGTAGGAAAGAGGGTAGGTCAGTAGACCGCCTGTCTAGAGAACTCACCACCAGCATCACCTAGACTCCCTGAATTGGTCACGAAATACGGTGTAAAAATTATATTCAAACGGAATAACGAAGAATCACTCACAGTTTCGCAGCTTAGGTAGTTCGCGTCTCCTTTTTACGCTGTGTACAGGTCGTAACAATAAAAATATAGAAACCAGAATTAGCAGCTGACGCTGGAGCCGCGTCATGGTGAAAAAACCTGAAATTGCCACTTAATAGAAAGAGAGAGCTTTGGTTTGCGAAGAAATTGAACGACTTTCATTGAAGGAGAAACTAATGAGACACCGTAGATGAGAGGCAGAAGTTGTTTCATTTAAATACGGGCAAAGGCTTTTGTCAAGGAAATTCCAAATGGGGTCTGGAAATCTGGCAGACGCATCGGGTTTCAAACACGTAGATGGACCTCGGACGTTTCGTCGCTTCACCCGCTGACCGTCTTGGCGAAATGCCAAGCAGCGATTTCCGCTCGCGATAAATCGCCCGTCATTTTTTGCCGTCGTATTTCACCCCTCAATGCCAAGTAAGAGCTGCACAATTGTCCGGACTACTGTATTCTAATGGTGACTGCCATTTTCGCTGAGTTTCGCATGTGAGAAATAGTGTTATGTCTAGCTGTTTTTGCAAAGCGTCTGTTGATAGACAAAGACTGAGCTCCACCAAGGTTTAAATTCTGTGCTCATAAAGTGTCAAACGTCCTGTGTAAAAAAATTCTCCTACTATCAAAGATTTGCACAGTTTTTACTGCGGGTTCTTACAAACCCAATTGAGCATCTTTCAAATAACTTGGACGTTCTTCTACCCAAAATGGAATGCCTCGGGATAAAATTTCCAATCAAAGATTTTTCGACTTCGCTTATGAAGCTCCTTCATAGGAATTTGATTATATTGCTACAATGTTCGTAAAATTTTTAATATTTTAGCCAAAGTGTTTCTAAGGAGATTAGATTAATGCGCAGAAAACCCAAAAATTTGGCTTACTATACTATACGAATGTCTGCACAAGCCAGCTTGCACTGGCGTTGTGCGCTGCTATGTTCGCACTTGCGGTTGTGCAGACAGCGTCTGTGTGGAGCTGTGCAGTAGGAAATCAGTCGTGTTTCGTAGCTGCTCTGCTGTTGTTGATAGGCGGCTTTTCTGTGGCTCACTTACTGCAGGCTGTTCGAATACTCCCCGAAACGATCAGAGTCGCCGGCTTCTCTTCAAGTAGGGACTGACACACCCAAGAAATCATGAAATGGTGGATGACTACAGGATCCACATAGCGGCAGAAACTGATCAGTTCGCTGAACCGCTTAGACACTGTTATGCCATTAATTTATGAGCGACTCGGTATAAGCAGAGCTCTTACAATCAATCAAAGAAAGCCGAAAGATGTAATCACGGAGATTGGCTTGAAAAACTAATGAACACTTCAAATATTTGTTGCTTATACTATGCGCCATCTTTCAACGATTCAAAACAGTTTTTCAATCAAAAATTTATTTTAACTTTTGGCATACCCGTGTCGCGAAGCTCCAGCGCGGATATGTATACTTAAAATTATTAGGTTACCATGGTCAACTCCTACGAATACAATTTTTCCTAATAGTCTGGGATATTAGCAACTAGTAAACAACAGAAATTTTACAGTTTTTTATTTTCATTTTTCCTTCCATCGCACTGAATCTCGTCTACCTGTTTTCACAGTTTCTCATGGTTCTTCGTTGTTTTTAATATCTTCCCTCTCCTATTCTCCTAAATTTCTACTCATTTGAGCACTCTATGGGTAGCACTTCTCGTAATGTACAAATCAAATAAATAAATAAATAAATAACCCTACTCAAAATGCGTCCAGTTTAATTTTCAAGATGCCACATTAAGTTTGGTCTGTGAAAGTTTGCTTTGAAAAAGGACCAGCTTGGCGTTATGCGGATATAATCAGCACCTTTCTGAGGCGGACGCGTGTAGCGCAGGGGAGGTAACGGCTGTCGCGTGCACCTCATTCCAGGTTCCCGGTTCGGATTTTCCGCCCTAGGTCTACCAAGTTTTCGGGGTCGGTGAGTTGGTACCAGCCTTGTCTGGGGAAGATGTAGCGCTGACTTGTTCATCGGATGGCCACTGCAAGTCATTGTATGGCCAAATAAATCTCCTCCACAACATCGCGAAGTAGTAGAATGCGTGGCGCATCGGAAAAGGGATTGAGTAACGCCGTCCTTTTTCCTTCTCTGTCTTTCCTGAAGCATTTCCCTTTACGTACTAAGACATTGCAGCTGGAAACAAAAGCATCTGAGGAGTGCATCTCCTTCCAGGAAGCTGTTCTGGATTATGCTATGTATTTTCTCAGCACAGAGCAGGAGTTGTGCAGTGAGAGGGTTGTCGTAAGCTCCTGGAATCAATCAGCTTTTCCATACTCGGGTCCCGTCCAGCCTGAGCGACTTCAGTACTTACGTTGTAGGTAGCAGTGTCTAGGAAAGACGAAACACTGGCTTGCACGTCATTAGGCTGCCACAAATCGTAGTGACCAAATACGTATCGGAATCATCTCCACGATATCCCGTGGAAGTTGGAAACGCTCATTCCACAAAAAAGTAACTAAGGCGAAATTTGCCATTTATCATTTGCTTTCCCAGCTCCTGGCCACTCACATGCAATATATGCCGAAGGATTCTCGCCGGCTATTTAAATTAATAAACGCTATTTAAAAAACTATTTCAAAAAACTTTAGCGGATCGGCTAAGACAAAGCATAATGTCACATGGTCCGGAGTTCGTCCATCTGAGCACGTCAACGCCGTTATCAGTTGAAGTGAGAGAACTGGTTGCTTTGGCTCTCAACCATCAAGCAAAACAGATTTTATGAGGTGTCCCCAGCCTTTTATCACTGGCACTCACGTCGGGTAAATCAGCCTCTAACTCCTACCGCTGGAGTCCAACGTGATATATCGAAGAGTACACGGCAATGAATCATTGTCCTTGAGCTCGGTCAGTGAGACACCTACATTGAGAGACGAGTGTGGGAAGGTTGAAAAGGACACCGAGCAGGCGAGCGAGCTGTTAGCCGGTTGCAGCGGTTTGCTGGTATCACATAAGGTGATTGATAATAGAAAATTTCTTCCTTGACCTCATCGAAGTTCACCAAGCGCAGCCATGTGAGATTGCTGGAAGGCTACCATTGATCCTAAGAGATTCTGGAAGCGTTTTTGGTCTAATACCCAGTTGGGATCCTGTATTCGTTTCTCAACCTCTTCCTGACAGGAGATATTGAACCGGGGTGCAGAACATACTGCGTTCATTGCACTCGATGCTCAACCATAAAAGGTGAATCCGTTCTAAGGGTAATATTTTTAATTAATTACTCCCTATATCAGAATGCCTCACGCATCCTACTTCGACATGTCATCATGGATTCACCTTTGAAAGCGTTTTTGGCTTGTATAATGACTTGCGGTGGACAAAAGTGCGAAGGCAGTGTTCTATTTCCTTTTCGACAAAGCTAGAAGGGTGAAGGATAGACTAGCCAGGACGTAACTTGAGCTAGGAATCATTTTGTGGCCAAACACTGCGCTCAAACATACTGTAAGATTATTCTCAATATTGAAAAATATTACAAGTACGATTTCAAATCGCTTTCACTAAATCATGTGGAAGTGAACTAATGGGAACAGACGATATCATGTGCTCCATGTATCCTCGCCAAGAGTAAATACATAAATAAATAAATGCTTTCAAACTATACTAATATAGGTTCAAAATATGAAGATAAATTTGTTCAGACAGCAGCAGAACAGAGGAATGAAGAGAGAAAATCAAAAATGTCATTGAAAATTTGCAATCTGGCGGTAAACGACGTTCTGAAGCATTGGGGCAAATTTCACTACTCCATAACTTTTAATGCGCGCTACGTTTTTTTAACCTGTGAAGAGATAAAAAACATTTCGTGTCGCTATGATAGAATTTTCTGTACTTTGCCTGTGCTTCTACCCTTTGAGAAACAGGTATGGTGGGAAATCGCGAAGCTGAGGCTCATTTCCTTTGTTGTCGCCAATCCGTCAACAGGAAACTTGTGAGTTGGTGAAAGCCATAAGTCAGGAGCATCGTCGAGTATGTGCTTCTACATATACGTCGAAGGCTTTGGTCGAAGATACCGATTCAGGATGATTTTCGAATCGATTTTAGGTGAAACCCCACCCAGGGTAAGCAACTCCTCAATCTTTTCGGGGTTGCCGCGTTTGTAGCAGAATTGTTTAAGAAGGGGAGAACACTGAACTATCTGGCACTCGACTACAGCATGACGCTGACTACCGCAACTCAAGCGACCATTCAACTTCCTGCTCAACATCTCAAGGCTGTAGGATGTATGGCACATTCCAAAAAGAAACGCTGATCACCACCAACGCCCATACCATAGGAGTGCATTCGCATTTCGGAAGATTGCCACTAGTCAAACACTTTAAAATTTTGTAGAGACGTCCGCAGCGCGAGCTGATGACGTCCTTAGAAGGGTAAGAGAAGGAAGGATATCACTACCTTATAGCATTTGGTTGAAATGGCAATGAATCGTAGTGACGAGGTCGCACCAAGTTGCCTAACTGCGTAAACGTTCAGATAAAGGTCTTCTGTGAGCGCTGGGCTGACGAGATGTCCAATAAAATAGAAAATAAATAATAATATTGATTCATTAATACTATTAATATTTAATATAATAGTAGCAATGAAGTCTGCAAATGTTTTGCGAACCCATTTGAAATGGTGCCTTCGAACTATTCAGCATCTACGCATATCAAGAATGACAACGACTTCGATATAGAGTATAGCAGCATCCCTTAGGAGTAGAATAGCATAAACAGAGCAGTGAAAGCAAAAATGGATTTAACCATATGCAAAAATGTAAGTTATTGGAAAGTTTGCAAAGAACTGCGTCTCCAAAACTGTTCTTTGACCACTGAGCACCGTTGGAGAGGTGTTCGGCGCTGAGGACATCCAAGTTAAGGGTCTGCAGGCGCAGGAATGACATCGCGAAGAAACACCGCAAGGTCGCCATTCCAACATGGCATGGCTCCAGCACCGACCGGCCAGATAAGGTCGTTAGCGCAGCTCGCACAACAAACTCCTCAGTCAACAGACGTCAAGCGGGCGACGGTTCAAACGGCAGTGGAGGCGAAATTAAATTCAACTGAATAAAATACTGCGATTTAGCCTTCGAGTTCTGCAGTACGCCTCAAAAATGGAAGGACATTCCCAAGACGTACTCTCGATCGGTGACAGACGTCTACAAGCTACTGGTTTCAATTGTTGCTCCAGTAACGGCATATGCTAGAAGAAAGAACTGCAAACACCTACAGTATTTGAAAAAGCCGAAACCTCACCGGACCTGTCGCTCACTCCGAGAGAGAGAGGCACGGTGAAGTCTACCTGGGGGTGAAGTGCTTTCAAAGGGCATGTAGAAAACGGTTGGCGGAATCACGAACAAAGCACGGAGTCACGCCCCGAGATGGTATAGGGAATATTGTTTGAGTGTAAGAAGCCAGAAATCGACCGTGTCGGACAGTTAGCGGTCCCACGGAAACGCAGCTGTTGACCGATCATGGAATTCTCAGGTGCGCCACGATACGGCTTCGAAAGTCAGTTCATTCCGGTATGCCACACCTGAGCGGGAGTAGCTTAATAGGAGGAGGCGCCGCCTTCCGCGCGCACCAAGAATTGATCAAGAATTCATCCCTGAAAGGCCAACCAAGATTTTCACATCGACGGGGGTGCGATTGTCAGCTGACTACTGCAATTCATTGTTATTCTGCATTGGTCATGGCTCGTATGAATTCAAATTGCTTCCACGCTATCTTGTAGAATTGGAATGCGCCGTGCATCCCACAATAGACTGATGAAGGTTGATCTTCAACTTTCCTAACGAATGCCTAACAGATCTTAAACGATTTTTTGCAGCGCAATAAAGAATTGTATAAGGAATCGAACTTTGTGGGCGCGTGGAGGGCAGCCGGAGTAGGCGCCGGCTGTCGCCTGATACCAGGTTCCTGGTTCGGATTTCCCGCTCAGGTTAAAAACCCTTCCATTCCTCCGGGGTCGTTGAATTCATTTATTTACTTATGGACGCACACAACGTAGGCGTGAACGTGTAGTAATACAACCACAACAAACGGAGCAGATGGGTGTAGATATCCTGAGCACTTGAACTAATTGAACTAATTGAAAGAAGTATGAAAGAACACTTGAAAAGAGCAAACTAATGAGCAGTAGGCAAACTAACACAACAAGGAGGAACATGGAACACTAGGATGGACAACAGAAGCACCTAGTACAGAAAAAACAGCTATTCAGATTTCTTATTCAACCTCCGGGAAACCAGTTTTTTGAAGGCTTTCAATTGATGGGATAGTCCGTCTCCTTGGCGATGAATTGGTTAAGCAGAGAAATAACTCTTCGGCAGAAGAATCTTAACCTTACACCTGATTTAACAGGAGAACTCTTAATTTTTGGAGGACCACCTTTAGCACGTGAAGGTAAAATTTTAAAGAAGGTAGCAGAGTTGATACTCGTTCTTCCAGTGATAATTTTCCATTGCCAATTCATTTCTGCTCGTCTTCTGCTGTCTTCTGCTCTCCAAGCTAGGCAAACCAAACATTTTGCGCCTAACCAAGCCATAAGGTATATAACGGTAGTCGACACCAGAACAACGTGCCACTAATTTTCTAGTAAAATTATTTTGTACCCCTTCAAAGAGCCTTATATCCTTTTTCAAATGAGGGTTAAAAACAGTGGTGCCACACTCAACTATAGGGCGAACACAAGTTTTGTACGCCTTGATCAAAACGGACGAGTCCGTTGTTCTAAGAGCCCTAAAAAGCTTTGGTGAAAAAACTTTGTTGAGAATATTTCTGATAGGATGGTCAAAGCAAAGTCTATTATCAAAGAGAAACCCTAAGTCACGCACTTCACTTACGCAGTCCAATTTGAAGCCGTCAACGTAGTATGCTGCACCATTGTTTGCCATAGTAAGCACATGTGACTTATGGGGCGCGAGAGGTAGACCATTAGTTACTGACCAACTACTGACCATATCGACCAATTGGTACCAGACTTGTCTGGGAAGGATAGAGCGCTGACTTGTTCATCGGCAGGCCACCGCAAGTTACTTTATGGCCAAATGCGCATTCAACTCGCCTCCACCACATCCCGTAGAAGTAGAATGCGTGGCGCATCCCAAAGGGGATTGAATAACGCCGTCATTTATCCTTTATCCTTATCGATCTTTATATTAATCAGTCCGCAAATTTCTTCTCAAAAATGTATTTATTTATTATAGTTATTTATCAACGCAGAGATACGCAAGCAGCTATTTGCAACCAGTTAAAACGAAGAAAGCAAGATGTACACAACGGAAACGAGAAGAACAAAAGCATATGTTAGCGGGAGGAAGAATACAAACAACACCGTGATAATGAGTCATCCTTAGAGATACCTATAGATACCTATCAATGTGCTTTGTAAGCTGCGAAATGGAGTTTGGTAGAGCATACTTTGAACATTTCGAGAAGGCTTGATATTTTTAAAAAGATCTTAGGATCATTTAGATTTCAAACCATTATAATGTTTCTTTCCTTTCAATGTCTAAGGTGTTATTCTTCTTAAATGCTCTATTCATGGAAGGAATATGGATGGCCCATATCATTTTTTATCAAAAGTGGCCAAAGTCTGCACCTATTTCTCCTCAGTTCCTTTGACGACAGTCTTACTACCACTATGTTCGATTTGGCCATGACAAAAAGGGCACTAGACAAGTTTCCTATCTTTCCTCTCCTCTATTATTCTAGGGGCCTTGCTGTCGAGCACAGCGATTCGAGATTATGTCCAGTTTTTCAAGACCAGGTTTTGTCGTGATGAAGCTATTCGGTACTGTTCCTATTATACAGAGCATGGGGGATTATTTGGGAAATGCTGACACACTGTGTTCCTACAATATACTTTCTGTCATTAATTCTTGACTTTGCTTTGCTTTTTGCTTTCACCTTTTATGCTCTTGAAGGCCTTTATAAAATCTTTTATTTTAATGAAACAAGGCAGAGCTGGTCTTAAAGAAGCAAACAAACAGATGTTGTGGAATCTCTTAGGACACGACGTTTGCTGCTATTCTGAAAAATTCAAATTGCAATCCGTGCTTTCCTTTTTCTCTTTACTAGAGTTTTGTTTCATGAGTTGTTCCTGAACTTTCAGCTTGGTTAATAGTTTGCCATTATTATTGTCGTTCTGTTCTAATGATTGTGTTTAACGCTTGGTACATATTGTGCGCACTGTGTATCATGTGCTTGAAATAATAAAATAAACAGAAATTACGTGGAAGAGCTTCGAAAACACTTCCGGTTCCAGTTTTAGTATAGAATGGAAAACGGCAAGTGAGAGTTCCGCTACGATCTCCAGGAAAAGGGAATGACATAAGCTCTACTTGGGAGCACAACTTTCGTTCAAAAAGCACTGAGAATTTATAGCGAGAAAGGGTGGTCGGAGTTAACACTACCACTTCGTATGTTGAGTACTGTCCTTAGCAGTTGCACATAACTCGTGTGCCAGACCTTATCTACAATACGAGGCCGCAATGTGCTGTCCGAAATGTAAGTGAGAAATCGCCAGGCTGAACTCTGTGACCAACAACCTCATAGAAAGCGGAGGATACACGATTACACAACCGTCTTCACAAAGCAAGTTTCCAATCTACACACTCATGAACGTCGTAGAGGAAGGAAGGATTCGTTACGGTGTATAAGATAAATGGTTTTACATTTATCCCTCTTCAGGAATTCTATACCTTCTCTTCTTCTCACACAAGGGTAGGCTGCAAATGATCCAGTTCCCTAGAGCAAAAGTAGTCTCCGTTCTCATTTATCTAGCTGGCTCCGAATTTTGAAAAATATCTAAGAAGAACATTTACTGTACTCTTTAAGACAATATAAATACTTTTCGGTCGTTGTCTCCATTATACAACTTAGGAGTTTATCTACTTCTATTACGTTCGCACTGTGCTTACAACGACTCCGAGTGGTTTTGTTTGCCTTTTTTGCATGGTTGTGAATGCACAATAAATAAATAAATAAATAAATAAATAAATAAAAGCGAGCAATTTGGCGGTCAGCTCCGTGCCGCCAAGTAATTTGTGGAAGGACAGCCGGTTTAAGAAATTAAGAACTAGAACAAGCCCTAGGTCTTTACTTCACTGAGGGGTCAGTTTGCTTCCTATTTAGGTGACGTATCTCCCGAACTGCTGATAGGAGGCCATTTTGGGTATAATAATTCGAACAGCGGAACAAAGTTCAAAAGTTGGACGCGAGGCACCGCGCAACACATATGGTGGAGATTAAGGTGAGGAAGAGGCGACTTGAGGCTCAAGGTCAGACGAACGACGGACGGCGACGGGCGCCGTTCGCACAATTGCCGGAAGTATTAGGTAAGAATGACAGGATTCGAGGAGATCGCGCCATCGACTGGTACGATATCCGGATACGGTAGCTCCGCTAGTACGATTTGCGGCCGAGAGCTTGCATACATTATGGTGCGGAAAGGTAGCTCATCGCAGCATGACAGGATGGAAATGTATCTACTGCGGCTCAGTTTCCGAATGAGTATTTGACTTGAATCTTGCTGTGAGCAGCGCTAGTTCGGCAGATACTGTATACTTCAATTTCCCGAACTCAACAACGAAAAGCTACTCTTGAAACTTCAAAGTTTGAGTGTGAGCGCATTCTATTCTGTGGAACGCGTCCATCCATACTTGACGGTAGGCAAATGTAGGTGAAGGTGATCACCACATTCTCCCGTCCATGTGCGATGCTTCGAGCGGAATTTCTCAGATAAATGTGCCTTGTGAACCGCAGGTGTTTGCTTCCGTCCTGTTCTAGCACTCACCCGCTTGTTAGGGTGCAAGCGTATGTCGATGGTACTAAATTGTAGGCAATGTATGATGGATCTAATCAAAGAGAAATTCGTAATGCTCCCTCTCAGTCCATCTCAACATTGATGGAATGGGCTTCACCTTGAGGGATCCCACAAACCCGATTATGTCCGCACTCTTGACATAGGAAACACCGAAGATGAAACATACTCGTCTAGCGAAAAGGTTCCATGGAGGCTTTGCCGTTCTTGAAGTTTTCCCGGCCCTCAGACGTACTCGCGTCGTCAGCAAACTTCAAAGACGAAGAACAATGAAATATCAAATAAAAATAAAAAATTGAGGAGATCCAGCAGTCTTTCACTCACAAAATCTTGTATGAGATATACAAGTGTCTTCCTGACCCGCACTGTGCGCCCACTGCTCTGAATTTAAAAAAGATTAAGGCTGTCAGGCTTGACACTCTGCTATATCTCTGTATGCTTAACGACCTAGTGTTCGCCTGCAAAATATTTAGAGGAAGATCGAAGATGAGCCCAGTAAATGCTTGATCTTTTCGTCGCGTAGAAGGCGTAATAGCTTGCTTCCTCTGCAGAACGTTGCACTAAACAATAAGCTGTTACGAGCCTCACTGTGAAATAGATTCAGATATTGCCTCAAGGGGCAGTTAACGCGGCCAGCTGTTCAACATTCCGTTCTGTAGCGATTCTTTTTTTAATTTTTTTTTGATTTACAGCTTTTGTATCAGGCCTCTGGACTATTTTTAGCGCGGAAGTGGGGCCCCAGAAAATCATGAAACGGAAGGCTAGAGTTCATAAGCACTGCAAACGGTTAATGATTATATATTGGTACGGTACTGACATGAAGAAAGCTCTTCGTTGTAAATATTAACAATAGTTTTCAAGCACTCCTTTTATGTTAGTGACCAGAAGTTTTGAGCAAGTGTCAGCACAATCAAAGAGAGAGCTTTCAGTGACCTCTCAAGCTTTGAACAAATCCGGTTAATGCTCACGATACAAAAGCGCTTATCCGAGTCGAAACCATTTGGCTTCTACTAGTTGCTCCTAAGCTTCACTTTTCTGCCACAGTGACTTCTAGAATATAATTACACAAAAATCTCAAAAGTGAATACAGCCCTTTATTCAGGAGACGTCATCCCACCAAAAACGGATTTCAAAATTTTTCTCATATTTTTCAAAACTCAATACAAACTAGCAGGACATTGCTATTGTATTCGAAAACGTGACCAGATATAAGCAAGACGGACAGACGGATTAGCAGAATTTCATGAGCGCCCCTGGCGAATTTAGGTATTCTCCAGTTTCTGCCTTAAACAGTTCTTAATCGTTCGAAGACCTAAAGCGTCCGAAACGCTTAGTTCAACCTTTATAGGATAGGCGTTGTCATACTCTTTACGAAGCCAGAAGCTCGCATAGCCTTTCATGTACATGAATACCCTTAGCTTCGATATGAATTCTCTCACTAACCAAAAGTGCTTCCGTTCCAGATGAGCATCGCTAAAATATGAGGGAGACAGCGCTTATCTATCTTATCGCATTATCTATTTGTGCCTAAAAGTGTACTACACAGTCGACCGCCCTGAAAACCTAGCTGGCGATTGAATTGATTGAAAAAGTATTGCTAACAAGAAGTCGAACTGTTACACAAAAAGTTCTACAGGCCCGAGAGCGTGTCTCAGAGAGTTCGTTCGTTTCTTTCCCTTGTTAATCAACTAGGGCTTGTTGTCACACATAAGCACCTGAAAAGCGAAACTGCTAATGTTTTTTGCGAGCAGGCAAGAAGAACCATAAGTCGTCGTCTCCCTCTGGAAACGCACATCAGCGTGTGCGTGCCGAATGGCAACATGGTGGATCGGAGATGGCAACAAATCAGCGCTCGCCACCGCATTCTCCCACTAACCGTAAGTGCTTTCGTTGCAAAGCAGGATCGCTGAGATATGAAGAAACGCGTGACCAGCAGAAAGTTGACTCAAGGAAATATTCGATAAGGTTGGCACAGTTGAGACTCTTCCAATGTTCTTTATTGGCGAGCTTTCGCAGCTTAACAGCTTCCTCAGGCCTTTGATAACATTACACCTAGTGATTACCATCATCAAACTATGCAATAATAACGGCAAAACACTAACCAAGCAGGCCTCGCCAACAGAGCCTTACCACAGTGATGTCCTTACAAATAAAGTTACAGTAAACAACATTGCCGCTGATCTTCTTAATCCCTACACCATAAGCCTCAACGCCTCGGTCTGCTCATCTCTATTGTTAATTTCGGGGTTCAGCCTTTTTATTGCAAGGGCTTCGAGCAGCTTCCTTTCTATTCTACAGTTTCTCAAGTAAATATGTTGCATCTGCGGACCTGATGGACATCATCCTTTAGGAAAGCCTTCAATGAAATCAGAGGGTTAGGCAAAAGACATGTGTAGGACTGGGCCGCTTATTCTTCTTTGTTTAATTGCACGTGCACAACAACAAAAAGTGACAAATAGGAGAAAGCACTGCGATAATAAGCCACAGGTTATTATGAGCCTGTCATCTTATTTATACGAGATGTCGTGGGTGCAGTAAGTTTGAGTATTCGGCCTATGCAATGGCCTGCTGTGGCCATCCCATCTTCAAGTCAGTGTTTTGTTCATCCCCAATGTACCTAGTAGCATTTCACTAATCTTGGGGAGGGGTCAAATGCATGGTTGGATTCGAGAACATCATGAAAAGTATGCTCAACATCATGAAAAGTATGACTAAACAAAAGGAACAGCACAAAAAGAGAGCAAATTCGATCCACCGATTGAACTGCGCCTAGTTCCCAATAGTTCTAGATGCTTTAAGGGGAATCATTTAATATCCATTTAGCGTAACGCTCGTATGATAAAAGCTGGAAAGTGTCGGCTTTTCACAGTCATTTCTTGGGAGCGATTGGCAAACTATGCAGAAAGCTTTCCAGAGATCAGAGAAAAAGCGGGACCATGACGACCTTCCAAATAGGACATAGAAGTCTTTGGCTTTCCTTAAAAGAGTTCGAGAATGCAGTAAGGTTGGAACCGTAGAAGAGCCTGTTGCAGCTTCGACAGGCAGAGAAGAATCGCTCAGCGATTCATTCGGGCCACCGTGGATGCTGCAAGGATGCTGATGTAACGAGAAAAAGAAGATGCGGAAATGCAAGAAATCGACGGAAGCAGTTGCTGGGGCGATTTCTTTCGTGTTGCTCTCTTTCTAATCGTCGCTGAAAGAAACCGTCTCGCTCGGATGTCTGCTGTTAGACGGTCTATCACCAGCGACATGAATTTCACGTGGTTCCGCTGTTATCTGCTCTTTAAGTGCTAATAGTTGGTATCAGGTGTTCCACCGTGTTCAAACAGTGTTTATGCGATTTTTTCTTAATTTTTCTTCAGAGCAGGTTCTTCGCTCGCTCCATTTTTCAGGCATTGTTTATCATTCGCTATGAAAAGCTTACGGGCGCGTGTAGCGCAGTCGGAGGAGGCGCTGACTGTCCCCTGTACCCGATACCAAGTTCTTGGTTTGGATTTCCCGCCTAGGCTAACCAAGCCTACCATCCCTCCGGGGTCTGTGAACTGGTACCAGACTTCTCTGGGAAGAACGAAGCGCTGACTTGTTCATCGGCTGGCCAGCGCAAGTCATTGTATGGCCAAATACTCATTCAAATCGCCACCACGACATCCCGTAGAAGTAGAATGCGTGGAGCATCCCAAAAGGGATTCAGTAACGCCGTATTTTATCCTTTTATGAAAAGCTTACCGTGGGTCACAGCATGAGCATAAAGATAGAAACCTCAAGAAATAGCGATTGCAAAAGACACGAGGATGGAGGAAATTGGTCATTACTAGTCAATCCCTCCGTGAAATGCGCCACGCACTCTTGTTTGGAGAGATATCGCGGAGGCAATTTCAAAGCATACATAAATACTTGCAGCGGTTTGCCGATGGAGAGCTTTGTGCTTTATTCCTCTCATACAACTTTGGTTACAAATCACCTATAAATGACAGCATAATACCTAAAATTACCTAAACAACTATGTGTGTTATGAACATCAGTTTTTTTACATAGTAGGAAATTTGATTCTTTGATGGCACCTTATTCCTAATAAATTCCAGCATCATAGCATGATCCGGCCTCCCCACCGGTTTCTCGGCAATAAAAGACTGAAGAGCTCAGTTCCTTTGGATGGGATATCATTAATGTCCACTGCGAAACACCTCATAAACAGACTTCTGGTGAAGTTGTACTGCGTGGTTGAATTTGAATGAAGCGTTGACTATTTATGTTTATATACATTATTAAATAGTTAGATCTATATTTTATATATTTTTTTATCTTTTACATATTTAAATAGTTTGGAAAAATGCGGATATGTTGTGCGGATGTTCTCTTACAAATTTCTCGAAAAGCATATCCGCAGAAAAATCATTGTCAGATAGAGGAGCATTCTCAGCTTTGAAGGAGATAAAACAACATTGTCAATCAGAGCTAAAGTAAAAATGTTCACATGAAAGACGAATAGAGAGCACGATCTAGAGAACTTCCTGGAAGCTACTTTACTTCAACTCTATTAAAGTGGGTCTTGCAGGAAGAAACTGGGGAAAAAAGCATTGGCCGAGTATACCACGAGGGCCATGCAAAGGTATACGGTCCGCATGGGACCTAGAAATTTTCGTAAACTTCCAGGCATGTCGTCTAACGATTGCTCTGATTTTTCTCTCTATTTTGCTTTGTAAATTCCTTCTACTTGAGTACCACCTTCTAAGCAAGAATTAACAACGCGAATTAAAGGAACAACATGGCTTTGGTCTCACAACTCAACAAAGTTCTGGCAACCTCAGTCCTTTCAGACGTGGATTCCTTGTTGAAGAGCAGTTCGAGGTAGGAGAAGCGGAACCTGCCGGGGCGAGCGTGGAGGAGTCGGCAGAGAAGCAGAGCGGAAAGGGGACTCTCCGCCGCGCATGCGTTATGGCCTGATTACGCATCGCATCGCATCTTATTCACTTGAACGGCGTACCATTCAGGTGAAGGCGTGAGAAAGACGACGACTCCGCGGAGCACAGAGCACGCAGGGAGATCCGCACCAGAAACGCTGATCGAAACGATCGATAGTTCGGCAGTTCACGTGCGGTCCGCGGCTTAATGATAAGTTATCAGCTGCCCAACGGCTAAATACGGGCTGTTGACTTTAAAGCGCTTATACTCGAAGCAGCGACGCTCGCTAGGGATGAATTCCTGCAGATGAGTCAGCCTACAGAAGCTCGTGCAGCTTCACTTTTCGAGTTGCTTCAATGCTGAGGTGCACGTGGCTTGACAGACTGAAAGAGGAGGCCGGATGATAATTAAGCCCTTCTGTTAAGGAACGAAACTCACAGGATTGTGCCTCCTGGCAAAGGCGTCAAGGTGAAGACTATAACAACCGCTCACCGAAGCTAGTAAGTAGACAAAGTCGCCATTCTTGCCCTACTGGTATATTTTCCTTTAGGGTGGGCTAAACCAGTGGCCGCTTTACCACATGGAAGACCAGAGCACATGTGTTGAGCAGTGCGTTGAACTCACATCTGCGACACTTTCCGGCAGCCTAAAGTGCTCCTTTTAAGGTGAACCCTGAAGGCTTCGCGGTACTAAGCGGGCTGATGCTTGCTGCCCAGCGGCAAACTATCTTAAAAAGGGGTGCGTTATACGGACCTCGGAGTTCCTTCCCTTGCCTAGTTTTGTGGTGCTTCTCTGCTCTTCCGCGTGAGCGCAGCACAGAAACTAATGTGAGTGTTCCACGACCATGTGCAATCTCGGAGTGGCCATCAGCCCGCTAAGTACCGCTTCGCCTGATCGGGCATTGTTCTTGGCTCATGCCCTCAAATAAAGAGAAGATAGAAGCAAAGCATTTCATAGCGAGAATACACTGCACTCAGCACGAGGGGAGTTCCGTAGTGAGAGCGACAAAGTCGGCAGGTGAGTAGGATTAAAAAGTCACGAATGTCGTTGCGATTTCACAGTACGTTGCGTGGCGGGCAGTAACAGGGGAGTTTCACAGAGAACACGGCGCCGCCTAGCAATAAATCGCCGGAACTGTCCGAAGTCGTCCCTGGCGCTGAACCGTCAGCCAGCCACATTTAGCTGGGATGTTGCCTGAAGTGGAGTGCAAGTTGTCACTGCGAAATCTGTTTTTAAACAAGCGAGGAACATTAGTCCTTCCTTGAATCTGTATTACAATGAGCTTATAAAAACCACGGCAAGGTCATAATACCTTAGCATCGGTGCTACTCCCCTAACGATGCATGGATACTAAGCTGGGTAGAAGGGCAAGTTGAATTGGTTCAGGTTCCTGACAAGTTCACCTCTCAGTTCATAACGCAAAATTTTGGCGACTTCTGTGAATGTTTATTTACACCGTTTTTGCTTTGTGCTGAAAACTCTTCAAATCAAATGCACCATTTTCTGATTGATAAGAAGACTTCCCAATCACAGATGATAACTTTAAAATTAAATTGGGCAAGAAAGAGAAAATACTTTTTAACTTCTTTTTCCTCAACATTAGATTTTTTAAAAGTACATGTGAAAATTCGTTGGCACAGTGCGTGCAAAAAATTACTGTGCTCCTCGCTTTATCGTAAGATTATGAACAACCTACGAACGAAGTGGTGCTTTGCAGCACGGTCCACATGTTTAAATTTTTTCTCGACAGCACGGTGACTACCTCGTGGTCTAAAGGCTTTCTGGCTACTTAAAGGCGTGGGAGATATTACCAAGAGGAGGGTAGCAATGTTCCAATAGGATTTTCGATCTCCCAAAAAGGATCCTTCCTAACCAGAAGTCTCAAGTGTATTCCTGGACGGCGAGAATAGATGCCACTGCGAGAACCTCCGCCCCTAATACAGTAGACAATTAGGTAAACTATGTTCCATTTTTTGCAAAATCACTGAATCTGTTGCGTAAGGGAACGTTTGCTATGAAACTGCCTATTGCAATGTCATGGAATCGAACACCTGAACGCGCGCCTATGAAGCAGTTGCTCTGCGTTTTTCTGCACATCCTTCATGCTTGCAAGATGCTGCATTGGGCGACTGTGCAGTTTAGTACTAAATTTGCAGGCTCCCGAAATCAGCAAATCGAAGGACTTTGCCAAAATGCAACATGCTTTTCTAGCATTTGAGGGTTCTCGCAGTGGTATCCACTTTCTTCATTCAGACGTGCGCCTCATATCCTTACCTGATAAGATTCTTTTCCTTCCTAACACAGGATGCTTTGAGCATTTTAAAGTGCAGAAAAGGGCGCGAGGGAGCGCAGCCGGAGAAGGCTCCGACTGCTGCGTGCACACCGATTCAAGGCTCTTGCTTCGGCTTTCTCGTTCAGGTCAACTGTAACTGTCCCAACTGTACCATTCATCCCTCTAGAGTCGGTGAATTGGTACCAGACCTGGCTGGAAGCGATAGAACACTGAGTTGCCTTTTGGCTGGCTACCGCAAGTCATCGTATAGGCCAGATATGCATTCAAAATACCTTTACGAAGTTCTGCAAAAGCTGTTTGCAGAAATTTGTGGCACATCCCAAAAAGGACTGACTAGCCCCGTCCTTTACCCTTTTGCAGAGTTTAGATATGCAAAAACTCACTGCTGTAATACATGAAGGCTCCTAACGCTACGCACGGTTCGTCGCGATGTTTATTCGATTAACAGTGTAGGTGCGGTTTACTTGGAATCATGCCGTAGGCGATTATGGGTTTCCTTGCACTAATGTTCGTGAATTTTTGTCGTTTAGCTGTCTGAAACGCTGTGTAAATAGCGTTTAAAACTTCTTCATTTAAATAGACGTACAACGAAGTGAACGAACTCATGTATATCCTAATACATGCGCTTTATGAGAGGGATGTCTGACAGCTTCGATGCGGCCTGTTAATCTGGTGCGGTCCGTCCCCCCATGCTGCTCACATTGACGACCAGGACCGACTCTTATGATCATTCAAACGGTATGTCCATTTCTTGTAATACTTTCGGCGAGTTTTGTGATAGATTCTTGAATCGAAAATTTATTTTGACTTCCTAGAAGCATCTCAGATGCTCTGAAAAAAATGTTCGCGTTGAATATCGAGAAGGTTCAGTCTAACCTAAATAGGCTGTTCATCCAAGCTATAATATAAACGTAAACGGGGACCAAAGCGGAAAGCGGCTTTGACACCAAAGAGGGCGAGTAAGACAGCAAACGTTATTAGTATGTGCACGTATGTTAATGACCTTTTGATGCCCTTAGCGGCACTGATATCACGCAGCACTTTGAAAGCTGTCAACAATGGCACATACGGCTAGATGAGGGGTGGGAAGAATCTTGTCAGAAGGGGACACAATTGGTCTGGTTGACGACGGGAGACAGTCGTGTTGCTTCTCTGACACATTATCATTCTCCGTGGACAGGTTGATACAAAGGTGATGAAGACTACATTCTTTCTAACAGCTATGAACGGCCGCTGTCCCATATTGTTCTCGTGAATTCTCGGAAAATATCATGCAACATCCCGCATTTCTTTCATGTAAAGTAAAAAGACAAGATCAGCTCTGATTGGCACGTTGTCCAATAAACCTCATTGTCTGAGATATCCGGCAAACAGTTTGACGGAACCGGTTTATACTTGCGATAGACGCCGGCAGCAGACGGGCAATTCAATGCTTCCCTGACACCAATTCTACGGCTTCGGAGGAATGGACCGTTTGCCTGAACTGGGCAAGATGCGAACCTGGGTGCGGGTTCGTGAAGACTTGGCTTCCTGTCTCTGCGCCATACAATGCCATCTCTTCGATATACACTATTGCTGCGCTAGCACTCGCTTTCCTTGGAAGTAACAGAACCCTTCCTTGGAACCAGATCAAATTCAATTTTTCCAAAACCACTATGCCATCTCACACGTTTCAATCACTGAAAAACACTACCCAGAACAAGAGTCTCCCATGAAGTCCTTCCATGGCAGGTCGATAAATTGACATCGTCCCCTTAAAATGAAACCGGCATCTGTGAATCCCTTCCCACTTGTCATCCTGATGCCGTACTCGCGATTTTAGAACTGATTTAAGTATTCCGGGCGTTTTCTTGTCGCTCTATACGTTCCTGTTCGATACTAAAAGGCCACACCAGCGAATCGGTCTGCCGTTTTTACTTCTACAGCACTTTCACCGCCGTTGCTCAAGTCAATAGGTCGTTCGTTCTCTTTGCTGGACAAACAATCGTATAATGCACGGTGAACCGCGGGCGCAATACATATACTGTAATGAACTCTTTGGCCGGCCGAAGAAACACGCCCTATAGCTAGAGTGACACCCACGCTAAGTAAACCGTTGCCTCTAAAAGGGTCTACTACTGAGTGGAGAACCAAATTTTCTGTTTGAAATTGGTGAACATGCACCACAACGGCATATGGACGCTGGCACAATTTTGCGGCAGCACAATCTGCTCCTCTCTCTTCTTCATTAAATCGACATGGTGCGAGTATAAAACAAAGCTTCGTATGCAAATAATGGCGAAACGAACTTCTTACTTCCTTCATTACTCCTCTATTGAATTCCTATCCATTCTCTAATTATTTTTCTTTTCTTATGGATCGGTGCACTCCCAAGATTAAGCGCGTGCACATACATCCAGCGAGAAGCAGTCTGATGCCAATAAAAGGATAATGGACGGCGTTTCTCAGTCCCATTTGGGATGCAGCACGCACTCCACCTCTACGGGATGTGTGGAGCGACTTGAATGTGTATTTGGTCATACAATGACTTGCGATGACCAGACGATGAACAAGTCAGCACTTTACCCTTTCCAGACAACTCAGCCACTATGGAGGGTGGAAGGCTTGGATGGCCTGGGAGGGGAATCCAAACCAAGAACCTGGTATCGGGTGCACGCGACAGCCGGCGCCTCCTCCGTCTGCGCTATGCGCACTCCTGAGGGCAATAGGTACATAAAAATTTAGTGGAACGAACTCCACATCTTGCAAATCTCCCAACTGTGGGAAGTCGAATTGACGTAGCCTACCAATTCTATAGGGAAGTCGATGTCCGACATAGTTAACGACATTTCGATTCAATGATCATTGCTAGATATGGTGTCAGTCATTGTGCGATTGACATCAGATCGGATTTCCTAGACTGCTCTATTTGGAGCTGCCTATCGATGACCTACGGTCAGTGATGAGGCTACTTTGAGACATTTTGTGGAAAGATTTCGGCGTTCGACTGCTTGAATCCAAGTGAATACGCTTTTGTAAATTTGTGACTGGCCCACAGTTGGTTTACTGTGGGTTAGTATTGAGAAAAATACACCGCATTACAACACTATTGTGTCTATTCCGTGGCACCAATAAATTCATTTGACAGAGAAGAAAGAGTACTTGGCTGGTCGGTTTAGTCTTTGGCTATGGTAAAGAACTTCTACTAATAAGGCAAAACACGTCAAAAGCGAAGAGTCTACAGGTACAACTAACTGCCTGGTGAGCGATACCATGCAAAGCTGGCCAGGTCTTCAAAACAACTGCATTGCCGCGCAAGAAGTGGGAAAATTTTGGTGGTCAGAAAAATGAATTCTGCGAGTTCTTTTGTATTGGCAGACGTATGTACGTGTATGTGAACACAAATAAACGGCTCTCATATCCATCATGTTTTGTCATACTCATTTCGTAAGTATGTATGAAGACGAGATGCGATCCATAGCACAGACAGCGACTTGCTTGACTGATGGCCCTGCTCTAAAACTTTGTAAATCTACTACTCGTATTTATTCGCCACACAAATCGCAGCTTTCTTTTCCCGTAATAAATTGCAAAGGAGTGAAGCCATATAAGTGCAATAGTAACTTTAATTGTAAAAGTGTGGAAAACAAAGAACTAGTTTGGTTTTCGTTTCGCACGACCCTTAGACGAAAACGTGACATTCCACATTGCGATAATTAAAGAGGAAAGGAGAGAATAAAGCGCGACAATAACTAATCATTGCTTGGGATATAGAGAGCGCCACGCATTTTATATCAACGGGACGTCGTGGAGGCTGTTTGAATGCGTGTTTGCCTACACAAATAACTGCGGAAGCTATAAGATGAAGAAGTTAGTGTTCAATCCCCTTCTGGGTGAGTCTTTTGTTTCGTAGGGATGGAAGACTTGGTTGGCCTGTATGGGACCCGAGCCAAGAACCTGGTGCACGCAGCAGCCGGCCTCCACTTCGCTTCGGCTCTGCCACCACGTCCAGGGGCCGGATTCATCAACGACTTACAGAGATTTGACAGAGAAATTACAGCTGAAACTCCTGAGAAAACGCGAATTAACGCGACTTATTAACAAGCGATATGGTGAAATGTTGGCGTTATCAGGACTTTCCGCAAAAATTTCTCTGTCAAATCTCTGTAACTCGTTGATGAATCCGGCCCAGGTTGCGTGGTGGCGCATATTGAATGGACGCCGGCTGTCGCCTTCTGGATCTTCATTTATATCCGTGTAAATTATGAACGCACGTTTAGATTCAGAAACTCAGCAATTTCAGACGCCATCTGTTAAAAGCTCCAAGATATGTTTGAAAAAAGGAGAGAATTCAGAAAATTTTCAAAAAGTCATAATTGGGGCAACAATTCGGACCACTCAGAATGGAAAGAAACAGGATCTTAAAGCATATTTTTAGCGACCCTCTTTCTGACCCTTTTATCTGCATTAGAGTATTCTGAGCTGACAGCATGTCTTCACCGACCTAATAGACCTCTAAAGGCTTACATACTTCCAGCCCATATTTAGCTACGAAGGAGAGGTTATCTTTCCAAGGCATTTCATCGTAGAGTGTCGTTCCATATTCTCCAAAACAATCGCTGAATGTAGAGAATGAGGGAGGAAGGGAGTCGCTTCTTCGCGAATGCACGTGCAAGCTTCTCCTGCTCGAACGCTGAGCAATCGTGTGAGGTCAGCAGAAAACTCGCGGGGTGTGGGAAGGCGAGCGATCGTCTAATGCGTTCCCGACTGTCTTCCTGCTACATAATACGACGGCTGGCGCATTCATAAAAACAATCTCGCGAAACGGCGAATGGACATCGAGAGGCGGCCCCGGTTATTCAGATGAACGGCAGCAGCTGCAAAAAACGACCAAGCTGCTCCCACAGTCTGGAATGCGACACCAAGCACCATTCCTGGTCAAACGAATTTGTAGTGGCAAACATTCGGTGGAAAAGTGGCAACTCAGAAAAGAAGTTGGGTAAAGGATAAAGGACGGCGTTAATCCCTGTTCGGGATGCACCACGCATTCTACTTCCACAGTATGTCGTGGAGGCTAATGGAAAGTATATTTGGGCTATACAACAACTTGCAGTAGCCAGCCGATGGACAATCCAGTGCTTTGTGCTTTCCAGACGAGCCTGAAAGAATTCGGCAACCCCGGGGGGATGGAAGGCTTGGTTGGTCTTGGTGAGAAACCCTAACCAGGAACCTGAAATAGAGTGCACAAGACCGCCAGGGCCTCATCCGACTGCACTACAGCGCGCTTAATAGAAGGTGAGCCCTAACTACACAGATGGATTCGGCAAACCACATAGTTCCTCTGATGTTGATAAAGGATTACATAAAGGTGCTGCGATGAACAAAAGGGTATACAGTTAAGAAAGGTTGCAATAAATGAGCAGCAAAGTTCAAAATGGAACGCAGGCAAAGCTGTTCGCAGGAAATAAACAAGAAAATAAATATTGTCCTAGGTTTTCTCAAACTGATGGAGTTCTAATCCCCGTCGTTAAGTCAGCTGATTATTGCTTTTCTCTCACATGTATTTAGACTATAGAATGCTTTAGTATCGAGTTGAGGAAGCAAAATGATAACACTGACTACGTGCTAATACAGTTAAGAAGGTATATAAGCTGTTAGATCGACGTTTGGTTGCCAACAAAACCCTTGCGCTTGGCGGGTGTCGAACCCGAACCCTCTGCATTCCAGATAGCACATATATGTACCAACACCACATGAGATGTTTGATTCCACACAACATCCACGATATTCACGGCGCCTATGAGCACTCGTCCGTGTTGTCGGGATGATGTTCTACGTGTTCATGGAACTTTTTTTCCACAGGGTGACTAAGTGGATCGGTGCAAATAGGCTCGGGGAGGGGTATGGGCACTACGTAGGACAGCTACTCATCGTTTGTGCTGTACGGAATTAAAAATTTCATGCGGTACTGGTGTGATCTGTCCCAGTGGTGAATTGAGATAGGCCATTTCTGATGTAATTGGGCATACACGTGCCTTCATACCAAGGCGAATATCTACTGAGTACATGGTGACCCTCATCACGAGCCTACTTGAGCCAGCGGATCTATTTATAGACATGTCCTTTCGGCCGTCTCATCGTTTTCCGAGATTTGAAGACCGGGTAGGTTGCCAAGATAAAGCCTCGAACCTGTTTTGTGCATTTGAAGACGACGACACATCTAGACTTAGGGCAAGCTTTTGCTCATGCATCCACAGACCAAATTAGCTAGATCTTCTACAGCAGTATGGAGAGGATCACTCTTCTACGGAAGTGTCGACACGATGCAATTCTTGAGATGAGACTTGAGACGTATGGGATAGCGGTCTGAATAAAAGGTCAGAAGATTCACAAGGCTCACCGCAAAGAAAAATATGACCGGTGCGGTCTTCGGCGATACATTTTAGCCGCGAAATTAATGCGGTGCTTCGGCCGGGAACAGTTCTGGATGCAAGTCCAGAGCGAGGATCCCGAAGCCGGATGAGAATGGGGATAAGCAACTGCCTTGGAGCTGCCTTCGACGTCGGTCGCATCCCCCCCCCCCTCCCCCCACTCGACGCCGTGATCGCGCACACACATGTCAAGACACGGATCTGAACGTGTGCTGTGCGTTTCCCCTCCCTTGCAAGATCCCATGGCGCAGTGGGTAGGAGGCGTCGATTCTGGAGGGCGGTCAGGACGTACGAAAGCAAGACCACGCCCCTCGCCAAGGGCATGCGACCTTCCCTTCACCCCCTGGCTCACCGACCCCAACTCCATAGGCTTTTCCGAGAGCCTTTCGAAACCTTCGGGACGCAAAACAAAACTTCCCGGTCTGTCGGTGCACTAGGATAGGAATCAAGTCGCTTCCCTCGCCAACTCGGCCGTACATCCAGTCCTGCCTATGGTTCTCCCATCGGTAAACTTCAAAGTGCGCTATTTTATAAAGACTGTTCACTGAGTTAGGGCACCGATAGCGGTGTCGGGCACACGATACCAGGATACTGGTTCGGATTTCCCGCCCAGGCCAACCAAACCTTTCATCCCTCTGGGGTCCGTGAATTGCCACCAAACTTGTCTGAGAAGGATAGCGAGCTGAATTGTTCACCGGCCAGCCATCGTCTTAGTGTAGACCAAATGCTCACTCAAATCGCCTCCACGACATTCAGTAGAAGTAGAAAGCGTGGGGCACCCAAAATGGAATAGTAACACCGTCCTTTATCCTTCATTATCCGTTTATTCACCGAATCGGCCCACGAGGCGATCTTACTATAAACTTTCCTGCCGGAGATACGCTGCCGTGCTTGTTTGTTTCGTTTTTTAGCGGTGCCCCACTCCAAGTAGGACAGATCCTCCTTCGGCTCGGATCTGACGATAGGCTAGTGTGGGCTCTCCACCGCTGCGGTGCACGAGAATCGGTAGCACATTTGTCTTCCGTAAAAAGGAGGAATCACTGACTTGCTGTACGGCGGTCGCCCAAACCGGTAGGGGTGTTCTGCTCTCTGCCAGTGATTGAAAAGAAAGCAAACAAATTCCTTTAGATGAAGTACTTCGCTAGTTTAGAATCATAAACTGGATACGACAACTCACGGAGACTTTAGAAGAGCAGCACTGGAAGAAGAACACTACTTAGGCCAAAGCTTGACATAGCTCATTCTCATTGGAGGCTACAACGTGAAAGAACAAGCATGTATGTGATCAGTGCGAAAGCTCTTTTTAATAACTGGATAAACATTGGTATTGGATAAACATTGGTACAATTCAGTCATTAATATCTCTCAGACGCCAACTTGTATTGCAATAAGGAGGATGGGCAAATTTTGGCGGAAGCAGCATATCAGGAACCAGATTCATCAACCACTTACCGCCATCTAACGGTGAAAATACCACCAAACCTGGTGCTGGATGAATGTCATATCAGTGCGTTTGGCGGTATTTTCACCGTTAGAGGACGGTAAGCGGGTGATGAATCTGGTCCCAGGCCGCACATGTTTCTTAGATGCATGTTCTAGCGATGTCTTTTTTAACGCGATGCCTTCTCCTATCCAATAAAGACTGATTCGTGTTGTACGTTAACCTTCCTCCATGGTAGTCAAGGTGGCACAGTTTCACGACTGCAAGTGCTATGACATGGCAGCATCAGCTCTTAAGGCGGTTCTTTATTTCAGCAATTTTGGCTGACAGTGAGTCGCCGCCTTTAGAGGCTCAGAGGTGCACAGAAGGTTATCTGGTAGTTATTGGCGAAGTTATAATACATTAGCTTGCTCTTGACATCTAATGCAGCAGTTGCACTCGGAAATCTGCAGAAGGCCTGAGCTCTTCAATTGGCCATCCACTTGGTGAATCCTCAAACAGCTTTTGTTAAGCAGAAACTAGTAAGCTTGCCCTATTTCACATAAATACCCTAAAATTGCCGCAGTATCAAAAAACACAGTCGTTTTCACGCTTTCTTTGAGGGCGTTCTTAATCTTGAAATGCTCGACGCTCGGCAGAAGCGAAGACGTCGAAATGTGTATTCTGTTGCAACCAACCACAAGAAAACACCAGAAGGCTTTTAGTGAGAAATGCAAATTGCTGCATATACAACCTATTCCCAGTTTTGAAGTTAAATATTCCGGAAGTTTGCATTCGTGCCTACAACACCTATGTGAGACCAATCGTAGAATCGGGAACAACGGTCTTTAATCCAACCAAAAAGAAAGATATCGAACTCCTTGAAAGCATTCAGAACAGCTTCACCAGAAAACTGATGATGGGATGTTTCCCAGTGAAATATGACATGATTCCTAATGGGCCTCAAAGAGCTGAACTCTTTGGTCTGCTATCACTAACGAACAGACGAAAGAGAGCAGATCTTATCGTGAAAAAACTTAAAATTCTCACCAAGAAGTTGAACAACGGCATAAGACATTTCTTGGACGGAGAGTTGACGAGATTCGTAAGAGGATAGCTCAAACTACGTGTACCAGCTGCAAAGACAGCACTTATCGTTTGTACAGATTTCTTAACTTATAGAACTCTCACGGAACTGAACTTGCTTATTGGTAGACACGACTATGTAATGACTATGCCTGCACATGTTTGGAGCAGGGCTATTGCTTGTAGATGTTTTTAAATGTGATTGTAGTTGACTTGTGCGTTAGCGTTTTGTCCCTGCTTTTAGTCTGCGTTGCATTTCTATGCGTGAGCCATGTTCGCGCTTTGAATAAATAAATATGTGTATATAAACACCGGCTCTGTTGATACGCGTGTATATAATAGTTTTGCTTGAATGACCTATTCGAATATGTAGGTATTCCACTGCATTTCATTCGAATTTGAATACTCCTTTACGAATATTTACAAAATTGCGTTCTTGGGATGTATTCAAATTCGGATATTCGAAAAATCGCGTTTTTCGAATGTATTTCAACTCGAATATTCGAAATTTGTGAGCGTTAAAAATCACTCGAGTATTCGAAAAAATTCGAGAGCGTAACTGTAACATGTATTGGAAAGACCTGCAAGTTGGTAAATGGCTTCGAGCGATCACGCGAAGTTCTAAAGAAAAGATGGAAGAATGTTAATAGGACAGAACTCGCCATATTTGATGCTACTGAAGAAGAAGGCACTCTCTAGATAGGACGAGTGACACAAAGCGCAGCTGCATCTTGCAACTGCGTTTGACTATAAAATCAGGACGGAAGCGATAGAAGTAAACACGAAGAAAATTGGGTATATTCCCATCAACCCATTCACTCCTTGACTCTTCTGTACAAAACAGGTTAGCAGGGAAATCAGCGACATTAGCAAGGTTGTCGCTAGCAGTAATGGCCCATCTTAAAGTTTCGGGAAAACATAGAAAGTGATCTTATTTCACTTGAGGGCCTTTTGCGTAAGAACTTCAAGATGAGCAGAATTTTCGATTGAGAGCAACTGAACAAACAACTCTGAAGAATCACTTGACGAAGTGAGGTTTATTTCAGCGGTGAATTGAAAAATTCGCAGGGTTGGTAGCTGCTGCATTGCGGTGTGACGGGAAAAACAGTCGGTGATGGGGGGTCGTGCGCAATCTGGCAGAAGAAGAGCGTCGTTATAGATGAGACGGACGGACACACGTGAGGAGCCGCGCCGGAGGTGAGAAAACGACCGCTGATGGACTGCCATCTGAGTGCGACAACGTGCAGGTACACTGGCCAAATATTCGCCCAACGAAAACTATTCTGTGGCCCGTCAGGAGAACAGGGAGGAGAACACTTGAATAAAAACTTCCGGCAATATGCGCATCGCATTGACGTAACTAACAAAATCCAAAGATCGACGGTATTCACACCTTTTTTGGGGAGTACCAGACATTCCACTTCTACATGATATTGTGAAGGCAATTTGAATGCACACTTGGCCCATATACAGCGACATGTGGCGTACAACCGATTAACTATAATATGTAGAAGTGTTTTATCCCTCGCAGATAAGTCTGATGCAGATTTAACGACCCAGGAAGCGGAAGAAATTTTTCGTCTATGTAGAAACCCAACTAGGAACCTCGATTCAGGCTGCACGCAACCCCCGCGACCCCCGGAACCACGCTGCTATGCGCCCTATATAACTGAAGCGGAAGAGGGAAGTTTATTTTTCCTCGCGTGAGTCCACCTATCACTGTAATAATCCTGAAGTCCATTTGATGCTATTAGGCTGCAAGGAAAGTCCTGTTCGTTTTCGCGCGCTTATGACATAAAAGCGTACTAGAATAAATTGTCATTGCTATTCACCCACTCGATGCCTCGTGCTCGTTAGAATGCAGAAGATTTGCTCTTTCCAATCACATGCGGTCTGGAGAATCCCTAGCATCTTTGGATTACTATAGCATCGTTTATTCGAAGCAAACCGCCTACGGTTTTTCGAACATCCTGACCTTGTGAGGTATAACTTGGACGTATATTATAGGCCTATGCTATACTTCGACGACACACTGTCGCCGGCGAAGTCGGCAACAGTGTTGCACGGCCGTTGCGCCCGTCGCCGAAGTATAACATAGACCATAATTTGGCAACACGTCGCCCAATCTGTCGCAGCGCAGGAGCTCCGGCACGACGAGCACTATGACAAGCTGTCGGCGGCGCTGTCGACGGCACAGTCGGCGACGGGAATATAGCACCACCCCCGCCCCCTTGCGACGCTGTCGGCGACAATGCTGCATGGGTTGCTACGCACTGCGTAGCACCCGCCCAGTACTGTCGCCAGCGCTGTCGGCGAGGCGTCGGCGAAGTATAGCCTTATACGGAAGTCGGGGGAGGTAAATGCGACTGTAGCAGATGGAAGAAGCAGATGACAAAGCAAAGACTCCTCACTGCTAGATCACAGTGATTCTTGGAGGATTAGGGTGCTGAGAAGGTTAAAAGCCATTTCGGCACCTCTTATGTGCAGATGAGCCACCCAATTTCGAGAAATTGCTTGATCTTATGATGATTGAAAATGTTCTCGAACAGTCCTCGCGTGTTGTCATGCGAAAAAGCTATATGGGAAAGCACTTTAATCGAAATTGAATCAGTTTCATCAGCGACAGTATCTGAAAGAGAATTTCTCAGATGCCGGCTTGTCGTCCAACACTTTGTCTATTAAAAGGAAAAAATCTTAAAATGCAACATGGAACTTCGGAAACAGCGTTTTCAGTTCAGCAAAATTAACCTCCGCTTTCCAACAGCTCCTAACCGTATATTTGCATCTGTAACATAAAGGGTAAAGAGACATAGCGACGTTGCCTTTTTGGATGCGCCGCGATTTCTACATCTACGGGATGCCGTGGAGGCGAGTCGAGTGCATAATAGGCCAACTCTATGACGTTAGGACGCAGGGACAAATCAGTGTTTTATCCTTCCCAGACAAGTCTGGTACCAATGCACCGACCCGGAGGGATGGAAGGTTTACTTCGCCCGGGCGGGAAATCCAAACCAGGAACCGGGAACCGGGTGCATGCGACAGTCGGTGCCCCCCCCCCCCCAGCTCTGCCACCAAAAGATGAACGTGAGTGCTCAACAGTTCTTCAATGAGAACGAGGCAATCCTCGCAATAATGAACCGAGCCGGAGGGATGGAAGACTTGGCTGCTGAACCAGGACGAGATCAGTGCTACATTTTGATCCGGACTGTACACGACAGCCGACAACCATAATAA
Source organism: Heligmosomoides polygyrus bakeri (assembly GCA_947359475.1). Lineage (NCBI taxonomy): Eukaryota > Metazoa > Nematoda > Chromadorea > Rhabditida > Heligmosomidae > Heligmosomoides > Heligmosomoides polygyrus. The sequence goes on from OX375869.1 coordinate 33,775,543, forward strand.
GAAGCCAATTTGGACAAAACTGCTGAATAAAAGGATAAAGGATAAAGGACGGCGTTACTCAATCCCTTTTGGGATGCGCCACGCATTCTACTTCTACGGGATGTCGTGGAGGCGATTTGAATGCGTATTTGGCCATACAATGACTTGCGGTGGCCAGCCGATGAACAAGTCAGCGCTTTATCCTTCCCAGACAAGTCTGGTACCAATTCACCGACCCCGGAGGGATGGAAGGCTTGGTTGGCCTGGGCGGGAAATCCGAACCAGGAACCTGGTATCGGGTGCACGCGACAGTCGCGCCTCCTCCGACTGCGCTACACGCGCCCAAACTGCTGAATAACTGAGTAAAATTGTTTTCCAGAAAAATATTCATGTCTACGTCTTTCAATAAGAGATATCTTTTAAGTGATGGTAAGAGAAACGAGCTAAGTAGCCTTTAAAAAGTCGTCTCACATCGAGCAACTCTAGAGCAACTCTTAGACATTGCATGCAAGTGAATCGCATTCTTTAACAAAAGGTCATTAAGTATGTTCAAAGTTCCGACTGCATCAAGGTTGCGTTCTTTCTGCTAAAACCCAAGACTTTTGGATGGCTGATTATTAGCAGACATCGCAAATCCATCCATAGAATTGAGCACCAACATATAGGGTTATTCACTACTTCCAAGCGTAGCAAACGCTTCAGAGGCCAAGGCCGTTTTCGCTCCATGCAGAGCCTGGAGCAAAACTGAAAGACCATGAAACACCTTTCCGGGGTTACCACCTTCCCTATGCTGGTAACGCTATGGGACCGAATCTCTTCTAGTGGAGCGTTAGACAGCGTTCAGCATTGAGTTGGATCGGAAACACAGTTTACAGTGGCCGATGGCCATTTGTTAGGGTTTGAATGGACGAGTGACGGAGGTAGAGCGATGTCCGGGTTTGGTGAAGGCCACGGAGGCTGTCCGCTGCTAATCTGAGTAATTAGCGGTCGTATATATTACTTAGGGAGAAATAATGCCCCTTCCTGGCGATCGACCTCGCTAAGGGGGTTGAGTAGGGGGAGAAAGACACATGGATCAGCGCTGCAGGTGGTCGTCGGTCAGAAGAAAGGCGACGGCGACATCGTGTGAGGCCTAGCCGACAGCCTCCTCTGCCGAAAGCGAGCGAACGGAAGCAATGCTTCACCAGCTAACGGAAATTCGATGCCGGTTTTCGGCTTAGAAAGAGTTGAATTTTTGCTTCGGAACGAGTATAACCAGGTGATTCTAAATAAACGTAGTCCAATAGTGGGAGCATTCACTTCGCTTTCTTTGGATGATTGCCTAAGGTATAATAAAACTGGATATCTCTCAAAATTCCGAACTTCAATGCGTCAACCTACTTCGCATAGTGATCCAAAGTCACCACACCCCTACGGTGCTAAAAAATCTACACAATTGAGGGTTCGCTCTAGAAAAGGAGCCAGTGATAAGACATTCCAACGGAAAGTAGCAGACTTTGTCACTGTCTGTTATCCTGCTCGACCTTCACAGCTCCATTTTTACACTTACCGGTCTCTGTTCTTGATGTTGCCACTTTTATAGATCCTCTATTAAGATAAATCTTAAAATATTTTAAAGAAGAACTGATTGCGAGGAGCAGAATAACCCAACGCTACATAGCCCACCCAATTTCTTTATGGGCCGTTCACCATTCTAGGATTTCTCCTAATTTCCTCTTGAGCAACTCACATTTTTTTATCATTCTCTGGTTTGAACAAACAACAACTGAACTGGAGTTCATTCGTTTGTCGTACTTGTAGTAAGACTGTAGGTATACAAGTTACTAGACATACTGAAAGACAGCTTTGAAAACGCTGATGACGTGTATTGAATGTATAAAACGCCCAGCTGTCTCAAAAACTCACACACACACACACACACACACACACACACACACACACACACACACACACACACACACACACACACACACACACACACACACACACACACACACACACACACACACACACACATTTGCTGTTCCCTCAAACAGGGAGTCATCGGAGATTCTTTAACTTGAAAGTGGAATTCGAAATTGACAAGAAAATTCGGCGCTATGTTAGTTCGGGGAGAGAAGCAAATTATAAAATTGTCAGCAGTACGAAAAAAAAGGAAACGAGATACACTGATAGAAAAGAAAAGAAATACAAAAAAGACCATGCGGTGGGTGTGACCCAACGAAGGCACCCGTGTTAAAATTATCTACATCGTGGCGTTCTTTGCCCTGCCCAACGCAGAAGCAAAAAAATTCAGACCTGCAATCGAAAAAATGGAGGTAGTAGTGAAATATCATGCGCTATATGTAGTTGCACGCCAATTTTGCGCGCCACGGTACGGTATGCTATAGTGACCCCACACCCATTCCCCTCAACTACCACAGCGCCGAAAATTCTCTCCAAGAATGATAATGTAAAGATTAGAGCCGCTAGAGTAGGCTAGGTGAAAACCAGTCCGTGTTCGTTTCCCTACACCTGCCATTTATAGGAGCCTGTACACCAGGGGTGCACATTTAACGGTTAACGATTTAACGAATTTAACGAATTAACGGCATTTTTTGTTAAAATCTAGCTTAACGACTTAACGAAAATTTTTAGAAATTTAACGGAATTTTTAACGGACGTTTTTCTCAGTGCGTTTATCACATTTACCTTTTCTCTTCAATAATGATGCTGGCGTCGTCCTCCCAATTAAGACTGTTCCTGAAAAAACTATTGAAATCAGCAAGAATATTTTACCGTTTTCATGAATTGTTTTGAGTTTTGGAATTTTTAAATGGATTTTGGGGGTGTGTGTAGCCTAGTAGGATGAGGTGTCGGCTGTCGCGTGCACCCGATACCAGGCTTCTGGTTCGCCTGCAACATTGTTGAAAATTAGGCCAACCAAGCCTTCCATCCCTCCTGGGTCGGGGAATTGGTATCAGACTTGTCTAGGAGGGATAAAGCGCTGACTTCTTCATCGGCTGGCCACCACAAGTCATTATTTGGCCAAATACGCATTCGGATCGCCTCCACGACATCCCATAGAAGTAGAATGCTTGGCGCATCCCAAAAGAGATTGAGTAATGCCGTACTTTATCCTCATCATTTAATGCATTTTGGAGCTAGAAATTTCTTCGCCGATCCTCCAAGCACCTCAACGAATCCACAAAGATACTGGTCTAACCTCCTCGTAGGATATGCCTATCCTCACATGGCGTTGCTTATCCCAGAATACTGTTGCTCGCCACCTGAAACGGTCGAGACGGAGAGGATGTTTGCAGCCGCTAGACGTATTTTAAACGATTTTAGAAAAACGCTAATAATAACAAAAATTAGGAATGCTACTTTTCCTGAACGTTAACACGTTTACGACGTGCCACACCTTTCTGCATTTTGGGACCGTGTGACATGATACCGCGTCACGGTTCCGACGTTGCAAAAATGGGTTGGTCTCGCGCACAAGGCACTCGAAAATCGTGCGTTCGAAAAAGTGTTAACATTCCACTGATAGGTTTTTAATTGCATTTTTATTATAACTTCTGTGCTTCATGGGCTGTTGCTCGTATCGAAATTGTATATGCTCGTAGAACAGTCACACAAAGCGGTTTTGCAAAGAGCTAGGGAAGCGGGGAACTCCGGGTTCTGTCTGATCGCACATTTTATAGTAAGAGGCCTTGCCGGTGATCATCTTGTTGATGTTGTTGATGTTTGTTGATGTTGAATTGATTATTTTCATTGCAGTGTTACACTCTATTCCTTGAACTTCAGCTGTTGACCTCTTGAAATTGAAACCTATAAGGTTTTCCTTCATTTTTTCCTCTTGAAACAATGGTTTGCAGCTAATTGCATTTCTTTAACGAAATTTAACGATTTACCGAAAATTTAACGAAAATTTTCCGTTAAAAGTTTCGTTTAAAAAAATTAACGGACAGATTTCAGCGTGCACCCCTGCTGTACACTACTTTGCGATGCAGGTATAAATGCTATTTGTTGAAATTTGCATTTATCTCGTTCAATAATGTCCCTAGAGGATTTTAGAAACGCGCATACCCTGTTAAAGTTTTGAAGCATTGGAAGGCGCCACTCCTGTCACTCAGTTGTGAAAACGTGTAAATTGTGATAGATTCTGCACCTCGCAGACTCGAAATCTTTGATTTTCAACAATGCGCTTAGTTCCAATGCATGGACTACTGTAACTAAAACTGTAACAGGTATGGTAGCGCCTCTTGAGAGACGTATGACGGTACTCTAAGGGCGAACAAAGTCGCAGCATTTCCTTATTCTACCCATACTCAGCTTAGCAATAAAAGTTTCATTTCGAAAAGCGGGATATGTAGCTTCCTGTCGGAATTAGGGTTAGCAGTTGCTCTTCGGCGGCGCAGAAGTCGCATCGCCAGGATGTTGCTGACAGTTGGAGCAGACCCACATATCCGTTGCAAGATGTGTACCCTGTTTTGAAATTTGACCAAAGTCTCATTATTTTGTTGAAAACCTCGTCGGGATTTGAACTGTGCTTTGAATTGATCCGACATTTCCCACTGTATTCTTCGACTTTTCTTCCAGTGAGAAAATTTCACCAATCAGACAGGATAAGGATAAAGGACGGCGTTACTCAATCCCTTCTGGGATGCGCCAGCGCATTCTACTCCTACGGGATGTCGTGGAGGCGACATGAATGCGTATTTGGCCATACAATGACTTGCGGTGGCCAGCCGATGAACAGGCCACCGCTGTATCCTTCCCAGACAAGTCTGGTACCAATTCACCGACTCCGGAGGGATGGAAGGCTTGGTTGGCCTGGGCGTGAAATCCGAACCTGGAACCTGGCATCGGGTGCACGCAACAGTCGCGCCTCCTGCGACTGCGCTACACGCACCCAATCAGACATATGTAGTAAAATATTTTCGGCCTTCAGAGGGAAGCAAAGGATAATGAATGGCACAGGCGTCAAACAGTTCTTTCTGGCTTGCGCCACGCATTCCGCTCGAGCGGATGTGGCGAAGGCGGTTTTGAATGCGTATTTGGTATTCACAACGGAATGCGATGACCAGTCGATGGGAAAGTCAGTCAGCGTTATATCATTCCCTAGATCGTCTGGTATCGCTGACCCAGGAGGAACGGTAGACATGGGCAACTGGGCGTGAATCTGTAACCGACCTGTGAAAAGCGCAAGACGGACCACCTGGCGAATGCGTCATAAGAGACCTGCACGCGTAGCCTGGCGCCATCACAGTTCCCACCTTTGAATCGCGCACCGCACTTGCCAAAAACTGCAACCGATTCTCACGCACAAACCAAAATTCTTCAATCATTGAATGGTTACGAAGAATTCTATGGGTTTTATCCGCACCAAGAACAATTTTCATGCTGGACTGCATTCACGATAAGCCACAATACCCGGACTAGGATAGATCCTAGATTTCTGCTAGTCTTTTCTGGATTCTCTGCTTCTGATTCTGTTAGTTGAAGGAAGAAGCAGTTCTGGAACACATAAAATTGAAGCGTCAGCTCTGGATTCTGATTAGGGGAGGAATGATATAATAGTTTTTAATACGAGCGCCAAGAAAAGCCGTGAAGATGAAGAGTGAAGAAGATACGTGGATCATTAGAGTGAACTACAGCATTAAAACGCTTTCCTGAGCTTCAATCTAGTGCAGAGTTCTGCTCGAGGAAATTATTCCACCAGAGCACCAAAACGTGAGACGTTGATATCGGGAAGAAGGCGAAAGCGACAGCGTACCCACTTGTGGAAGTGAGTCAAGCGCAGCCAGTTCAGATTTATGGACCAATGTTTGCTGACACCTTCGCGTCGTTTGCCCAAAGAGAACTGTCTTGAATCGAAGGCGACTGTTGTACATTTGAAGTCCAAAAGGTAACACCAACCTAGAGGCATTCACGGACGACTACGAAACCAGTGCTCTACATGGAAACACTGACATTCGTTGGCGTTCTGAAACTCCAATCGAAATGTCTTCTACAATTAGCGACATAACTAATTTCGCGCCCAAATGAGCTTGCTCCAAACATAGCGGCTAGTGGTGAACGACTTGAACCATTTTCACTGTTTCTATATAATTTATCGATTCATGGTATTTACCACATTATTTTTTTGCCTCAGGTAACATCACAACGCCGGGAAAGTATGTACTGTCAATATAGGGCCCGTCAATGCTGCGACACTGTTCTTTTCCCCACAATTCCTCCACCAACGGGTTTCCACATGTCTCGAATTCTAACCTGACGTAGGCGCAAGTCCATATCCCTGGACTAGCCTATACGGCTTTCGCTACAATACCACCGTTCATTCGTGTACAATCGACGCCTTTCGACAGGCTTTTCCGGCGCAAACCGTCGCATCTTCATAACTTCATTCATAGTGATCCTCTTAGAATTTAACTTAAGCCAAACGATTCTTCGCCTCAGTGCAAATCCACTCGGATATGTGAACGCTACTTTTATTAAAAGCGATCTAGTTGTAGAGATCTTCTCGCGGTGGGGTCGTTAATTGTTTTACTACCCCTCCGGAAGCCTGCTAGTGATTCCTGAGGATATGAAATCTCAAAAAATTGCATTTTTCTCAACACATTCCTCCTCTGCATGTTGTAATCATCAGACTGATATCAAGTTCTACCAAAATAACTTAAATTGGTACTATTCCATAGGAACCGCGAGATACATTTTCCTCATACTTGGACCCTCATTCCGCCAGCTAGCAATCTCATCCATTTCAAAGTCAACTCTACAACATTTTAACAAAAAATGAATCGTTCGGTATAGGTTAATTCTTAGGAGAATCGCTATGAATGAACTTATGGAGAAAAATCTGTCGCAAAGCGTCGAATGCACACGAATTAGCGGTAGTATTGTGGTCTTCCGGTTGCTTTGGATGAAGCTCTGGTGAAGATTATCCAGTCGAAACGCTAACCAAAGAAGTGGAACAACAAGCTTGTGAAGGGTTTAGCAAGAAAATGAAAAGACTTGACCAAGCCGAGCTTAACCGAAGGTAGAAGTTGTCTAGAAGGTACATATGGTGTGAAGGACATGTTCGATTTTTAGTTTACCAGACCAGATCTTTCTCGTCTTCCACACCGTGCGGCGTTTCTACTCAAAACTCACGTCGCATTTCCGCGATCTTTATGTCCTACTTTATGGGCAGCAACAACATAAACAAGAAAGATATTTATGGTGGACCCAAGAGAGTAGTGACCGGTGGCAAGGAGCCATAATGTTATACTGTGTTTTAGGTTACCACTTTTAGATATGAGTTTGTTTATTTATTTATATAATACGATATGAATTTATTTACATATTTGTTTACTTATCTATTTGTTTGTTTATTCCAAGCACATAATAGTGTGCTCAATACCAGACATTAAAAAACAATCATCAGAAAAACATTACAATAATAACAAAAAATTATTAATCAAGCTGAGTGCTCAGGAACAACTTCGAAAAATAGAAAAAACCAGATTATGCTTGCTTCAATAAGGGTGTGGTACTAACCGAAAGTATAAAGAAGCGCACATTCTGGAAAATGAAGGTTTTCTGCATTCGAAAGAGCGCAAAACACTGAATGCATGCTGAAGCGTTACAAGCTAGGCCGCTGTTAATTCATTAACACGTGAAAGCGGCCGAACCTCTAAATTTCACTCAGGCTTTTTGCTTGATGGCGAAGTGGAACGCAAAGGACTAGCGCTTCTCGGACTCATATAGGTAATCCACTCTGAATCAGTGAACTACGTCGAAACGAAGGCCGAGGAAAGCGTGCCCTGAGTTCGCCCTTTTAAAGGACATTAGTACCAGTTTCTAGAGCCAATGCTACGGGTTATTAAAAATTAAATTTGCACGTCTCCCCCACTGAGCACATGTTCTAATAAGAAGGAAACCTCCTTCAGTTGCTGTGCAATTCCGTAATTGGTTCATGTAGAATGATGGAATCGCTGTCTTTAAACTTGGGCTTATTGTTATTGTTGCTTATTGCCTCATCCAACTTTAAGTTATACACGTTCACATCATTGTAAAAGAACGGGTTTACTAATTTTGAATAAGATCTATTAATGGGTAAATCGGACTGCTGAAATTTGTGAATATCACGAAATCTAACTTCCGAGACGGGTCTGGTAGTCGTGAGCAATCAGACCTGGTGGTAGCTGATGGCTCTTTTGCATTGCCAATTATGTCCTGAAATTTGAAAGAGACTGATTACCGAGTGTTCAAGGAGGAATTATTCTATTAAGCCTTTCTAGCAGTGGCTGCTCAGACGATGTCAATCCTTGATTTTGCGAAGATCATAGGAAAAGCTAGGCAAAGCAGGGCAGTTCGTACACACTACTTGATATAGCCGAATAAAATACTAACATTCATGGTTTAGGACTAAATTGAAAACAATAGCATATGAATGCGCAAAACCAAGGGGTTCTTGCGCTATCCAATTCCTATATCTGTACCAGAAGGTTAGATCGACCTCTGGTCGATCTTGCATCGACGTCACTGGAACGACTCCACAAAAAAGGTCATAACTTGGGTGTTCTTCAAATTTCAAAAAGGCTGTTAGTTTTTTGAAAATATAAAAAGTGCTTTTAAGGTTGCAAAAACAGTTTTCAAGAAGGAAAGCTTCATACGGGTGGGTGGGGTATCTTCATACGGGTCGATTTCTGCCGAAAATCGACCAAAAGTTGAACTTCGCCCGCATAAGGACACCTATTTTGGAAACAATTTGTAGCATGATAAGAAAACATCTTTTGTTCTATTTTTCAAACAGTTTTTGACTCCGAGTTATGGTCACTTTTCAAGTCGTTCCAGTGACGTCGATGCAACATCGACTAGAGATCTGGGAACGACTTCAAAGAAGTGATCATAACTCAGTTTTTCGAATTTTGAAAAAAATCAGGAGCTGAGAATGTAGTAGCGGGGAAGCTTGGTTTTTAAGTGTTTTATTATACACAGGCTTGAATTTTCTTTAGGGTACAAATTCACCCTCTGGTGAATTTTGGGATTTCGAATATTTTTACATATCGATTTGAAACTGATTCTATTTCCTTCAGAAGGAAGAAAGTTATTTTCTCCAGAAGTCCATCCTTTGCATGTGATCGAGGAAATCAGAGAACGCAGTTCCCGCACTAAAACTGTCATTACTCGGACACTTCCCAAAAATTCATAGAGCATTGGAAACTATAAGAAATTTTGATTCTATACTTTACAAAGAAAGTTCTTAAACTGACATCCTATGAGATTAGGAGGCATGCTTCCATTTTTGGGACGTTTTTTATTTCGACATCATTTCGACAATGCAAAACCAAGACTCCTGATCATATGTTATAGAAGATCGTTCCAGAAAAACATGGCTTTATCAGTGTGTGTCTGCAAGGGTTAAAAATTCATAGAGCATGCGGTGTTTTCCCTCTCCATCCTCTCCCTTGAATTTGTCGCAGAGATTTAGCTTCTGCCAGATGAAACGATGGCACTCACACGGACTCAGAGAATGTGGCGTTGTGTCGTGGAATACTGGACGCAACTGCTACCTCAGCGCCGCCCCTCCCGGCTAGGATAGATCCGGCGGCCTTCAAGATGATCTGTATTGCACGAAATAAAATTATGTTCCCACAGTACTAGTATGTCCCACATCTGTGGCGAACTGAGCTAGGCACCTCCGGTGTGATTGAGCATTCATATGCCTCCTTGCCAAAACTGACAACCACTTAATACAAGGTAACCCCCACGCGCCGCCTTGCGCCTGGACCCGCTCCTTTCTCAACAAGATCTACCACACCGGCCCGGTCGGATGTGGAGGTTTCTGCGCTCCAGTGAGAACTGTGCGCTCCATTCAACATCGTCTAGCAATTGAGCGCAACAGAATTGTCATCGTGCAGTTTCATTCAGAAGCCTTCGATCGACTGAAGAGGCGCTTCTACCGTTATGTGTAGCCTTGACTGTAAGACGGCTTGTACTGCCTAAACATATTCTTCCGTCGTAACTTCTGAAGGCTCAATTCACTTTATAGATAGTCGCCGTGTTCCGCTACGCGTGAGCGGGTTTACCGTTGAGTGCAGTCCCAATGAGGGGCGCCCACCTTATAACGGGACGTGTGTTCCACCCCTCATCCTCATGGCGTGCCCAACCCCATAGTCCTCCTTGAGAGTCTAGTGGCTGCTTTACATTGTTGCATGTGTCTACTGTTTTAACTTGTGTAAGATGAGTCCCGCACCTCCCCCCCCCCCCCCTCCCCGTCCATTGGGATTGCACCTGCCGTTGTTTGGAATTTGTTCCGGCGTGATAACACCGTTCGCTTTAAGCGTACCAGTGCTATATACGTTCATTTTTTAGTAGTTCCCTCATCCCGGGTGGTTGCGTTCTTCCTTGCTACTTGAGTCTACCCTTCAAGATGCCTGACCACCTCGGTTCTGATATGCGCAAGCAAAAGAAGGATGTTGATCCTGACGATGACAAGCCATTTCAAGGTAGGCTGGTGAAGAATTCGTGGATTTCTTATCCTTCGTCGGTGTTTTAACGGTACATGTGTTAAATTTCAGCGCTTGACGAAGGTGATATCGCAGTCCTGAAACGCTACGGTCAGGGGCCGTACGCCGAGCAGCTGAAGCAACTTGAAACTGACATCGAGGAGTGCGTGAAAAAGGTAGGGTGGGTTGCTTTGTGAATCCACTTCATTGAGGATTTTGTCTTGATCCGACTAAAGAAGGTCGCTTCTTTAAAGTCGAGGGCGAAGGGGTTACACATTTATCTCCATTCATAGAGACCAGGGAATTTCGCTAAATTTGTCTAAATATGTCTGTTAATCGCCAAGCACGGTTGTGTATAATCACAACCGCAGAAGAACACAACATGTGCCTGCTGTGGCCTTTATTGACCCTCCTCCGTCGCTTTAGACCTCCATCGAGCCATAATAAAACTTCTGCAATAGCTGTAACAGTTGGGAACTACCGCTCGTATATGTTTGATTGCATTACCAGCAGTCCTCCCCTTTTCTTTGTTGCCATTATGGGATTGTACGTATGCAACGGCCTTTAATCCGAGGTTTGCTCTCCACACAATTAATACGGCGTCCGCAGTGTTGCGAAGAGGGAAGCAGCATCAAGTCTACGGCTGCTCTTCCTTTGTCCCAATTTCGGCTACCATCCGTGAGTGCATGGAGGTCTATCCTAGCCGGAAGGGGGGGGGGGTATGTTGAACTTCTAGAGCTCCAACCAGCGCCAAATGATGGAGTCAGGGAATACGATGTCGTATCGTGGGATGTTGGACGCAACTGTGACCCTAGCGCTGCCTCCTCTCGACTAGGAAACGTGCTTCGTGCGATCATTCACAAACGGATTTCTGACAGTCTCCTGTGATGTGGTGATTGATCCAGACGTGAGAATGTGTCAGTTTTTGAATATGTCTGGCGGCTTACATATTACCCTATCTAAAGCCCATTACGCCCGTATCATACGAACCGGGTTGTGAGTTCCTGGATTACCTGCTAACTTTCTGTTTCAATCTCTTCCTGGCTGTTTGGCAGAATTGTTACTACTCCTTGCCTATTGCAGAGCCAGACTATCACTCCCCATTAGGTCAGTAGAAGCCTTGGTCGGTGCGGCATTTATCTCCCATTTAGTCCCCTTAATATCCTGTGTAAACTGGTCATTTTAAATTTCAAGGAGGTACCAGCTGTGGGAGGGGTAGGCGAACGAAAGCTGCAGGCGTCACGGTTTCGTCACGTCATAAGCAACAACATGAAGAGGTAGACCCAGCTTGTCCGTCTTTGTTCACGCTGTAGAGGCCATATTTTGTTCATCTACGAAGCGTCCCTTTCCCCGTCTAGGAAAGCCGCAAGGGTGACATTTTTCTTCTATCATTTACTAGGCGGTTTACTACTCCACAAGTCAATGCTGCGTCCACCGTGGAACGTGACGGGATTGGCTGGGGCTTCTCACGTACGAAAATTCTGGATTTTAAGATTAGGTGGCTCTGTGAGTATCACCTTTCAGCTTTTCCGCGTACCAGGGTCAATATCAAATCGGAGTGCTTGGCATCAGTAAGTACATTAATGAAGCTACTACGGCGGAAAAGAGAAGGGCGCTATCGCAGTGGTACTCTCTATATCTTAGGTATAAATGAAATTGAAGACAACGGCATGTCATGGTCGCGCGGTAAACCACGCTTATTTTTGCTTTGACTTTTTTGTTGGTGCTTTCAATGCGATCGGTGAAGACGATATGTAGCTCCTCAACGGCTTAGGGTTCGCGTGATTACCTCCGTCTACCTACTATGATTCGCTTTCTATGCAGCGTGTGCTTGCATACCTCGCATATCTCTGTGTTTACGTTTTCTATTTCTCAAATCACGAAGCTCCATCACGTAATCTGCTGGTCACGGATATTAGGCGACAGGTGCTACGCTACTTAAGGCCACTCTGTAAAATTTCAACAATGTAGAAAACAGAAAAAACGCTGTCAGTAAGGAAAACAAACATGTAATCCTATGCTCTGTCCTCAAATTGGGCAATGGAAGGGCCTCAGGGTGTTGGCCGACTAGTAAACCCTCATTATGAATGCCTCATAGTTCTTTCTGTTGGCCTAAAAGGAGACAAACCGAGTGGATGTGGAATCGAAATAACGAGATAAGAGTCCATTAACATTCGTCGTACCTAGCTAAGCACCGTACTCGTCATGCATGCATGACCCCCTCAAAGAACTGTAGCTCTGCGGGTTCTTTCCCATTTAAATTAAGAAACAGCAGTTTCGTTGTTTGCAGGTGAACGAACTGTCGGGAGTAAAAGAGTCCGATACGGGTCTAGCTCCACCAGCGTTATGGGATATCGCCGCAGACAAACAGGCAATGCAACAGGAACAGCCTCTTCAGGTATTGCTTTTTTGTATTTCTTTGCCCAACAGTATATAACAAGCTATTAGTTTTTGCTTCCAGGTTGCCAGATGCACGAAAATCATCACCGGTGAAGGGCATGATCCCAGATACATGATCAACGTGAAGCAGTTCGCAAAATTCGTCGTCGATCTTGCGGATACCGTGGCTCCTACCGATATCGAGGTATTGCTATTGCTTTAAAGGGTTATATCGTATGGCTTCTGGTAATTGCACTTTTCCAATAACTTTGGAGACAACGACGAGAATTTTTGTTAGAGCTGATGAACGTGTTGAATGCGACTTCCTTTAGGAAGGCATGAGAGTTGGAGTGGACCGCAATAAGTACCAGATTCATCTGCCGCTCCCCGCTAAAATCGACCCAACAGTCACCATGATGCAGGTTCGTACAAGTGTTTCTTCATTGGCCGTTCCATGTGTGCTCGCTGCCGTGGAAAGTGTTGTAAGGTGATGAAAATCTTCAGGTGCTTCGTTTTAAGGTCGGATGTTTTAGGTTGAAGAGAAGCCCGATGTCACATATGCTGATGTTGGTGGCTGCAAGGACCAAATCGAGAAACTCAGAGAAGTCGTGGAGACTCCGCTTCTTCACGTATGTTTGTTTCTTCTTCACGCTGCTTCCTTCGATCACTTGTGAACACTTGTTGATGCTCAGTTTGTTTAATACTAGTTTTGCCAAATCCTATGTAAAGCTTTTAGCCTGAGCGATTCGTAAACCTTGGTATTGAACCACCGAAGGGAGTACTGCTGTACGGTCCTCCCGGCACCGGTAAGACGCTATGTGCTCGAGCTGTAGCTAATAGGTGTGTCAACCTTTTTTACCAGCTTTCCTTGCCATGTGGTGTTATTTTTTTAGCCGGCTCTGCATTTTCTGTTCCGGTTGGCCTCAAACTTTACTTATTTTCGTTTTGGTTTCTTTGTCAGTGTCCATTTTAAAGGAAGCAGGTCAAACGGTTTTTCAGAACTGACGCATGCTTCATTCGAGTCATCGGATCCGAACTGGTGCAGAAGTATGTTGGAGAGGGAGCACGTATGGTTCGAGAGCTGTTCGAAATGGCGAGAGCAAAGAAGGCTTGTCTGATCTTCTTTGATGAGATCGACGCTGTAGGAGGAGCACGGTATGTCCTTCATTTAAGCTGGACTGTACGAGTCCTCAATGTCTTTGCGTTGGTATTGTTCACGCGGTACTGATAGCTTTCAATAATGCTTTTTCGGCAAAAATACGGTCGATATGCAGTGTTAACTGGTCGTGGTAAGAGGTTGAGTGCAAGGGCGAGGTTTTTCAACACTTACAGTAATTTAACGAAGAAATTACAATAGAAATTACTGACAGCGCGGCTTATCAGCACGAAACATTTCACCATATCGCTTGATAAGCTGCGCTATCAGGGATTTCGGGTGTGTCTTCTCCGTTAAATTGCTGTAAGTCGTTGATGATCGGCAGAAACTACCCCTATGCTATGTATGTGACTGTTCTTGCATTCAGAGAAGTTTGTGTTCCAAATTGGAGTTATTCGTTTTGTACTATTGAGGTTCGTGTGTTCAAGTGTTTCCAGCTGCCTTCATAAAGCAGCCTTTTGTCTTGGATAATTCCTTTTCAAGCTCAGAGAGACGAAACTGCTCAAGCAGTTGTAAGAAGTTAGTAGAAGATGTGACGAAGCTGATGATGTTGAAGGCGCAGTTTGTGCGGATTTCCCTCAGCCTTTATTTCTTTATTCATTTGATGCACTCATCTAGGAATGTGCGAAAATTACTAAAATAACGTTATTGGGACGTTACCAAATTTCGGCAGCTCTCAAATATCAGGTTTATTGGGTAAAATAAGAGTTCCTAGGCGTTCCTGCACGCTAAAGATAGCATTCTAGGATTGTCGTGAGTTAAATTTGGAGCGGCTGAGGCTAAACAATTCATTTGACAGGCCACGTATCCATTTCAATAATCCTTTCAGATATGACGTTTACATGTGTTCTGTGTGGTTAAACCATCCATTCTTCGTGTCATTCTTTTCTCACAATTCACCAAGCTGCTGTTTAGTTTCGATGACGGTCAAGGAGGAGATAACGAGGTACAACGTACGATGCTGGAGCTCATCAATCAGCTTGATGGCTTCGATCCACGAGGAAATATTAAGGTTTGTCATTACTTCTTTTGGGCAAGTGTTGTATGATGATACTACCTCACGCATTGGAGGTTCTCATGGCAACGAATCGACCCGACACTCTCGATCCTGCTCTCATTCGTCCGGGTCGGTTGGATCGTAAAATCGAATTCGCGCTGCCTGATTTGGCTGGAAGAGCCCATATTCTGAAGATCCACGCCAAACAAATGAGTGTTGAAAGGGATATTCGTTACGATCTCCTTGCACGACTGTGCCCGAACAGCACTGGTAAGTCTACTTTGTCAGTATTTGTTTTACAGCTGTTTATCGTGCTGTGCATATTGATAGAAGTGGGCGCTAGTCAGTCTGCTTGCTATTGCTGCGCATTCTACTTTTACTGGATGTGGAGATGCGGTTTGAATGTATTCATGCTGTTCACAAGGGATTTGGGACAGTTAAGCGATAGGCAAACAGCATTCTTCCTCTCAACGTCTGAATTTCTGGTTCTACCCCATCGATTCAGATAGGACGGAAATTTTTTTGTTATGGCACAAAACGAACTTACTATCCAATTCGTAGTGTTGCACGAAGCCTCCCACGCCGGGTGCATTCCCCCAAAAAAAGACATAGGCTTGCTCCCCCCCCCCCCCTCTGTCTCTTGCGCTCACTGCTTCTTTCCCTTACTGTTTTTAGGATATTGACAACAGATCTGAGAAACACTGTGTCAGTCAGTCCATCTTATAAGGTGTAGTGTAAATAATCGAGTGGAAGTTGAACAAATCTACTGAGCTCAAGTGGTTGTTTAAATGTCTGGCATCGTGTGGATGTGAAGTCATCGCACATTGCATCTCGCTCCACAAATGCTTATAGCATGCATATCCAGCAGCAGAAAATAAAGGCAGAATTTTGCTCGACTTAAGTTTGTGCTCGTTGCCTTTACTCTCTCGCAAATCGACGTTCTACCTAGCACTGGAATCGTCAGCGATTCAGCTTTCGTTTCCAGCGCTAATCGCGCATTGGAAATCATTCATGGGATGCATGTTCTCCTCGTCCCAAATGCGCCCCGCCTAGAAATTGTGAGGCAATACCTTATTCCTGCTATACATGTCCTCCGGAGAATGCAGTACACAGTGATTTCAGTGGGAGATTGCCCTCCCCTCCACTCAGAACAGGCAGGACTTATCGTGAGAGTTGGAGCAGACATGTTGATAACTGAACAGCCTCTTTAGCATAATTCTTCAAGGAAGGGTAGTTTGTCCGACGGTGGAGAATTTCGGAAACATTTTCACTGTCTTTTCAGCATAGGGAAGGCTCAGCGACGTTATTTTTGTCAAGCATTGCTAAGAGGAGTTTGCCGTATTCGTCGGTTTTTGAAAAAGTGTAGAGAAGTTTATCTGTCTTCTTTGACTTCTGGGTATGAAAGTGGTTTATTGAGTCTATTGTTGGGGACCACTCGCTTAAACAGATGGAGAGTGAGAGAATAAGTTTCCATGCTAGCGCTTCTTCCTGCTGAACTGCACAGCTTAGGCGAAAGTTTTCGCTCAATATTTAAAATCTTTGAGAAATAAATGTTGTGCGAACATTTTCTCATGTGGTTTTCATCCCTGGATTACGGATTCTCTAGCAAAATTTCGACTCCTTCGCTTTGTGAACGTTGGGAACCAACAATGGATAAACGACGGCGTTAATCAATCCCACCACGGATTCTGCTTCTACGGGATGTCGTGAAGGCAGTTTGAATGCATATTTGGCCTATTCATACAATGACTTGGGGTGACCAGCTGATGTATATAGAATTTGGTGTAAATCTACTAAAAAGGAATCTTTAAGTCCTTATATTTTTAGTACAACATAAATCATAACATAATATTGATCGCAAAGATAACTAAAACAACACTGAGAATAAACAATAGTAAACATGTCTTGTTTCGCCTCTATCGTCATAACCTGAGGCCCATCAGTGAAGAAAGCAACTAATTCACTTAGTTGTTTGTTAGTACAGTATGTGGCAGTGTATTATCATGTTCTCAATTACGTACTGTCAACTTAATTTTTCAATTTGAAATGAGTATACTATGTTAATGGCACAAGTATATCAACCAATGACTACGACCTCCGACCAAACAAACTCCTTCAAAAACGCGACATACATATACGAAACAAATCTTATTTGCAGAATCCTTCAACTTTTCATAGTCTTATACTCTGCGCCTTCAATTACCATAGGCGTCAATATAAATTGTACTTCCCTAAGTCTAAGGCCGTGTTTATATTTCGTCGCCGGGCGAGGCGACGCCACGTATTGTGGCCATTGATCGGGCGACGCGACCGATCAGTTTGGCCACAGTACATGTCATCGCGCCGCTCGGCGTCGGAAGTATAAACGGGGCATAAGACAACGGTAAGTGCTAAATTTTTAACAGTTAGAGCAGGTTTAGCCATCCTTCAATTTAGGAAGACTAAATCCCTCCCGAAATCCAAATATTCTATCAAACGCATTACTGCTAAACAAATTCTCTGTGCGTAGATATTTAGGAGCTGCTTTTGTCTGTTAGTTTTGTGTTGTATTGCAGTTTTATCTCACTCCTGACACTGCGTAATACAGAAGTTACTGCGACTGTAGTAGCCAACAACAAAACAGAAACAATCGGGTTTGATTTAAACCATATCGCTATGTTTTGTCCTTCCCAGACGAGTCTGGTTCATCGACCCCGGAGAGATGGATGCTTGGTTGGCCCGAGCGGAAAATCCGAACCAGAAACCTGGGGCCGGATTCATCAAAGTTACTGCAGTAACTTTAACGGAGAATTGTAGGCGAAAGCTCAGATAACGCGGCCTATCAAGCGAATGGTGAGCGATAAGCCGCGCTATCTGAGCTTTCGCTTACAATTCTCCGTTAAAGTTACTGCAGTATCTTTGATGAATCCGGCCCCTGGAGTCAGGAGCACTCGACGTACGGCACCTCTGAATGCGCTACCAAGCGCCTTCGGACTAATACGCATGTCAAATCCATTTGAAAGCTCATGTAATCTATTACCAAGAAATTCCAGTGTGTTTCGGCAACACATATGAATCCTTTAATAGCAGTAGACAACTTCTTCGCATCTGTACACTTCCCAGATTTGCTTTCGTCCTAAATCGTACTCTTATAACCCCTCGCGTTATACATATTTTCTCCACCCAAGTTGAAGTGCCCAAGCTGTATCCATTTTTGAGACTCGAAAAGGGATGTAGGGTTGACTCATTAATTGAAGGGTTCTGCGGTGAATTCGAATTCTCGCGAAATTCCATGTAATGTATAGGAAGAGCACGTGACGTTGCAGCTGCACTGGCTGTCGTGTTCCTTTTGCGTCTTACTAACAGCGCGTAGTTGACTGTTTGCTGACTCGCAAGCCCGACTGTTCTAGTGCCGTGTTCGCTGACCCCTCTCTCAATAGCGCAATTCTCGTGACCTCGTCGCCGCTCGGCTGGGAATGTGTCGCTTAATGGCAGGCAGTGCTTGCTTACTGCTATAGCCAATGATCGCCAGATTAGGTGACACAGCTTGTCGCCCCAATGACGTCTGGAAAGGCTGGATGCTGTTGAGAAAGCACTTCTATTAAAATGTCCTCTTTGGGCTGATGCGGTGTTCCTGTGTTAAGCGTCTGTTTGCGAAGATTGCTAATCGCATTAATGTGCTCGTCGACATTACGCGTCGCCGTAGTGGTGTTCCGTCATAGCAGATTAGGCTGACTGATGGCAGGTGATCCACAGCAATTCGTCTAGCGACAGTTATGAAGAGCATCTTGTAAAAATTCGACGAGTGGGGTAAATCGCAAGATTTATGCTGTTCAACAACTCAACATTCACTCAAATTTTTGATTTACTAAAAATCACTGATGAAATTTTAGGTGCCGAGATTCGCTCTGTATGCACTGAAGCAGGAATGTTTGCGATCCGAGCGCGTCGCAAGGTTGCAACCGAAAAGGACTTCTTGGAGGCGATCAATAAGGTTCGTTCAGTTCTGGTTCTTGGCTTATCACAATAAGGCACGGAAGTGCGTAGTAGATAAAGACGTAAAAAATGCAGTTAATCAATGCCTTTGTGGAATACGCCACGCATTCTACTTCTACTGGATATCGTTGGTTTAAATGCATATTTGGCCTGCCTATGCGATGAAAGGAGTTAGACTGATGGAGCCAAAGCGGGAAACAACGTCTTACCCTTTTTAACATTGTTTGACCTATGCTGGCGACATGTGGCGTTGACCATGAAACTTTTCTTGGACAAATTTTGGCCCTGTTAAAGTACACCGTTCAAATAAGTACGATGTTTAGTTCTATGAAGTAGGTGGGACAGGGCTTTTTTAGCTTGTACGACTGTAGTAGATGATATCCTCACAAGAGTGAACCCGTGTCACGACCTCACCCATGTCAGACCTCGCCTATGTCACGCTACATTCTGCAATTTCTCTCGCCAAACTTGAATTGCACCAGTTTCTATTTATTTCAATCCCATAGTTTACACAGATTAGTTCACCATCGAGTAAATCTCGGCCCGGAAAGAGTGTTTCACCCCTCCGCTCCGTCCGAGTTTTCCACAAGGATCCAGTGGCTGGGTCTTCCCTGGATATTTCTCTACCT
Source organism: Heligmosomoides polygyrus bakeri (assembly GCA_947359475.1). NCBI lineage: Eukaryota > Metazoa > Nematoda > Chromadorea > Rhabditida > Heligmosomidae > Heligmosomoides > Heligmosomoides polygyrus. The sequence goes on from OX375869.1 coordinate 33,795,136, forward strand.
TTTATAAACCTTTTATAAACTAAGCACACCCTTTTCCCTACTTTCGGACTGCAGGTCTCTCTTTCGTTGACTGGGTTAAACAGCCCTTGTCGCTTATATGTGTAAACAATTATTGCTATTTTGGGGTTGATACATAGATGGTGACCACAACGTACTGCAGTAGTGCCTCTTTTCCTCGAGGCGGAAATCGCTCTTATTGATGTGACACTGGTGTTTGTCGATGATATGAGCAGATGATAGGTTCGAGAAATTTCGCGCGAAAACTGATGGTTTCGATGTTTTTGCCCGTTGAGTGTAATTAATGACAGGTAGCTCCCCCGTTCGGTTCCATTACCCAGAAGTGTCTTCAGTGTTGAGGATTGAAACATTCTCATGTTTCACGTAGTCTGTTCAAGGTGCTCTAGCAAAGGTATAAGTCGAAATGTGAACGTCATTGACAATGAATCTCATCTTGGTGTGCAAAATCTTCCAATAGTGTGTCGTTATAACGTTTTGCTTTCGAATCTAGATTGATCGCGTTCATTTCTCGTTATAATTGTCTAATTTCAGGTGATCAAGGGATATGCGAAGTTCAGCGCAACGCCGAGATACCTGACCCATAACTGAGGCTGTGAAAATCATCGTCCAATGTATATTTACACTAAATTATAACTGTCCGCAATGTCATCAATCGTGTGCTATCGATCCCCTCGGTCGATATCGCGCGGTAATTGCCAATAACAGGCTTGAACTATTGTGTGTCGCTGTTCACAGTAATACCGGTCTTAATGAGGGCTGATCTGAGTTGTTGTATGGTATAGTCGGTTGAGGTGAGATGCTGTCGGTTGTGAGGTGCAGTCACGGCGAATTCCGTTGGCGTTGTGGTTTACGGGACGTGCTAGCAGCACTCACGGGCACATGTGGGATACGCAGTATGACTGCAGGCGCTCTAACCGATAACGGAGCGTATTGCGGAGGAGCGATTAACACTGCGATTATTAGAGGAAGACCTTGATGGTTATGGGCGTTCCTCTGTTGTCACTTCACCCAATTACCCCCATTTGTATGGGATACCTGTATATTATTTTCGAATTCATCAAAAGTGTTAATGAGTGCGGCTGCAGCCCGTCAACTGCGACGAGCTTTCATGTCATACGGTCTCCAAGTGCTTAGGATTAGCAGCGGAGTCTGGTGACAGTCTGTTGGTTGAAGTAAACTCATGAGTGGACGAGGTGAATTCAAATTGACGCCCAGTGGCTGCCTTGTCCAATGGCAAGAGCACAGTAGAAGCATTGCTCGGATTCGAACGTCGAATCATGTACTGTTTGAGCGCTGTTCAGAGAATGTTCTAACGCTTCTCTACTGCCACAATTCGTCTACTCTGTCGTCTTGCCCGCAGTCGAAGTTCGCTCGAGATCGATTCTCGGGGATTTGATATGTTTCACAACGAATATGCTTAAAAGCTCCGAAATTGACTGATTCGTTCGCTCTCTCGTTCCTTGAGCGTTCCGAATGAGGATGTACTAGACATTCTCACGACGATGGTGGAGTCAACATCAACACCCCCGGGGAGCAGATTCGTCAACCGCTTTCCGTCCTCTAAGTGTGGAAATATTGCCAAACCTGATGTTAATGAATGTCATATCAGAGGTTTGGCGGTATTTTCACTGTTAGATGGCGGAAAGCGGTCGTGACGAGTTTGGCCCCTGGCGCTGAAAAAGGTTTGCTCTGAATGGAACGATGATCGTGCAGTGGAGGAGAATGCCACTGCGAAGGAACGAACGGACGGAGCTCGGTAGAGGCAGGCCTACTAATACCAGAGAACCCTCAACATGATGACGGTGGTAAACGAAAAAAAACTTGGTGCGCAGGGAGCGACGTAAAGATAACAACAAAAGCAGGAGCAGTTAACGAACAAGTTGGGACAGATAATGACATCTGGGAGTGGCATGCAGAACCTAAATGGTGACAAAAAGGTAAAATACTTGGAAGCACCTATTGGAGATGCTGGTCAGCAGACCTTTTGCATTACCCTTACGAATTAGGCAATTCTTTTAAAGTTTAGGAATTCAGTAGCAGATCGATGGGTGGAACTGTATTGCATTACTTCAGACTGTATCGATCTGAATCTTGCACTGGTCACATTTACCGTTAAAAGTGGGATGTATAGAAATCTTGAAGAGAAACGCAGCAGTAGCTTTTATTTATTTATGCACCACGTAGAGTCCACCTCAAATCAATGTCGGAATGTCAGCTCAAGCAAAATGCAAACCGTGAGAAAATGAAAAATTGCAGTAAACAACGGACTCAGTTGAAAATCTCTCAAGCCTAGAAAATCGAAGCAAAGTGGCTGAGGAATATACCACAAATACTACAAAAGCTAATCAATACACAACACTGCAATATACCGCAAAGGTTGGGGCAGGAAAAAAGAACAGCTTGGGGAGCTTTCAAAAGCGTCGAAGAAGTCGTGAAGAAGACGAAGAACGTCCGACTAAGAGCCCGCCTATTCGACTCTACTGTTTTTCCTGTCCTAACATACGCCTCAGAGACCTGGGTCATATGAAAGCAGGATGAACACGCGATCAGTGTCGAACAGCAGGAAATCGAAAAGACGATGCTCGGAGTGACACGACTCACGCAAGTGAGAGGTTCCGAGCTTCGTCGACGTTCACATCAGAGACGCTGTCGTATAGGCCAAGTCGTCGAAAATTAGGTTGGTTGGCCACGTAATGCGCTTCGCAGACACCCGCTGGACGAGGGCCGTTACCGACTGGATTCCGCGGGATGTTAAGAGAACACGAGGGCGCCCATCAACGCGTTGGTCGGACTTCTTCGTGAAAGCTCTGAACGACCGATATGACGCTCTCCGTCTCCCTCGAGCGAGGAGGACCCATTGGAGCACTCTGGCACGCGGTAGGGACGAATGGAGACGCTGCTGGCGCCCGCTCGAGCAAGTCGATGATCAACGGGACGACAGGTGATATAGGTGATTGAAACAACACTTTTCATAGTCACCTCTGGTTGGAAGCTGCACCTGACCTTCGAATCGACCTCCTGTAGGAGCTCAGCAGTGGGTGCGATCTACTACAGAATCCCCAACAACTGAACAACTGACAGTACAACTTGGAACAAAACCAAAACAACAACCGTTCTATATAGCATATGATCACTGGTTAGGAAACTGAAATATAGTCGCCTCCAATCGCCCTGTCAACGTTCACCTGCAGTGGTTCTCGTTGACATCACGGTTTATTCATTGGGATATTTCGTTTCGCTACGTTCTTACGTTACTTCGACACTGCAGAGTAAAGGACTGTGTAGTACGGACATAACCCGCAGTTTTCGACTTCTGAAGGTGCCGCAATGCGGCGGCAGCTGTCGCGCTTGCATGGTTGAATCCATTTAGACTCCCTCTTCACCTGATGTTTTTTCGGGCAAGTTGGATCCACCTACAGTGCACGTCTTTACGTGCAAGCTCCATGATGCCAGTGGAGCTGCACGGGTGTAATCCGAGCCAAGTCAGTTTATTTATTTATTAATAAATAAATACATTTTATTTATTTACTCATTATCTGATCTGATTAGAGTGGTGTGAATAGGTGTTGCATACAAGTTCAAGCACATATCAACTGGTATAGCACTACTTGGAACTATGCGTACTCGTTTGGGGCGGGGTCCGCTCACCTCACTCAGAAACACGACACCAGTAGCCATCTACGTCGCCGTGTTGTGTACTCGGAAGGATCGGAAGCTGTGATAACGATCTATCGCTAACATCAAACGATTTCCGTCCACGATATGCGTAGTAAAAGTCGTGCCGTGAGACATCGCTTAGACATCTTCGTCACTTCTTCGAGAGGAGGTGAATCAAAAAAGTTCCCGAAGCTGTTTTAGCTGTGGTGTAGGGATCTATCCTATAGCGGGAGGGGGCACTCTTCTCTGACTGCTTGGTAACGGCGGAAAAACTGAAACCAGACTAGTTTACAAAAGCAATACCGTGAACGGGCCTATGAGATTAATTCCCTAGTCCGGAGATGCGACATTGTTCACGTTTGTTCTAGCGATGCCCCCCCCCCCCCCCTGACTTACAACCAGAAGTATCCAGTGGCATGCTGCTTAAATGCGAATTTTTTCTCTTATGAAGGTTTTATGCAGACATATATGTAGTTTATATAGCAAACAAGAGCTGCAACACACCTAGCGGTGTGCTCCGTACCTAGTTGCCTCGAAGAATGATTGCACACTTCACAGCTTGACTTTCACAAGAGACATAAATGTAACTATCAAAATACTTATCACACAACGCCAGACAGCAATAAGGTTTGTTAGAGGATTTTGGTGAATCCTATTCATGGTGTCGCCCATAGTCCCAGCAGGAGCCCAAATTTGGCAGTAACCTTCCGACGATCTCGGAGCGCGCTATGAGTAGTCAAAGGCGAAAATATCAAGCCTGCTCCCAGCCTTTTGAGGCAGCTTGGTCACCCGATGTTCAGCCGTGTCGTCCTATTGGGACTGGATGGTAATGTCCCTTTCCCTCTTTATTCAGCGCTTATATGGCCTTCCATCTCTCTGAGCTTGTTCGGCGCGAGCTAATTCTTCAAAATGTTTGCCAACAATTCCCTTCCTTAGCTGCATTCCTTGCTGGCACTTAAGAAACCTCCATAGATTCCGACTTGGTCGCTCAGAAATGCTCTTCAGAAGCTCTGCGTAGAGACTCTCAGTAGAGCTTACCCTTCTCATCGTGTTCTCCTATTCGACCTTAGTGGTATTGATGTAATTGTGAATCCACTAGTATTTCTCGAATTCTTGTGATAGTTTGTCAATTTAGAGACGAATTTCAAAGGAACAAAAGACTCACAGACGCTGCAGCTTTCAAATAACACCTACATGGCCGTCATCGACGGACAAGCATTGCCATATAGGGATATAGTAGGTACATATTTAGAGGGGAAAAGACTCAAATGCTTCAGCCCAGTTCGATGTGACAGAGCTGAACCGAAGTAAGGGAAGGGATTTTGGAAGTGCCCGATTTTAGCACGGCTGCGTTAGGCGGGCCACATTCCTGAGCCCTCTGCACACGCAAGAGTTGTCGCTAAGCACTGACAACAGCAGGCCTTGACTCCTCGTTTGAAAGTGGCCGCGCTCTCGCGAAGAAGTGAGAACTTCAGTTCAGTCTGATCAGTCGAGCACTACGGCACGAGTCTCGGCAGATGTCGGACACCCGCCGAGAGCCAGGTGGCGAATGGCGGCAAAGTGCCGCCGCGTCGCCTGAGTCTACAGAATAATCGGGTGATCACTCGGCGACGGGCTATTGCCACCCTGAACCGCCTATAATTAGCAGAGCTGACAACAGCAGAGGCACTGAGAAGCATATAAGCCGCCTAGCAAGGCTTCATTGGTATCTCAAAATTCGAGCGATTCAGAGTCAGGGATGTCTGGGACAGAGGCATTCTAGACCTTGATAGGAGTGTTAGATGGAAAGGCTGTAGACAGCTAGTCCCCGAGTGAGAGACTTGACAATTATCGGAGCTCGCTTCACCTGCTCGTCCTCTGCCAACTAAACTACGGGCCGTATTGGAGCCCATCCGCTACTTGCCAAGGACAGCCACCTACGCTCCTTTGCCTACTAAGCTCTACAAGATCATGATTTAACTATGGCTGTGCTCGAACGAATATATTCGATTAATTAATCAAATAGTCGAATTTTCGATAATTGTAGAATTTCGAACATTCGTTCGTACTTAAACGTCGATGGTTTTAAAAAGTCGATTATTCGTTCGAATATTCGAACATAGAAAGGGTTCCATACTCGAATATTATTCGAAAGTCGAATGATTTTATTCGAATATCAAATAAACTTCAATCTTTAAGTGCAGAAATTGATTCGAGCAAATTGCTTGACTATTCGAGTATTCGAATAAACGAAAAATGGGGCTTATTCGTTTTACGATCATTCGAAAAAAATGATGTGCGAACAAATTCGTTAGTTCATTCGCTCGAAAATTTTTGACATCGAATAAACTCGTTCGTTCATTCGTTCGAAAATTTTCGATATCGAATTTACTCGTTCAAAATTTCTTAAAAGCACAACAATAGCATTCAACGTCACAACTCGGTTCGATGCTATGCTGAGCGTTTACGTGCACCCAGGGGTTAGAGACTCGCATCAATATGGAAGAGTGATTTTCCGAGTGGCCCGACGTATTAAACCTGAGCTGAAGACCTGTCCTCGCTGTGTTTTCCAGCCTTACTGACCCTCTATTCACAGTTAGAAGAGCAGAACCAATCAAATGTGCCCTCCACTCTGTAAACACTGACGTTGAGCATTGAATGACAGCAAGGCATTAGAAACCCTTTACGAGCACAGATTTTTGCAAGCTCTGATGAAGGCGATAATATCCAAACGTAAGCGGGAATAAGGGTTACATCAATCTTGGCTAGAGCTTAGCTCTGCCATACATCTTTACGAGTAAGTTTCTACGGTGTTTGACATGGCATGCTCCTAGGATTTCCTTCACTCAAAGTTGAGGGCAAAGGGTACCTCTGCGTCATGTGGCACGCATTCTAGGATACTTCTACTTCTGCGATAGGCTCTTAAACACGTTTTTGGCTGCTTCAGTGAATTGCGGTGGCCACCCCATGTGCGGGTGGGCGTTTTGCATTCTCCAAACAAGTCTGGTACCAATTCAGTTGCTCTGGCGACTTGTCTGAAAATAGATAAAATTCCCAACTGTTCAGAGTCCCCATTCATCTGTTTTCTGCTGAAGTATTCACCTATATTTGACCGATGTTGGTAAGAACTCTCAGACGAAGCCCAAAATTTTACCAAAAAGAATTTACCATTTCGTTTATTATTGTGGAAAAAGGAAACTTGTTGCCCTGTCTCGCTGAAGGTCAACTCACATGCCCTCAAATCGTATTTAGTGATCATGAGGTCCGCTTTTCTGCTTTCAATAATTTACCCCGAACTGAGGAAGAAACAGAAGAAACAAGCTTCTCCCATGCGCTGCGCGTGCAGCAATGGCTTAAAGAGCTCTGTCATCACAACATGTGTTCCACAGTGGGCTATAACTATCGGCTGAGCAGCGCAGTGGATGGAGATCGTCTTTCCTCTCACTGCCCACCTGTGGCATGGTCACACTTCAACGCAAACCAACTGCTCAGACACAGTGAATCGTTCACAGACGGCGCTGCGGCGGAGAACACGTTGCAGTTGGTCATCGAGCAACCATGCGCGCCTTCCAGAGGGCAACATCGCGTCTACGTGCTCTCAAATTTTGATTAAGAAAGTGGTCCCGTTGCTCGATGTCGTTCATAAATCGTGACTTATTCGTTTCCGTTGGGCGAAGAGTTAACTACGCATTGAAGCAGCGAAGATGGGAGCTTCCTTGTTTTTGAAGGTGTTTGCTGTCGGCGTGATAGCCATGTCGTGCTAACGGCAAATATAGTCGTAAAACCTACAACGTATAAAATTTAAATAACAAACTTTAGCTAAGCCTATTTGCTAACCAATTAGGGAGTCATACACAGCGGATGCAACTAACGATAAATATCTCACGCGTGGAAGGCCGTCTCATCACGCTCTAAATAGACACCGCACAGAATTTTTAAAGAAAGATTAACTTTTTTAGATTGTGAGAAGCACCATTCTGGAAATGCAACCTGTTCTCTAAAAATTAAAAAAATTAAAAAATTGACAAATTGCAATCATAGCTTAATTACCTATCACTGCAGAAAGAAGGTCACTGCAATTACGTCAAACTTGGGATAGCCGAAAACTGGCTGGATTTCTAAACTATACTTGGCGAGATAAATGGGCGAAGTCCAGCACTTCCTGAAGAGAGGACTGCGAGTGATTCAGACGCTGCCAAATGCGATTTGAGATACATGGCTGGGATATTGTGTTAGAGAGATCATTTAAACAGTGTTGTTGGTTAATAAAAGTCTCCTGGGCGGTAAATCTTAAATAATAATAATAATAATAATAATAATAATAATAATAATAATAAAACAAATCTTACAAAACGTAGTAAGGAAACAGTCTAACGCATTCCAAGTTTACAATCAAGGAAGCCTAAACACTGCACTAAAAAAGGCATCAGTAAATGAAAAAGAAGACCACACTTCCACTTTTTTGGGTCTGAACAGGGCGGAGTTGTTCCTTCATGTCTACCGTTTGCCTGTTAAAAAAGCAATATGCACTGATTTGTCTAAAAAATGTCAGCTAGTTACAACCAGTTGATCAATTTTGGACAACCACTTGTTTGTTTTTGTGACTGTACACATCATCATGTAAAATTAGACAACCGGTTTGGCAGCGTTGGTTCGCGCCGCCACCCCAAACTAACCACAGCTACGCTACAGTCACCCTGCCGTTCGCGGCCTGTCCCGCAGTGATTATGCGATTTTTTGAGTCGCGTCTTAGGAAATCCTTCTCTCGGATATTGCCCAATGCAAAAGTGAATATCTCGTGAGCTTTGGACATCGTGCATCTAGCTGTTGTGGCCTTTGCTCACTAATCTGGTTCCCCATAGCGCATGCTGCCTGATCGAAAAGTCAGCTGTTACGAATCTGATTACGAGAGCAACAGATGACCGATTGTACCGGCCGCTGTCCACTGAGTGGTTGCGCGGCAGAACACGATCGCGACTTGTGTCGGTGTGTGCTCGGCGAGATCCACGTCGTCGCATCCACGCATCCAGCGGCCTTCTGACGTTATCAGTGGCTGCCCGAACGACCGGCCAGGTGTCACTTGATAACGAGGCTACTCGGTTTGCGGTCGGCTCGTCAGGGCCACCTCGCTTTCCTTTTGCCGCTTTCTTTCTTCTCCATCACTCCTCCGGTTTCCCGCCCTACTCGATCAGCGACCCATCGACATTCCAATGAGATGGGCAGGTAGGTAAGTGCATTCTCACTGTTACGACTCGTAACGGTATCGGAAAAAACTGCTTGAAATTTTGAAACTACTGGGCTAGTGTCGGTGCAAACTCGTTCTTTGTGCGAAAAATTCTTCGAATCATGTGTTTCCTTCTCAGCTATACGGGTTGCATCTACATGTCGGTCTACGGTCTGACGCGGTCACCCTCTTTACGGCATACGCTTCAGGAGCATTTTTTATTTTAAAGACGGACAGTGGGGTGAAAAGCGATGTAGAGAACAGGAAGGCAGAAGCAGCATACTCACAGAAGGCAAAATAACTGCAACGGTAGTAAACTGACGGATGGCATAGTTGTCCATCGGCTGTCCTAAGAACCTTCTCCTCAGCGGGGGATAACGATGAAGCGAAAGAACTTTCGTCTCATCGTTATGCTGGAAATGGATGCTAGAGGAATCTGAATTCTACACCAAGCAAATCGATCAGTAGCTCAAAGACTTGAGGTAGAAAAGTGTGGTTCTAGGGGTACTGGCTGGGCATACAGCAAAGCATTTTGTAAGGCCAGGAGAAAATCGGACCACGTTCGAGTCTTCGGCTATTTTTGCGCCAGCGGCGAGGAGTACGAACCTGCTTTTGAGAGACTTAAAAGGATACCGGGTGGGATTCACAGTGGTACGGACAACAACTGAAATTAATCAATCCATATGATATGTTTTAGCAGGTAATACAAGATAAGGGTCGGTAATAGTCAATCACTCTGCGGGACGCACGCCACGCATTCTATTCTTATACTTCTATTATATCATGAAGGCGAGTTGAATCCGTACGGCCACAGAATGAATTACGCTGGTCAGTCGATAGAGAAGTCAGAGTTTTATCCTCCTCGGACAAGTCTGACCCCAACTCTCTGACCTCGGAGGAATAGAAGGCCTGGATGTACTAGGTTGGAATGCCCGCGACAGCCTGCGCCTCTCCCGACGATGCTGCCACACTCCCATGTTTGTTTTTTTTTTGTTACACCTTCGTTTCAATAACAGTGCTGGTGAAGTACTACGAAGACAGTAGCTTTCTTCTCAAACATGACAAGGTTTCCAGATTGCGAAGTCGGGGGAGGTCCAAATCAGCTATCCGGGCAGCAATGCTGACTAGATTCTTTTCGGACAACATTAGTAACAACTCAGAGACGTCGTATAGGTAAAAGCTTGATTTGCTAAGAAGCTGAAACTAAAATCGGCACGCCGCAACCTCAGGTTCAACGAAAATTCAGCTCCCGAGATTCGCCAATTTCAGCACACAGCTAAGGAATTCCTGACAGAAGGCGTTTTGAACTGTCCAATGTTTATACCTCGCTAGAAACAACTCTAAACTTTGGTGGATATGAATAGATTTACAGTTTAAAATAATAAATAGAGCGTGAAAAACGAGTAACTTGACCTTCATCCTATTTTTAAACAAAAATAGTCATGAATAAATACAAGTTTTTTTTTGCAAAATGGACAGCACAATATGCTTAGTTTCACACATTCGCTGAATGCTATGGCATTTCCATATCTATTTATTATTGAGTAACTGGAAGATGTTATAACAAAAACAGCAAAAAATCGTCTGAAGAAAGCCGAAGAAACGAGCCATTCAACCTTTTGGATATTCCTTCATTTCGGGGTTCTATTTTATTTGAAGGTATTGCCAGTACCCTCCCATATTTTCTGTAAACAAAAAATGGTAAGAATGGCGATTCATTCTCCTTACTAAATTCAATTGGAAACTGGTGCTATTGTCCGGATCGACGCCATAACTGACTTTCTGCAGCTGACAAAACAATTTCAAATGAAACTAAAGTGCGGCCTATTCCAAACAGATCTAGAGTGTTCGTCATTTTGAACTTACGGAATATCGTTACATCAGTAAACACCGCCGAGTTCGATGTATATCCTTGACGAACCTCCTTACGAACAAAGCATGAATCAAAGAAAATTCCGCAGAAAACCGCAGAAATCTGTGCTCTGATTGATGAAGACGGTTTAGAGGTCACCACCTTCAAGGGGGGCAGAAAATTTCCTTTCGGGAACTCTTCTTCTAAACGATTGGAATGCGTGGTGATACTGTGGTGGCTATGCATCTAATGAGTGCTCGGCAACAGTAGATCTCCAGTTCCAAACTCCCACAACACTTGTTAACTTCGCGAGTTCGGCGCTCTCTTCATGGCAACAAAAGGCTTTCTCTTGCTGTCTAGGCTACTCACCAAATGCCTATCGTTATACGCTGAATCTGTTGGTAGATAAGCGTCCGTTACCACCCTAGAGCCAGCTTTCTTAATTCTATGTGGAAATGCAGCAGAAGGAGTCTATGTCAATATCGGTTCTTAGAGGGTTACGTGGTCATAAACCTCGCTTTTTCCAGCATGCAAAACCTTTATCAGGGCAATTCTCGAAAACGGGACTCCAAGTTGCAATCATTGCGCACGTGGACTATTAGTACATACAATGAGAAACATCCCTCAAGAACAGAAAAGGGAACAAACCAAGAGGAGCACTGCCCTGAGATCCCATTATGTACTAGAAATATTTATGAACCGACTTGCTTTGTTGATGAATAACATCAAATTCTATGGTGTTTTTTCAAGTTTCATGTAATCTGATCTGAAAATATTAACAATGAAATTATGCGGGATCGATGATTTTGGTTATTCGTTTAAATAAATCTTGTGTCTCCCTCCTCGTGTTCTAGATGGTTCCACCATGAAGAACCTCTCCTGTAAGAGGTCGGGTGAACCTCGCCTACATAAGGATAAAGGATAAAGGACGGCGTTACTGAATCCCTTTTGGGATGCGCCACGCATTCTACTTCTACGAGATGTCGTAGAGGCTACTTGGATGCGTATTTGGCCATACAATGACTTGCGGTGGCCAGCCGATGAACAAATCAGCGCTCTATCCTTCCCAGACAAGTCTGGTACCAATTCACCGACCCCGGAGGGATGGAAGGCTTGGTTGGCCTCGGCGGGAAATCCAAACTAGGAAACTGGTTGTCGGGTGCACGCGACAGTCGGCGCCTCCTCCGATTGCACTACACGCGCCCCTCGCCTGCATATGTGAATGTATGTGTAGTCCAAAGAGTTCGTACCTTACTTCACCATTTGGAATAGCATTGTGATACGCAATATTTCCTGATAAATAGTTTGGTAGTGAACCTGTTCTGGTCTTGCTCAAGGGTAATTATGTTTTTCCTATTAACTAGGTAAAATGTTGTTGTTTGATGCTGCGAGGTATAAGTTTCATAAGTTTTGACGAGGACAGAAGACTATTTATTAATTAGAGTGCTCCAACGGATCTTGCTCGATGGAAGGACAGGAAGACCGTCGCATTGTTCGTTATGAGCTTTCGTTCGTTATGAGCTTTCACAAAGAAGTCCGACCAACGCGTTGGTGGGCGTTCTGGTGTTCTCTAATCTCTCTCATCTCACCATTAATTCATCTCACAATTATTATTATTTACTATAATTTACTATTTGCTACCCATTCGTCTCTGAATTATTACTTCTATCTCACAAAATTGCAGAACGAAATTAGCATCGAACTTATAGATCTAGTGTCGCTAAGAGCATCCAATATCCGAGGTACATAGTTCCTCCACACCACTGTTGCTCATGGTTCGATCTTTATAATAAACAGCTAGTATTTCGAAAAATGTTCGCTCTCGTCCTAGTAAAGAAGAAACCAATACTGCCGCTGGCACATCAATCATCGGGGCGCCAGGATTCAAACTATGTGGATTTCTGTCCTTTTCTTAGGAGGTGTCTGCACTATTCGCCTTGGTCATTCGTTACACTAAATGCTAATTTTAAATCGTAAGAACATTGCTTAGACTCTTCTTGTACCTACTCGTCTGTATGATGTTCTGCTCTATGCAAGGATCCTCATCACTTTAAGGTTCTCTACCTTTTGTTTAAAGTGATCTGTGTCAGCATTTCACTGCTGTTCTTTAGACAATGCACTCCTCAAATAGCACCCGAAATTCGACTTCATTAAGACTGCGCGTTTCAGAGATTCATGCGATAAAGCTCCATGAAGATCAGGATTTCTGCTATCAAGGAAAGTGTTCAGCGCGCATTGTTCAGTTGTTGGCAGTCATCTTAGGTATTTCATGTGTATTTAAGTCCGCATATTCTTCTGTACGTGCAGATATTACAAGCGTGGAGTCGTGGAGTAAAAACCTAAGCAATGGTGGGAATATTCAAGGCACTAAAACTGCGAAAACTTTCTAAAGGATAAAGGAAAAAGGACGGCGTTACTCAGTCCCATTAGGGATGCGCCACGCATTCTACTTCTACGAAATATCGTGTGGGCAACTTGAATGCGTATTTCATAGCGACAATATCTATTACGTGGTATGAGACACACGTTAGAAAAACAAGCAAAAACACGGCACTAAGAAAGACGACATGGTTCATAAAATTTTAAAAGAGAAGCAGCTTCTTTTCAGAGGCTTGTTTGAGAGGGCCGAAAACCTGCTCGACAACACAAAAATTGTGTTTTCAGACAAATAAGCAGATCCTGTTCTGCAAGTAAAAAGCCCCAGCCTTTCTGTAATTCTAGAGATGGTTCGGAAAAGATCTCTCTTCAAAAGGAGATCTTTTCCGAACCATCTCTAGTTCTAGAAGGTAGGAGGCAGTGAAATTGAGAAGCATCCACGTCCATGATTCCTGACAGCATTTTGAAGACCACAAACATCCCTAAGCTTCCTACGGGATTGCAACGTGTGCAGATTGAAATGTTTATCTGTTTCCATTCGTTCCCTCGTGGCACTCTAGAGTGCAGGAAATTTCCTGATCGAGGTAGAATTTTGCTGGTATCACTGTTCTGAATCTTCTCCAGAAATGTAATGCCCTTATTTTATAAGGAGAGAACACGGTAGCTTGGCCAACAACTTTTCCTTCAGCCTAATACTTGCCAGCAATTATTGCGGGCAGCATACTGCATTTCCTTGGCTTTCTGTTGTTATCGATTGTACTAGCACACACGAGTGTAGTCCTGCGATAAGTAAAGGCTCGGTCATTCCTACGCATTGAACCGTTTTTGTCCAAGCGACCTATAACTCTTTCTGAGCCTTCCCTTGGGATCCACATTTCATTGGGGACCCCAGGGGAGGGTTTATTCATTGGACCTTGTACTCGAGAAGACAACGGGAGACAGTAAGCAGCGAGCCCACCGAAGCCCTCCCCGGTGGTCCGGCCGAGCCCGGACCCCGTTCGGGCTTCTGCCGCGCCAAACGCTGGCGTGGCCCCGCCCGCGGCCCGTCGTCCCATTGGCTTGGCGCCGGGCCAGCGCCCTGGCCGTCGCCCGCTCGTCGCCTACTGTGCGCTCGGCTCCGCCAGAGGTCACTCTGCGTAGGGGCGTCCGCTTGTACGCCCCCATACGTCACTGCTGCTCGTCCCGTCCGCTTTTTCTGCTCCGCCGTCGCTCTTCCTCCAAATGTGTTTATGGTGTTCGCATGGTGTAGAGTTGTCGAAGTAGGCTGATTCTGAAGCAAGTCAGAGGCCTCCGTTTTTCTGTAGTACGGTAGTGCACGTTGTCCGCAAAAATCCGTGCTGCACCTTCGTATACCGTCCTTTTCCCCGCGATCGATAATTGATTGGTGGCAGTGTCCAGTACAATGATCCCCCTGTTTCAGGCTCCTCAAACCGTACAATCGATAGTTTCACTGGTCGTCCGCCGCCGGAACACGACAAACACTTCATTACGAGAATGGTGAGTGTCTCCGAGCACTTCGAAGTGACAAAAGCTCGCCAATACGCGTCCTATTGATCACCACGGCTGGTTCTGCGATTCCGCGCGGCTTTTGAGTGTGGCCATTTCGCTCGAATGCCCTGAACTTTAACCTCGTCCTGCCATCTAACTGGGAGTCCAAAAACGTCCCAACTGAGACCTCGAAGTACCATCGATCACAGCCGAATGATCGATGCCAGAGTGCACCAGCTCCACTGCGGCGACGAACTTCCGTAGCCGACGCTTTCCCCCAGCCATCGATTCTCTCGGTGGATGATTTATTTTCCGGGCAACGGTGTCCCCACCGAGCTGACCTCGACAGGCGGGCAGAGGTCACTTGGACGGTGGCCAAGCGCTCACCGTCTGCGCACTCCTGTCCGGCGCACGCTCTCTGCCCGTCCGCGCAGCGTCTGCACCCTCCCGCGCCTTTACCGAGTCTCGTCGCACCGGCCGCAGCCTGCGGCCTCCACCGCAGACGCCATCCCTCGTCGGTCCTTTGAACGGGTGCCAGAGGTTTTCACCGCGCGAACGCTCTTCTGCTGCCACCGCTTCCCGATTTTTGGCCACTGAACGGAGGAGCCTTCAGAAGTCGGAGACATGGTAGGTCACGGGTCCGCTTTATCCCGTTCGATTCGGTCGCAGCTACCGAAAGCGGCGCACTACGTTTGTTATGCTGCACTAGGTGATTAGATCGATAATAAGTCGATGGAGAGCTCTGCGAAGTCGTGGGTATTTGATAAGATACCTCATTGTCAGAAATAGGAAGCATCCCCGATCTTGATTACATTGATTTTACACGCATTGCTGTTTTTTTTCTCTCGTTCGAGACGCACTAGAGAGCGATTAAATTAATGTCTCGCGTTTGGCCAGCGAATTCGTAGTGTTTCTGCAAGTCCTAGACAGATTGAAAGCACTGCAACAGTCTCTCCAACCAGTATTTGGTTGAATTCCTGCAAAAACCTACATGAATAACCGTTCTGTTAAGGAACTCTGCCCGTTTTTACGAGGCGTTGAAGTAAACCTTTGTGGTGTCTGTTGAAGTTTGAAAAGCTTGAGAACTCGATACGATCGATAGGACTATTTCGACCTTGGTTGAATTTTACTGAATTCCTTGAAAAAGCTTAGTCAATTAATGCTTCAACAGGAAGGTCTAGATCTCTCTTGAGGTCTTTTGTAATGCTAGGATATTTTGATCTCAAAAGGTACCATGTGGGCCTTCTGTGATAGCTGAATACGAAGAAACGAAGGAGATATTAATGCATGCATAATTGCGTAAAATTGCACACTTGGGTGTTTGGCCTCTAACCTCTCCAGTAACCAGTGCGGAAAGCAGTTTTGCTCTGCACTTCCCAACAGCGAAGTTGCTACAACGTTGTTCTGTTGCTTTGGTTTTCTGAGTTAGTTCAGAAGAGCGAATGAGGTCTTACACGTAATCTCGTGTAGGGAACAGAATGTTGGTATAGTTGGTAAGCAAGACCTAGAGCGATAAAGGCCTCTAAGCCCATTTAAGCTACCGACTCTGCTCTTTGAGATGGACCACTTTTGATTTTCCGTACCTACGTCGATCCTTCTAACCGTCTTGACAAGAGGTGGTTCTTTGCGTCTTCATGTGGGTCATGCTTCAATTCACCAGTTCTGATCCTGGCTTCTGCAGTAAGACGATTACAAAAAGCGCTTTTTGAAACGCCCAGTTGGCAGTGTCTTTTTGATATCACTTAGAGGTATCGCTTTCAAGGCGCCGAGGACAATACGTACCGCTTGACGATTCTGAAGGTCGTTTCGGCTTAGTCACAGAACTTCATTCATCACTTTTTCAGACCAGATCAGTCTCGCGAACCCGCAAGAGCGCCTCGAAGTCGCCGGCGCGCGTGAAAAAGCACATCATGTCGCCAAAGTCCGAGCCGAAGAAGAAGAAAGCCGAGAAGGTGAAGAGCCCGTCGAGGTCGAGATCGGCGAGCAGGGGACGCAAGGACAAGAGGCAAATCGGAAAGTCGCCGGAAGCTGGCACGAAGAAGCTTCGTGGACGGCCACCTAAGGTGGGGAGGTTTACACGCTTCTTTCTCGACGAGTGGAGTGTTTTTGACGCATTCTAAAGGCTTTGCTATTTCAGTCACAGAAGTCGTCGCCATCACCGAGGAAGCTGTCTTCCCCTAAGCCGACGCCGAAGAAGTTCGAAGTCAAGAAAACACCGTCAGCGAAAACTCCCGTACTCCAGAAGACACCCGCAGTGAAGATCTCGTCTCTAAGCACTTCAAGCCTTCGTCCTTCGCGCAGCATCGAGAGAAAACCCTACACCTCCACACCGATTGAGCCCGAAATCCGACAGAGATTCCTTCGACACGAGAGCTCCAGCAGATCTCCGTTCAAGGTATGTTTTGAAGGGTTTTAACCACTCGTAGGTATCTGATTAGTTTCGCACTTACGGAAGCGTAGATCGGTATTGACCTCACCCCTCGATTTTTTGAAGCAAATTGGAAGGTCCTAAGTGACCTGGGTTCGCGATCCTATGGCCTTCATGAGACGTCGTCACCCAGTAATTAGCCGACGTATTTTTTTTTGTGACGGCGCGAACCAAGGTGGGGTTTACACCACCCTGTAAGAACTGATTACCGTACCATTCTTCACTACCCACGTGGATGAATGGAATGACCTATTGTAATTCTGTGTAGTTTTAAAAGATGAACTTGTGCTCTATTGTATTCTTGCGTAATTCTTCCGATGACTGAGTAATGGGGTAAAGATGAGTTGGGTGAATTGTAAACAACTTCAATCCCAGACCTCTCTTCCAGCTGTTAACTGGAAAAGAGGTCTGGGATTGAAGTTGTGCTAACAACTAAATGCCATTGACCAACCTACTTGTGCTCTGCTGTCATTTGGAAGTGTTACAAGTCAGCGCATTCCACTTGTCGCCTGTGCAACGGCAGTTGCATAAAGACTAGTGGGACCAGGAGGGTAGTGGACGCGGGATGAGCGTCTGAGTGCTCTATGGCCGCCTCCGTGCTTCAGCCGACTTCTTTTCAGGTCACTCCAAGGAAGCCGGTCTCGACGTTGACCAGGCTGTACAACCGCGCCTCCGGGACAGTTCGTGCGGCTGGCCGTTCGCTGAGCTGCGCCTCCCGCTCCGCGTGCCGTACCGTGACGGCGAACCAGCGGGAGATCCTCGTCACCATCGCCCTGCTGCTGCTCGTCGCCCTCATCACCTACTTCATCTTCTACACGGACCCCTCCAAGACCCGCGCGTTCATCCACTCGATCCCTAACAGAGTACAGGCCTGGTATCACAAGCACATCGCGCGCAAGTAGGCGCGGTTGTGGTCGTTTGTAGTGGCCCGAAGCGCTCGTGGATGTAGAATATCCAGTCGGAGATCATCTGTGGCCATCTCACGGTTCGTCAAGGACCGAAGTTTCGTTTGTACAGCAGCCTTTCATCGCGAAATCTAACTCAGACGTCCTTTCAGCCGTTGTGTTTGACGATTGTTTGTACATAATAGGCTTCCGTGGAAGTCGTTCTCTACCCCCGATACATGTTCTCTTCAGACTGCTCCGCGTTCTCCTAAGCGCTAATATTCATAGTTTAATCGTTTATCTGCGTACATAGCTTGATCTGAGATCGTAGTTTGAGTTAGCTGTGCGACCCCGTGAGAGTGTAGTGTTCCGGCTACGCTTACTTCTTTTTCGTGTGGGCGACTCCAACTCTGTCTCACCTCCCCTCCCGAGTACGGTAATCTCATATTTCGATCCGAAGAGTGCTGGCATTTGATCTTCTGGCTCGGTTCGACCATCTCTTCTGTTCTAG
Organism: Heligmosomoides polygyrus bakeri; assembly: GCA_947359475.1. NCBI lineage: Eukaryota > Metazoa > Nematoda > Chromadorea > Rhabditida > Heligmosomidae > Heligmosomoides > Heligmosomoides polygyrus. The sequence continues at coordinate 33,813,553 of OX375869.1, forward strand.
TTGTGTTGACGAATAGGTTCTCTGAGTGCCGACGAACGTGCGTCGGAACGTAGATTCTACTGCTCTGACCAGGCTCAGACGAGCAAAGCGGCATTCAGGGAGTTGATCTTTCAGCGCCAAGCTGCTTGGCGTCACTGCCTCCAAGTTCTTCCCTCTGTTTCACCATTGCATTGCGTTTTTAACTTATCGCCAAACATACACGGTCTTTGCCTGATTTCATTATAATGAGTTAAATTGGTTGTATCGTTTGTAATAAATGTCTGCCAATCGACTGGGTGTTCGAGTTCGCCGGGACAGGAGAGATGGTGGGTCGTGGCGGCTGTCTACGCGTGCAGCAAGGATTGTTCTCTGAACCTTGAGATCGAATTCCACTGCGAGAATCTTCACCCTTTGAATAGCGTAAAAAATTCGGTTTCATTTTTTGAGAAATCCTTGAGTTTGCGTAGTTAACGGCCATGAAAGTTTGTTGTGGAGTCACACAGCCGCTCAGGGTAGTACCCTCCAACACGGATTATCTAGGGAACCACAGAAATGCAACAGGGTCGTGGAATTGAATGCCTAACCTGCACCTAAAAAATAGTATTTTTGCATTTTCCTCCATATTCAATGTTTGGAAGGTATTGCCTTTCGGCGAATTCGTAGTAGACTTCGCAAATCGATAGGCACAAGGAATTCAAAAGAGGTAGTACACTCCTCTACTATTTGAAGGCTGAGGATTCCTGCAATGGCATTCATTTTTGCCATTCAGACATACATCCGAGACCCTTCCAACGGTTCTTATCCCAGGGGTGGATCGACGCTCGATGTATCGAAGACGGATATATAAGCCTTCATTTCAAGTCACTCCAAACCAAGAAGACGTATCTGAAGTGAAGGGGACATCTGAAGGGCTACAAGCCCACCGGTGTCTCAAAAATCACTCCTTCTGAATGAGTACAAACGGAATTATTCTCCTGGCTATGACATTTTAGATTTTTTCTGAAGAATTGTTTTGCAAAGGGTTTTTTGGTGTATCATAAAGCTAGCTTTTGATGTTTTGGTTCTCTACGTACGCATATAAACAACAGTGACACGATCAATCAAATGGAATCTGCAAAGCGTTGGGCAAACGCACGGCGCAATCTCTCAGTATGACGCACGAGAAAGTCTGCTTTTAAGCATCGGTACAATCTTTCGGTCCACGACATCCATCTCAGCATTACCAAAAGTCCTCGACAAATTCACAAAGCGAGAAGCGTTTGGATACCTGGTGTAGATCGTCCTTTCATTTACGTTACTTAAGGCGACATGCGAAAAACACGAACAGAAGCACAAGCGTCGAGGTGGAGAAGGATTAAAGGACACCGAGAGCAGAGGTCGAAAGAGAACAGAGATATGAAAGGTCTTCGAGTCTTCGTCTCATTTGAGAAGTCGGGTTGTCGTCGATAGAAGCCATTTGCGGATTCAGTGCGGGTCACGGACCTGGCGATTTCAGCTGAAAGCAGTGGAATTGGACAAAGAGACTGTAGAGGTATGTCCTTGAAATGACACGAGTTGTGGAGATACTGCTCAGAAATCGCCGCAATCCCATTTTGCCTGCTACGAGCTAGCGAGACCAGTACTAATCAGCAGCACTAAGCGAACTTTTGCCTTCAGGAGAGCATCCCCTAACTTTAGAAACGATATGAGTTGACAGTGACGTGCTCTTGAGCCTCTTAAATACTACTGACCCACAGATTTCCGACGAATAAATCTTTCTATTAACCAGAGTATACAAATACCCTCGACACCACCTTCTGGAAATGGTGAGCATATAGTCTTCATGATTCCATAGGCGCACTTGAATGCGATGTTTTCGTAGGGATTGAAGTGACATAGTACGCGGATTTTGAAGGATTAGCTAAGCTGAGATTTTTTGGCGTGCAGTCCTAAAATTAATGCAGAATTTTGAAATAAAGAGCTCTGGTGACTTTCTGAAGGGGGAGGAGAGGTTCTCCGGCAATGACTCAAAAAAGGCCGAAACATCAACATTGCATAACCCACTGCCAAAATCGAAGGAAAAGGGAACATAAAACATCAGTGAGATTAGGAGCGGGTACCTTCTACCCAACAAACATGTTGGCTCTCTTTTCGAAATTGTTTTGGAGAATTCGTTCTTGGAAACGAGGGACCTCACAGATATGTTTCGCTACTAATGATTTACTGAAGTATTTGCTAGAACTGGTTAGAATTGTGATAAGACCAAAGCTGGAGGAAGAGCTAGAAAAAAGCGTATACCACAATTTTGAGGTTTGGTAAGTGAAATCGTGAATTTGAAGAAGCTCGACGAATTGACCTCCACCTCACAAACGATGCCTAAACAGAGGTGAGACTCCATCTTCATGTCTGTCCAAAAACAAGAAGCTTTCAGGGGGTGTTGAAGGAAGGAATGCCGGTACCATTCAGAAGAGCACTCTAGGTGACCATTGGAGGGTATGTAAACCTTGGGAAAGAATTTTAGGTGAAAATTACGCGTGGGAAGGGAGACAAATGATATGCTATGAGTGCCCTCTGCCGCTCCATGGATCCAGAGCAAAAAAGCGAGAATGGAGCAGTGGAGTAAACTGGAATACGACAATCTTTAAACCGTATTGAGTCGATCTCCCGGTAGTCTCCTGCTTAAGAAATCTCCTAAGCCTAGGTGGAATTACACACATGTAACGACTTCAGAACCTCGAGCATTCATAGGAGTATGTATAACTAAGCACGTAGCTATGGCTCCACTGCAATAGCATGTGTATGGGTCATAAAAAGGTACCCAGACTCTGTGCCTGGGCCACAAAAATGAGCTTCACCGTGAATCCTTTGTGCTGCTATACGGGGATCTTCCTGCGACGAAATATGAAATAAACGAAGAATTATTAGAAAGTTGTCAAACCGCAAAGGCATTCCATTCGAGTCCCCTTAGGCTTTTCATCACACATTGTCCAAATCGTAAAAAAAGCATATGATACTTTTTTTTATAACAATACATATAACAGTTTTCTCCTTCGCATCCACAGCAACAACCCAATAATGCATGTCCACCTGCACAGATCATACGTTTTACCTCATCTCGAGCTCTGCTCTCAAGTCTGGAGGCCATGCACTAAAAAGCAAACACGTATTCTCCAACAGGTGCAGCAAACCTTCTCGAGGCAGGTGTACTGCAGGTTACATCCGGGTGTGAGTTGGAGACACTTGCTGACGTTTCGTGAGCGCCTGGAGCTACTTGGCCTGAGTACATTACTGTATAGAAGAATATCTGCGGATCTTATATTCTGTTTCCGCATTCCTCGTAGGGAGTTAAGACTGACACCTACCAAGTTTTGCGTTTCTAGATCTTTCAGTGAACGTTCAGGAGGGCTAAAACTAGATTATGTCAGAATTCGGAGTGGGAAGCGATCGCTGTTTTTCAACTTTGTGCTGTTACGATTTGCAAGGTGGTTTCATTATTTACGTAGCGAAGTGTTAGCATCTAAGGATAGTCGCACATTTATTTAGAAGAAACTTGGGAAAAATTAATTTTCTGCGATGCATAGGAATTGATAACGATGAATAACGTCTATCAGGAACCTTCATTCAGGGCAATTCCATCAATCCAACCAGGAAGCCATTTGACTTGTTCGGTGTTTCAAGTGTGTCGGGAACAGCCCGATCCATATTAATTGCGTTATGTGGTCTATAGTTAGATTAGAAAATTTCTGTCTCTCTCTTATCGCTGATTTTGACGTGTGTTGTACAAGTCTATTATTTGTAGGCACAGCCAAAGGTTAAGTTTTTTGATTTGATTCATGTTCTCACGTACTTTCTCTCGATATGTAGTGCACAAGGCCTACTCTCATCAACCCACATGGATTGTAAGAACCAACATATTTTGAACCAAAGTCTGGGCTCTTGTCCTTTGATCGCTGTCCATTTTCACAACTTTATGAGTTTAGATGACACGGGTTTCTTGTCCTAGTTGCCAGTTCCACGGAGCAGCCAGTGTACCCATGTGCCGAAGTTCCGAATAATACCCTCATGCTCATTTGATCACAAACCGCTTCTCCTTAAGAGATGGATATGGTCGTTGAATATTGTTTAATGGAATAAACAATTACTAGTTTAGGCTACTGGTAAGAATGTACGTGTTGTAGCCTGCTTCCAACCCTGCTTAGGTCTGGTTATGCCTAATTACACTTGTCCTCTCAACCCGTGTGGATTGGGCCCCGTATTACTGCTTTGATTCTGAGATTTCTGTTTTCTTTTTAAGCGTTGCCGTAGCCACTGTTTGTTGTAATCTTTCTCTCTTTTTCTTGCGTTTTCCTTTTTAGGCCAATCACATGGCTTATTTCTGTGTGGTACCTCGTTTTATGTACACTTGTGGCACGTCCCTGACACGCATTTAAATAAATAAATACATAAACAAATAAACAAATAAATAAATAAAGCCTACAACAGACGACCAAACACGTCGTTCGGCCTTTCTGCTGTGTTGCTCTGTACTGCAACATACTAACAGAGTAAGTAGTAAGTACCTGTGTCAATTCCTAAAGGCGGTTTGTTGCTCGACATATGCACCCTCGAGCAGCAATAGAGGAAGGGTAAGTCTAACATTACTCGCGGTGACTGCTTTTCCTTGCCAGATTACGGTTCCTGAATTTATTGTTTTCACATGGGTGCGGATATTTTAGCGCATTTTTTCCTGAAATTAAAATAGCAGGGAAACCTTCCTCTTCTTCTAAATTTGAAGTAGTTTTGCTCAATTTCGACAGGATGCCTTAAGTGGAATAAGTGTTTCTTTACGATGTACCGGAATGGTTCAGTAGTTGAAATGCAAAATGAAGAGACGAAGAATGCAGTGAACCTTATAGGCCTGTAAGGACACGTCTTGCTCCACTGTTGAATGCGAGGTTATAACGTCTTGCCCTGTGTTTAACGTATATAGTACGGCTATAAAATTATGGAGAATGTTGATGGTTATGCCGAAATGCGAATTCGAGCATGTCATGTTCCTGCTGCCATGCTAGACCACACAGACTATTCCGGGACAACCGCAAAGTTGGGTAATTGGACCCTAAAATTATCCTTACGACAAACCAATATTCGATCTATCAGCACGAATGACAGATCGTGATAATTGTACCTGCTACCTACGTGATGCTAAAATAGATTACAATTTAGGGAAGATAAAAAATGATGAAGAGAATAGAGGAGGAAACAGGACCATATCTTGCACCAATGTCGAGTGTCGAGTGCGAGCCATCACCGAGCCTATATGCGCGGGTATCAGGGCATTCCATCACTATAGCGAGGCTTCCAGCGATCTTCAAACAATGCTTGTGAGAAACAGATATTACTAGTGATAACAAAATTATTTCTGCAAATGAGATATCATTTCGAAATTCCTTCTCTGATTTCACGCAGGTCAAAGTTGTCAGAAAAAGATAAGGCAGCCCAAAAAGGTAGACCGAAAATGGAGCTTAGAAGACAAGCTGTTCTGGCAAATATTTTAGAATCCTGGGAAATAGAAGAACCTTAAAGGTAAAAGCCAACTACACAATACCGAAAGTTCCCGCTGCTTCAGTAATTTAAATGCTCCTGGCTTCGCTTGAGCATTATAGTCCACAAATAGACAGGTTTCGGTTTCATTACGTAGAACATGTGGTTTTAACTACAAAAAGAAAAACACATGAGACACTTCTCAAAAACAGAAGACAATCACACATTCGAGAGAGCCCTAAAGCTTGATTTTCGCGTCGTAGTACTTTATGACTCGAACCCAAGAAACACTAGGACGGAATTAATCCGAGATTCGAGTGATTCATTGGAAAGCAAATGGCTAGCAACTTGACAGACTTGAAACCCCTTAAACTAAAGGAATAAAAAGAATTGCTCAGAATAGTGGGCTATCACCCACGGAATTGGCTAAACGCAAAGTTCAAATAAATTTTCCATGAGTTGATCCGAGAATTGAGGCATCAGGAAGCATCCCGGTGAGCGTTCTTGTAAAAATAAGATAAGAAGATAGATAGAGAGATGGAAAAAGGAAAAAAGTTCTCTTACATATTCTGCACTGTGCGATTTGGCCGTTCAACAAAAAGGTGCCAATGACGACTTTTAGTTTTCTTCGACACGGATTGGTACGAGAAAAGTTTGAGCCAGCTTACTAGAAGGACCGTTAAGCTTCAAGATCCCTTGAAAGGAATACTTTCTGTATTTGATGACCCTATTGCTGGAACAACTCAGAATGGAATCTAAAAGGCAAGACAGTAAATCAAAGCAGAACATGTCGATAAGAATCTAAGGACAATGTGATCAGATGAAAATTTGTGATGTTCTGGCAATCAAAGTGCTCCTAACGATTCGAGCGTCAACTTAAAGTCCATCCGTACAAAAACTGTAGAGATCAGATTTTAAAAATTGACTTTATTTAGTCGTTTAATCTAATTGCGTTCGTTGTGCTGTCCTGTTTTTCCAAACTTTTTAGTTCAGAGTACTACCACTGCCTACAAGAGGACGTAAGACGTGTATTTCATCAGCTTGTATTAGCAAACATTTACATCTGTTCTGGTCTTCCATATATACAGTTTTCACGTCAAATTGGAAATTTCGTCTTTTGAACAGACTTGATGCTTCTGAAATCATTGTGAACGTCTTCCAAGCCGAAACGAGCTCCTCACATGTTAAACTAAAGATTCTCCAAGATGGTTTGAATGGGATTGTTCGTCCCAGGAAAATTAGATTCAATTTTGAAATTCTTTAGTTCAGCGTCCAAATGAGAGTATTATTTATAAAATTTTTAAAGAAAAAGTAAAAAACAAAATTTGCTTTAAAGCTCAGCAAGGCTGCAATAATGTGGTGCCTTAAAAGACGAAATCACACCATGCAGTCTAAAAGCTATGCAGTCACGATTTCGTTTGATTGGTATAGTAAATTCAGCTTACATTAAGCATCAAAGTGATAATATACGCGTTCTTTGTTTGTGATACAGTATACAGGTGTGAAGCTCTATGCAAACGCAAATTTGGAAATCATGCGAACAAATTTCACGACGTCTTGAATAGGGCATTGCGCAAGTGTGCTCTTTCAGCTCCGAAAAATGGCACCATTCCTGCTCTTTAAAACATTCTCAAATCATTATTTTTCCTCAAAAATGAGATTTTCATAAAACTTCAAACAATATGCTGTTTTGGGGCTTCTAGTTTATTGTGTAAGAAACTTTTCCTGACTTGGAAAAGGTTCACCTTCATTTCAGGATAGTCTGCCTTGTTCATAAAAGCGTCCAATTTGATGCGAAAATGGTATTGACGCAGCCATTCATGAGTTATGTACAAGGGAAAGAAGCACACTGCAATGCTGCAGCATCAAATGAATTTATTGTCGCCGACTCTTAAAAATCGGTTCGTCCCCACGAAACCGGACTGATAGCATGCTTTTAGTCATTGCACGGGTGCACTCTCCGGCAGTGTAACAACGCGATATCTATGCGTCAGCCGCTCCGATGCGTCTTTTTGCCCTCGCCCGTGCTGAACCCCATTTCACTGCCGGCCGCACAAGCGTGATCAGTCCCTCTGACTCGAGTTACTTCTACTGGCGATTCTCGGACTCACTTTGCCACATCCATTCTAAGAGTTCGACTAACTAGTTTATACGCTTAGAATTGCAGCTCCGTGATAATGCCGCTATGACCTGCTTGGAATGCTTGCGATTGCTTTCTATACTTATTAGGGGGGGGGGGGGGGCAAAAGTAATGAGACACCCCATGCCGTGTCCATAGTTCTCGTGGCTGGAGTCTGGTTTCGTGCTTATCGTATTTGTATGTTTGTATGCTACTTACTGAAGCCCATCTGCGAAGTTACCACTTCCGCCCTTTCCAGAAGCATGCCAAAACCCCAGTCTGTCTCATGCCGAAACCCCGGTCTGACGAGTCGACCTGTGTCGCGCAAATCTCGCCCAATTCCCAACCCTAAGCAACCTGGGCTCAATATTCACGCAAGATGAGAAGTACGTCTTCTACCTTAACCGTGCCAAGCAGCGAGTCTGGGTGAGGCCTGGTTACCTGTTACCGACCTTCGTTCCGTGAGATGTTCACGGCGAGAGGCACCTTTGGAGCTTTTGGGTCTGCGCCCATGGACAGGTTTACCGGAAGCTGTTCCCCAAGAGCACTACGATGAACTCCAAGGCCATGGTGAACGAAATAGAAGAGATGGGCCGGCGACTCGCTCTTATTCATTCGCAGCGCTTCAAGAAGGTTCTCCTCTTCGACATCGCCGGACCCCATCGGGAACAAGTAACCACGGATAAGCTTGGCCAGCTCGGCTACGTTCAAATGCCTCACCCACCGTATTTGCCGGACATCTCTCCATGCGACTACCACTACTTCTTGAGCCTACAGGTCTTCCTGGTCGGAAGGGACACAAGAACACAAGCAATACTTGACAACCATATCGAGCAGTTGACCAACACCAGGCCCAAGCAGTTCTACTGAAATGTCAGTGTCAGCCTTGCGACGAACGTATCGCCCTGCTCGTTGGAGGGAGCTTGACGTGCCTCGCGATTCACCATGGTGCTCTTATCGTCCATCAGCCGTCTTGTCTCCTCATGATATTATTGTGACAATATTATGATATTATGACGATATTTATACTACTATGCTTCGTTATACATCCGTTTTTCTTGAGAAAGATATTGCTATAGCCCTTTGCATTGGGTGGTATGAAAGATCTGCAAAGACAGTCCTCTCATCCAAATCCAATTGAAGTTCGTAGTGTTATCCAAGTTGCTTACGATTTTGTTGGTGTCGGTTGTTTTAAGCTGGACATTGTTAGCTGATCCTCACTGCCTCTTCCTTTGTTTGTTTGGTTTCAAAAGCGCACATCAGGTATAGTAAAAACAAATAAATAAATAGACAAATGACGTGACCGGCCCAACAGCGTTTACCCTTCCACACGTAGTCAGTTGTGTCACGAAGATGAGACATTCTTGTCATGTAGGAGCTGCGAAGTTCGGTTCGTTGTTGAGTTTTGCCGGTTGTACTTCAGAAGACGTCGCTCTAGCACAGCGGTGTCGGCCCACATCTCCGCCGCCAAAAGAGCCGGGAACTGAACTGCGTAGCCGAGTAGGTCTACTAGATAGTCTATCAGATGGCCTGCTGTCTTGTTGAAAACTACCCAGCGAGTCTTCGTCTCCTATCCAGGTCGTCTTTCATATCGTTCTCTATGTTCACAGAACATCAGAGGTAAACGTAGGACGAGGTCGTAGTAAGGTTAGTGCCTTGTAGTTGAAATTCTCCTCCGTCGAGGTATATGCACTTCATAGGCAGCACTGATATGGATGTGGGAGCGTGCCAGCCAATAGTAACCAAGCAGACCCAAGGCCGAACATGTGCCAGCCGATCAAGGCACCGACTGCACATGCCCTCTCTGAATGGCACGCCCATTCAATGCGGCCTGATTGGATAGGGCATTCCCATCTCCCAATGCTGCCCGTCTTCACGACATATTCCACTGTGTCTTTCTCCAGTTCATCTGCAGTAGTGTTTTCGTTTCTCTGCTTCGTATAGCTCAGAAAGCATCGCCTTTGCCCTAGCGGTAGAATTCGAGAAGAACACAATGTCGTCAACAAAACAGAGATTTGAGAGGGCTCTTATGTCCACATGCCTGTTTCACCCAAGTCGAGCGATCTCACTATTCACTGCAGTTCTGCAGTGAAGATGTAGTTTTTCGCACTGTCGCACCACCCTCCCCCTTTCCCAAGAAATAGATGGAACTACATATCTACTAGGGGCAGATAATATTGCCGACAGTCTCAATGGTCCTCGAGATGGTCTGGATGTGGTTCATATAGCTGAACCTTATTCTGAATCCTGGGCTAATCCAGTGTCCTTGATAGGCGTGCGAAAATAAACCTTGTTAGGAGCTTGCAAAGCACGGTGAGCATATATAGAGGGCGGTAGTTTCGAAGATCTTCTCGATCGTCCTTCTTTTGAAGAGAAACAGTGGTCTCCGGTGGTCGGGGAGTGATCCCTATTGAAGGTGGGATGTCATGCGCGACACGAGTATGACGTGCAGCGGATGTCCTACATCCCGAAAAACGTCGGCTGAAATGTTGTCTGGCCCAGGGGCTATGCTACTCTTCATGCTCTTGACGTAGCTGGGACTTCTGAAAGAAGAATCGAAGAAGGTCATTCACAAGAGAGAATGTTGGGGCTTGACACTGAAATGGATTACCGAAAGATCCGTATAGAACTTCTTCGTTATCGATTCCATATCGCGGCAGCAGAGCAACCAAACTCGCTCAGCAGAGCTGATAGCGATGGGCTGTTTGTAGAGGTCCTTGCAACACTTCTTGAGGCTAGATCGTCGCTGCACTGCTTCCAGCAACTTCTTGCATCTGTAGCAATGCAGAACCTCTTGCAGGGCTCTTCTGCAGTTGGCATCCGCTATCATGCTCTCTGTGGGTCGCGGATCCCTTCTTAGAGCAGCGATGCAGTGCTAAAGCAAGTCCTTTCTATCGTTCGGAACGCGATCCATGATTCGTCTTATAACATTCCGTTGAGAAGCAGCAAGTTCATGCAGCAATTCAGGAAATTCGAAAACGTTTTCGTAAATCTTCTTTCCTATCTTCTTTGCTCTCGTGGTGGAGTGATAACACTAATGACGTTAACCGATAACGATATTGGGGTGTTCCATCATCGATAGCCGCTCAGTGTGAATTGTTTCCACACCACGCATCTTGACAAAGCTGGAGCACTATTAAATAGGCCCCTCATTTTCGCTGACAGCTGTTTTAATAAAGCTAGAGCGACCCGTGTCTATGAACTCTCTGAAGACATTATTGACTCCATAGAATGATGTGAGTTTACGACTTGAAGAGAAGCCTATCGGTTTACGGCGCAAATAAGCGTGGAGGCGCAGCCAGAAGTGGCGGCGGCTGTCACCAGCATCTCGAATCGATGTCCAGAACACTGACTTTTATATCGCCAAGCCATCGCAAGTAAAAGTTTTGTCCAAGTGCACATTGTAATGACAATCGATCCCCGGTGGAAGTAGAGTGCGTGGTGCATCTCCAGCATGGACTGATTAACGCTGTCGTCTATAAAGCAAGTTGCGTACAAGTTTACCCGTTTTTTACCGACATGAGACTGTGACTATTAAGAGCCCCGATACAACAACAACTTACCATTAAGCACCGCAGCACCAACTTTGGCGAGATCTCTCTTCGTAACGCCCCTTTCAACTTTGTGGATCATCGTCATCGCTTCCCATTCCCCGAAACCAGCGATACTCAATAGCCTATGTTATAATCGGGTGGAACCATGAAGTAGTCGCCAAGTGCATGCTGTGCGTCACCGAGCAAGGAAGAGGAGACAAGAAAGGTTATACAGAAGCTGTATGAACGAAAGAAAAGGGAAAGCTATAAGAAGGAGGGAAGATGGAAGAAATACGGTAATAATGAGTGGACGACATTTGCTACTGATTGTGAGGCGAACAAACCATGAGATGATTTATGTCGTTTCTGAAAAACATCAACTCGTTCAATTATTTATTTAAGGCAATGAGCAGTGCTGTTCAACATAATCCACATGTCTTTTTGCACATATTTGCCTGAGCCACGAAGTAGGGGCTGTTGCAGTTGCCCTTATCCTTGATCATGTTGCACATCGGTGGGGGACCAAAATCTTTGCAGTCCTGAAACCAATCGTGGATTGGAATACATGCCTGACTTCTGCACGGTTAATATGGTTTCGCTGCGCACACTTCGCACTTCACAGTATAACTATGCTCAAGATAATATCAGCTCTAGGACTACATAAATTTGTAAGAAAATGGCTCTCGCAGCGCTCTAGACAACACATGTGGGTTTTCCCCAAGCCGTTTACCTCGCTTTGGGGAGAAGTGGGAAGTGGTTGCCTTGCTTTGTTTTTAAAACGGTATTTTCAACAGGAAAGGAATTGTGTGCATTCAAAACGCCGTCTACTGAATCATATATTGTATTTATGTACCTGCTTTGCCAGGTTTTGGAGCGCTTCGCTCCTTCACAAAGAAGGAAAAGCGAGTAACCAAGGCAGGTCATCCGGTCCCGACCAACCTGGTATCCGTAATTATGATTAAAATGCAGCTTGTTATTCCTCTACTTCGGCTTCTACGGATAACAAAGGATTAAACAACACGCTGATATACCTGGGCCATGACGGGTTCTTGGGCGGTTGATGGCGTTTCAGACTTCTCGAGATAATGCTACGGCGTCCGCGGGAGCCGACGCGCACTCGCAAAGCCCGGCGAGTGTGAAAAGTGTGCGAGGGTCCCTGATGCGAGGACGGCATCGGGGGGCAACTGAGCTAGTCCGAAAGTCCCGTAACGTAGTTTTATTTTTTTCAAGACCCGCGTAGCAACGTTGAATGTGGGTACGTTGACGGGCCGCTCGTGCGAGTTGGTAGAAGCACTGGAGCGAAGAAGAGTTGATTTCTGTGCGGTGCAGGAGACGAGGTGGTCCTGCAGCAAGTCAAGGGACATAGGACGTGGCTTCAAGGCCGTTCTATGTGGAAGTCCCAGGACCACCAGTGGTGTCGGTGTGATCGTCTCCGAGCGTTTCCTTGACGCGATTGCAAGCGTAGAACGTTTCGATGACCGCTTGATGAAGATTGTTGTCGCCGTAGAAGAGCGACGATGCCATTTCTTTTCTGCGTATGCTCCGCAGACAGGCTGTTCCGAGCAAACCAAGGACGAGTTCTGGTCCCTGCTTGATGAGAAGACAGCGGAAGTACCGTCACAAGATATGGTTGTTGTGGCAGGTGACCTTAATGGTCACGTCGGAGCAACGAAAGACGGCTACAACTGTCATGGTGGTTTTGGATATGGGTCGCGCAACGCCGATGGTGAGCGTATACTTGAGTATGCAGACTCACATGACCTCACCATCGTGAACACCAAATTTCGAAAGCGTGACTCCCACCTCATCTCGTTTTATAGCGGGAATGCTAAAACGCACATTGACTATGTCCTTGTTAGGCGTCGCGACCAAGGCCTTGTCACAGACGCGAAGACCGTGCCGTATGAGACGGTTGCCACGCAACACCGTCCACTGATCTGCTCGCTGAAGATCGCACCTTCGAGGTGTAAACATGTCGAGCGATGTGGGTCGGCTAGAATCAAATGGTGGCGACTGAAAGAGAAGGAAGCGGCAGTTATTTCTCGCATTCGGCTGCCGACAGTGACAACTGTCGACGAAACCTGGAAGGACGCTACCGATGCGATAACTCGGGCTGCACGCCTTGAACTCGGCACAACGAAGCCTGGACGACGCTGGGTCGACAAGCAGGCATGGCTGTGGACTGATGATGTCAGAGAGAAAGTCCGAGAAAAGAAACGGCTCTATCACGTGTTTATCGGTGATAAAACAGTCCATAATTGGCGGAACTATCGAGAAGCAAAGAAAGCGGCAAAGAAGGCAGTGGCCGCTGCTAAAGCCGCATACTACGCTGATGTCAGCAAAAAATTGGAAACGCGCGATGGTGAGCGTTATATTTACCGACTCGCCAAAGCTCGCTGTCGCCAAGCAGAAGACATTGAGAAGTTCTTTGGCATTAACGACGAGAGCGGTCATCTTCTGATGGATCGCAAGAGGGCTGTGAAGCGATGGCACGACTACTTCGAGGAAATCTCGAATGTAGAATTTGAACATCCTGCTGTTCCTTTTGCATCACCTGTATACGGTCCCGTTCAGAAGATCACAGTGAGCGAAACTGAAGCAGCCCTGAGGAAGATGAAGTCAGGCAAAGCCACTGGTCCCGATGACCTGCCAGCTGACCTGTGGAAGTCGAAGGGCTGGTGCCCTGCTGACTGGCTGACTGCGTTTTTCAATCAGGTTGTTGCTGAGAAGAAAGTGTCTGAGGGTTGGCAGCAAAGCACGACCATCCCGATTTGGAAGAAGAAGGGCAGTCCTGCAGACTGCGCCAGTTACCGTCCAATTCGTCTTCTTTCGCACACCATGAAAATCTTTGAGCGAATTGTCGACGGACGTATTCGGGATGTCGTCCAGCTTTCCACGAATCAGTGTGGTTTCGTCTCTGGCTGTGGCACTGTTGATGCCATTCACGCTGTTCGTCTTTTGCTAGAGAAACACCGCGAGAAACAGAAACCGGTGCATTTTGCCTTCCTGGACTTGGAGAAGGCCTTCGACCGCGTTCCGCGAGATGTTATATGGTACGCGTTGCGACAACATGGTATCCCTGAAGAGCTTATTGAGTGGGTGCGCATTCTATACTCTTGCCCAAGGAGTCGAGTGCGAGCGCCAGCGGACACCTCGATGGAGTTTCCCATCTCTGTAGGGGTGCATCAGGGATCTGCGCTATCCCCACTGCTCTTCGTGGTCGTGATGGATGCAATCTCACGAGATCTCCAAATGGCGGCACCTTGGACGCTGCTGTATGCTGACGACGTCATGCTTGCATGTGAAGACAAAACCGAACTCGAGCGACAGGCACAGGTGTGGTGCGATCGTTTGGGATTGTTCGGTCTCAAGCTAAACGTCAAAAAGACGGAATACTTGACGACGGATGTGAATGAGCACGGATCTATTAAGATCGATGGTACTGAGCTCTCACGAGTGACATCTTTCAAGTATCTTGGGTCAACAGTCACGTCCGATGGCAGCTTAAAGATGGAGGTGAATGCGCGTGTGAGTGCAGCCTGGTCCAAATGGCGCTCGCTGACTGGGGTGCTTTGCGACAGGACAATACCTGAGCACCTCAAATCGAAGGTTTATAGAACAGTAGTCCGCCCAGTAGCGACGTACGGTGCTGAGTGCTGGCCCGTGACGAAGGAAGTTGAAAGCCGCCTCAGTGTAATGGAGACGAAGATGCTACGGTGGATGGCTGGAGTTACGCGTTTGGACCGCGTTCGTAACGACACCATACGACAGAGGTTCGGTGTCGCCCCGATATCCGAGAAGCTGCGCGAAGCTCGTCTTCGATGGTACGGCCACGTCCTTCGCGCTAACGACGACACCATCTGTAAGATTGGCCTGAATCTTGAAGTCCCTGGAAAACGGCCCAGAGGACGCCCGAAGCAACGTTGGCTAGATACGTTGCGCTTGGACTTAGAGATGGCTGGTATGCACCCTGATCAAGCATTTGATCGGGAGAATTGGCGTCACCGCACCAGAAGAGCGGACCCCGCCACCAAGCGGGACAGACGCTAATGAAAATGATGATGATGACGGGTTCTTGGGTGAAGGCACTGAGGATCAGGAGAACGCAGGCGACGTAGACGAACATCGTTGTTAAGAGCCTATCGGGAGGTACACATGATGTCTAACAGGGGCTTTTATACCAGCAGTGGCGGCCCCATGTGCTTGGATGTGCAACGGTATGTACAAACAGCTGGAAAGGGAGAACGAATCGGTTAGCGACAGAGAACGGAGCGATGTTGAAATTGTACTTCGCAACGCTATCCGCTTTATTGGCATACATTTTCTGGGCATTCATTACAAAATGTGGTAGTGCTACCCTAGCTAGATCAGTCGGTATTCCCATGCAACTCGTAATTCATTTGATCTAGTTGGGGTAGCACTACCACATTTTGTAATGAATGCCCAGAAAAATGCGTGCCAATAAAGCCGATACCGTAGCGAAGTACAATTTCAACATCGTTCTGTTCGCTGTCGTCAACCGATTCGTTCTCCCTTTCCAGCTGTTTGTACATACCGTGTGCTCATCCAAACACATGGGGCCGCTTTGGGTATAAAAGCGCCTGTTAGACATCATGTGTACCTCCCGATAGGCTCCTTACAACGATGTTCGTCCACGTCGCCTGCGTGCTCCTCGTCCTGAGTGCCTTCACCCAGGAGCCCGTCATGGCCCAGGTATATCAGCGTGTTGTTTAATCCTTGTTATCCTAGAAATCGAAGTAGAGGAATAACAAGCTGCATTTTAGATATTATTACGGAAACTAGTTTGGTGTAAGAAAGGTCGGGACCGAGCGACATGTCTTGGTTACTCACTCTTTATCTTTTGATGAAATCATCTCTATGAGGGGAAGGGAAGCGCTCCAAAACCTGGGAATGCTCACATTTCTCTCTCCTTCCGTGTGGAAATACCGGCTTTACAAACTAAGCAAGACAACCACCTCCCACTTCTCCCCAAAGTGAGGTACACGTTTTAGGGGAACCCGCATATGTTCTCTAAAGCGTTCTTAGAGCCGTTTCTTCACAAATTTACTTGTATTGTTGGCATTATCTTGAGCACAGTTATTCCGTGAAATGCGAGCTGCAAAGTAAAACTACACAAACCTTGTAGAAGTCAGGCATCTATTCCAATACACGAATGGTTTCAGGACTGCAAAGATTTTGGTCCTCCACCGATGTGCAACATGATTAAGGATAAGGGCAACTGCAACAGCCCCTACTTCGTGGCTCAGGCAAATATGTGCAAAAAGGCATGTGAATTATGTTGATCAGCACTGCTCATTGCATCAAATAAATAATTGAATGAGTTGTTTTTTTCAGAAGATAAATCACCTCATGGTTTCTTCGTCACTAATGAACCGCCTCCAAAGTTGTGATGATTGGGACCTCTCGCAGATCTCTTTAGTAATTTCGGTATCCATCGGGGACATCCAGATTAGATATTCCCGTTGGTAGAAGGAAGGAAATTTAATCTGGATGGTCCCCGATGGATACCGACTATACTGGAGAGGCCTACGGAAAGCCCCTGTCGTCCAACTTTGGAGGCGGTACTTTAGTGATAGTGGTCGGCTTATTCAGCGGTGGAATGCTGAAGCTTACAAGGAAAGGTTCCCAACTCACGGTGAGCTTTTGCGATGCCATTTTGACAGGAAGTGTGGCCCTGTGAGCGGAGTCTAGAACCACAGTCAGTTTTTGCTGAACGCTTTTTTGAATTCCTGAAAAAGAGGTGTGAAGACGTGGGCACAACACTAATCAACCTCTACGACACCCCACAAGATGTGCCTCGATGGCGCAGTCGGTAGGAGTGCCGGCTCCTAGGAACACACCGGGGGCTTTTCAGCTCGAGCCCGAGCGCTTCCAATATTTTTTCCCGTTTTAATTTGTTGTTACTACGCTCTCTCATGATCGCAGGAGGCAATTTTAGACCATCATTGCTTACAAAAAACCAAGTCTGCCTATTCGCGCCTTAATATGTGCTAGTTTTTCAACTATTCATATCTGTGCCACCGCCGTATCATACTGTATCACCAATGCCGACTACTTTCTATCCGGAATATGTTACATACAGCCGGAGTAGTATATTGAACGTAGGTAATTGGGATAAAGCGTTATACAAAAAGGGTACCATCCGTTACTTTTCATTTGATTGCAGATTATATAACAGACCTACCGAAAGAGAAATAAATAATAAATATAGGACTTTTAATTTTAAGACTTTTTATTCCCAGACAAATTATATGGTGCAGATATGAATAGTTGAAAAGCTAACACATATGAAGGCGCAAATAGACAGCCATGGTTTGTTGTAAGCAATGATGGTCTAAAATTGCTTCCTGCGATCATGAGAGAGCGTAGTAACAACAAACTAAGACGGACAAAAATATTGGAAGCACTAGGACTCGAACTGAAAAGCCCGCCGGTGTGTTCCTACGAGCCGGCACTCCTACCGACTGTGCCACCGAGGTACATCTTGTGGGGTGTCGTAGAGGTTGATTAGTGTTGTGCACACGTCTTCACACCTCTTTTTCAGGAATTTAAAAAAGCGTTCAGCAAAAACTGACTGTGGTTCTAGACTCCGCTCACAGGGCCCCACATCCTATCAAAATAGTGTTAGGCTTCCGTCATGTCACATGGCAGTCTGGACTGTCAAGGTTTAGTGGGGTCTAGTCCTAAGCCTTTCTTGAGGGGCAGAAGACGGCAGACACATGTTCTGCAGCAGGGAGACCCGCTGCAGTCCATGTTTCTAGCTCGACCAAAGATTGGCTCCACCGTCACAACATTCAAGTAACGGATTAGCTGTCCTGTTCTCCTGACAGCAACCCAATGGAGAACGTGTGGAGGATCGTGGTCCTACTGGTCTGCGCGAATAACCGACAATTCAATGACATGGTGGCAATTTTAATTACAAGGGACACTATCGAAGACAAAATCATCCAGAACCTTGTCAGTAGCATGAATAATACGATGCATGATGTTATAAGAAATAGAGGTGGTCCGGTCGATTCGCAATTAGCAAAAAGTTTGTTTTTCACAGGTGGCTACATACTTTTGAAAGTCTGATTCTCGTGTGAGACGAAAAAAGTCTGAAAGCGAGTGGTTACCTACTTTCGTCTGCGAGAAATCTAGGGGAGCTAGTGCAGAAGTGAACGCGAAAAGAGATATGGGCAATTTCGGGAGTGGATACATACTTTTGAAACGCACTGAACTTCGCAACACTATTGGCTTCATTGGCATACATTTTGCTGGGCATACGCTAAAGTGCCCTGAGTTCAACAACTTGCTCCTTTGCCTTCCTTGGAGACTATCACTCAGGCTGAAGGGCAGATCCGACTATAATTCAAAATAGCTTGCCTTTGAGTGCTCTGGAGTATCTACGGCTACACAGGGTTCCAGGAGACTCCCTGCAATTGACAAAGCAGTGTTTATCCATCCCTAACAGTCCGGTCCATCCGTCCCCACTCGGACTACTCGAGAAATCAGAGTTTCTCTACACTTACTGTAGCTTCTATTAGCAGTCCAGAATGCGTCCAGCGCACTGTGGAGCAGCGATGTGCATGGTCATTTTCACGGCTGGAGGCCATGCTGCTTTGTAGCATAGTTCACATCTTCCTTCAGATCTATCTGGCTTTCGACTACTAATCGTAAGTGTCTGCAGGAACTGGAAAAGACTAACAATTGGAGCTGATTTTTGGCGAATCCTGTCGACTACGATTACCTCCTTGGATACCGTACTTGAGGTACGTGTCGGCAGACTCGGGTATTCGTACGTGTTGCCTTGTGCAGGCAGGTGTACAGCCACCCTCCGACTCTTCCATGGTAGTCCTTCAGAAAGACGAGGTCGTCCTCTTCTTCCGGTACTTCTCCACTACCTGCCCAGCGATGAAAATACAATACCGCCGTATCTTTTTGTCTTCCGCAAAGCGCAAAAACGGCTTTTCCGCCGCTTTTTGATAGCACTGTTCAAATTGCTTGCTTTGCTTTTTTTGAAGGTTGGGATCATCGTCGAATAACCTATCCGATGCAGAGGAAAGTGCCCGGTAAATGCTAAAAATGTTGACTCGATGAGCTAACGGCCAAAACATAGGACCGGTATTGTAGCGGCTGGGTTGATCCGTCTGATGGTCTTGAAATAATCGCCGTTATTTATGTAGTTGCGAAAATTATAAGGGCTTCCGAAGCTGCTGATTTGACTGCTAAGGGTTCAACGAGCGATTGCGTCTTTCCCTTGGATCAGATGAGAACAAGCTTCACACTCTCAGAGAATAAGGTTTTATTGATGATCTTTTTAACGCAGAAAATCCATGATGGAATGACATCTCTACAGAACTGCAGTCTGGTTGTTTTGATGACCACACGTCTTCGTTGGGTATCGATAGTATGTAGCGTGATCTCAGCCCGTTGACGCCGTCTATTTTTATTTTTATGTTTTTTTTGTTGTTTAGATTTTTTAAATATCCAATCACACCACAATTGGTTTTTGTGTGTCAAGTTGTAGTATAATATATATTCGATTTTTTAATATTTCATTGAATGGATCGCTTTCCACCTCCAATCTTTCGTGAGGGACTGCTAGATATCTATGCTAACAGACATCATAGGTGCGGCGGCAGTGTTGCTGTTGCTTCGATCCGAGGTTGGGGATACCCAAGCATTCAGCCTAATGCTTTCGTAATACGATGTTCTGCGATTCAACTTCGATTCTGGTATGGGTGAGAGTGGCTTCTACGGTCCGGCTCTGACCCGTACGTTTTCACTATTCTGAAGGTAGTGGAATCTATGACACTTATCCAGGTGGTCAAGAGCCTTCTGCTCCAACCTTCACTCGCATTTTTGTTTATGATTTTGTCTCCATGTTGCAGCCTTTGTTCCCGTTATGTTTCGCTGTTCATCGATTGATAGATGGTCTTTCACACTGATCGCATTCGTTTGACTGCGTGAGGTCATGGTTTCTCCATTCTGCCCCTTTTACATGCGCTCGAAACGATTTTTCTCAGACGCTGCCATCTGTTCATTTCAAAGGACCACCTCCTTACACAGCTCGAGCTGTTTCGGGGAAATTTCAGGACTGGGGCTCCATTGCTTCCCATCTATTCATCACGTTCCCCCAGAGTCCTTTTCAGTGATTTATCTATGTTCGCTGACAAAAGCATTAATGATAAAGGATGAATACGGCGTTAATCCTTGTTTGAGATGTGCGACACATTTTACGTTTAAAAAAATTATCCTGAAGGCAATTTGGATGTATTTGGCATGTACATGTGGTAGTGGATAAGTCCGTGGCTTAACCCGGATAAGTTTCGTGCCAATTCACCGATCCCTCAAGGATGAACGGCTTGGCTGCCTAGCTGAAACTCGAATCAAGAGCCTCGATTCGGACTCCCTGTGACAGAAGCGCCTCTTCTGACAGCGTTATCATGCGCTGTGGCAGAAGCATCATGCCAACATTTAGTAATGACGGTAATTGCATAGAAACTTACAAATGTAAGCTTTAGGTGCCTAAACTTATACACACATTTAATTAATAGTTGGAATGGAAGCATATCCTTACTATATATAAAGCAGCAAGCGTGTGTGTGTGCGTGTGTGCGTGTGTGCGTGTGTGCGTGTGTGCGTGTGTCTGTCCGTCACACTTGAGTTGGGGCGCGGCAGCTGAACACGTCGGCAACCGTGCATGGCGAGCCGCAGACGTGCCGAACACGTCGGCGGCGCGAAACTTCAGCCCTGGGGTAATCGAAGTCGCTGAACACGAATCTGAAGTCGGATCAATCGATATCGATCGATATTATCGAATTTTTGTGGATGTCGTTCAAGTGGCACGAAACTTCGGCCCTGGGGGTAATCGAGGTCGCTGAACACGAATCTGAAGTCGACCAATCGATATCGATCGATATTATCGATTTTTTGAGGATGGCGTTCAAGCGGCACGAAACTTCGGCCCTGGGGGTAACCGAGGTCGCTGAACACGAATCTGAAGTCGACCAATCGATATCGATCGATATTATCGATTTTTTGAGGATGGCGTTCAAGCGGCACGAAACTTCGGCCCTGGGGGTAACCGAGGTCGCTGAACATGAATCTGAAGTCGACCAATCGATATCGATCGATATTATCGATTTTTTGAGGATGACGTTCAAGCGGCACGAAACTTCGGCCCTGGGGGTAATCGAGGTCGCTGAACACGAATCTGAAGTCGGATCAATCGATATCGATCGATATTATCGATTTTTTGAAGATGGCGTTCAAGCGGCACGAAACTTCGGCCCTGGGGGTAATCGAGGTCGCTGAACACGAATCTGAAGTCGACCAATCGATATCGATCGATATTATCGATTTTTTGAGGATGACGTTCAAGCGGCACGAAACTTCGGCCCTGGGGGTAATCGAGGTCGCTGAACACGAATCTGAAGTCGACCAATCGATATCGATCGATATTATCGATTTTTTGAGGATCACGTTGAGGAAGATCAGCCGATCCATCTCGATTAACATAATGGTCAGAAGGCCTAGGAAAGAGTAGGAAACCTGTAGCGGCCATTGCGTCCTATTCTCGGGGTTTGGGGGCGAAGCCCCCAACCAGTCGTAGGCGGCCGCTAGGCCGCCGAACGACTGGTGAAGCATAATAGACAACATGAAGCAGCCACTAGACTCTCGATGAAGGCTAGGGGCTTTGAGGGCGGACTCACCTAAAGGACGAGGAGTAGAACACACACCTCGTTATAAGGTGGACGTGGACCCCTTCTTTGGGATTGCACCGCAAATTATTGCCATCCGATTCGCATTCTTCACATAGTTAAGGTTTTGCTTTTGGACTGGTTTTTGTTCGAGTTGCATCCTGTGGATGAAAGTTGAACTGGACAGTTGCGTTTGGTTTGCTGGTCCCTAATGCGGTTTAGATAAAAATCATTTCAGAAGATCTACATATTTAAAACTCCGAGCAATAATAAAGTTTATTCAAGGTTTTGACTGTTCTCGGTCGAGGAACCTCCGGTTTGTAAGTTTCTATGCAATTACCGTCATTACTAAATGTTGGCATGATGCTTCTGCCACAGCGCATGATAACGCTGTCAGAAGAGGCGCTTCTGTCACATGGAGTCCGAATCGAGGCTCTTGATTCGAGTTTCAGCTAGGCAGTCAAGCCGTTCATCCTTGAGGGATCGGTGAATTGGCACGAAACTTATTCGGGTTAAGCCACGGACTTATCCACTACCACATGTACATGCCAAATGCATCCAAATTGCCTTCAGGATAATTTTTTAAACGTAAAATGTGCCGCACATCTCAAACAAGGATTAACGCCGTATTCATCCTTTATCATTTATGCGTTTGCCAGCGAACATAACATGATATGTGGTTTGATTTCCACACAGCGACTGGTTCGGGAGGAATAATTCCAGACTAAATTAAGAGAAGACATCGTCTCTAAAATGTTACAAGCGATTTTTCGTGAATAAAGAACGGTCGTGGTCATTGTTGGAGCTGGGAAGATATCGGAACCCAAGAGCTATATCCATTCAAAGCGCCTCTTTCGATGAGCTATGTATATATAGCAAACAGAAAGCACCTGTACTTATCCAGTCTAATGGTAGTGAAAGAAGATGCTTTATTGGTGGTGACCGCTGCCTCTAGAGAGGGGCAGTTTCGTTAGACTATTTTTAATCAGTCTGGATTGTTCTTGATCATGCATATATTAGCAGTATTAAATAGAAGTGCATTCGCACACTATGTTATCTCAGAAACGAGAAGTACGAATTCCACAGAACTTTTCTAGACCACCTGATAGGACATAACAGAAATTGTGTTAAGCCAATAGATGATATGGGTGCACAACACATAACAGCAGAGGTATTCAGAAATAGCTCGAACTCTTTGATGAGGAGGCGAGACTTGAGGCAAACTACTCGGTTTACAATGACAAAAACGTCAACCGGTCTACGTCTGGACCTCTCCTGGCAATTTTGTGGCCGGGAGAGGTCGAGCTGCTTACGTTTAGCTTTCCTAGCAAAGTCCTCCGACTGAGATGGATCTGGATATTTTTTGTGAATCCCATAACTAGCTTTTTTAAGAGATCTGGCGTAACTACTGTGATGTGGGGTTGTTGCACTTTCACTTTTTAGCATTCCTCTACTTCATTCTAGCCACCATCTAGATATCTATCTATCTACCACTATCTAATTGATTCAGCCATCGATGACGTTTGAGTGATCTTACCCGCTCGGGGCACACCTCATCGTATCCCACGCGGGAATTTTTTTTCTCTCATCGTGAAGTGTTGCTGCAGGAGGGAAGCGCGAGCTTTTCCCCTTTGACACAACGACAACTCATCGCGGTTCTGAGCGTCCGGATTCAGAAGGCGTGTCACCAATGTTGCGTAACGAGCGTCTGGATTCGGAGGACATATCAACGTCGTGTAACGAGTGCCCTTGAGCATGAAAGCAGTTGCGGAGCAACCTGAGGGACAGAAGTACCGAGCATCACAAACTAACGACGTCAGTGGACGCTCCGGAAGGAGTGCCTATGATGAACGTACGGAAGTGGTGAGCGGCTTCCTGTCGTAAAAAGCAAGATGTAAGCGGATTTCCAGTTTTAGAAAGTTGCTTTCCGTAGGTTAATGATGCTCCAAGACCGCGCGAAGCGCGCAAGTGCGATACACGCCGTAGGGTGTGTCGGAACACTTATGAAGCACTGTCCGAAATAACAGAATGGCGTGTGGAGTAAAACAACACGTAGTCTATCACGGGGTGGGTTGCTCTTAAGGAACACATATTTAACTGCTAGCTTCTTGATGAGGTGTGGTAGAATACTGCCGGTGCTTAAACGCAAAAAATAGAAATGAAAGGTTCGAGGCAGGCTCCCACTTTAGAGTGATCCGATAGAGCACAGTCAAAACTTGAACTATTGTCTCGTACGTCGTTGTAATTCCTGCAGTTCAAGCGTCTTGCTCGCAGTTGTTATTTGCGTTGTCATACAGTTTCCGTTGCTTGTTTTCAGGTGACAACGCACGTAGTTAGACATGCAGCGAGTTCAGCAGCTGAAATCTCTTCTTCCCAAATCCACCATCGTCTACTACAAACAACCACTTCTGATCACCAAGGTCGGCGAGCTTTGCCGTCATCTCCGTCCATCGCTCTGAGGCGCTAAAAGAAATCAGACGAGATTCCAGGGTGAGATGCAGTTCTTGTACGACGCCAGTGGAAAGAAATATCTCGACATGTTCGCCGGCATAGTTACCGTCTCCGTTGGGCACTGTCATCCGTGAGTTGTCGATTTTCGAGCACAGCTTCTCTAGAAGGCGTTTTCAATGGTTGTTTTCAAATGTAGCCTCTAAACCACAGCTAGGCCTTATGTGAAGATGTTACTGACGTATGAGCTTTAAATGTTTGCTGAGAAAATCATGAGATTTCCCAACCACGGCGCTCGGCGCAATTACAAAGTCCCTGCTGAATTTCTGTTTTGCTGAATCTAAGGAGATACAGCAGACACCGATGGGATGCCCCTTCAACTTTTGGTTTTCTTTTCATGCTAACACGTCGTTCCTGACCTAAGAACCTTGTCTATGTGCAGGTCTCATTTTTGCTCGGTCAGCGGATCTTACTATTAGGTTGTGCCATATGTCCCCGCCGTTTTCTTCAACGATTCATTGCGGATTACGCCGGCTGTATCCTGTATAGCGCTATATAGCATTCGAAAGAGAATGATTTGCTCTATCAGAAAGTCATTGCGTTTTTTCATTCTGAATTCTGTCAATTTTTAGGTCGTTAAAATGAAAAGTGAAAAAGTGAAAAAGTAGGCATTTGCGCAGTTGCTTCTCTCGCTAAGGTTTGGAATTTTTTGCGTAGCTTTTTATAGCGCTTGAAAGACAATGTCTGTGTTACAAGAATACATGTTGGTCCTAGTTCCTCATTTGTCCTTTATTGACTTTTAGGTCTACCAATTGGGACGTCCGACTTTTCCGTCCGAACTTTTACCGAAATTCCTGCTCTGTGGTAAGGCTTTTTTGCTCGGCGTTACATGTCGTTTGAAAGAGAATGTTTTGCTCTATAAGAATTTGTGTCGTGTTTATTGGCCCATGCTGATTTTTGTCGAATATCAACAAAATTCCAAAAAGAGAAAAATCATCTTCACGAACAACTCCTCCTTGTTCAGTCTGTCTTGCGCAGTTTTATATGACGAGTGATATGACACTCGAAAGTGCATGTCTTGTTCTATCAGAATATATGATTTGTTCTTCGGTCATTTAAATTTTTTTAAATTTTTAATTCTATGAAAAATCGTTGAATATGTCCGTTTGATGAATGATGACGGACAAGTAGGCCGGCAGCAATCGTCACTCGCTTGCTCCGGATGTTCATTCATCGGACATATTCAACGATTTTTGCACAGAATTGTAACTGGCGATGAAGAATAGTGTTTGTACGGCCAACCAGGGTTTTAGTGCATTAGCTGCACTAGAACCCTGGTTGAAAGCAAAGAGAAGAAGGTGCCGGAAGTGATCATCCTTGTTGATCTGGCACTGCTGCTCCATTTTGATGACCTAAAAATTAGCAAAAATTTAAACGACCGAAGAACAAATCATACATTCTGATAGAAAGAGACATGCACTTTCGAGTGTCGTATCAATCGTCATATAAAGCTGAGCAAGGCAGACTGAACAAGGAGAAGGAACTGTTGGTGAAGATGATTCTTCTCTTTCTGGAATTCTGTTGATATTGGAGAGAAATCAGCACGAGTCAATTAATTCGGCATAAATTCTAATAGAGCAAGACATTCTCTTTCAAACGACATATAACAACGAGCAAAAAAGTCCAACCACAGAGCAGGAATTTTGGTAAAAGTTCGGACTTCCCAATTTGAAGACCTAAAAATCAATAAAGGACAAATGCGCAACTAGGACCAAAATGTATTCTTGTAGTACAGAGCATTATGTTCCAAACTCTATAAAAAGCTGCGCAGAAAATTCCAAACCTAAGCGGAGAGAACAAGTGCGCAAATGGCTACTTTTTCACTTTTTCACTTTTCACTTCAACGACCTAAAAATTGACAAAATTCAGATGAAAAAAGAAATGCAATACGCATTCTATTAGGTTGGAAAAAAAGTCTCTTCACACTTCGAAATTTTTTTTACCCTTCCCCTTGTAAACGCACTAGCCAATGTTGATTGCTGATTTCGTAATCCTATCACACTTGTCTACCGTTCGCACGCGGACACAGGTTAAGACTCTTCTTGTAATTCGTTATCCACCCAATCTTCCGAACTCAATGCCAGATCTACCTCATGGCCATTTTCAGCACGGCATTCTTCATGAATTCATTAAAGAATCCACAGCACGTCAGGCAGCAGACCAAATTAACCATATATATGGCTTGGGATCTACTACTCATCGCGCCTGTTATGAGTGGTTCGGAAAGTCTTTAAAAGGAGATTATTCACTGAGGGCAAAGCATGGTCAGGAAGGCCAACTGGATTGGACGACAGTGAACTACACCATCTTCTTCGTACTGATAGTTGGCAGACGACACGTCAGCTGGCAGAGAAGCTCGAAGTGTCTCATAGGATAGTAGGAATCCGTCTGAAGAATCTTGGCTTTCATGGAAATTTGGAGCTTGGATTCCACATGCCCTGTCAGACACTCAGAAAGGTCGACGGCTCTCCATCGCTGCTTCTCTTCTGTCCAGATAAGGAAGAAAATCGTTTCTTCCGCAGATTGTGACAGGCGAAGAGTCCTGGGTTCTGTTTGCCAACTTCCGAGGAAAAGGCAATGGGTACAAAAGGGAGAGAGCCCTAAGTCTGATCTCAAGCCCAATGTTCACGAAAGGAAGATTTTCTTGAGTGTTTGGTGGGATATCAGAGAAGTGATTTATCGGCAAACTCTCAGAAGTGGAGAGACACTTACTGCTGTCACATACTGCGGCCAACTCCACAAAGTCGTCGCAACTCTCTAAGAAAACAGGCCGGAGAAGTCGAAGGTGATGATCCTGCATGACGATGCAAAACTACATGTTGCAAGACTCACAAGAGAAACAATAAAGGAGCTGGGCTGGGAGGTAATGTCACATCCACCGTATAGCCCTAACCTCGTTCGTGCCGACTACCATCTCTTCCGTGCTCTCAAGCAAGAAATTGGAGAGAAATATTTTGGAACTGATGAAGACCTCAAAAATTGGATTCATCAATGGTTCGACTCCAGAACTGCAGTCTTTTAAGCGAGAGGAATTGGAAAATTACCCAGTCTTTGGAGAAGTGTAGTGGGACAAAATAGAGTTTATCTCAGTTGATTTGACTTTGTAGTTGTGAAGTAATAAATCTTTGAAAAAATGAAAAGACTTTTTTTCCAACCTAATAATAGAGCAAATCGTTCTCTTTCGAAAGCTGTAGAGCGCTATGCAAGACACCGCCGGCGAAATCCGCAATGAATCGTTCAAAAAAATGGCAGGGACTTATGACACAACCTAATATTAAGAAACAAAACATGGAGCAAACGTTGGACAGTTCTTATGAGCTCTGTTATCTAGTAATAATAGGGCTATGCATCTCTAAGGGTTGCCTTAAGATAAGGATGAAGGATAGACGACAACGTTTGTCGATTTTTTTTGGGATGCGCCAAGCATTCTACTTCTACGGGATGTCATGGAGGCGATTTGAATACGTGCTTCGTCTACATATCAATAACTTGCGGTGTAACATGCGGTGACCAACCGATGGAAAATCCAGTGTTTTATCCTTCTAAGAAAAGTCTATCACCAATTCACCGACTCCGGAGGAATGTAGGTCTTGTTTGGCCTGGGCGGTAACCCGAACCAAGAACCTGGAATTCGGTGCGGGTGACGGCCGGCGGCTGCTCCACTTACGCTATTACACGTCCTTATGTGTCCTATGAGGTTCATATTATGGGTAAAAATTGGCTATAAAGTTCTGACGTGCTCCTGATGTTGAACGTTATACGTGGGACGGAAAAATTTCCACCGTTCTTGGTTCTATTTTTAGCGAGGATATCATTGTTCGGAGTTAACCAGTTTGGTAACGGTAAAAATGATCGTACATATTTAATATAATTTTCTCAAGCAAGAAGAATCGCCGAAGTTTGCATCAGGCCTATAAGAGCGTACTCCGCTGATTTTCAGTATAGATTTCGCCCCAGGTTTGAGCGTATATTATCGCTCCAAACATCTCCACCGACTGTGTTAACACGCACCAGTCTCAAGACAGCCTCATTTCGTGGTACTATGGTCTGATTCACGTCAGTATGTAGCTGTGGGCAAATTTAAATATGCGTTGCACACTCATTGTGGCTAGTTTCTTACGGCTACTGTAGGTCACTTCATTTCGAAGGGGCCAAAACACTCACGTAGTCCACGTTACATCCTCTAATTTATCGATGGATCGGAAGGGAGTTCAGTACAGAGAATGAGGAGAGGGGAGGTTGGCGCGTATTCCCTTCCGCTTATCGAAAAGGATACATCACGCTTTTTTAATCCGTCGTTACAACGTCTCGTCGGGTCAGCTGCTCGTCTGAGGTAATTCCGACTCCGCGCCGTGTAATGGTGCACTTAAAAGATGAACGTCCGGACAAAAACGAAGAAAAAAAAGCAAAGCGAAGGGAACATACTGTGAGTACGTTTAAGGAGATGTCCCTCTGAGGCACTGCTCAGCATATACTGGGAATAAACAGATGAGGCTGCACACTGAATTCCCGGATTTATACACTCCTTAAAGTGAACAGTACAGTAGAACTTCGGGGAGGCGACTTGGCGAAAATCTACTGCTCTTTGCGGTAGACAGTGATGCGCTGTCGACCATGGAGAGGAGCTCGCATAGGTGTACCTTGCAGCTCTAACCGTTCTACTGAAACTCCCACAAAAATCTGAAAGCTTCTGTAAATTCTGGAGATCAAATAGAGGAGGTCATTGTTGGAACGAGACAACAAATGCCTCCTTACTGAGCGGGAGAGAACAACATCCTCAGCATTGAAGGCTCAGAATTGTGGGGCTTCATTTGTATAGAAGTATTCAACCGTAGACGCCGTTTGGATACCAATGAGCTTTGTTGATGTGCAATATGAAATGACGACATCAGCTCGATTTCAGAAAAGTGAACGCTGCGCTGAAGTCCCAGTTGGACAAGCTGTGGCACACGACTTCGATCTACTACACTGAACCAATTCTGGAGTACGCTGAAAAGCTGACGTCCAAGTTGCCAGGTCATCTGAAGGTTGGCCGAAAAATGCTTTGAATTCGCTTTGGCCTTCCAATCCTTCAGTTTCAAACTTTCACGCTCTGAAGTCTCTTTTCATGAAACACTTCTATAATAGTTTTCACGAATACTGCACTCCATGTCATCTAAGAACACGGTATATTTAGTCATCCTCTACAGGCTTTCATGGTCAGCGGTAAAATCTACTCTAGGACCCTAGTGGAGCATCCTCATCTGTCGAGAACGTTATCACCTCCCTCTTGGTTGTTATTGTAGAGCCTAAATGCGATGAATTGACAGAGGCTCTCAAATGCTCTGAGTTGAGTCAAGGCGCTCACGGAACTCATAATCAGAGATTATGAGGTTATGAAGACGGGGGTGTTTTTTGTGCTCCGTTTGACAAGCACCGTCGCTGGTCCACGTGGCGAGCTGCCTGTTCCTGGACGGGAACCTCTTCCGTCCATTAAGTGCTCGATACTACCGCTAATGAGGGGGCGATACTAGAGGCAAACTACCCAGTTTACAATGACAAAAACGTCAATTGGTCTACGACTGGACCTCTCCTTGCAATTTTGTAGCCGGGAGAGGTCGAGCTCAGCAAAGCTCTCAAAGGTCGTGACTTTTGCTCGCGAGGACTAAATGGCGACTTGCCGTTGACAGCGCGAATGCTGTCATCTAGAAGCAGCAGCATTAAAAATGTGTCATTTTGTAGTGCGCAACTCTATGTAGATGAGCAGCAATCACACTATCAATAAAATAAACATCGCAACGTACTGGAGGGCTGCAAGGCGTCATACATCCCTGAACCAATCAAAAGTTAAGAGTCTTATGCACATTTTCACATTTCTTGACACAATATGTGAGGTAAACTTCGAATAAAAAATTTCCTTTATTCCCCTTATTGGCTGGCTGGCATGTGTTTGGTCGGTGCTCTGCTTGACATGATTGGCTGGCGCGCTCTCTCCTCCCAATGCTGCCCATCTTCGCGACATATACCAAAATTTTTTTTAACACGAAGTGTTGTTCGAGACGTATCCCTTCTGACTTGAACAACGTCTACGTTGGCCTGAAA
Organism: Heligmosomoides polygyrus bakeri; assembly: GCA_947359475.1. Lineage (NCBI taxonomy): Eukaryota > Metazoa > Nematoda > Chromadorea > Rhabditida > Heligmosomidae > Heligmosomoides > Heligmosomoides polygyrus. The sequence goes on from OX375869.1 coordinate 33,843,981, forward strand.
AGAGCTCAATTGGCATTAAACAGCGTCTTGTTTAAGTTATGACGAATTTCCATTACAAATGCCCTGTTCGAGGCGAAAGTAGTGTAGATCTTTACCCAGCGTTAACCGTTTGAGTTGAGCAGGCAGCAGCACGGGAAGTAGCAGTATCGATCAGCTCATCAATACCTTTCGACGCTACCGATTTTTTTTTCAAGCAGTGACATTCTGAAGATGTAATCACTATCGATCGATCAACCAGTCAGTGTACATATGTAGGTCGACGATATCAGGTCTTGTACTGAAATAAGACATAGAGAGGGATACATAAGTGATATTTATTACCCCCATAGTATCGTTGGAACAACATGAATATGAACACGCTTAGCAAAAGACAAATCTATACTACGCCTTAACAACTCGGCTAAATGACGACGATATGAAGCTAAGAAAGCAAAACGAATAAAAAGGAAGGCATCAATACTGTGATCGATTCAACGAATGACAAACGTACTACAGACTCAGATGTAATTTTATAGAGATAATTCTAAAAAATTTCTAGGAGGTAAAAAATTAGAATGTGATTTGCCTTTTTAGAAAAATTTAAAAATAGTCTCAGGCAAGTCCTAGTCATTTGGAATGTAAAGGGAGTAGTTAAAGCTGAGGAATTTGGAGTATATTGGCTGCTCGGACTAAGGCGTTACCTTTCCTTCCAGGTATGCTTCTTCGTCAACTCCGGCTCAGAGGCGAACGATCTCGCTCTGACACTGGCTAGGGTCCACACGGGTCGGTTCGACGTGCTGTCGATGCGCAACGGCTACCATGGCATGACGCAGGCTGTCATTGGAGCCACAAATATAGGTGTGTTAGAGGCTGTGTGGTTGATATGTACATATGCGCATTAAATTCCAGAAAATCCTATCACCGTCTTGATTTATCCTATTGGGCCAGATTGATATTCCTCTTCAGATGCGCTCTTCAAATTGCTCCCTCGTATAGGATTTTTAGTTCTGACCGTTATTCGGGTACTAAGAAAAGCTTTGCGAACTTTTCAAGTAAACGCTAGGCACCTTGAAGAAAGCATCACAAGTCTAAAAGAATGCCAACTTGCAGGAACCTGGAAGCAACCTATGCCATCAGGATTCGGAGTTCTGAAAGCGATGACTGCTGACCCGTACAATGGACCTTGGGGAGGCAAGAACTGCAGAGACTCGCCGATACAGACTAAGCGCGAGTGCTCGTGCAAGGCAGGAGAGTGCCAAGCCACAGACAAGTGGGTCGTTTTAATGAAGCCGTCAAAAGAAGAGAATCTGATGCTCACCAAAGTGTAAATTGAACTATGGACCTCTGACTTGGCGAATAAAAATGATGATCAGCACTACCTAAGTCATTGGATATGCAATATATTCTGCTTCTCCGAAATGGCACCGGAAACGATATAGCCCGTATGTAGGAATGACGTTTTAGGACTAACGGACAACTTTATGCAATAACCCTTTCCCCCACAAAGATAATAAAGGGCAAAGGACAGCGTAGATCACTCTTTTTTGGAATGTGTCCTTCTACTTCTACGGGATGCTGCAGAGGAGTTTTGAATGCCTATGGCCTACACAATAACGGTGGCTAGCCGATGAGCAAGTCAGCGCTTCATCCTTCCCAGGAAATTACCGTACCGATTCACCAACCACGAAGGTGTAGAAGAGTTTTCTTGGGCGAAAAATCCGAACCAAGGATCTGGTGTCGGTTGCGCGTGACAGCTGCAGGACCTCATCGGAGTGCGCTTCATGAGCCCATAAGGGTTGCAAAGACACCTCAGAAGACGCAGTAGTTCCATCCGTTTCTGTCTTTTTGTGTAGCTGCCTTGATTTCCATCGTTTTGAAAAATTCGTCCACCGTTGTGGTGACCTCGAAGATATCAATCCACTGCCATAAAAAACGTTTTCCGCTGCTTCATTTTTGACTGCTATTTTTTTCAAACCGCCAGGGGATACTTTTTATAGAGAGACGCTTCCACTAATTGCGCCGGTATAACATTGAACTGTGCTCGGATTCAAAGCGTACTACTAGCGCATCTGACAGGAAGCGTTCTCGAGGAAAAGCTGTACAATTTCAGTAGATCCAAGCCGAAGTTAACCAATCTTTACTAAGGACGCGCTATGCACTGTACTTCTACTAAACATCGTTGACGCAGTTTGAATGTGTATTTCGCGAACATAATAGCTGTGGTGAAAGCCTATGAGCAAACCAGTTTTTATCCTTCTTAGGCAAGCCTAGCACCAATTAGCCGGACAAATGAATGAATTAGTAGGCTTTTTGATAGTAGGAGTTCTAGCTCCCCTCAATAGGCATCCGATAGTTACAAGCTACTGTTTAGTTGAACAACTGCGTCGTTGAAGGTGCAATGCAATCCTAGCACTGCGTGTGTTGGATGCACATATATACCTTACTCTTTATCTATATGAAACTTGTAAGAAGGCCAGAAGTTCTTGGTGGTTAGAAGTATTTATGAATAATTCAAATGGTTTAGCATTCTCTGGATCTATAATCACTGTGTAGCGCAGTTGGATGAGATATCGGCTGTTTTGTGCACCCTATACCAAGTTTGTGGTTCGGATGTCCCGAACAGGCCGACCAAGTCTTTCATCCCTGCAGGATCAGTGAATTGGTATCAGACTTGTGTAGGAAGGACAAAACGCTGTCTTGCTCATCAGAAGATACCGCAAGTCATTGTATAGACCAGGTTCAAATAGCTCCACGACATCCCGTAGAAGCAGAATGTGTGGAGCATCCCAGAAGGGATTGAGTATGTCTTTTATCCTCATCCTTACCTTTAGAACCCACCTGAGGACAGAAACATGGAGTCTTGATTACACGAGATCGGTTGGTTTACCGTGGCCCATTTCAAAGCCATAAGGAGCTGAATAATTCGACCTTATTTCAGTTACATGCGTCAACTTGACGAGACGCTGCGTTACGACTTCCCAGTCTCCACTGGACCGGCCGCTATCCTCGTGGAGTCCATTCAAGGTGTGGGCGGCACGATGCAGTTCACGAAAGGGTAGGTTCGCGAACGAACGCTATCGTCGAGGGATCGGCTCGTCTAACCCAGGCAGGAGTTTAGCTTCCTGAAGCGATCGTTCGAAGCGGTCCAAAAGCGCGGCGGACTGGCGATAAGCGATGAAGTGCAGACGGGTTTCGGACGGCTCGGATCGCATTTCTGGGGATTCGAGGGTGAGTTCAACAAGCAGCCATTGGGACAACGCTGCCAACTCCACAATTGCAGCGCAGGACGCTCGACCGGACATCGTCACTATGGCCAAGGGCATCGGCAACGGTTTCCCACTGGGAGCAGTTGTCACAACTGAGGAGGTAGGAAATCACAGGATCCTGTGTCTCTTTGGGTTCTTCAAATCACACCAAGTGTTGCTTAAGATAGCGGCCTCGTTTGGAAAAGCGCTATACTTCAACACATACGGAGGAAATCCACTGGCATCCGTCGTGGGCAAGACTGTGCTTGAGGTAGGTTCTAAAGTCTTCACAAATTCGCTCGTGCCAGATAACTCCTGGTTGGGAGCACCCTCTAAACCGATGCTACAACCAAAAGGTGAAACCATAAAGCAGACCTCAAGTACACACTGTGTGTCGCCCAGCAAAGAAGAGGAGACAAGAAAGATTATAGAGACGCTGTATGGAAAAAGAAAAAGTAAAGCTATATGAAGGAAGTAAACTGGAGAAAATCCGGTAATTACGAGGCGAACGGCATTTGCTACCGAGGCGAACAAACCATGAGAGGATTTATGTCACTTCTGAAAAACACCAACTCATTCAATTATTTATTTGATGCAATGAACAGCGCTGATCAACATAATCCACATGTCTGTTTGCACATATTTGCCTGAGCCACGAAGTAGGGGCTGTTGCAGTTGCCCTTATCCTTGATCATGTTGCACATCGGTGGGGGACCAAAATCTTTGCAGTCCTGAAACCAATCGTGGATTGCGTAGTTGTTATGTAGATCCTCTGTGCACCTCCCATTTCACAGGATTACTAGCTCAAGATAATACCAGTTCTACAACTAAATTGTAAAGAGACGGCTCTAGCAGCGCTTTGGAGAACATACGCGGGTTTTCTTTAAAACGCTAATACCTCGCGTTGGGGAGAAATAGGAGGTGGTTGCCTTGCGTAGTTTGTAAAACCGGTATTTCCTCATAAGGATCTCTGAGCATTCAAGAGGCCGTCTACTGAATCAAATATTGTATTTGCCAGGTTTTTGAGCCCTTTCCTCATAGAGATGAGTTCGTCAAAAAAACAAAAATGAGTAAGCAAGACAAGTCACTCGGTCCCGACCTTTCTTACACCAAACTAGTTTCCGTAATAATGACCAAAATGCAGTTTGTTCTTTGTTTGCATCGGTTTCTAGGATAACAAAGGATTAAACAACAGGCTGATATACCTGGGCCATGACGGCCTCTTGGGTGAAAGCGCTGAGGATCAGGAGCACGCAGGCAACGTAGACGAACATAGCTGTGAAGAGCCTATTGGGCGGTGCACATGATGTCTAACAGGTGTCCCTTTTATACCCACAGTGTCCCATGTGTATGGGTGAGCACACGGTATGTACAAACAATTGAAAGGGGGACACACTGGTTTGACGACAGCGAACAGAACGATGTCGAAATTGTACTTCGCAACACTATCTGCTCTATTGGCATGCACTTTTCTTTAAAATGTGACAGTGATACCCTAGCTAGATCAGATGAATTATGAATGACATGGCGATGCCGACTGATCTAACCGGGTAGCACTGCCAGATTTCGTGATGAATGTCCAAAAAAATGCGTGCCAATAAAGCCGACAGTGTTGCGAAGTACAATTTCAACACCGTTCCGTTCTCTGTCGCCAACCGATTCGTTCTCCCTTTCCAGCTGTTTCTACATACCGTTGCATATACAAACACATGGGGCCACTTTGGGTATAAAAGCACCTGTTAGACATCATATGTACCTCCCGATAGGCTCTTAACAACGATGTTCGTCTACGTCGCCTGCGTGCTCCTGATCCGCAGTGCCTTCACCCAAGAACCCGTCATGGCCCAGGTATATCAGCGTGTTGTTTAATCCTCTGTTATCCGTAGAAACCGAAGTAAACAAAGAACAAACTGCATTTTAGTCATTATTACGAAAACCAGTTTGTAGTAAGAAAGGTCGAGATTGAGTGACTTGTCTTGCTTACTCATTTTTTGTTTTTTGACGAATCCATTTCTATGAGGAGAGGGAACCGCTCAAAAATCTGGCAAATACAACATTTGATTCAGTAGACGGCCTTTTGAATGCTCATATATCCTTATGAGGAAATACCGGTTTTATAAACTAAGCAAGGCAGCCTCCTTCCATTTCTCCCTAAAGCGAGGTATTACCGTTCTAAGGAGAACCTGCATATGTACTCCAAAGCGCTGCTAGAGCCGTTTCTTTACAATTTTAGTTGTAGAACGGGTATTATCTTGAGCTAGTAATCCTGTGAAATGGGAGGTGCACAGAGGATCTACATAAACCTTGCAGAAGTCAGGCATCCGTTCCAATCCACGATTGGTTTCAGGACTGCAAAGATTTTGGTCCCCCACCATGTGCAAAATGATCAAGGATAAGGGCAACTGCAACAGCCCCTACTTCGTGGCTCAGGCAAATATGTGCAAACAGACATGTGGATTATGTTGATCAGCGCTGTTCATTGCATCAAATAAATAATTGAATGAGTTGGTGTTTTGTTTTCTTGATAATACTGTGCCAACACGAGGTTTTTAAGGTGGATCTTTATTCGGCCTAACGTTTCGACGGAGTCGCCGTCTTCAGAGGCCTGAATGTGGCGCAAGGTTTTTTGACATGCAATTTACACCTCTAAACGCTTTGTCTGCTCTAGCGGTTTTGGCGTAAATCTAGGACGAATCGTCAAAGACTGGAGGTGAGAGATAAACTCGCGTATAGATCCACCACCTCCAGAGCGCGATCGCCCTCTATTAGAAGACCAGTAAGAGCGAATGAAACACACTGTGCGATCATCGTATAACTAGACATTCCTGCACAATAGTTGACTGGTCGTTCTACAGTTCGCATTGTGAAACAAGGGGCGGGAGTTCACTTGTAACGGATATGCCTCATAGCGGTTGTTTATTGCTGGATTTCTTTTAAAAATCCAGAACGCTTCTAATGCCTTCCTCGCATATATCTCCTCCTCTACGGCCAAAATCTTACACTTGACGCCAAAGTCGTGTAAGATGTAGCGTAGATGTAAGCCAGTGTCTCGGACGTTCGCAGTACCAATCAAATCGCAAGAGTCACTGTACTGGGCGGCACTCAGATTTCATCTAACGCTTGAAGTGTTTTGGAATTGGGATCATCCTTCTCGCCTGTGCAGAACATCAATGCATTGACCTTCCGAAAGGTTGTGGGGGCTTACATAGGCTTAGAGATCTAGTGCGTAATAAATTCCGCAGCGATTTATAACTGCAGGCAAACAGTTCGAACGGAAATTTTTAGGTTGTACGATTTCCTCGCAGTTTTTCCCGGAAGCAGACGTCAAGTTCAGAATTTTATCGTTTCGCGTGCTATCCATTCTCTACCATCACAGACGATACCACAACGCTAACTTGAGCAGTGCTCAATGGCATGGACTGAGGAAATTACCCGAACTGAGATCTAATGGTACCTTGCGTATTGCTGTTAGCGGTAAAGGCGGCGAATTCGTTGTTACGCCACAGTCATTAGATCGCGCATTAACCGAACTCCATTTGCGGGATAGCTCCATCTACCGATGCGTTAGTGAGCAAGACTTCTGTTATAGTGTAGACGCTTTAATCACGTGTGGATGACAGTGGGAGCGTCGGCGGAAATTAACAGCTCAGAAATCTCAAGCTGGACAATCCTTGTTGCCCAGTATTTTACAGTTCTATAAAAACTCATAAGCTTTCACAGCAGGATATGCTATCTGTGCTACCGGACGCTTACAAAATAAGACCAATAATCAGCTGTGTTGGAGAACCAACTGACCGAATCTCCTGGTTTCTTAGAAGTGAGCCGGTTGTTGAGCAAGGTTCCCTCTCACCTGACCCACATAAGCAAGTTTTTTGAACTATTGCACAGCCCTAATCTCAGTGAAGATAAGTAAGCAGCATTTACGTTAGGTCGCTGCATATGAAGTGGCCGATTTTGTCTGAAAGCTTTGCCAGATCAGAACTTTGCTTGGAAACAATCTTATTAATCGAAATAAGCACCATTACAACTACTAGACTCTTCCCAACGCAACTATAGCTTAGACATTCCATCTTTATAAAAATCGAATCTAATAAATTTAAAAAAAAATATTAACTCATAAGAATTCTTTTTTCGACATCATCTTGGTTGTTGAATTTTTATCCTTCCCGTGACGCCTGAAAAAATGATAATCGGTATGGGGCAGATCTGATTAATATGCTGGATGTGGCAGAGTCTCGTATCCCAGTTCATCCAGTTTCTGGACAATTTTTGAAACGTTCAGACGTGCTTTGTTTGTCATGCAGTAGGATTGGGCCTCTTCGATGTGCCAAGGCCGGCTGTTTTTTCAATCAACTTCTGGTCCATCAGTTCAATTTCGGCACAGAACTTCTTCGCTGTGATAGTTTCCCCAGTCTTCAATAGCTTGTAATGGACTATACCAGCCACTGTCTACCATACGGCCACCATGGTCACCATAGTCTTTTTTGGATGGAGACTTGGTTTCGGCATCTCCTCGGAACTGTCATTCTGGTCCAGCCATTGTGCAGAGAGACGACGATTCTCATAAAGGATCCGTTTTTCGTCGCATTTCACAACCCTATTCAAAAAGGCTCCCTCAGGTTGCGCAGCCTTAACGAAACACACAAGTGTCGTGGCGCTCCAGCACGGGTCCGTCGGCCAGTTCGTGCGGGATCCATTTATCCAACTTCTTTACTTGTCCGATCGCATTCAAGTGGCGACGGATAGTGCTGTCGTCAATGCCGAAATGCTGCGCTGGCTCTCTCAGAGTTTGACGAGGATCCGCTTCCACCATTGCTTTGGGTTGGTCGTCGTTAAGGAGTAATGGCGCCCTACCTCAACCTTCATCTTCGAGATTTTCATCTCCAGATCGAAACCTTTCGAACCAGTGGCGAATTGTGCGTTCCTTAGCGGAATCCTCTCTAAATGCAGCGTTGATGTTAAGCGCCTGCGCCCGCAACGTTGTGTCCACTTTTCTATTCATATAAGCAGAGCACCCGAATGTCACGCTGGTTTATACTATAAGAACGACGTCAAGAACTTAGCAGGAGGCAATTACGTCAAAGAAGCCGTAAATGGTAGGGAAGCGGGAGATCTACGCCTTTACAGAAACCTTATACAATGCCTGAAACGTGAACAATCGTAGCCACGAAAAACCGACCAGAAGTTGAGGTATCAAAATCGGCCATCTAATATGTTAACAATTTTAAATATGCGTTTGTGTGAAGTGAAATAGATCATAGGACGTAGACTGAACTAAAAAAAAACGTAAGTGCCTATAGAAGATTGAATGTGACGTTGGCTTTCTGTCTCCAGGACCCATAGATTTGTTCGAGTTTCTGCGCTGTAATCTGTGTCATTTCCCGGCAGGGGCTGGACTAACCATGTACCTGTTTGGCATCCTCTGCGTTGAGAACAGCACTCTTTTGTTTGTCTCCAGCATCTTTTCATCTTTTGAGATGGCATATGCACACCCTATTTGCATGACTGTCGGTGCCAAGAGGGCTGATATCGATGTTGAGTATATGCCTTTATAAGTACTAGGATGGTGATCATTATCGCCGATTTTTCCCAAATCTTGTATATGAGGGTTGTTTTAGGTGCTATTCGCTAATCTGGCATCCGTTTTTGAATTGGGATGAAGGTAATGGAACAAAAAATTGATATCTACAGTAGGTTTCCGTCGGCACACACGTAGACGAAGTGCGTAATAGTTGTTACCATGTGTTTACCGAAATATAGATAGGAGTAAAAGTTTTCATCAAGATGCACTGCATGCAAAAGAAAAGACATCGGCAGGAATCAAACCTGCGACCTATCCAGCGTGAAGTAAGAAGACAGCCACTACACTGCTCCAAACAACAGTAAAGGGAGTAAACTGCGTTGATTAACACCTCAACAAGCAACCTTAATAGGCCAAAACTCGTTCAAGAGATGCATTTTGCAGTTTTAGCCTAGACAGTTGCAATGAGGATCCCTGGATCCATCCAGTTACGTAGGCGTCTCTTAGAAGTTCCGTGGAAGGCTGAAATCCTCCCCTGGTAAGATTTCAGTTCAATAATGCAACAAGAAGGAATCTCTCCGAAGATTCGCCAGCAGGTAGCACTTTCATAATTGATGCTCGAATGGCCAGCAGTCTTTCTTCATGCACACCTGAGCACCAATTTCAACTGTTCTAACTTCTCACTATTTTCGCCCAGCGCACTTCTGCCACCCAAAGGCATGGCGTACGTTATTGCCACGCTTCCTGCTGGAATCGAGTTGGTTTGTCCGTGTGATGTACATACAACTCGGGCCACCTTGTCGTAGGAGTGCCTCGGGGACTCATGACATTCCTCAGATGCTCTCTATCGGTCATCTCGTTTCCTCGCTGTGTGTTCATTCTACCAGTATCTATTATAGAATGGTTTCTTGCTCAGGAAGGATAGAGATTTCCGCGCGTCGGAGATCCTATGCTCGGCTTAGTGCCAAGTTTGCCGGTTGCTCTTCAGAAGGCATCACTCTGGCGTTCTGCGTGAGGCCCTTAGCATTTCTGATATATGTAGCAGCACCATCCGTTTATATCTCTACCAAATAGCAGAGCTCAGAGAGAACCATCGAATCGATTATGTCTGCACCCGACAACTACTCCGTGGATTCCCTTACCATTGGTGGTCTGGAAGCAGTCTGCGCAGCTCTTTCCTTCTAATGCACCTCGCCTTCAGGGATCAGATTCATCAACGACTTAAACAACTGTAATAGAGAATTCACAGAGGATAACGCGGCTTATCGCTCATCATATCGCTTTATAAGTCGCGTTATCTGTGTTTTCCGCTGTGAATTCTCTGGTAAAGCTATGTAAGTCGTTGATGAATCCGGAAGCAGGATGTCATCTCGAAAAAAGAGCCTTCTACTTGAATTTCTTCGGCCTCTCAATAGATGCTTTTATGAGCCGGCGTTTTCCGATTTAAAAATAGTTCTACCTTTATCTATCTATACCTCGTTTATCTCCGAAGAAAGGACATGGTAGAAACAGAAGTTGTCAGGATTTACTGACATTTTTTGGAACATCAGTTTTCCGTGCCGTTTTCTTCTTGCACACGGATAGGTGGTGCAATCATATAGAGCATTCCCGCCGGTTAGTTTGAATCCCGCCTGGCGCTAGAGTTTTGATCGCAACAAAACATCGTTATGAGAGCTTACAAGCAATTCCTTGACTATGCTCGCAGCGTTAATTGTTGCTCTTCATCAAATGACGGTTACGTTAAAATAGATGTTTTCCGTAGGACCCAGTGGAACGATGCTGATATCCACGGAATATCAGTGTTTCTGTAAGCACTGTGTAATGTATATGTTGCACGCTATGCACGTCTGACGAGCTATAGAACACTGCTTCGAAACAACTTAGGAGCATCTAGAGTGCTTGTTGACTTCTGAATGCCTCTTCAAGTTTTCATCTGCTAAAATCGAAGATTTCGAAGACTAATCGATAATATTTTTACGATCACCTTTCAGTGCATACATAAAGGATAAAGGATAAAGGGCGGCGCTGATGAATCCTTTTTTGGAAAACGCCAGCGCATTCTACTTCTATGGTATGTCGTGAAGGCAACATGAATGCGTATTTGGCCTTACAGTGACTTGCGGTGACCAGCCGGTGAACAAGCCAGCGCTTCATCCTTCCCAGAAACGTCTCGTACCAATTCCCTGACCTCGGAGGAATGGAAGGTTGGCCTGGGCGGGAAATCCGAACTAAGAACCTGGTATCGGGTGCGCGTGACAGTCGGCACTTCCTCCAACTGCGCTACACGCGCCCCTAGCGCATCTATACATTGAAATAGTTTTGATGTTTGGATGAAGACTCGAAGTGAATGCTTAGTATGTAGCTTAGTTGCGCAATCAGCAACGCTTCCTTAATTTTGATTTAATTGTGCCAAGGCGCGTGAATAACGCACTGGAGTACGAAGAAAACAGAAGAAAAAAGAACAAACGTTGTCACACATTAGTATACTACAATCACATTTGCGAATTACAACAATGTCGTTACAAAATCATCGTTGTTCTATGTAAAGCGACACTTCATATTCAGGTAATTGAAGAGGAGAAGCTTCAAGAGAACTGTGCTGTTGTCGGAGACCACTTCCTAAAACAGCTGGCCTCCATCAAGAGTCCTCTCATCGGCGACGTACGAGGAAAGGTGTGTCCACTTTGAAGAAACTCATAGTGGAAGCCGACTTTGAGTATGGGATCATTGATCAAAATTCTGGATTTCTCCCAAAATTCTTAAAAAATTTCAGTTCTTTCAGGGTTTGATGATTGGCGTCGAACTCATCGATGAAAATGGGAAGCCGCTAGCAGTTGATCGAGTAGCAAACATATTTGAAGGAGTCAAGGTGATATTTTAGCCACGTTCTAGATTTGTGGAGCAAGTTTACAGCCTAGAATTTATATTGCGAACACAGAATTTAGTGGTAATATTGAAACCATGTATGTATACCATTTTCACCTGCAATTGGACGCATTTCAAATCCTAAGCAAGCTTGAAGCTTTTGAAATCAGATTCAACATCTTCCAAATCAAAACGAGCCTTTTTCACATTAAAATGGAGGCTCTCCAAAAAGGTCGGAACATTTTCTTATCGAAGGAAAATGTACTGTGACTTTCTTGGAAATTTTTGTATAACTCACCAGCCTTAATAAGTGAACACACTGCTTGAAATTTCATAAAAAATACTTTTAAAGGTAAAATAGCAAATTAAAATTAGCTAGAGCTCAAAAAGACAACAGCCATATGCTGTACTAGAAGAAGAGAACGCGCCACGCACTCGACTAGAACGTCGCGATTTTTATTTGAGTGATTGCTTACTTGAAACAGGGGTGTGAGTATACGCTGTGCTTGTTTGTAATTATTCTTGTTGTACCGTTTACATCTTTGTCGCTCCTCGCAGACAGAATTTTCGTTATCAATCGAATAAAAATCGCGACAATCTAGTCGAGGTCATAGCACGATCTCTTCTTTTAATCTTAATGCAATCTCTAAATGATTGCTGCCTTCCATCGTTTTGAAACAAAGTTGAATTCATTAATTTCCCCTTAAAAATGTTTCTTAAGTTTCAAATAGTGTCTTCACTTATTGGACAAGTGAATAAAAAATTTCCAAGAGAAATACTAGTTTCTCCCCAAACAAAACACTCATTTTGATTTGGAACATACTCAGTTTGATTTCAAAAGCGTTACGCTTGCTTGAGTGTCTAAATTGATTTGAAAAGTATCCTCTTTGACGTGAAAATGCTACACATATATTTATACCTATACTGGATCAGGGTAAACCTCTGCATACCAATAGAAGGTAAGATGGAGTGGAAATGAGGCAAAAAAGGTGGACTACAGTAAAGGCGTTCTAACACCTTAGCCCGGTTAGCTCATAAATAGAGAAAATGCTATCCATAAATCTCCTGAATTCGTTACTATGACGTGCTGTAGGTAACAACAGAGCAGAAAGACTACATCCTACTGATTTTTGGAGCCACACGCTTCCCGTGCGCTTTCAACCACAGGGCCATCGGATTGGGTGTCCCTCTTGTTTTCTCAGGATTTACTAAAACACGCTAAGAAGCCTTTTCTTCAGCTGCAGCTGCAAGGTGACGAAGGGAGTTAAGCCGTTTCATTTCAAAACGTTCGTTACCTCATCAACGCTGCATCACCAAGTTGTCAATTATTTGTTTCGTATGAGGAACTCCTCTCTTCGAGCGGATTCTCAAAGCAGTTGTGTGCTGGAAACGGAATTATGGGGAGTGTTCAGGATCGAGGAGTGCTGATCGGCAAGGGCGGCATCAACGGCAATGTTCTTCGGATCAAGCCTCCGATGTGCATCACAAAGACGGACGTCGACACCTGCGTGTCGGCTATTGCTGACGCTCTGAAGAACGGCAATTAGTCGATGTCCAGATCGACTACTCAATGCTTTCTGTTGAAATTGTGATGCTATTGTTCTACTAATACTGACAGCGGGTGTCCTTTTTCTAGAATTTGGTTTCAGATTTTGTTTTGTTGATTGTTGGAAGATTTCTAATGCCTGTTGTGCTTCGCCGTGAACAGGGCTGTTGCGTCTTTTTTGTGCCAAACGTTCTTAATTGTTAATCCGCTTGTTAAGGTTGCATAGTTAGCATATTAAAGTGGCTTAGAATCGCTTGAGCATTCAAGCATTCTTGGATCATATGAAGTACTTTTGTTTGCCTACTTTCTGCTTGGCTCCTTTAATAAAATAATTACGATAGCCTTCGTGGGTGCTAGTTGCTGCAAACCATTTATGGTTAAGCCTTAAGTGGATGAGAAGCAATTATTAACTTGATTGATAGACGGATGAAAGGACAAGGGGATGTTTTGGTTTCCATTTCGCACGGGTGCCGTAGTTGTAGAAAAACGAAGTGGTCACGAAATATATTATTTTAGGGCATCAATTACGGAGTTGGAGGTAGTTTCAGTGTTATCCGATAAGAAAAAGAATATTAGATAAATAGGGAATAATAAATAAATTTCCATGATTAAATAAATAATGAATAAATAAAAATAAATAAAATAAAAATAAAATAAGAAGTAAAAAATAAATTTTCATGCCAAAGTTTTGTTCTACATTGTCTCCAAATCATGTAAGCGCTGTTGGAAGGGCTGTAACATTGAAGGTGAAGAAGAAGGTGTTGAAAGGATGTTTAGTTGCGCTCAGGACTCTTGCTCCAGACGGGACTCGACACGCTGACGGTGTAAGGCGTAGCATCGCTGCCCGGAAGGCAGACGGTGCGGGTTTGAGTCCTTCCTGGCGCAGGAGTTTTGCCCGCAAGTAAACATCCTTCTAACACCTTCTATTTTCTTCTCCTGCTCTAAGCTAAAGCAAAAGCTTCCAATAGAGTTGTTGGAGTGATATGAGGTCCACATGAAAGCGAGAAAATGAAAGTTTAAGACATATCGACTGCACATGCACTTATCCAAAGTGTAAAAGTTTGGAGCGGATTGACTGTACATGGGAGTAAACGTTTGTTGCGGCTCTACAAGTAATTTCAAGAATGCGAGTGGTGCTCTAAGTAGGGAAGGGTTCCGACCTACCATAGAACTTCAAGTTGAGACCAGGATCTTTAGAAAGAGCTCGGAATGCTGATTACGAATATGGGTGTCAAAATTGCAAAATGAAAGTCCTGAGCGAGTTGTGGCCTGCCGAAATCGGGTGCCTCACCACAGGCTGGCTGTACGACGCACCGGGCGTGAGAGTGGTGAGTCATCGGGGCTCCGCAAGAAGGGCCCGCCAGTTGTGGTGGTGGCGCAGGGGTCGTGCTCACGCTCGTCGGGTGCGACGTTGTTTGTTCGGTTCCCGTTGCTGCCCGTTTTTTGCAAATCATAATTTATCTTAGAAATGCCCTTTTGTTCTGAATTATGACACTGTCTGGTTAAATAACCGGGAAAACTACCATATACATTTGTAAAAATGCTTTAAGGCAAAAAATTGTTATGGTGACATTTTTGTTTACTCTAGCATTCCAAATTCAGCGACGAGAAGAATGGATACCACCTTTGGTGGCGAAAAGGAAATAGTGAGTGAAGAAAAAGCAGTAGATCAACGACATTTTCTTCTTCCTCACCATACATTCTACTCACCTTTTTACTTCACACATTTTTTTGCTTTGTTCCATGAATGCCAAGGTTGTTAGAAACATCTCTAGCTATTCAATATATGATTTGAACTGTATTTGTGCAAAATAGTGAATAAAAATGTCATCATAACAATTTTTTACCTTAAAGCATTTTTACAAACGTGTGTGATAGTTTTCCCGGCTACTTAATCAGATACGTGTCATAATTCAGAACAAAAGGTCATTTCGAAGATAAATTTAATGATTTGCAAAAAAGCCGGCATCAAAGGGAAGCGAACCATCGACGTCGCACCCGACGGGCGCGAGCACTACCCCTGCGCCACCGCCTCAGCTTGGGCTCTTCTTACGGAGCCCCGATGACTCACTACTCTCACGCCCATTGCGTCGTACAGCCAGCCTGGTGAGGCCCCGATTTTGGCAGGCCATAACTCGCTTAGGAGTTTCATTTTGCAACTTTGACACATATTCGTAATCAGAATTCCGAGCTCTTTCTAATGATCCTGGTCTCAACTTGAAGTTCCATGTGAGGTCGAAACCCTTCTCCATTAAGAACTACGACTTATGCCTGCAAGGCTACCAGAAGAAGTTATAACCGGAAGACTCATGAAAATGGCAATGTTAGATGGGAGGGGAAACTGCGTAGTCGCGCAAATTTTTCAATTGTTCTTACGAATGAATATGCAGCAACCTCATGAGAGTCTTACTTTTCTAGCAAACTGGTCAGAGCCTTGCTTTTGCGGAGGTCTATCCGGTCGGCGTGAATCCATTTATAGAACTCTAAGACATGAAGAAAACAGGAAACTGCGAATGGTCCCCGTTTTCCTTCAACTTGCGCTACAGAACTATGCGGTAGTCGCTCGACCAGTAGCTCCGTAATCAATCGTGCTCGGAATTGCAAAATTGGAGGAAGGAAATAGCGTCATTTTGAAATCTAATACCATACAACGCTTCTAGTTTCCACTTTTTCATTCTGAACCCAACTCTTGCTGATGGCTTTGCCGTCAGCATGATTACGGACCTTCAAAACACGCAACTAATAAGTATTGTTGTTCCAATACCAACATTAGCTAGTACAAGGATTTTGTTAATTTTTTCACAAAGTTGATGCATTTAGCCCATGCACAACCATTCGAGAGTAGAATTTGAAGTTTTGGTCAGGTGTTCATCCTCATCCTCATCTTTCACACGTAATAACATGCTTATATTTCCCTGCTTTAATGTGCTTATATCACTCTAATATCTCTACAGATTGGAAACAATTACAGTAACCAATGTAGTGGTCTTTCAAACAATGCACCATTTGTTTGGATGCCCTGCTGATTCAGTATTGAAAGGAAAGAAAGATGGCGAAGAAAGGAGCTGAAGGAAATAAGAAAATTGAGCGCATAAAAAGTTTGCTAAATGCCAGACGCATGGTAGAGCGGTTGGAAGAGATACCAGCTGACGCTTGCACTTCAGCCTTGTACGAATCGAATAAATACGAACGAACATTCGAATAAATTTGAATATTCGAAGGTTTCATATATTCAGTAGAATGAATTCTCTGTGGTATGCGTCGGTACCTCGGTAGTTAAGCCTTTATTCAGACAGTTGGTCTGAGCCACCGCTCAATACCGCGCACACAGCTCAAGAATGCCGCGTGTCCCGGGCGCTCGCCTCTTATGGCCGATGGCGGGGGGGGGGGGGGGAAGCTACGCCTCCCTGCGGCCTGCCGACGGGCTCTTCGCAGCGCACCGGAGACACGGCCAGGCATACGTAAAATAATCAATACAACACATTGAGTAGGAGATCTACTACCTAGAAACAATTCAAAATAACTTAATCGAATAATATGACTTTATGATGAACTCCATCATGCTTCTACTCCCTCCTACCCAAGCTGGTATTTTTGGAATTTCGATAATATTTGGTGATTCATATCCTGTATCAGATCTTATACCACATCTTATCCATCTTCCCATCTCATATCATTCATCACCATCATATCACTCATATCGTATCAAAGAACTTCACCACCTTTAGATATACAATGCCCCTCGCACTGCGTGTTAAAAAAAACCCCATCGTCAGTGCGACGGGCTGTTCCACCACAATTAGTATTTATGGAAGTTTGAGGACTTTCTAATTTTTGTTGAAAGCTCTTGAAAATGAAAAACAAAAGGAGACAAGGACGTGAAGTAGAATATCGTAACAGCAAAGTCCCAGTAGAGAGTTTCAGTGAGATTACGACTTCTGTGCTCATTACCTGTATAGCAGCGTATCGTCGTGCCGATGATCCGGCCTGCTCCCCCTCGCCCCGCTCAAATAAGGGTGCGAAGGGGTCCTGTCTTGTATATTAGCTCAAGTGATAAAGGTCGGTCGTCTCCGCTGCGCTTAATGCTGTGTCCCTGATTCGAATACCACTGAACCACGGATGTTCTCCCGGGTATATTACTCACAGCCACGCGTCCACACATTTCGGTCCAGCGGCCTAACAAGCCTATTTTCCTGTGTAAAAGCGACGTAACATTGAGGTCAGGAATAGAGGCTAGCTCAATCAGGAACAATTCTAAGTCGGTTAACAGTCCAAAAATCGCAGCCAAGCTATAGCTTGATTTTTCTCGCTACTCGTAGCGACCAATCCTCTGGTACCTAGTACGGAACGAGACTTAAATTAGTTTTTAGAAGAAAAGGAAAAATTTCAATCAAATAAAATGCCTCTTCATTTTTACAAGACGCCCATTGCTCAAAGAGCAACAACTCTGAAAAATTTAGTTACTCGTTACAGCGGGTACACACCATAGGTAGATTTCCCGTTATAGAAGAGGAATCCTAGAAAGTGTAGGTCTACCACAGTTTCTTGCAAATTAGCATAATGCATCTTAAAGTAGGGCAAGAGAAACTGCAAAAACTATTTGTATAAGAGCATGAACACATTGCAAACAAGTAATGTGCCGACGGATTGGTCCGTTCGGCAAAATTTCTCATGTCGAATGGCAAAATCATACAACGACCGCCTAACAAGATATTTCCTCTTAAAATTCGCAGAATACCTGAGAATCCAGCAGAGCCCAATTCTGCATTACAAAGTAATCATCCAATCAATGGAGATCAACTGGCTGCGGACATAAGTGCACAGAAGCCTAATCTGACAGAAAATTGAACTACAGAAAATGCTGATCAAACCTTGATTACACTGGAAAACCGTCTCATGGGAACTAAACGGGAGATTCTGTCTCGCGCGTCTAAAACTCGAGCAGATAAGGTTATCAGCGATTTCGAGAAAAGCCTAGTACATCCACAAACATCCCTCATTCTTATTTCTGGCCGAGTTATCACTAATTGCGCCTGCGGCTGCAAAAGAAGCCACACCCAGCATCATTTGCTTGAATGGCCAGGTTACAGTTCATCCTACAAGTGACCACACTGAATTGTGTTTCGATTTCGAATGCCAAACGTTTAAAGAAAACAACAAAAACCGCTCTTATAAACTACCGATTTCGCCTATCAACAGCTCTGTTGAAGTAAAACTGCGTGACTTATCAGAAAACGAAACTTAGCAAGAGGCCGACATTTTGCAATAATCACACAGTCATGTCCAAAACACTGCTGGGTAACCCGCGCTGTTGGCCAGCAGGAACCATTGCAACAGTAGTCTTGATTGCTTACGTAGTGGTAATAATAATAATGGCAGTACTGTCGAGCGCAGTACTAATAGCCAAAAAAAACTACGTAACTGCACAAAAATTACCGTAAATAAAGGCAATTCAACCAACGAAAACTCCTGCTCTTTTAAACTTACGCCCTTACCAAGGGTTAATTCAATAGCCATTATTGCTCTACTATGTAGAGTGTAGAGTCACTATCACCGGAAGCGCTTGTCAACATGGCTACACCAGACAGACAATCACCAAACCAGATTGAAACGAGCAGTTTCGACTTTATACTGTCCAACGTTTCGAGCATGTTCTTCCTGTGTGTGCTCTATAAGCGACCGTTCGTCTAAAACTAGTAGATGTCTTCCCAAGTCTTTCTCCAATTCCGCGCTCAGCGAAAAAGTTCGAAGGAGAAGGAAAACCCCACCTCAATCTGTTCGTCGCATAGCGGACACCTCAATTGACTTCGCTTGGAAATTCCTTCAAGGGGTGCTTGCTCCATTTGTGGCTTGCCAGCGCTCGTTTCGAAGCGTGGACCGAACAACATTCATAGCACTCGAACTTGTCGTTTACGAGGAGCATCTTTCTCTTTTTTTCCTCTTCGGCGATTCTTTCCTCAGAGTATCCGTGTGTAAAGAACAAATGACGGTTCAAATTCCTTGCTGCGTATATTCCGCACTCGGGGCATTTTGAGGCCATGCTGTTCTGAAGAATTTTCCACCCAAAGCTTACCATTTATCTGTGTATGGTAATGTATTGCATTGATTTGCATCTCGATAGCTTTGCTGTAATACATACTCTTTACCGGTTTAGAATTTAACGAAAACGGTAATGCACCTTCTTGCCACTGCGATTTTGAGAGAAGCATAAGTGCTGTTTCCTACTTCAGAGCTGTTTTAGATTTTTGTCGATTGAGAATAGTAGGATCCAAGTAACTCATAGAGTAGAAAATATCCAGAAGTTCATAGACATTCAACGTTTAAGTGATTCAGCCCAGTTAAAGGGAGTCTTTTTAAGTAACTAACGCTCGCTACAAACGGTAGTTACAACGCTACAACGGTCAATAACCATGTAATAAAGGACTGATTGTAGGAAAATCACTAAAGGACCATACCCGCTGGGAGTTCAGTGGCGTTAAAGGTACAGCGAGATTCGCGTCTACTGAGCTAGAATTAATATCCTGAACATGATAGAAAGATGGGGACTTTTCAGAATCATGGGCGCAATCCCCGTCGGGGGCGGGGGGCAGTTCATTTCAGCTTCTAAAGAAATGCAACACGCACCACAACATATGAATATATAAATATGCCTACATTATCAATAGCTTCTTTCCAATACCAAAAACAGCTTTCTAAATTGCTTTTCCTAGTCGGTGAGAGGGAATAATTGAAACACAGCAAATTGAACAGAAACCTGAAACAATTACAATACTATAAAACCATGAAAACAAGTTGAAGCAACGTTATTACCTTAATCAATTAGTGCATAGCGGTTTGCGATTTCTTTCCAAAACAAATAGAGTTTTTGGATCACAACCGTGCTGCCGTGCATAGTCCCATACTAAAACTTTTTCAATGCGTCAGCGGAACTCTCGGACATTTCTAAGAAAGGGGAACAGTTAAGTTAAGGCATTCATATGTTGTATTGCATGTTGTATGTACAGATGCGTAGCTATCGTTAACAATTCATAATGAACTGCTCCCTCCCCCTCCCACCCCCCCCCCCCCCCCGATAGGGATTACACCGAATCATGTTACACCATAATTAAGTAAGGAAATAAAAATAAGCAGCAGTACACGAACGGTTGATTTAGAAGTACTGCATAACTGGTAAACGGAGCCTGGATTGCCCCCACGCTGACGACTGATGACAGATTAACGTTCTGGTCCGTACTACTCACTCGGTCATTTGAAGAAAATGCAACCGTAGAACTGGGAACTTGACCGCTATGCATCAAGCCTGAAAAATCGAACCAAAAGTGAGTCACGATGTGGAACACCTACGACTACGCAACATTTTTCTTAGAGAGCATATAATCTAAGCCAGACACAGTCAGTCGACGGCAGTTCGAATCGACAAGATCCTTGAAAAGTACACACCTCGTATACGTTTTCATATAACATTCACTGTAAAATGTCATATGACACTGAAATAGATGGGTGAACTTTCCCTACTTCATGAAAGGTACAAAACTATCGCTGCGACTCCTCATGGACAATCAGTCGGGTATCTTACATCAGTAGGTTATAGCGAAACCGATCTTCTCTTCACAAAAGGGAGCAAAGCATTTTAGGGTCCGAAATTGTCTAAGTTGCCCTTTCATCCGAACTACTCAAAGGCAAATATCAAACAAAGTCTCCAAAAGATGAAAAGGAAATACTATCAAACCATCAGAAACAACAGTTCTAATCCTTCCCTTAAAAATGGCACAATTATAAACGTCGGATATCAGGGACCGAAAGTGATAAAAGTAAGCTGGCGCAAATAGGGTCGGAGATGGTGGGATCATTATGCTGCGCTCCCATTGTGCGTCTCTGCATGCAACGAATGCTAATACATCCTTATCTCCTCCTTTCGATTACAGATCCGTGTTTAATCTACTTCCTTCTTAATTGGGCAAGGGAGGGAACTCCAGGATATAGCAGATTTCATCACGGATGCGTCACTCGAGCCTCACCCTGGAGTTCTTTCCCCTACTTCTGTGCTTTCCTTACGTCCAGCTGACCTCCCCCCCCCCCCCGACCCTCTTCGCACCGTAGGACTAACGCAAGGCACACGAAGACGAACAAAGATAAGTAGAATAATCGATCGCAGACACACTAGTGTCGCAGAAAGGAACGATTTGCGATTTTAGGCGTAAGGTTCGCCGAGCCCCTGCAGCTTGCACCACACACGCTTTATTGACGCGGACTTTGGTTACGGTGAGCTGATCCTGATATCCGCCGTTTATAATCGTGTGGCATCTGACGCATTGAAAAGTTTTAGTATGGGACTATGCACGGCAGCACGGTTGTGATCCAAAACTCTATTTGTTTTGGAAAGAAATCGCAAACCGCTATGCACTAATTGATTAAGGTAATAACGTTGCTTCTAACTTGTTTTCATGGTTTTATAGTATTGTAATTGTTTCAGGTTTCTGTTCAATTTGCTGTGTTTCAATTATTCCCTCTCACTCATCGGGCCAGTTAGCCTTATACCGCCACTTCTATTATTGGTGTCAGCAAAGTAAAAGGAATCACTTGCGTTGACATCAACTCTACCAGTAAGTATTTTGAACGTCATAATAATGCCGTTACTTCTTGTTTTTAGGGAGGGCAAACCTAGTTGTTTCGCGCTTTCCGCGCCGTAAAAATATGCGATATTGCGTAATTTGTTGATGCTATGTTGCTGGTTTGTTCGTAGCGATCGAGCTCCGTCCGCCATGCCTTGCCCGGAGCCGGCCAATCAGGAGCGGCGGACAACAAAACAAGGTCAACCTGGTATTCAACAATTTCTATACGATGGTAGAAGTTAGAGAGAGGAAAAGTTTTTAGTTCGTCAGACTCCCGTGGAAGGAAAACAAGGGCAGGCTAACGGGCAAATACAGCCTTGCATTGAGTAGACGTCATCAACCACACAAACTAACAAAAATCCAAAACTTTGGGCTCAATACTGCAACATAATCAAAGAGCAGTTGCAGAATCACATAATTGTAAATGTCAAGAAATCCATCAAGGTAAACTGCCCGCTGCACCACACTACCTGCGCAACAAGCAGTACTTAAACCAAATAGTCGTCGGTCTCTCTTCAAAGCGCAAAGGAGAGCTCACCGAAGCGACGTGGTCCACTACTTTTATCCAATTTGAGCAGAATTCTTCTCCATGCGAGAATAGGAAGCTCCTCACCGCGGACGTGGAGAAAGCCTTCCACACAACATGTCTTTAAGAAGAAGACCGAGATGCAGTTCGATTCCTTTGGGTCAAAGAAACAAGCAAATCCTCCCACTGTTGACAATCTCAAAATTCTACACTTTCGTAGGCTAGCATTTGGTATTATGGCATCACCTTTTTTACTCGCTATGTCAATCAAACATTCGCTGGAGAACCAAAGCGACGGCGCCATTTCCAACGAAATTCCTCGGAAACTTTACGTCGATAACGTTTTACTAACAGCATTATCTCCCGAAGAATTGTACTCCTTAAAACAAACAAAGAAAGAACTATTCACCAACATGTATGCGAACATTCGAGAATACGTTACGAACGATCAACGATTAATTCAAACATTTTAACTCCAGATCTTTCTAAAGACAACAATCACGAAGTCGTAGGTATCCCATGGAACAATACCATGGACCAATTGATCCTTCAATCAAAGCTCCATTAAATTCCCAATTCCACAAAGTGCGCTGCTCTAAGAGCTGCCCATGTAACAATCGATCCTATCAGATTGCTAACCCGTTTCTTTCTACCAGCGCAAATGTTACTTCAGGTTCTTAAGTAAAGGGAGTACGATTGGGACAGCACACTGGCACCAACCGACGATTCTTAATGGCAATCAATATGCACACAATGCCAAAGCTTCCGATGACAAGACAAGTGGCCGATAACAACCGACGAACAATCCATCAACTTTACACAGATGCCCCTCTTCCTCTCGTTGCTTTGAAGCCCTTATCGAGTTGCGCGTCATTAGTGAAGAACATAGTACACAGATCAACATAGTTGCAGCAAAATAATGGATCAACGAATTGGACCTCCTCATCGAATCCGCTCACGTCAACTGCGTCTCGCGAATTGCGCTGAATTTGATCAAATAAGAAAGGAGAAACATTCGTAGGCAACAGAAGGGAAAACATTCGAAGACCTTTCCCATCTGTGGAAGAAACCCGACTGTAAAGTCGAGTGCATAGGCACGGACGATAACCTCGCCGACTCTGCCATACGAGGAGTCCCCGTTAAAGACTTTATCAATCACCCATGGGAGGAAGGTTCAAAGTTTCTTCAACAATCGCAACGATCCTGGCCTGACTTAACATATTTTCTAATCGAAGACCGTAACGATTCACAAGACCTAGAAGACCACTCATGCTAAAACCAACTGCAGCACTTGCTAACGAGATACCATGCGAAGCATGTAATTCCTTAAAGGCCTGAACGAGTAGAGTTCAACACAAATCGAGTAGGCGTTGAGCATAAATTCATTAAATTGGTTAAAAACTAGGCGAGTAATGTGCATCATTCCCAAAATTATCGAACAAAAGAGCAGTGCATTTTAAAGTATGCAAAAACAATCAATTCCTAAGCCCAGATACCTGAATTCGCCGAAGTCTCCACAGTGTCCTCAGAGCAAATTAACGACGGCAGACGTACGATCTGCTGAAATGTACCTTATCAAGATTGCACGAAACAAAGTCCAGAAGCCATTAATAAATATTCACAGCTGGCCCTCATTTCAGACGACAATAGCATTTTGTGTTTTCAAGGCCGCCTAGAACGAGCAAGCTTGTCCATCGAAACAATTCCCTAAATCTTTTTGTCACCTCCTCATTCAATCAGGGCACAAATTGCGCGATTATAAAGGCATTGAGTCTCAAGGATTAATGGCATTCCTGCAAATATTGCAATGCTCGTGAAAGCAGTCGCACGCAGCAACACAGTCGGCTTCCGCAGCCCAGGTGAAGGAAAAGCCGAGTGCAAGCGGAATCGTCCCTGTAGTCGTACCAGAACGCCGCCAGTCACAGCACCAGCTCCTAACCAGCACCGACACCTGCTCCTACAACCGCAATGCCACCACCTCCTGCTCCCGGACTCCTCCAATTCACGAGCTGCTGCCGTGCCATGGACGCAGCCACTATCGCCGTATAACGTCAACAGGCTTTTGTACGCAGAAGAAGGCACCCAAGTTTCTCAACCTCGTATTGGCATGCCACCCTCTTCATACGTATTTTGTGATGAGATTCGTTGGTTCACAAACTGAGACTATCCCACTCTTTCGCCACGGGGAAGGCCGCTTAGCTTTCTGAAATGTTGTAGAAGATCCCTTTTCCAGGCCGCTCATATCGGATCTGTCTGCCAATCAAGAAGCTACTACTTCTTTTGCAAGCAAGCTCGCCATCTCATCGATATGAAACAACATTTCTCAGTTGTTTACCCGTATCAATACAGAAACTAAAGAGCAGATCGTAGACAAGCAAGACTAAAACGTCTCATCTTGAAATCTTAATTCACCGCTGATTGCTCTATGTAACTGAAACTAACAATAAGTTCACAGTTCCCCTGTGCAAACGAAGGGGTAAACGTACAGAGGTGCATAACCAGAAGTATTCTACTATCATGCCTTCATAAGTTGTAAATGCGGAATTGCCGTTCACACCTCACGCACACGCCTCAGTTACGAGTCGCATGTACTAGGTAGTCCCTAAACGGCTGGCCAGGATCACCACATCACTTGGTTTTGTCTTTGTCGGTGTCTTTAGCTTCGCACAGGTGCTTCCAATTATGCAGCAAACAGTCGGTCGTCGGGATAGATCGTATTTTTCGCCCAAGCATCGTCCAGTGCTGTTATTTTGGGTGCTAGGCACGAATATAATATCAATTTTTGAAAACTTGATCGACTACGACTGATCACTGTGGGCGTTCGTGAGTAAGGAAGGTGAGGCCATCATCACCAATTTGCTCTTTCTCAGCGTACCAAAGTTATCTGATCTGTTGACTATAAATCTGTCCTTCCTTTTCTAACTTTTTAATTTTTGTGACCTACACTACAACTAAAGTAGAAGGAACGCAAGTCTGACCTCATAGATCGATTCTATATGCTGGCACTGATAGCCTTGATTACACATGTCCTCCTTAAACTACCTTAGTCGGTCGCATTTTTAAAAGTGGGTATCATAGTCGTGATTAGCATCCAAAATAACCGCAGTGGGTGATGTATAAGCGAATTTTTTTCGATCTCTCTCCTGCTACTCTCGTTTTAAATGCCCACAATCAAGGAACTGCGGACGAGTTGTCGCGGTACCAGAGGGCCCTCTAACGCGCTCTAACACGTCATTCGTTTGGGGACCAACCGAGCGCGCATTTCAAACGTCGATATCGTTTTTAAAACATGACTGTTCACTTCGCCGTCCGTTCTCTTTCTTTTTGCTTCGCTTTGTTCTTCTCTGTTCTGTTCTAATGCCTTTTTTCAGGTTTAGCGGGCGTGCAACGCCTCCAAGTGGTTTTTTCGGCTATTTCTGCCCCGGTAAGCTGTTGTTCTTGCTTCAAAAACATTGCCACTTACTGAATTTTCAGTCTGCAGCGAGCTTTTCTTTCTTTTTTGTTCCAATCACTCTTTTCAGGTTTTGAGGACGTCGAACGGTTCCAAGTGGTCTCTGTCCCCATTCTACCTCGGCAACTTTTTGCATACGTCTCGAAAATATTGCCACTTATTGAAATTTTCAGTCTGCGTGCGCTTTTCTTTCCTATTTGTTCTAATCACTTTTTTCAGGTTTTGGGGACGTTGAACGGTTCCTAGTGGTTTCTCTCCCCATTTTACCTCGGTACCTTTTTGAACCTATTTATCCGGTTTAGTAAAATACCAATATGAGCTGTATTGAAACAGCGATATTTTTTACGTTATAACAGTGTGCGCCATAAATACGGTAGCTTAATAAAAAGCGAACCGAAGTTGATCAGAAGACAGCGAAACTCCGTCAACAGTTTGCTGAAAAACGCTTTAACAAGCACAGTGGATATCATTGATCATGGCCCCCTTGTCACGAATAACAGCCTGCAGACGCTTAGGGTAGGACTTGGACGGCACGCAGGGTTGCTTGCGGAATTTCCTTCCTTTCCTTTTCCAGGATTTCAGACCATGAATCGTAGTGTACCTTTCAGCGCAGCTCTTTCCTCCAGAACAGACCAAACGCAGTAGTCCACGACGTTCAAACCCATATTTATGGCGCACCATGTAATATTAATATAGCATATTTTAGAAAATGGACACAGAACGTGCCATCTGTCCCGCTTGTGAAAAAACATTGGTGAAGATGAGGCTTCCTTCGCATTTTCGTGACGTCCATGGTTAATCAGCTGAGCAGGTTCAGTCACTCAAAGTCGAGCAGAACAAGCGAAGGCTAGGCATGCTTGGGGAAGAAATTCTAACCTGCGATCAGTGTAACAAAGTTTTTGGTGCATTGATGGGCTTGAAAGGGCACAAAGAGTCAGCTCACAATGTGGAAGATATGAAGCACGTAGAGTGCTGTCTTTGCACCGAAAGTTTTGGAACACAGCGGATGTTAGCAGAACGTTGTGATGAAGAGCATCTGGATGATGGAGCTCACATAAGACCGCAAGATTACACAATACATGATATTAGCTTCGAAACATTCGACGCATACAAGGTTCGTGAGAATTTGTTATAAGTACAAATTGAAGTCAGACGAAGTCTTCCGTGTCGAATTTAATGAAACGTGTAATTGCCTGTCGGATGTAAGTCATCATTAAAAGAAATCTAAGATTTGCTCCTGCAACATAGGCTTCCAGATGAATACACATTGTACGCGACGTAATGTTTGCCCGTACGCACGCAATACCAGTTAGCTCTCCACTGCTACATTTTGTACATGTAGCAGTGGAGCACTAACTGGTATTGCGTGCGTACATTGTCACGCAGTCCGATGAAGGAGTGGCACATCAAGAAGATACGATTCGAGTCCAGGACGACGCACGCACTGAGGATCTATCTGAATGGGACCTATGTGAACGAGTTCACGCTCTTCGGATGATATCCTTAAGGTATGAGTCAATCCACGTTTTCTAGCAACTGCAGTTGATAATAATTTTCAGTTGCACACTATCATCCACGCTAAAACGAACGCGTTGGTGAGGCGGTGCGACGGACGTGCAACTGAAAAACTGGAAGAAATATTGAGACTTATGAGATGCGCAGCTGCGACGCTGAATTGGATTCGAGGCGTCTCCTTGCAAGACCTGAGGTTCAAATCTCCGGTGGAACACAGAAGTTGCAGAAAGTGGAGCTTTTTACGGTAAGATTTCTCCTTCAATATTAAAGCAGTAGAACAAGTTCCACGTTTGAAGAGAGCAAAACTTCGACGGAATAAAAAGAGAAGGTCTCGATCGGTCGATGATATCAGAATTGATCAAGAGGAAATGTACTTCTGCGCCTTGCGTTTTAAAGAGGATCCTGAACTTCCTGCTGATATGGACCCGGAAGAATCTGATGCAAGGGAAACCCAGTGGATGCGCTGTACCAGTTGTCGGGTGTGTGTACACGCGGCGTGTGGGCGAGCTGAGTCTCGTTCTATTTGCAAGGTATGCAGGAAAGGAATGTATAGCATTTTATTGGGGACGACGATAATTCCTGGTTAGTTGCTTTCTTAAATTTAGATGCATTACGATACGATAGACAATAGGTACAATACAATAGTCCCCACCCTTGGTGATCCATCCTTAGTATCCCCTATTGGCACGTCTACTAAATCACCAGGCACATTGAACGACATCTTCGGCACCTCTTCTGATCGCAGAACACAGCTCCGGACCCCCCCCCCCCTGGGCGATGAGAGCAGTTTCACCACGAGCAGCTTGGCTGCACCACACCCTGGAGTCCCTTCCCTTGCCTGGTTCTGCAGAGCCTAGCTCCTCTCCCACCCCCCTGAGCGCCTAGAAGTTCGCGCGTGTATTGGTTGGAATCAAAGGATTTCGCGCTCCATCGCCAACGCCAGCGTTCGTCTCTTTGAATTTTTACGCTTCGCGCCCGAACAACTCGCCCGAAAACTCGTCCGCAGTTTTTTGCTTGTGTGCGTTTAACGGCGAGTCCAACTTTTGAAGACGTGATAACACAATTTTGCCGGCTGTTCTGTACAGAGAACTACACTCACGCATACCCGTCGTCACCTGCTGTGGTAAACTGCATGATTGTGCTCGAATAATCGAATTTGAACAATTATTCGAATATTTATTGGAATTCGATTTTCGATCATTTGATTATTTGAGGCTCACAAATTCAAATAATTATTCGAATTCGATTATTCGAGGGTCGTAAATGCGATTGATTATTTGAATTCGATTATTCGAGGGTAGCAAGTTCCAATAAATACTCGATCCTATATCTGAGGGGTCGCAAATTCTAATAATATTCGAATTTTGAATACGCGGCCGTTTCGTGTGGCATAATGATAATTTCTGTAAGTGATGTTCATTCCGATGAGAACTGTTTTCAATGGCCACTGTCGAGGAGATCACTATTGCGAAAACGCATTCAATATTTATTTATTTATTTATTTATTTATTTATATACGCGGACAGACAAAACAAGTCCAAATATGATTCAACCACAAGACAACAGGTGACCAAACGAGTGACTTCTGGCTTGCACCAACCTCAAAAACAGCGGCAAATCTCTCCGGAGATAATCAACCAGACCTTTAAATTGCGTTTGAGTGCTGGGTATATTGTTTTCACTTCAAGCCTTCAAAATTCAGCCCCTGCTCCATGGGTGAAAAATTAGGACCTTACACTGCATTTTGATATGGGGATTTGAATTTTCCATTAAGCACTTCTTGTATGATAAGAAGAGACCGAAAAGAACTAGAGAGGCATCATGTCGACTTGCAGATCATGACCAGATCATTCTTTCTTCTAAGATAAGCAAGAGTAGTTAAGTAAGTTAAAGATCATCTTTCTCGGCGGGGCCGAAGGTGCCGTGGTATGATGTTGTAATTATATCCGTGAACCCCTATTCAAGCTTCTCAATTAAGCTGTTCTGCAACAATTCAAGTTTAACAAGTTCTCTTTTACATTAGCACTGAACGCATTGGTTGTGTGGTTATTATTATTATTTAATTATTTTATAATGTAGTTATTCGAAATACTACAATCAAAAGCGGATTACCAGAGCAGAGGAACTCGATCAAGACAGATCACAAGGGCTGTCTTTTTACGTAGGAGACTTCATGAACTTTGTTTTCAAAGAAGAAGACACTGTAGACGAACTGCGAGTGCACTTTTTTACCCGTCTGAGGTCTCGCGGGTGAGAAACTTATGAAAAAAATAGCGATAGCTGGTGCTTCCTGCGACATTCCTGGGCGCAAAACTTTTAAATGTACATTGTGATAAAGATGCGTGTAGTAATAAATATATGTGCGATTAACAAACCAATCAGATTAACATGTGAAACAAAGGTGAGTAATTAAGTGAGCACGGCAGTAGGTATATTAGGAGAAGTGAAATAAAATACGCGGGATATTACTCACCTATTACTCACCTATTTTGTTAGAGAGCGACGTGTTTGCTGCGTAATCAGAAGCACCTATGCGAGCGAGGCTAAAGACATCGAAAAAGACAGAACTAAATGATGAGTGATCCTCACCAGCCGTTTAGCGGCTACCTAGTGGATGTGAGTGATTCGTGGAGGCGTGTACGTGAGGTGTGAACAGTAATTCCGCGTTTACAATGTGATAAGTGCAGGAGCATACAATGCTTACTGAACTGAACAAGTGCTCGTTTCTTATTTTCTTTGTCATTTTCAGTGGTCATGAAGACATTGTCAACGTAGATGTTTTTTAATGCATCCTTCGAGAGCACTGTATCTGTTCTGGTAAGGTATGTAGCTAGAGCCATATTGAGCATGCGTGGTGATGATTTTGTTCCAAATAGGAGACGCTTGAATCTGTAGTGAATTACGTTACCTGGAGATGGTGGGTGGTCTGGATCTTTTAGCCACAAGAATCGGAGTAGATCGCGGTGTTCCGGGCCTTTCCGAATTTGGATGATTGTTGCTTGTATATCAGCCGCGATCAGCTTTTACACCAATGGTTGACAAGGAGGATGCCCTGTATTTTGTTAACAAAACGTTAAATATAGGTGTTATTACACCCTTCTTCGAACGGATAGCACAAAGAGGCGTAGCTCTTCAGCTTGTAGACAGCATGTTTCACTTACATGTTTTTTGCATTCCTCCATCATTGTCGAAGAAGGTTGTAGCACCATTAGATGTATTTACCAATTGGTTGGTATGTTTTTGATTCCATTCGAGTAAAGAGTACAATTTGTTAACAACACCTCTTCATCTTGAAACAGTTTGGGTGTTCGAAAATCAGAGGGGCTCATGCTCTGTACTACCGAGGTCAAAAAATAGTTATTCAAACATCGTGACGGGTTGGGGTGCCGATCACGAATCTCGCATCAATTTCTGACTTGCTTAACCGGGAAAATCAAAAATGCTCACCTCTCCACTTACAAAGAGCTCGATAAACTAAATGACTTTTGTTGCCATTTCTTTGTTCAAAAATGTGTTAGAGATGGCGATAAAGGGTCTCGCTGACGATAAATCGCAAAACGCAATAACACTGGCGTGTGCGGGATTCGGACCCACGACCACACGTCTGTGAAGCGAGAATATCACCGCTTGCCCCCGTCGAAGATGGCCGGGCGGTTAACGGCTACACTGCATGCAAACTGTATCTTCGCGGTACACAGTCGACAGACTTTGGCAAGGCGGAACTTGCTTACGAGATCCATTTGGCACATTTGGCCTTCATATTTTTAACCAGCGTTTCGTCTTCTTTCACAAGACATAGGTCTCTGTCCGAAGTTCCATAGGAAGCTGAATGCATTCCCTGGTTACCGACTTATCACATGGAAGGATAGACCTAACGTATGACATATAAGCCAGCACCAAATGTACAATTGACTTTGTTTTCACTGAAAATAATAATTATTTAAATAAGCGGTGCGAATGATATTTAAATAAATTCTACACCAATCGATCAGCTTTCTTATCTGCAATTCTACAGTGTTCTTTGAAGTAAAGACTAATATAATCCCAAGTCACGCAAGCTAGCAGCATCGCAGCAAGTTGATGTTCTCCAAGGCAGTTGTTCCAGTTATCATGCCCTAGGCGAAGTACTTATGGGTTATGCCCAGATAAGGGCAGTTCCAAGTTTGCTATCCAATCCGCAATAGCGTGTATTGCGGATTGAAGAGAAGTGTGATTTCTGCACATTCTTTTAATCTTTATACCATCAGCAAACAAGCATCTTGTGACACCAAACTCTGCGACCAAGGGAAACGGATGCGAAATTTCACCGGCCAGCACTCGCTTAGGAAATCGATTTAACGAATTTAGTCCACATGGTTATGATCAGCGTTTCAAGCTCTTTTAAACGGTATAGGCCTTTGTCTGAAGTCCTATGGGAGGCTGGAAACATTCCGCGATTAGTCCCCTTTTACTGGAATCTCCTACTCTTGCAAATTGCCAAGTACCTTGGACGACGTCTGTGGTGCGCCTTCTGAATCCTTACCGATGGTGAACAACTTCTTCTGCACGTCAGCTGAATTCCGACTAATTTTGGATGACGCCTTGGTTAAAGGAAAAATCTCACAGTCATTATGTATGCAGTTCATTCGTTTACTCGATTCATCCGAGTATTCGATTATTCGTTCATTCGTATTTTCAAAAATGGGGCTCTTCGATTATTCGGAAATTCGAACAATCAAAAAAATTGTGTTATTCGATTACTCGTTCATTCGAAAAATTTTGGGAAAGCACAGGTACGGTGAACTGTAACAGCGAAAACGTTAACCAGATTTGTGAGCTGAGTTAACTCCGTGCACGAAATTTGAGCGAAATTTGTCTTCGATCTTCGGAGTCGTGGGAGTTCTAGTCCCCCACCATTACGTTTGGTAGTGAGTGGTCGATGAAAATGGGCAGCAATGCGGTCAATACCTGGAGATGGATCAAGAACGCTATATTTTGTAGCAGTTTTTGGGGGTCGTGAAATAAAATAAGAGCGTGCTCTATAGGAAGGTTGATTTGCACATCCTGGAGATGGACAAAAGCATCACATGTCGGTCACGTTCGTAAATAAGGTTGCAGTGGAAAAGGCAAAACTGTGCCTTTCCAACGATGTACTCTAATGTTACAAGAACGGAAAGATTCGATCCAGCAATCTGAAATCCCTCCTCCCTCCACCTCTCTCCTGCAATACGTGAATGGAGAGTCATTACAGGTGCAAGAAGCAAAAGATATAATAGGAGATACAATCTGTATCGCTATCCATTCGGCAGGCTAATTTATGCGCATTACAAGGCCATTTAAGGCACTTCGTTTATCAGCTACACGGACCTCCAATTTTTTGTATTTTTTGATCTACCCGTATGCCCGTAAGAAATTTGAAAACCACTGCGGTGCTGCTGAGACAGTTTCATATAACCAAGTAAGCAGCATTTACGTTAGGTCGCTGCATATGAAATAGCCAATGTTGTCTGAAAGCTTTGCCAGATCACAACTTAGCTTGGAAGCAAATTTATCAATCCAAGTAAGCAACATTACAATTAACACACTTTTTTCACTGGCACATTGGCTTAGATATTCATCCTTTTAAAAATCGGAATTGATAAATTAAAAATTATTAATTACTCATAAGAACTCTTTTTCAACATCATCTTGGTTGCTGAATTTTTTATTCTTCCCATGGCGATCTAAATGCCTGAATAAATTATAATCGGTAGGGGACAGACAAGAACGGAGGCAGCGGACGGTTGACATTTCTTCTACCGTAATCCACGCGTAATATGTGCTTGCGGTGCAGTCACGGACGCCCGAGATGACGCCTGCGTTAGCGTCAAATATTGGATTCTTTCCGGGAAAAAGCTTCTGAAGAGTAAGTTTGAGAGGCCAGGTCGCAGCTTATGAAAAGGCATCAAGTAACAACATATGGACCTAGGGACGCACACTTCACTTTTGTTATGTCTTCTGCGCCAATAAGGATGGTAGGTGGAAACGCTCATTTTACGCCTGACATTTCAATCGTTTCGCAGACTTCACGGCTACCCATCGCAGAGTGTAGCGATGTCGTTGCCACTCTGTGTTAGTAGACCAGTGTGTTAGTAGATGCAAATGGACTCGTAAAGCTTTTTTTGATACTGATTTCTTTGCAATGAAATTGAAACCGCACGAAACACTAGTCAGAAACATTTCGTGCTCCGAAACATGCTTATTCTACTGACCTAGAATAATACGGTTTCCTACGGAATTCACATCGGTCAATCGCCTCAGCGGAGGAGAACACAGATTTGGGCAAGGGAAGGGACTCCAGGGTGTTGCTCGAGTGACGCGCCCGTGTTAAGATTGCCTACATCCTGGAGTTCCCTCCCCTGCCCAATCGGTAAGCAGATAAGACACGGATAGGTAATCGAAACAAGGAGATAAGATGCATTTACATTCGCTGTATGTAGCTACTCGCCGCGGCAGGTCATGTTGACCCCCCCCCCCCACCGACCCTATTTGCGCCTTTGTTTGTCTTCTTCATTAACCTCATGTCTCGTTTTTCCTTGTTCGTGTAACTAAAGTTTCTTGGAAGGTGGTCCCCCTTTATCTGACAGGCGAAATTTTTTTCTTCGCACAGATTTGGCTCGCACACCACAACTGCGTGTTTATCGCCACAAAAATGCAATATAGGCGTCAACTCGTACGTCATCCCGGGTGTCCGTGACTGCACCACAAGCACATATTGCGCGTGGATTACGGTAGAAGAAATGTCAACCGTCCGCTGCCTCCGTTCTTGTAGGGGACAGACCTGATGAATATGCTGGATGTGGCTGAGTCTTGTACCCCAACTCATCCAGTTTCTGGACAATTTTTGAAACGTGCAGATGCCATTGTCATGCAGTAGGATTGGGTTTTGTCGATGTGCCAAGGCCGGCTGTTTTTTCAATCAACTTCCAGTCCATCAGTTCAATATCGGCACAGAAATTCTTCGCTGTTATAGTTTCTTCACTCTTCAAGAGCTTGTAATGGACTATACCAGCCACTGTCCACCATATGGGCATCATGGTATTCTTTGAATGGAGACTTGGTTTCGGCATCTCCTTGGGACTTTCATTCTTGTCTAGCCATTGTGCAAAGCGACGACGATTGTCATAGAGGATCGGTTTTTCTTCGAATGTCACGATTCTGTCCGGAAAAGGCTCTCTCAGATTGCACATCTACAACGAAACACAGGCGTCGTGGTGTCTCAGCATTTGCCCGGCGGTAACGATTTACCACCCAATTTCTTCACTTTTCCGATCGCCTCCATGTGGCGACGGATAGTGCTGCCGTCAACCCCGAAATGCTGTGCTGGCTCTCGCACAGTTTGACGCGAATCCGCTTCCACCATGGCTTTCAGTTGGTCGTCATTACGGAGTGATGGCGGTCTACCTCTGTCCTCATCTTTGAGACTTTCATCTCCAAATCGAAACCTTTCGAAGCAGTGACGAATTGTGTGTTCCTTAGCGAAATCCATAAGTAAGCGTAAGTGAATCTGGTTTATGCAACAAAGCCAAACACAAAAAACAACAGCAAACTATAAAGTTTCCTGGAGATATCTGTCAGCTAGTTTTTTGAACTGCTTTAGACTGCTTGGTAGGTTATTTTCTTTGAAAGCTTCAAAAATTCATCCCTTCTCGATTTGTGGAAAATTAGGATCTTACACAATATCACGTTGACTCATACTGTAAAAAGGATGTCAAAAGCTCGAAAAGAGGCAATTATTTCACAAAAGATATAAATGTTAAGAATGCGGACACTCTGAGATTTCAGAAGCTATATACAGGGTGTCTCAAAAAAAGGAAACACTGTTTAAAAGGTGATAACTTTGCTCACAGTAAAGGCAGTGAGGAAGTTAGAAGCTCATTCGGAAAACTAAGAAAATAGACATTTCCGACGTATGAGCAGGGCGGAATTCGCCGTGCACTCGTCTGAAATGTTTCATTTTGCAGTCGATTGTTTTTGGTTCGCTTGAACACTTGAAACAATTTCTTCACAAAGTGTGACCATTTTGATCGATTTGTGCTTCTTTTAAGGTTTTAAACTTAAAAACACACTATGGCATGCGAAAAATGCAGGGTATGCTAAAAAATGGAGATACTATTTGAAAGGTTCTAACATTGCTGCTAGTCAAGGTTTTGAATATGCTTGAGACTCATATGAAAACACAAGGCAACGTGATTTCTGTAGCATGTAAATAGCCAACATTGCTTCATGCTTAAATCTGAAACCTTGCATTTCAGGTTCAAATGATTGTGCATGGCAGAATGTTTATCATAATCTTGTTACTTCTTGAACCCATTTATCTGTGCTGTAATTCTTTTAACGTCTTCCGTAGCCCAGGTAGGGGCAGGGTCAAGCTTGAGGTTCGGGAATCGAAGCGGGTCGTACTGTGGCCTCGTCTGGAGGGGGGGGGGGGTCGTGCTCTTCCGGTTTTGGCAGAGGATTCTCTCTCATTTTTCACGTTTTTAATCTATGCTTTTAATTCTTAATAAGTTGTTTTTTCCAGGAATGTCTACTAAGTCTGTCCTACGTCTCGTGAAGTTGTAAAAATCAATATAAAAAAGTTTCAAATAATGATTATGTTACTTAAAGATTTTCTGCACCAGGTTTGGAGCCAATGAGAAGTTTTCATTTTTTCAGATGTTCTTTTCAGGAAGTCACGGACGCGACAGTTTTTTGCCTGAACTATGTCCTAAATTGCAGTCTATAAAATTTGTCAATTACTAAGGAAAATTAAGTGCTTTTCCCACAAGATTTTTGGAATGCGCTTTTCGAATCGATGACAAAATGGCATCCGGAGGATGAACTTGTCACGGAACTAATTTTCTTTCTTCTGCAGGAAACAGCATCAGAAAGTGAGGCTGTAGCGAATAAAATTTTGAGCCACAGTTTGACAACGGTAATAAAACCTGTTTTTCTGAAAGGATCCACTGTATGAACAGACGCTCGGATTTGTATGATTTGCCGAAATTTTTCGACACCGTTAATTACATGGAGGCCGCTATTTTTACATCCTGCTTTTTAAAGCATAGAACCCACACTTCTTATAGTTTTAAGAACTCTGTGAA
The DNA here is from genome assembly GCA_947359475.1 of Heligmosomoides polygyrus bakeri. NCBI lineage: Eukaryota > Metazoa > Nematoda > Chromadorea > Rhabditida > Heligmosomidae > Heligmosomoides > Heligmosomoides polygyrus. Next base: position 33,880,342 of record OX375869.1, read on the forward strand.
TTTTTCAGAGACGTCGAACAAACTCCAAAATATGGTAGATTACGTGGAGCCATTGCGTTCTCCGATATCATCGGTCGCCTCTGAGGATGGTCTTCTCGCGGAAAAATTTTCTATCTTCTGAGGGAAAGAACACATGAGAGTGAAATTGTGCTTCATGAAATTTTAAGTCATAAATATTATACAGTAAAAAGCTAAGCTTCTTCGCAACGATCTCCGATATGATTAAGACGGACCGTATTTAAATTTTTCGTTTTTCAAGAAAAATTCATTAATTTTTACCTGAACCAAATCACGCACACAATAAAGATTTTGCCACAAAAAGTGTTAAGTCTTGTTCAATGCACAATGTGAAAATCATGGGTTTCTGAAACGAACAGGTTGGATCGACCCCTGTCGGTATGGCACCGACGTCATAGGAGTGACGAAATTCGACGCTCACAAAAATGACTATAACTCGGTAAGTTTTTCAAAATTTGAAAAAGTCATGGCTCTTTTGAAACTAGAAGAAAAGGGCTTTCATAAAGTACTAAAATCTGTTTTCAAAAGCAAGGTTTTTTTACGAGGCGGAGGCCTTCGATTTTTGTGTGAAAATAATGAAGTGGCTTCACAAAAATATTCATAACCTGGCTAATTCTTCGAAGTTTTAAAATTCCGCTAGCTTTTCAGAAACTAGAAGAAAAGCCCTTTTTCGCTATATAAGAATCCATTCTTGAAAATTCGGTCTTCATGCGCGGTAGGGGGTCCGATTTCGGGTCCATTTCGCAAAAAAACGTACCGAAAATCGAACCCCCCGCCTCGCATGAAGATCTCTTTCTTGAAAATCGATTGTTACATTAGAAAGCACATTTGCTGTATCTTTTGTTTCTGATTTTAAATTTCTGATTTTCGGAAACTAGCCGAGATATGACTAATTTTCGGAAGTCGTGAATTTGGAAGACTGCTACAAGAAAATCTTTATTTTTAAGTCTCGAAAAATAGTATTCAACTTTATTGTGCTATCAAAATATGTATTGTTCAGTGACCTCTTTTTATTGTTCTGTTGTGTCGAAGCCGCTCCTGAAAATAAGAACCTAATAAAGGGTTCAAAATGCACATAGAACCTTGAAGAAATCAAGATATATATAAGGAATAAAACAGTGGAAGAATGAGGGAGGGGGTCGTATGAATTCCGCTTCGGAGAAGGGGGGGGGAGATCGTGAATTTTCGGCAAAAATCGAACCCCACTCTTGACCCTGGGTAGGGGCGCCATCTTGACCATTTTCACGTCACAGAAATTACGCTGCGCTTTTACATGAATATCAAACACCTTCAATAGTTTCACTAGCAGCAACATTAGAACCTTTCAATAGTACCCGCATTTTGAAGGATACCCTGCAGGTGTAAGGTAAGGTCAAGGGAGCTCAACATCTTGCTTTCGGAGAACGAGAACATTGTTAATATGTCTCTATCCTCTTTTCAACGTTTAATTGCACTAAGGTTTCGTTAGGCTTATTTTTTGTTTGTTAAATGTTATTGTTAAAATCTTACCGCATGTGATTGTTATCCGTGCCTTGTAATAAATAAATAAATAAATAATAAAACAACCAACAATTCGAGAAAACGTCAACTAAGTTACAACAATACAAACATTAGGCAAGATGTGGCAAACTTTCAGACGAGTACATGGCGTATCCCATACCGCTCATGTGTGTTAAAATTTCTATTTTCCTAAGCTTTCATATGAGCTCTTGACTTCTTCAGTACCTTCACTGTGAGCAAATATCACCTTTCAATCGGTGCATACATTTCCTTGAGACACCCTGTATTAGGCTGTCGCAAAATTAATCTCGCTTCGAGGTATGTATACAGGGTGAACCAAATAACGTGGACAAGATTTTTTTCGTCAGAATTATACATTATTATTATTACATTATCTCCTTGAAAGTGTTCAGAATAACTTTACCCGTAAGCTTTTTCTAAAGTGTCGTGGTCTAAATTACGACAATATTCCGAGTGGGTCTGACAGGGCCAAAATGCTCGGGTTGTCTAGCCTTGAGACTAGACGAAAGCGAGCAGATTTAGTTACGTTGTTCAAAGTTCTGACAGGAAGGCTTTCCATTGACCCAATTGGATTTTTTGGCACCCCTTTGACAACTGACAGAAGAGGGCATCTCCGACTCTACCTGCCACTTCCAAGGTCAAAAGTAAGGTCAAGTTTCCTCATTCACAGGAGCATCAGGAAGCTCAACATCTTGCTTTCGGAGAACGAGAACATTGTTAATATGTCTCTATACTCTTTTCAACGTTTAATTGCACTAAGGTTTCGTTAGGCTTATTTTTTGTTTGTTAAATGTTATTGTTAGAATCTTACCGCATGTGATTGTTATCCGTGCCTTGTAATAAATAAATAAATAAATCATAAAACAACCAACAATTCGAGAAAACGTCAACTAAGCTACAACAATACAAACATTAGGCTACATCATGTTCAAGTGGTTTCGTAGTGGCCTCCTTTGGCGTGGATGCAGAGGGCCAAACGTTTCGCGAATTCTCGACGATGGGCCGCAGGTCGTACCTGGGAACAGATTTCGTTCAAGGATAAGAAACTGTTCACCTGGAGCAGGCGCACAATCGCCGCAATGGTAGGATGTGGTCTACAGAGGCTCCATTCACCTCTGCTATTGCGCAAAACCCACAGTCTGTCATGGCTTGGGGCGGAATCTGCGCCAGCGGCAAGACCCCTGGTTTTCGTGTATAAAGGAGGGAAAATTGACGAAGATGTGTACCAGCTAGACATTCTTGAATCCGCAGTTCTTCCTTGGGCCCACCAGCACTTCGGTGATGCCCATTGGACGTTCCAACAGGACTCTGCACCCGCACGTAGAGCAAAGAGTGCGCAGGCGTGGTGCAAGGCCAATTTCCCCGACTTCATCACGCATTCGGAATGGCCGCCATATTCTCCGGATTTGAATCCGATGGACTACAGTGTGTGGGGTGTTTCAGAGGATAGGGTAGGCGTCAAACGCCACAGCAGTCTCGAGTCCCTTATGGAATCCTTGCGCCAGCAGTGGGAACGGTTGTCTCCTGATGACCTGCGGCCCATAGCCGAAAAATTCGCGAAAGGCCTTTGTCATACCATCGCTCACCCCGAGCGACGCCTAATGATATGCTCCCATATCGATCGCGCGGCGTGATGGAATCGATATGGATGCATATCTTTAGGCGTCGCTCGGGGTGAGCGATGGTATGACAAAGGCCAAACGTTTGGCCCTCTGCATCTGCTCCAAGGGAGGCCACTTCGAAAGCACTTGTACATGATGTGCCCTAATGTTTGCATTGTTGTAATTTAGTCGTCACTTTTTCGAATTGTTGGTTGTTTTATAGTTATGATAAAAAAAAACTTGTCCACGTTATTTTGGTTCACACTGTAAATAAATAAGTTTTTACTCTAAGTCATTCCGTCTCAAAAAAGCCACGTATACCGCCTGATAGGCTTTTCCTTTGCTTTCAAAAAGCGAAAAAAACGTGAAGCATGATATGCGGGTGTCGCTCTAATTTTTCTAACCGACCTCTTCCAGGGCTCCTTAAAACCATGAACTGACGCGACAATCGGATCATCATGCTTTACGAATTTAAGTTGGGACATTCTGCGGCAGCCCGTAACTTTAACAGCGCTTTTGTGACAAACTGTACTCGCGAATTAACGGTGAGGCTCTGCTTCAGAAAATGGGCTTCTGGCGACTTTGATCTCGAAGAAAAACCGGGTCTCAGGTGCAGGTCCTCGCTTGATGATGAAGTTGTGAGAAGAGCCGTCGAAGTGAATCCGGACACGAATACATGTACGTCAGCGGAGGACCTTGGTGCTTAGTACGGTAGCATCATAGGCAAGAATCGGCAGGGTGAAGATGTCGAAGTGGGTGCTTCATGACATAAGGAGTGTCAGGCATGTTCCGACACTTGCCCCAACCTGCTAGTTCGCTTTAAAAATGAGTCTCTTGTAAGCCGTATTATAACTGTGGATGAAACATGGGTCCCTTACGATAATAGCAAACGGGGATTTGTCTAGGTAGATAAGGGTGCTCATCCAACATCCTTTCTAAACGCTACCTTCACCTTGAAAAAAGTTTAAAAAACATGTCGGGCGGTCACAACAGAGTCGTATTGCTGTGATTTAGACCAAATGTATTTGAAGTTGCAAAAATTGTGGCCGTCAGTTATGAATAGAGGGGAGCCGCTCCTTTACAAGACAAAGCGAGGCCACACACTTCACAAATCACTTAGCGAAAATTGCACCATTGAGGTATCGAAGTCCCCCCTCACCCACCATATCCTTCAGACTTTTTCCCCACTGAGTATCTTTTTTTCGAGCTCATAATTCCCATTTGCGTCAGAAACAATTCACTAATTTGACCTGTGTTGAATGTGCCCTCCTTGAACCAGAAATTCCTATGATCTCAGTTCTTATTGTCAAGAATTAGGTTCATTACCTGTTCGTTGTCAAAAACGTATAGATTCTGGTGGTTTTTATTGTGCTACGGTTAATAAACGTGTGCAAAAGCTGAGCAATAGCAGTTTGAACTAAGCGGCCCGTTACGGTGATCAATTTTGCACAGCCTATTACAATGCCTGAAAAGGAAGCTTTCGTCGCCAAGATAAATTGACCAACTTGCCCAATTTTTACCTGCAAATGTGTAGCCATTAAATTCCACCAACTTTCAACTCATCATCGTCCTTTTTCTTCTTCGGAGAATTTCACGAGGAAGTTAATGAGGAATAGAATTGTGAAGAGGCATTCAAGGCTATTCACTCGATCTGAAGAGATTTGTTAAGCCAGAAATTGATCGCTACAATGAATGGGTAAATGGTTTTTCAAGTTTTGTCCGATCTGATCTAATCTGAAGGTTTCGATGTTGTTGGAATATCTGTGGGTCATCGTTGAAGTCCAGCTATTGGTTGAGCGCCGTCGAGCACTCACCTGTCCTCCTCTTTAGAAGACTCACGCAACTATATGCCGTTCTTCGAACACATCTCGATGTTGAGAAGAAATCTTCATTGCATTGAACTCTTAGTACCTCCTGATAGAATTTTGTCGTGAATTTTGCGAAGAATCACGGGAATCTTAAGCAGCTGAGACTTTGGCGTGATAAGTGTGACCTGGCATTCCGTTCTTCTATGTCTCTTTGACAAACCGACTGAGCGAAAACTGGTTTCACAAGTCTAGCTAGGATGGTCCCAAGGATGCTAGATCAACGTGAAAAATAATGCTGAATCCTGAAGTAGTACATCAAGGGATCCACGGTGAGGTTGTAGAAGCTTTGTCCTTCAGTGCATTATGGAGTCTACTTAAAGAAGGACCTGAAAAGGGTTTTGGTTTACAGTGTTCCTCACCCTTCGCCGACAGTTTTTGTGGTAGGCAAGCGTGCGGCAGAAGGAAAAGTAAATAGTGTCTCAACTCAACCAAGCACAAACGAATAGTTCTCAGCCACTTGTCTCAGTTCTCACAAATGGCTTCCTTTTCGAGAAAAGTTATGGAATTAGTTGTAACGCATTTTTACAGTGGCTTTGAGGGCTTCCGATTGCATTGCGGATGACCAGCACGAAAGCGGCTTCTCCTTGAGGCTGCTGTCTCCGTCGTCCTGACCCTGAACTATTTCAGCATTGCAAATGAGGATCAGCATCCAGCATCATTGAACACATCTCATTTTGACTGATTGCACGAATATAATGAAGCGAAGGTCATAAAACCGCAGTTGTTCTTAATTTTCCTTTCTGAAGCAGTGAAAGTATAACTGCATTGTTTTGCCTGAAAAAAAAACGTTCCAAGCGGGGAAATCTTCTGTTGTGTATAAACTTCTAGGCTTTCCTAGTTTTTTAATGCTTGCTCAAAGAAAGCAAGGCGCAAAAAAGTCGCACACTCGTTACTTCAAAAATAAATTAAAAATATTTCAAAACACTTTAAAAAATAAAAATACACGTCACCAAACGAATGACACATACGACACATTCGACAGCTGGTGGGTGTCATACGGACACGCAACCATGCACGATGAACATGGTAACCTTGTTGGTTAGCGTATGCGTTCTACAAGAAGCAGTGCATGGCTTATTTTCGTTTAACCCCTCCTTTGGCCTCAGTAACTTCTTCCCACTGCGACACTTAAAAGGATACAGCAGCTTGATACAAATATTTCCGTGCCTTTAAAGACCATGTATTTTAGTGCCCCTCTATGAAATTGTACTGGGCTGGTACGTCCGAAAGGTGTTATGTCTGATTTTGTCAACATTAACACATTACGGAATCAAAAGGTCAATACTCGTGTGAAAAGGGAAACTACATTGTCGTGAGTGTGCTGACAATTCTTATTTTACAGTCCTACCTGCAGCGGACACGAATCGCCACGCATTTAGTTATTTTCATCTATTTCTTTTGGAGAAGACCACCTGGAAAAGCTTCCCTGTCTTTCTGGTCCATTTCCTACCACACCAATTCAAAACTCCCTGTTGAAGAGTGGAAGAGGTAGAGGTCTTGATTCTCATGGAGCGAGTGTCTACGAAATCTCTCTACCCTTGCCTTCATTACTGCAGCAAAAGAATGACGAAAGTGGACAAGGACTTTGACTAGAAGGCGATCATTTCTAAACTATGTTTTATATGTAACTACGCGCAACTTTGCCACACTCCCCAATTTTTTTCGAGCTCATTTTTTCGTCCACATTCTGAGACCAGAAACTGTAACGACGGTGGGTTAGACACTTGCGTTCCAGATTAGACTGTTTCAGCGACGGCACTGATATTGTTAGCAGAAGTAGAATCAACGCATGAGGCAGACCAATTTTAATTCCAGCAATAATTTGATTACCTTGCTAAAATGCTCTGTAACATGAAAGGCATTAAAAACATAGGGCAAAAGATTGATCCATTCATAGTCGCAGGAAGCCATGGTGATCAGCTTCTCAGCAACAGGGTGTCCTAAATGCATGATTCATTGCAGGAGTTCAAGATGTCCAGGAAGGAGAGTCGAAGAGGGCATGGCAGGGGCGGGGTTGTCTTCGGTGCAGTCAGGCCGGGGCGAGTGCAATATTCGCGTTGCCAAACATGGCAGACGACCAGGCCTAGCCGACACGAAGAACCGTTCATTGGTCTTGGGAGGAGAGGAAGTAAAGAGAGCCATGAAGGAGGAAGCAAAGTAGGAGTGAGCGAAGCATGAAAGGCAACGATTCAGAGTGAGGAGCAGGGCATGGGCTCACTTGAGAAAGCAGCGAAAGAGGTTCTTCTGCGGAGAGCCATTGCTCGCCACTCCGTCGCATCGAGCACGCCGAGCCGGATTCGTCGAGCTCGGCTACGGTAGATCCGCTTCTCGGTCTCCATTGGCCGGGAGAGCAGCCGAGAGGAGTGTGGGCAGGAGCGGGAAGAGCGGTGGCGGAGTGTCCGGATACGGCGGATGCTGTCGAGTGCTGGCTGGCATGCGACGGGCGGAGAAGCCGGTTTCGGCCGGCGCAGCAGAGGCGGTGCGCCTGTGTCCTTTCCAGGCGCTGCACCAGGCGCCGTCGACGGCGACCTTGAGACGACGGGAACTCGCCCGCGGCGCCCCGCCGTCCGACGCCGCTCACGCAGCTCGTCCACTTGAAACGGCGCGCAGCGTGGAACGGACGGCGCTAGATCACGCCGACGGACAGGGCCCGGCCGAGCCGCAGCTCCGGTCAGGTGGGGTCCACCCGACTCGCAATGGGGAAATAGGATAGATCCTAAATGTGGGACCTGTCATCGCACCCCAACTAGGACATAACTAGGGTGGAGAAATTAACTGACTCTGCTAACTCGCTAAAAAAAGCGAAACAAACACAAACGGAGTGACTTGTCCCCAGTAGGGAACTCCATAGAAAGGTCCTCTCGTAGATGAGCTCGTAGGCGATTGTGTAGTCTCCGTTAAATAATCCACCTTCAACATAACCGCCTTTGTAATAAAAAACTAATTGGAAGGCAAAAGAACCATAGCTTTTGACCGAGAAAATCGAGAAAATCTTCGATGCGAAAGAGCAATTGTGAGCGTGAAGAGTCATACCACCCCGACCAGGATAGTGCCTAGCACTTCTAACGACCCCTGACGGCCGGAGTTCGCGGTTGAACTAGAACTCGCGGGCCGGTTCCGAGCTCAGCGAATCACACCAGGGCCAGCTTGTGATTCTTTTTATCAAGAAAAATGTAGCGAAATGCAAACGCATGCATTTAAATCCCCGAGGCTCTTAGGTTCTAGACCAAGGGCTATAATTAAAATTTCCGCCACCTCCTAGACCTGATAAACGTTCGGTATGTTTAGCCGATCATGTTTGAACTGCTAACGCCATTTAAGACAAGAGCAATCCTTGGAACAAGTAGATACGATCCTTCTATCCCAATTCCTGCCCACAGTGCAGCATTTTTCCATCTTATCTCCAGCTTCTTGTTACGCGGAATGATCTTGTGTTGTCTGCTAGTGATATGTGAAATCCAAAAAAGCGTCTCACCAAAAAAAGCTTCGTGCTTGATGGAATAATAATAGCCAACGTAAGACACTATCCAGGTATAATTCAATGAGCAAAGGTGTACATCAAAGGCATTCAAGACGGAAGAGAGGTCCTCAAGTTCCACATTGGTTACCTATAGGCGAAACCTTCTGGAGAGCTCATACTGAATTCTCGTTTCTTAACGTCCTGTTTTAAGAATCCAGCTGACCGTCGATTCGGCTAATGTTGTCCTTCCAAATTGGTGGGCTTCAAATTATTCTCAGAATCCTAAAAAAACTAGTGAATATTCCTTACGAAGTCTAGAATCTCAGCCGTCAGCTTCGTAGAGTTTCACATTCGTGGTGTGTTTCTTATCGTTAGTTAGGCAATTCGTCTTGATGAGATTCGCCATTATGCGCAGATTTTCATGGTATATCTGCTGAGTTTAAGACTGGTGCGGGTATCTGTGTATAGCCCTGGCTAAAAAATATGGCTGGCTTTTTGCTAGAAATAAAGCTCTATTGTTGCACTCAATTAGGGATGCTCGCGAAGTCCTTTGAGAACTAAGACACTTTTCCTTTCCGTACTCCGAGTACCTACGTCTCCCAACTGCTCCCTTCGTTTCGTTTGAAAGTGCGAACCGGAAGACGAAGAACTGCCTGAATAAGCAAAACACCGCAGTTTTATTTCCTGTAAATCGTAGCAGGACCTTGTGGTGTGTTCAGGAGTCATACCGCCATCACCAACCCACATGCTGAGCTACATGTGTGAACCGAATAATCGTCTAACAACTGGACCAAAAAGGGCCAATATCGAGGTGTTCACAATTTGAGGACGTCCAGTTAGGATAAAGGACATCGCTATTCAATCCCTTTTGGGATGCGCCAGCACATTCTATTTCTACGGGGTGTCGTGGAGGCGAATTGAATTGAATTTGGCCATACAATGACTTGCGGTGGCCAGCCGATGAACAAGTCAGCGCTTTATCCTTTCCAGATAACCCTGGTACCAATTCACCGACCCTGGAGAGATGGAAGGCTTGGTTGGCCTGGGCGGGAAATCCGAACCAGGAGCCTGGTATCGGGTGCAGGCGCAGCCGGCGCCTCCTCCTACTGCGCTCCTGGCGCCTGACGTCCAGTTACTAAAAACTTTTCTATCCAAGGAGGAAAGATAGGAGAGGGACTGAAAGTAGCAGGGTAATCATAAGTTCAAGTTCTCGCCTAGGGTACCCATGATATCTAATCTGAGAAAAGGAGCCGCAACGTCTTCGAAAAATTTCTCCCACTGAGTGCGACGATCAAAAGTGGATTTATGTGGTTTAATGACAAGCCAAGGCGCGTGGTAGCTCCGGTGCCGCGTGTACTCCGAGCTGTGGCACTTGGCTTGATTCCCACCAGACCAACCATGCCATCGCTTCGGAATCAGTGAATTGTTAGCAGATCTGTCTGAGAAGGGAATGCCATCAGTTGCCCACACCCAAAATTTATCTATGGGTGACATAGGCATCCCAATTACCTCCGTGATATCCCGTAGAAGCAGAATCGCATCCCAAACAGGGTCGAATCAAGGCGTCCTTGTTCTTCATTGGTTTGATAACAAGCCAGGTTTAGATGTCCCCTCATTACATGAAGAGCATACATCCCCTGCTAGAAGCCCAAAAAATTCGACGAAAAATTGCGAAAAAGGGACCTATGCCTGCGAGAACGACTTTTTCCCCATCAGAATTCAAGCATAGGGTACAGGTGACCTCGCGAAGCATGCATTGAGCCGAGGACCCACTGCAGAACGGACTAACGGACTTCTTTTACGCGCACACACATACAAAGTTTATTATAGTAAACACGACACTTACAAAGGAAAGCATAAAGAAGAACACATCTCATACCCAAACGATCGCGTCGACAATAGTCTGCAGACGAATGACAGTGGTCTAGGAATTGGACTGCGGCGGGAGGTGGTTGATGACTATGCTTAGCTATGGTATAGATGGGTGATGCGCGACTAAACGAGCGCCTAAGTACCCCCTGGATCAGGGACCGGCTTGGCGACGCCGCCCACTAGCCGTCGAGGCGGAGCGCTGATAGCCACGATGGACAAGAAGCACGTCGAAGAACAATGAACAACAGCACACATATAACGCAACGTGACGACGTCGGAACCCGTTTCGAGCGGCGCTGCCCGCAGCAGCCCACGTCTGCGATCCGACGCAGAAACAACAGCAAAAAACCGATGAATGAGGACGAGGTGTGCAGATCAGCCATCACCGAGTGCATCTACTATGCAGCGGATGGCTGCGCAGTCGACAAAGCTTGCCATCTAGGTCCGCCTAGGTCGAGGAACGTTGCTGGACAGCCGAAGCAAGAATCCCACAAGGGAACATTACAGCCAACTGCTCGTTTATTTACAGGTCTGGATGGCAAGCTGGCTAGGTGGCTATACACTAATTACGCTATTCAATGTTTTCATGCCAGCAATATTAGCTTCTTCTTTCTACGTTCATTGTTGAGTACACCTTCATCAAATCTCTAAAATAAATAAACATGTAAATAAATAAATGTCCGTGTCGGGTCGACATTGAATCCGACACCGATTCTCCATTTTTCAAACTCTGGTTAAAAGAATTGTACGAATAATGGGATTTTTGAAAAACCCGGGTTCGATAGGGGGTGATTTTCACCAGGTCGAATTTTTGCTTAACTCAGATAACTGATTTTGGTCAGAAATCTGATGTCTTACCCGATTGGAATGCTCGATGTGAGATTCGATGATAAATTAGTTATTTGGATAATTCGAAAATCCTTCTTGTTGAAGCTACCCTTATCTGGATCCTAAGATTCGCGGCTTTTCAGAAATGCCATTATTCAATATCCTTTCAAAATTATCCAACATTTCGTAACGGGTTTAGTTCTCCACCACGATGCGGAGCGAGCGGAAAAATCTCGGAACACCGAACTTGTTGAACAGTTGGTCGATAGATTCCATATGTAGGCTATGAATTGTAGTTGGCCGTATGGCACTGCACAGCGTAGATTTTTGGGAACTATGAATAGCTACAGTTGAGGTCAGGCACATCCTTCAACTATTTCCAATTTTTCACCAAGTTCTTACTGAAACAGGCAGTATCGCTCTGCTGTAAGAAAAGGAGACATGCACCACACTGAATACTGCCGCTCGGTCTGGCACTTCTGAGTCTAGCAGAATGTTCACATGGCTTAATGTGAAACATATGGGTGTCTACTGAAGGTTTGGCGTTTCCCACCTATTTGCTAATGCTGTGCAATGTGCACATGACGTCGGCAGCGGGGCACGTAGCGGTTGCAGACAGTCTATACGTTATCGAAGGCGTCGTTGAACCTTCGGGAATATGTTATATGCATTGCCAAAGTCCTCTCTCATCACCGACGGTTCTTCGCTGAAAAAGGGTGAGAGTTTTGTGAAAAAGTAGCGCTCTGGTTGTTGTTTTTCTTATTGTTGATACCACTATGACCACACAGGCTTGCAATAAGTAATAATAAATCCGCTGAAATATTCTGATACGGCGACTAACAGCGTACTAAGAAACCGGGTGGATTCTTTGGATTGTCAGGAGCTTACAGGATGTTCATGTGTCTTCTTAAAAGCGAAGATTCGAGGCTATTCACGTTCATCGAGTCGGGAACACCCAGTGGCTTGCTTGACGCGATAATAGGGAGTCACGTCCGCCTGAACGAATTGGCGAGTAGCTTGACGACAAGTGATACGGGTTCGCCACATTAGTCATCTACACTTCAGATGACGAATTGTGGGAAATTGAACGGAACAAGAATAGTCATGACAAGTCGGCGAATTTGCAGTGCATGTGGCGTGCACAGATTTCACTTGAAATCTTCACCAGTAGGCTTTAGGACTGCATTCTTTACGTCTAATCCTACGTTGTCGCTAAGCCAACATCCGTTTTTCCTTGCTCCTATGAGAGCAGTTTTCTATTGCTTGTTCCTTTAGTAGGATTCCAGCTACTCTTTTCCTAAAACCTCGGCATAGTTGATATTGTATCAGTTCTTTGTGTGCGGAGCGAGGTTGTTATAGTGGGCCTCTACTGCCTCGCCGCTTCGATCACCAGAGTCTTCAGAGGTGACACGATCCAGCAGAAGTGATGTACCACTCTAATATGTTAAGCAAGAAGACTCTGAAGAATTCAAAAAGTTGATAATCATAAAGAGCGTTAATCAATATTGTTTGGACGCGCCATGCATTCTACTTCTTCGAGATGATGCGGAGGCCATTTGAGTGCGGATTTGGCCTACACAGTACCCTGTGGTGCCCAGATAGATAATCTCGGCATTAATAACGCAGAGATTGACGGAAATTGGGTCATTCCCAACTGCCATGAGCCCGCTAGTACAGTGTCCACTGATATAGTCTCTCACCCATTTAGAAAGGTTTGTAACGCTTAGAATTGTGCCCCTACTTCCCGCAGATGTGCCTCACATCCAAACCGCTTCTTGTCGCGACCGATAGATGGGTCAAAAAGTTCAATGATTTCCGCAGTATAAGCTGTTTGTGCACGTCCCAAAAGGTTTTTTCGAAGTTGATCGGTATTAACACAGGGTAAATAGGAATCTATATAGTGAAAAATATTCGCCCCGATCACACTGCAGGAGTAATAAAACATATCCTCAAACAAGTTCCGTTGGGCAATTTTTCAAAGCAAAAAGCCCTGGTTCTTTGAATTGGAGTGCAATTGAAGCTTTAGGCGCTTTCCTTTCAGCAGAGAAGTCACGTGTATTACACTCATCTGAAAAAGCCGTCGTCGTTGTTTTTTCAGAGGAATCAGTTGAAAAAATCCACAGAAGAGAACAAATCACACTGCCAGAAGAGCGAACAATGAGAAGCGTTCGTGGGATTGCTCACCGAAACCACGTGGTATGCTTGTTAAGGTTGAAACACAATTCAAGGAGGCTTTAATCGAGAACAGGACTCTCACCCAACTGCTTAGCCTGTTTACCGGGCTAAGCAGTTGGGTGAGAGTCCTATTCAAGGGAAATAGGCGCTCCTAATGAAATAGTCTAGCTTTCATGATGGTTAACCCTCTCAAGTAAAGACACAGTGGAAACAAAAGTGACAAGGGAGAGCAGACACTTCCTTTGCTCACTGACGCTAACTACTACAACCACTAACTTAGAATGTTCCCCAACTAGAAAGGCTGCAACTCAGTAGCTCAGCTTTGAGAAGGCGCTAATGACGAGGAAGCGGGAGTAGAGGAAATCGAGCTCACCTCCAGTTGGATGACGTGTCCCCGCTGTGCTGCGGACGAATTCGGCGGTGGACGGGCGACTGCAGCAAGCACTTTTTAAGAGTTTTTCATCCCTGACGGAGGGTTTTTACGACGACGGCGCTTATTGGACGAGTTTCGGATACGCAGTACTTGTGCCGACGACTTCGCGTGTTGCCGCAGGGCCTTGAGACTTCGTGAGTCCAGTGAAACACCGGTCGCGTATTCGTCACCGCTGGGGATCCCGCTCGGAAATTGAAGACACTCCTGGCGCCGTGCGTAAATCTTCACACCAGCGGCACTCCGTCGCAAGATGCGTTTATGGGCGGAGCAGTTGACCTCTACCTCGAACACGAGCTGTCTGACGCGCTATGCTACATACTGCACTGCGTGTCGTGGCGGCGCTGTCGGAGAAGACGCCTGCTACCGTACACGGATTGGGGCCTCACCTACGTCAAACACGCCTTGAGGGCTGTACAGTGATTCATGACCAAGCATTTAGCACTCTACAACGGGCAGGGGATATGAGAGGCCTCCGAAGTTCCGAGATTTGTCGACTTTCAAAGATCAGAGTCGCTGTGTATTTGGTGAAGTCATAGAAAATTAGGTGGGCCGGCCACGTAATGTGCTTCGCAGACACCTGATGGACGAACAGTCACTGACTGAATTCCAAGAGAACACCAAGATGCCCACCAAAGCGATGGTCGGACTTCTTCGTGAAAACAACATTGATAAGCGCTTTTCGTGTTGCTCGAGCGAAGAAGATCCATTGGAGCACTCTGGCATGCGACATCAACGAATGGAGGCGCTGGCTCCCGCTCGAGCAACTTGATAGCCGGGAGAACAGGTGATACAGGTGAATATACCCAACTGACGTATCCAGTGATCGAACAGTAAAACACACGTTTAGGCGCCAAGGGTGTAAAGGTAAACTACCCGCAACCCAACATTTTAATACCATCTTCCAACCTAGCAGTAGTTAAGCCTACTATCTTAGATGCTGATCATTTTCAAATGCAAGCCAAGTATTGCATCGTCCGCGAGTTTGTGATGTGACTGGCGTCGCACGTTGTGCGGGTGCTGTACGTTGCACATAATTGTCCGCTGCACACAAATGGGGATTGCACTTCTTGGTAAGCTTTGCGCAGTGAAAGCCAGAATGTGAGACCTATGGTTCGATGACGAGGAGTTGGAGAGAAACAGGCTTCATAGAAGGTTCTTTTATTGGCGTAAAATAGCGCAGCCGGAAGAGGCGTTGACTGTTCGATGCGCTCCGACTGCAGCTTTTTGGTTCGGAATCCCGCCCCAGTGAAACAAGACTTTCATCCTCCGTGGTCGGTATATTGGTACCGAACGTGTCTGGGAAGAATAAGGCACCGGCCTACTTATGTAATAGCCACCTCAAGTCGTTGTATAGGCAAAAAGCGCACAAAACCAACTTCTAACGATACAGGCCGCATCTGCATGGGTCTCCTCCAGCACGCAGTCAAGAAAGCTTTAGTTCCATATCAGCAGCAGTTGTGGCTTGGCATAAGTGAACAAAATAAAGGTTAAAGGACCGCGCTAATCAGTCCAGTTGGGTTGGGATACGTATTCGACTCTTTGACATGTTGTGGAGGCAATTTGATAGCGTATTTGGCCTACACATTGTGGTGGCCAACCAATGAGAAAGTAGTGCATTATCCCTCCGAGAGAAATCTGGTACCGATTCATCGGCCTAGCAAGGCATGGTTGGCTGGACCGAACCAAGAACCTAGAATCAGGTGCACGCGACAGCCGGCATCTCATTCGACTGCGCTACGCGTGCCCAAACGAGCAAAGTAGCAGCGAGAAATTCATAACGTGCATCTACAAAGATAACACAAGATGTAACGTGCATCTACAAAGATAACACAAGATGTGGGCTTTCGGATGGATATGTTGTCCCCATATTCTGTAAAAATTTGAATCACGAAAAAATATGAAATGGGTACCTCAGAAGTTAAGGACGAGTAGAAGTGCACTCAGCAGGAGGAAAGAATCTTGCATCGCCCTCCTTTTCAGCAACAGAAATTGCTTCTGTGAACTCTCAAACCCCGGCATGGAGCTGATGATCGGATGGCATGAAGGGACCGCATTTCAAAAATTGTCTTTCAGCAAAGGTGTAAGAGTTTGAGAAAGCCTTTAATAGGAGCGACAATGTTGCCTTTGTCTTCAGATACTTCAGCTTGAACGCGGTTGTTAAACTTCGATATAATTTTTGGAACAACGTAATGTTAGAGTTGGAACAACCTAATGTGAGTAATACAAGAATGACGGCATTTGCGAAAGCGTTTGCCAAACATGGGCTGGAAACGGTATTGCAGCACTGTGGAAGACATTATCTGCCGCGAAGGCCATCATAGACTCAAGGCTTTCGGATCATTCTTTATTTTTTCAAGATCTCAGTATTCGGTACCTATTAGCATAGCAGGTTAGCGTTCGTAAGAAGGTCACAATTATTTGAACCTTTGATTTGAAAACTAGGCGAAATTATGGAGTGCAACGCATGATGCTCCCATCACCTAAGGACCACTAGCCCCAGAATAGTCCCCTCTTGCCGATTAGTACTAAATCACTAACGCGGCGCACTCCAGCGCTGTCTCACCTGGTGAGTGGAGGACAGACGTCGCTGATATGAGTCCGATGTACGACTTCCGGACAGCATCGAATAAGTGTGACGACGGTGGAGACGTCAGCAGAAGCAGCAGCGCTGGCGGTGGCGATTCGCCGAAATTCGATTCGGTGTTGCGGGACGGATATCGGTGGCGGGTTCGACCCCGTCTGTGGTTCTCAGTTTTGCAGGCACAGTCGACGAGTGCTGGGCGCGTTCGACGTCGACATTCCTCGCAGCGTCATCGACGTCTCGCCTCCCATCTGAATCTCGGCGCTCTCTCAGCCAGCCCTTCTCCTCGTGCATCCGGACCGGTTCAAATTCTACCATAAAACGGCCGCGAAAATGTCGCCACTCGCTCCGCCCCATCGAAACTTTACCCATCGATTGCACAGATCAATATAAAGCAGAACTCTTATATGAGTCTGAAGATGGCGAAGACGACATCGAAGACCCACGGCTCGCAAACATTCGCGCTGCTAAGGCCTTGCTCCAGAGCCCTGTCGAAGAAAACCGACAAACTGGCTGTCCGAAGTTTCCAACAATCCAGACGGCGCCCCGACAAAAGCACATTCCGAAGTCTTCGGTTAGCCTCTGACTTAAGCAGAACACGGCTATGCTAATAGGGGAGGATGGCGCAAGCGGCCGCGCGAAACCCGTTCTGGAGCGCTGAAACTGGATCACGGAGGCTATTATAGCGATGTTGGCGACGCGAAGAAGCATCCGTGCAGTTAGCCGCTTCGCGATAAGCTTAGGAGGGATTGAAATACGTGGCTGGGGCTTACAGATTTATCCTATAGCGGGGGTGGGGGAGTGGTCCCGTTAGAGAAGAATGACCTGGAGATGCACCTGTCGCTGCCGCAGCTAGCTAGAGATTCCGGACTGAAAACCTGAACAAATACAACTAAAGTTGTAGCACGTTGAAGCTTGAAATGGTGAGAAGGAGAGCAGCATCTGAAGCTCATCCTACTTGTTACTAGCATAAACGTAAGAAACAGAAGTCACTACTAGATTCGCGACTCAAAGGGTGAGAAAGCTACTGATTGTTTGAGTAGGACCATAAATGCCACCTCTTGAATTTCGATTTTGACTTTTAACCGGACTGCTTGTAACAGGAGAAAACCTCACTCATTGGAAACGAATTCTTGTCAAGCCATAGTTCAAAATGGGCGAACATGTGAAAAAAATAAAGAATAAAATTCGGTGTTAGCTAATTCCTTTGTAAGACGACAACGCATACTACTCCTTCGGGATGTCGTGAAGACAAATTGAATGTGCATTTGTTCAACACAATGAGTTGGCCAGCTGGTAGGAAAGTCAGTGTTTGATCCTTCCCAAGTTTGTGATCAATTCGTCGATCTCAGGAGAGATGGAGGGTTTGGTTGGCCTAGACAGAAAATCCGAACCAGGAACCTCAACCGGGTGCACGCGACAGCTGGCGCCTCCTCCGACTGCTCTACCACGCGTCCATAGAAGGGGAAAAGCATTCAAATTTCGTGAGAATGATACACAGTTATTTACAGCTTGGCAAACTAGTATTTCCCATGAACTAAACGTGCCATAATTTTGAAGTCAAAGCTCTACTACAAATTTAACCAACACAATTCATTTTTCAACTTCCATCCGCCTCAAAAAGTTCGCTCCGCTCGAGCGACGAAAGCGGAGTGTATGTGGGATCTAAGAAAGGCTGTCGCCGCATATGAGTGCAACACGGAAGCGTACAATCTGGTAGCCGAAAAACAGAAGAAACAGTCGCAGGGAGTACCACCTGCGACTCCTCTGCAACTCTGGACAATGTAGGCATACCATGAGCCATACCAATATCATGAGCCAAAAGAGCGGCTCAGAGAATGTGGCCCGCATATGCTGCAGATGATCCAAAAATTCGTACACAAATTCTTGGATCTCGATTAATCCTGCTTTCCTTATTCAATGGTATTGCGAGAGAATCCCATTATCTGAAGATCTTATAGGGAACAAGACAAAACGACAACGAGCGGATCCGAGCCGTCGGTCCTGGGACCGGCTACGCTACCATCTACACCAGGCCCTCGATTATGGCATCGGGTCCGTGATCGAGTGGCCTGGTGCAGGGTGTCCCAAAAAACTGAGCACTGTTAGAAAGGTGATAACTTTGCTCACAGTAAAGGTACTAAAGAAGTTAAAAGCTCATATGAAAGTTTTAAAAATTCGATATTTTCTGACATATGAGCGGTATGGATTGCGCCATGCACTACATCTTGCAAAAAATGGAGGGCAGCTTTAAAAAAGCAGGTACCATTGGAAAGGTTCTAATATTGCTGCTAGCAAAGATTTGAAAGATGTTTGAGACTCATACGAAGGCACAGGGTAGCGAAATTTCGTGGTGTGCAAACGGTCAAGATTGCGCCATGCTCCCGATCGAAACGTTGCATTTCAGACTCGAATGATGGTGCATGGGTGACGCGGGTGGGTGGTGGTTTGGAAATGTAGTCGCTGAATCGCGTCAGCACTTCGACGATGTTTCCGAACTTCTAATAGCACTTCAGGATGAACTTCCTTACCTCAAAGGAAAGCCTAGAGCCGGGCATGACTCTTGTTATGGGCTCAGATATGTTGACAGCGTTATTAGAGCAATATCCAGATCAATAAATTGTGGATTCAAGAAAATGTCACGTGTTTCCTACGTGGTTGCGAAGTCCTAAACGTTAGAAGAAGCACAGCGCAGGTTAATGTGGACAAGACCGCAATCAGCCCATGCGCAGTCAATCGAGTCTGAAATGTAAGGTTTCAGACGAGTGCATGGGGCGATACGTCACAGAAATTTTGCTATCCTGTGTTTTCATGTGAGTATCGAGCAGCTCCAAAAGCTTCATCAGTAGCAATGATAGAACCTTTCAAATAGAACCTGCATTTTTAAACACCCTTCATTTTTTTGCAAGACTGGTATTGTTTTTAAGTTTGAAACCTTAAAAAGCACAAATTAATCAATACGGCCCATTTAAGGTGGCACTACAACAAGCTTTCAAGTAAAACACCATCAATCGGGTGCAAAATGCAAAAATTCAGACGAGTGTATTTCGCAATCCATACCGCTCATATGTCAGAAAAGTTTTACATTCTTAAGCTTCCATACGAACTCTTACCTTCTTCGGAACCTTTACTAAGAGAAAAGTTATCACCTTTCCAACAGTGCTTACATTTTCTGGTACATCCTGTATGTATATATGCAGTCCCCTACCATTATACCGCCTCCGGATAAGACCCGACCCTCGATATAACGTAGATTTTCTCTGGCCCAAGCCCAGCTTATCTTTACGCCAATGCAAACCAACTTCGCATAAGACTAATCGGATACAACGCTACTCCTGTTATAACGCGGTTTTGGGAGGGATTCTGCGTTCAAACTCACTCCCGTTATAACGCGACCCGGCTCAGTCCCGGCCCACACGGAAAATGAAGAGGAGTAAGATGCTGACCGCGTCTGCGAACAGACCTACCCTCTTATGGTCTCGTTCGTAGTTGCGATCAGCACCTGTGCGACATTGAATTAGATGGATGTAGACGTTTTTTGCACGGCGACAAGTGTTCGTAGTCGCACCATGTCGAGCACAGTATAAGACTTCCGATAGTCGTTAGAACCTGCCGTAGATTGGAGGGTTTCCCCTATCGACAGAAGATTAGAACTAAAATTCACACAATTCAAAACAATACCCCACACATTTGTTTTAAGAGCAGCTGGTACATATAGAGGCTGTATGCTGTCACATGATGTTTTGATGCGATCAGAACTCTCCTGCCATGAAGGACTTGCACTTGCTCCCTCCACTATCAGGACAGGATTGAATCAACAGTGCTGTTTGTTCGCATGCAACACCCCGATATCGTGGGGGAGTGCTGAGAGGGCACTGCAACGAGGACATGGCGGATGCAGCACGCGTTTTAGCAGTGCTGATAGCGTAGAGAGCGGGTCCTTGTTCCGCCTGGCTTGAGAGTTTTCATGGCGGCAAAGACATTGTAACACCAGGTTACACAGCCCTGTCGATGATCACGTCTAACCTACCTCTGGAACCCATTATTCCTTACCCATGCCTGTTATACTTAGGCATATAACAGAGAGAATCTCTGAGGGCAGGACCTCACTAATAATCTGAGAATGTTCCTCGTCTTCACACTCTCTTCACGGTTACACATTTTATTACTAAAGTCATATTTTATTTTTAGATAAATATTTAGTCATTGCATGCGACTTCAGATAAATCTGCGCCTAATGGAGTGTAGAAAAGGTTGGCTCCGGTTAGGACGCGACCCCGTTATAACGCGGATTTTCTCCGGCCCCCTCAAACGCGTTATAACGAGAAGGAACTGTATAAAAATAAATAAATAGATAAATAAATATATGGGCGCGTGTGGTGCAGTCGAAGGAGGCGCGACTGTCGCGTGCACCCGATACCAGGTTCCTGGTTCGGATTTCCCGCCCAGGCCAACCAAGCCTTCTATCCCTCCGGGGTCGGTGAATTGGTACCAGACTTGTCTGGGAAGGATAAAGCGCTGACTTTTTCATCGGCTGGCCACCGCAAGTCATTGTATGGCCAAATACGCATTCATGTCCCCTCCACGACATCCCGTAGAAGTAGAATGCGCTGGCGCATCCCAGAAGGGATTGAGTAACGCCGTCCTTTATCCTTTATATATATATATATATATATATATATATATCGTTTTCATGTCTTTCAACTATTTTCACTGGACCACTTTTCAAATCAAATTGGACATTTCACGCCAACTTTTCACTCTTCTAAGCCAGCCTAAGACTTTTGAAAGTGAACTTTTCCAAATCAAAATGAGCTTTTTCTCCATTAAACTAGAGAGTCTCTACAAATGTTGGAATAATTTTTTATTGAAGGAAAATTTTAGTATAACTATCTTTGAAGTTTTTATTTACTTCCCAATCAGGAAACACAGTTTAAAGTTTTATAAAAATTTTATTTTTTTGAGAAAAACAATGATTTGAAGCCTGTTTTGAAAAGCAGGAAGGAGGCCACTTTCTACTACCAAACAAAGATTGCGCCATGCCCCGTTCGAAACTTCGCGACTTTTATTCGATTGATAGCAAAATTTCTGTTTGCATGCTCTTTCACACTTGCAAACGGTGCAACATAAACAATTGTGAAAAACACACATATCCTAACTTTTTTTGCTGCATGTAAACAGTTTTTCACTATCAAACAGACAAAAATTGCGACTTGCTTTTTGAGGGCATGGTGCGATCCATTGCGCTTTAAAGCAAATTTTGATTTATTCCTTTTTCTTAAAAAATAAAATTATTGTAAAGTTATTACACAGGGCAGTTAAACCGAAAAATTTTAAAGATCGTTCTACCAAATTTTTCTTGAACAAAAAATTGTTCTAACCATCTTAGTGAGATTGCAGTTTAACCTACTTAAGGTAATTTCCATTTGAAAGAGTTCGCTTTGATTTCAAAAGGCTGAGGTTAGCTTAGAACAGTGTCCAATTTGACGAAAAAAGTGTCTAGTTTGATTTGAAAGTGTCCAATTTGTTGTTACAGGATGTTTTGTTGCGATCAAAACTCTTGCGCCAGGCGGGACTCGAACCCGCATCTTCTGCTTTCCGGGCAGCGATGTTCGCCTTACACCACCGGCGCTGTTTGATCGCACGTAACATCCGCGATATCCTCGAGGTCTGTCAGCACCCAACATATAGCCTCTCTACCAGCCGTTCCAGGCTTAAACAAATGTGTTAAAACATTGTCCAATTTGATTTGGAAAGTGTCCAATTCGACGTGAAAATGGCATACTTGAATGGCAATTCCAGCCTAGCGAACACCGCCTGATGTGGGACAAACGCTCAAGTGTAAGTAAACAGGTTAGTTATTTCATATAATGACTTGTAGCTTTGTTGCATCCTCCTCGGTAAGTCTGGTTTCAGTTCACCGGCCAAGGCGCTACGCTTTGATTGAGTCGGAGATACACGAACTAATGCACACGACGATCAACATCTCCTTCCCACTGAGTTTTCACAAGCTCTACGGTCGCCTTCGGGAGGTTTCGAAGCTCGTTTCGCAAAGAGACCCCCTTATGTCCACCTTCCAGTGCAGAAGAAGTAGCAGCTTGCAATACGACGGCGACAAGAACGCTGTCTCAGCATGGCGATGATTGATCGCCGAAAGTACGGTAGCGGCTTCGGTTGCGGTTCGTTGTTTTGCTAATTCGACCTGTTCCGGAGCGATCGAAGAGCGGCTACGAATTTTGAAAAAGACTGGACGAAATGATTTGGACAAGATAGCTTCTTCATTAGCAACGCTTTCAAGGGCAGGTTTAAATGGCGTTTTCCACAAAAGTTATGTTCCATCCATGGACCTTTCTGATGTGATATGATATGCCGCACAACTTCAAAGTGCTATCGATATTGTTCAGAAGTGGTCTTCAGAATGGCAGGTACCACTTAGGAGGGAATTGTAAAGTGCTTCATCTAGGGGCTAGATTACATCAATACACTATCAATAACTCACCACTCAGTTGTGCAGACGAGGTTAAAGACTTAGAGTTCCTAATCACGAGTCATTTAAACTTTGACAAATTCTGCACATTGGTTTCCAACAAAGCCACGAGAGTAATGTACAACTGTTCAGAGTTATATCCTCTAATGATAGTAGCTTACTTCTCCAAGTATATAAAACATTTATGAGACCAATTCTTGAATACGGTACCCCAGTTTGTAATCCTTACACGCGTACAGGTATCACAACGTTAGAAAGCGTGCAGAACAGTTTTACAAGGATGCTCATGACACGTACGCTGAGATATCATTACGATCAAATACCATCAAGCATTGTGCGAAATAAGAATTTTAGATTGACGTCTCTTGCTTTGAGAAGAAAGCGAAATGTTCCAGTATTATTTCACAGAGTTGCACATCATCAAATTGGAGTCGAAATTACAGATCTAGTGTCGATAAAAGCTTCTAACACCCGAGGTGGTGTCGTTAAGTATTGCACCGATACTGCCAAACATAACTGTCGCCGTTTCTTCTTCACTCATAGCACATTCACCTTATATGAAAAGCTTCTCAAAAAGCATTTCTTGCCGTCAGATTATAACGCCTTCAAAAATTTCCTCCGTGAGCATTTACGTTCCTTGAGTAAGATGCTTCAGATGTTGCGAACTCTTAATTAGACATTGTTTACGGTGTTGTATTCCTTGTGTGTTTTTATTGCGTTGCATTTCTTTTGTAATTTTAGCACACGAACATATCGTGCAATAAATAAATAAAATATCTAGCTTTGGGTGTGCGACCCACTCTGCAACATATTGGAAACAGTCAGTGAGGCCTTTAAATTCTTCGCATCTCTATCTATGAATACACAAATATTATATTACGTGACCCCGATTGCATTTCGGTTTTACTAGATGTTTAATACAAAGAGGTGAAAACAATCTCCATGGAATCCCTTCGGCGCTGACGAGTTCTATGGAAAGTTCTCCAGTTTTCGAGACCTATATTCAAGAAGTCACAAATCGGATTAGGAAGCTTTTTCCTCACACTAAAAACATATGTCTTCTTCTTCTTCTTCTTCTTCTTCTTCAGCGTTTGTCCCGCTCCGTGGCGGGGTCCGCTATCCTGGTGTCATGACGCCACCTTTCCCGATCCAGCGCTAGATCAGGGTGGACACCAGCTACTTTCAAGTCCAAATGTAACGTATCAGCCCAGCGCTGCTTCGGACGCCCTCTAGGCCGCTTTCCTATTACCTCGAAGTTAAGGCCTATCTTGCGGACGCTGTCTTCCTTTCCACGCAGAACGTGGCCGTACCATCGCAAGCGAGCTTCGCGCATCTTGTCCGCTATGGGCGCGACACCGAACTTCTGCCGAATAGCATCGTTTCGGATGCGGTCCAGGCGCGTGACTCCAGCCATCCAGCGCAGCATCTTCGTTTCCATTACGCTGAGGCGCGTTTCAACTTCCTTAGTGGCAGGCCAACACTCAGCGCCGTACATCGCTACTGGCCGGATGACTACTCTGTAGATCTTCGACTTAAAGCGCTCTGGTATCTTCTTGTCGCAGAGCACGCCAGTCAACGAGCGCCACTTGGACCAAGCTGCACTCACGCGTGAATTCACTTCGACCATCAGTTTGCCGTCAGACGCGACTGCTGATCCCAGATACTTAAAGACCGCAGTGCGTGGAAGCTCGATGCCGCTAACCTTGATGGAGCTGGACTCAGTAACGTCTGTCGTTAGATATTCGGTCTTCTTCACGTTCAGTTTGAGTCCAAATCGCTCCAAGCGATCACACCAAGCTTGCACCTCTCGCTCGAGTTCACCTTTATCTTCGCTAGCGAGCATCACGTCATCGGCATAAAGCAACGTCCAGGGGACGGGCTTCTGAAGGTCTCGTGTGATGGCATCCATGACGACAACAAAGAGGAGTGGGGAAAGCGCAGACCCCTGGTGTACCCCGACAGAGATGGGAAACTCCATCGAGGTTCCAGCTGCAGCTTGAACTCGACTCTTTGGGCAAGAGTAGAGCATCCGCACCCACTCTATAAGTTCCTCAGGTACGTTGTGTTGTCGCAAGGCGTACCATATAACCTCACGCGGTACGCGGTCGAAGGCCTTCTCCAAGTCGAGAAAGGCGATATGCACTGGCCTCTGTTTCTCGCGATGCTTCTCTATCAGGAGACGGGCGGCGTGAATTGCATCAACAGTGCCACAGCCAGCCACGAAGCCGCACTGATTGCTGGAAAGCTGGACGATGTCACGAATTCGTCCGTCGACAATTCGCTCAAAGATCTTCATGCTGTGCGAAAGCAAGCGAATCGGACGGTAATTGGAGCAGTCTGCAGGACTGCCCTTCATCTTCCAAATCGGAATCGTCGTACTTTGGCGCCAACACTCAGGCACTTTTTTCTCCGCCACAACCTGATTAAAGAACTTCGCCAACCACTCAGCAGGGTACCAAAACTTCGACTTCCACAGTTCTGCTGCCACATCGTCGGGCCCAGTTGCTTTGCCTGGCCTCATCTTCTTCAAAGCCGCTTCAATCTCCTCCACGGTGATCTTCTGAACGGGGCCGTGGGTTGGAGCCGTTGAAGGGATGGCTGGATGAGGGAACTCTACCGTAGAGATTTCCTCAAAGTAATCGCGCCATCGCTTCAATGCCTTCTTGCGGTCAGTAAGAAGATGGCCGCTCTCATCGTTGATGCCAAAGAACTTCTCAATATCCTCGGTTTGGCGATGGCGGGTCTTAGCAAGTCGGTACAAATACCGCTCACCATCGCGTGACTCGAGGTTCTCGTTGACATCTTCATAATGAGTGGCTTTTGCAACAGCCACGGCCTTCTTTGCAGCTTTCTTCGCTTCTTGGTACTTCCGCCAGTTATCGGCTGTCTTTTCGCCGAGAAACACGTGATAAAGCGACTTCTTCTCTCGCACTTTTGCTTTCACGTCATCTGTCCACAGCCAGGCCTGCTTGTCGACCTTCCGTCGCCCAGGCTTCGTAATGCCGAGTTCCGACTGTGCAGCTTGACGAATCGCGTCGGTCGCCTTCTTCCAAGTTTTGTCGACAGTCGTGACTGTCGGTAACCGCACGCGAGAAATCACAGCTGCTTCCTTCTCTCTCATTCGCCACCACTTGATTCTTGCTGCACCGCATCGCTCGACCTGCTTCAGCCTCGGAGGGGCGATCTTCAAAGTGCAGATCAGCGGTCGGTGCTGTGGGGCGACCGTCTCATACGGCACGATCTTCGCGTCTGTGACAAGACTCCGGTCGCGATCTCTCACAAGGACAAAGTCTATCTGAGACTTGGTACTCCCACTGTAGTATGAGATAAGGTGCGAGTCGCGTTTTCGGAAGACGGTGTTCACTATGGTGAGGTTATGCGATTCCGCATAATCAAGAATACGCTCACCATCGGCGTTTCGTGTTCCGTATCCGAAACCACCATGACAGCTGTACCCGTCTTTCGCAGCACCTACGTGCCCATTAAGGTCACCAGCGACTATGATGACATCTTTCGACGGTACCTCTGCTGTCTTCTCATCAAGCAGGTTCCAAAACTCATCCTTGGCTTGATCGGAGCAGCCAGTCTGTGGAGCATACGCAGAGAAGAAGTGATAGAGTCGCTCCTTAGCGGCGACAACGACCTTCATCAATCGATCGTCAAAGCGTTCGACGCCAACAATCGAGTCACGAAATCGTTCGGAGACGATGACTCCAACTCCACTGGTGGTCCTGGGACTTCCACATAGAACGGCCTTGAAGCCACGTCCTATGTCCCTTGACTTGCGGCAGGACCACCTCGTCTCCTGCACCGCACAGAGATCAACTCTCCTACGCTCCAGTGCTTCAACCAACTCGCACGAGCGGCCCGTCAACGTACCCACATTCAGCGTTGCCACGCGGGTCCTGCTTACGTTACGGGACTTTCGGACTAGCTCAGTTGCCCCCCGATGCCGTCCTCGCATCAGGGACCCTCGCATACTTTCCACACTCGCCGGGCTTTGCGAGTGCGCGTCGGCTCCCGCGGACGCCGTAGCACTATCTCGGTATACGTGAACTGACATGCACCATGTGATGTGACATGGGTGTTCGTAAGCCGGCCTGTCACAAGGGCCTGTCGCCTGCAATCGAATGTCCGTGTTTGGCTTAGCTCGCAGAGCGGGCAGTTTCCAGTGGCACCACGTGGAGGAACGGACATCGCCACCACACTAAAAACATATGTCTAGGTTTGCTAAATATACTTAGCAATGATGATCTTGAATCAAATCCTGGTGCAATTTTTTACGTGACGGCCCTTAAAAGATGTCCAGACGGGGCGTTGTATAAGAACCACTGGGCCACTACCATTCCAAGATAGCAAACTGAGCTTCAGTTAAACGTATTTTTTCTTTGCTTGAGTTGATTGGCAGTGGTATAGGCTGAACTATGAAATAAACCACAGATCAGTGCGGCTGTGGATCTTCAAATTCCTTTTGTTAACCTCCAGTGGTGCAAACCTTGCTAAACAACACGTTTTGAAGAGGATAGCTGAGAAGTCACTCACCTATCCCTTTAAGCGGTCTAGCATTGCCACATATCTGCTATAAGTTGCATTTCAGTGAAGTAGAGGTTCAACCAGAATTCGTTTTGAGGGGATAGATTTTTACCGCTCAAGCGCGTTCGCTGCTGCCCTTGGGTGGTTTGTTGTCTTTGTTGTCGCCTAGAGCCGGGTTCATTAGCAATGAAACCCGCAGGTAGGCAGGGTATATGGGGTAGAGATAAGATAAGAAGTAGATTTGAATACTTCATCGTATCTCTACCCATTGTGCCCCTGGTTTAATGTTGATGAATCCGGCCCCTGGACTGCACACCTCATCCGCAATGGATTCGAGTCGACCTCTGAGGACGACTGTGGCATAGGAGCAGAAGCACATTTTCAAACCTATTTCATCAGAGGCGGGGAGAGGTTCTGCTGAAATAGGTTGCTTTGTTAAAGAAACCACAGCAAGAATGGTGTGTTCTTCATGGTGTGTCGTAAAGGAAAACGACTGGAGGAAAGGATGTTTACGAGCAAGCGTCACTATAGGTGACCACGGTGTGTTACGTGCACAAATCGGAATACTGTCGTTCGCCACCCTTCAACAAAACGAATTGCTTGTAACACGCTCAGACTCCAGGAGCAGCGTACCGAAGGTTGAAGTATTGTTCTTAGCCCAAGCGGATGCCTTTCGAGAGTAAGACACCGCACAGCATCTGACGCCAATTCTTTGTTATTTTCGAAGGAATGCTGGGTAGAAAGTGAAGTCGAAGAGCGGGCAAAACAGTTGCCTTCCTACTTGTTCACCGCTTTTAGGAATGGGAAGGCGCTTGGCATAGTAATCAGGAGGTATGATCACCGCGGATGCTCGGAAGAATTTTTTAGAAAAGAGACGGAGACAGGAATGATACGAAATTCGTCACTTCGGAGCCACAGTTATGTTTCGAGCTACACCTAGTAAAAAGGAATGCATCATGTTCCGTTTAAGGAATGAGTTTTTTTCATTCAAACACTTTGAACTTTTTGCAACCCTGGGACATACTAAGACACATCATTTCCAAACAATAAGGAGCTCTGTTGCCGTACTCCATTCGGCCGCTTCTGGGAATCTGCCAACGATTCAGTTCTGAGATCGACCGTGATTAGCAGATGACTTATAATAACTCGTAGTTTCAATCATGACTCCACACTTGCCAACCATCTCACACTGTTTTATCCGAGAAACTTATTTCTCGATAGGAAAATGCAATTTCCAGATGCTTCTTGACGCAGTAATTTGCTTCAAATTTAAATGAATAACTTTGAAAGATTAAAAGACTTTACGCTAACAGTTAACGGTTTTTTTGGGTAATTATCATAGCTCCAGTTCCTAAACAATAAAAAATCAATGGAGTTGCCACAGGGTTCCCCTATCAGTGCTATGTACGATCCGTTCCTCTTTCGGAGCCAGCTTCAGAGAAAGCGGTGTACGGCTGTTTTTCTTCTTTCTCGTCTGCTTGGAAACTGGAATTCGGAACATGGAATTCATCACATCCCTATTGATTTGACACCACACATCGATCAGGAGTTCTGTGCAGGCCTGGGAAAATCAAACCACTCAGTCATCATAGGTTGCTACCAGACACGTCCAGAGGGAATGAAACGTTGGTTGTCTATCAGCCGACCAATGTAACTCATTGGTTACGGCGAGCTCGCACTCAGGATGCTTCTACAATATCCGTTAAAATTTGAGTTCATGTAACACCTCAAAATTGGATTGATTAACACGATCTTAACCGTTTCGCTTGTATTCCACAGCAGCTGCAAAGCAAAAAAGTAAGTATAAAAATTTGGCCTAAAATTGAGGTGTAGAGTCCAGATCACGAAGCGCTGTAAGTCCCATCAGGCATGACGACAACAAGAATATTGTAACATATGTTCCATCACGTGTGATGGCCCTACTGGAAAAACCGATTTAGATCAGTGTTTTCCTTTCACGCATATGCAACTGCCTAATAGCGCGTCCCTCTCATCTTTGCCCTTATGAAGAATTCTTGCCAAATTTTAATAACAACACTAAAATGAATTTCGACCCTCATGAGCGCCCTCTCCAGTGTTAGGAGATACATATTACGCGGAAACACCTGCAAGAAACCGAGCGCAAGCTTCATTTCAGTTGGAGTTTAAAACGTCAACAACCAACCACATTTGCTCTCAGTATGGAGGCCTTCAATAACATAGGGACGAAGGATTAAAAAAAGAAGAGGTGCCCCACATCGTTCACTATTTTGTTCCCACGACTGACGTAAACTAAAAACGTTTTTAGATATTCTTATTTTTGTCACCAATGTAGCACGGAAGCCGTAAACTCAGTGAAACCCATATCTGGCCACTCTTTCTCGTTCAATATTTGTAGTTCTTACGGTTTCAAACATGCTTGTGGTCAGGTGGTCACGGTTTCTGCCCTTAAAGGGAAATATCGAAGCTGTTTCGGGAAAATGCTCCTGAATGGATTAGGCGAGAAAGAACCCACGTGATGCTTGTGGTGGCCGGGCATGTAACGGCAGAGTTAGCGGAGGCTGATCGCCTTCATGTCGATGGGACGGAAGTCATGAGAGCGGTGTCTCAGGAATTCGGAACGAGTTTCCTATCGATATAGTCGCGTGACGTTTCGTTTTGGAAACGCCACCTGGTTAAGTGGGAAGAATACCCTCCACAGATTGGGGAACGAAAGTGAATCATCTCGAAATGCAGGGCAGAAACCAAACAGTTGCACAGCCTTCTCTACCGTGTTGGGTCCTCAGTGTCTGCGGTTCTCAGTTTTATATTCAAATGCTCGTCATCCTGATGGCGTGAATGTGACAGTGGATAAGCAGAAAAAAAAGACGACCGAGTCGTTCGCTTGGGGCGTTGGCAGATGCTGGGCTGTTCAATAACGGCTATCATATATAGAGCTATATTCGAACGTGTACTCTTACTAGGAAAGGCTTTCAAGTTCCAGTTGAATTTTCAAAAGATGGTAGGCATCTGGATGGAGCATGGGATGCTGATTACAATGAAATTGTTGTACAAGAAGGGAGACGCGCACGACATTAGCAACTATCGTCCGATCTGCTTGCTGTTCGTAGCCTACATGCTGTTCACTCGAGTGACTTTGAATAGGATTAGCAGAACGCTGGACGAAGAACAGCCATGTGAACAAGCAGAATTTCGGAGAGGATTTAGCACGATCGACCACATACACATCACGAAGCTCCATTACGAAGCTCATCGAAGTGTCGCGAGAGCTGCGAGAGACAAGCTGCCGCTGTGCCTTACGTTCATTGACCTGAAGAAGGCATTCGACTCCGTCGAAACTGAAGCGGTCATTGACGCCCTGCTCACTCAGGGCGTTCCTACTCAGTACATCAGAGTCCTTCGAGAGCTGTACAGTGGATTCACGACCAAGATTTCACCATTCTACAACGACGTCGTCATCGACGTAAAGAGAGGGGTTCGGCAGGGGGATATCATACCCCCAAAGCTCTTCAGCGCCATCCTCGAAGTCGTCATGCGCGAATTAAATAGAATGGGAATGCATGTTAGTGAAGGTCATGTCAGGCCGGCAACTGCATCTTCTTCAATTCGCTGACGACATCGTGCTCACAAATCTAAAGAGTTAACGAGGTGGTTCGGATCGTTACCGCTTGCCGCACACAGAGCCACCCGGCGCCATCATTTATTATCTCAAACTTGGGTAATTGAACCGGTAGATCAAAGACGTAATAAATATGTAAGCGGAATTAAATCCAGTGGGGGAGCTGACTTCACTCGTGTATGTTGGAACGTTGATCTGCAGTTGAATCTTACTGTTTATGGTGGATAATATTGGGTGCACTATCGAGAAATGCATTCTACTGCTGAGGTCTACACGTGAGGCGTCACTGTCGATTCCTCCTCTCCTAAGTGCAATGCATTTCTGGATATCTTCTTCAAGGTTTTTGCCACCACTGCAAATCTTGCCTTTTTAGAAGAAAACAACTGAGAGGAAAATGAAAAGTGAGAAGAATTGGGTGATAAGGGTAGGACTACGAACGCTGAATGTTTCACGATCTTCTGATCGTTTTTTGATACATATTATAGTGCAGTGTCGCGCAGCCGAAAACTTTATCGTTAGGAAGTTGTTTGGACCCCGAAAAAAGCAAAGCAATACACCAACGTAAGCATTCTTGCGCTCGCCGGTTGGTTTTGAAACACCCCTGGTGTCAACCTTTCAAAAATTGTTAAATATAGATAACCGGCCTCCGAAACTAATTCGCTCCTTATCAGTTAGCCTGGTGGTATTAGAAACTTACCTGTACCTTATCGCACACGCATATGACTTACGCTTTGCCAAACTCATCTTTTATAAAGACCATTCTTAGTGTTGTAGTTAGGGTATACTACCTATAGCCAAATGTCATCCAAGACCCTTATACAGCTATGTGCTCCCTTCCTTTATCATATTTACATCTCCCCCTTCCACCGTCATCCATACTTTCTCGCCCTCTTTTTTCAGTTTCAGTTTTAGGGATACTAGAGATCTCGAACACAACTTTCCAAATACACTAGAAGTCTATCCTCTTATTATCATCGGGGTTGGTACTGATGGGCTTATAAAAGTCAACTGTTCACTATACTTGGGTTGAACTTTCTGGAAAAAAGCGCAAAATATTACCTTCGAAGGGATATGAAAAGCAACGTGTTCAAGAAACACAAAAATACGTTGGAACAGGGTGTTGCACTTTTAAAAAAGCACTACAACATGCCGTCTTGTAATCTTGAAGATCTCAACACCTTTTTCGATACACCGTTTAAAATCAAAAATAAACGCCTATTAATAAAACCAATATAAACGCTAAGATCCATACAACAAGTGAAGATTTTTTATTAATGCAAGAAATTCTTTCGTAGTCCACTAGATAAAAGATTCAATAATTATGGGTTAAACTGTAAAAACCATAAATTACTCAATATGATAAGAGATGATAATGAATTAATCAATATGATGAGAGATTATGGGCATTTCTGAACGGAAATTCCTGGGGGACGGTCAGGCGGTGCACCCGCCCATGCTGGGGGGCCTGTGATCTTCCTCTCAT
This sequence comes from Heligmosomoides polygyrus bakeri, assembly GCA_947359475.1. Classification (NCBI taxonomy): domain Eukaryota; kingdom Metazoa; phylum Nematoda; class Chromadorea; order Rhabditida; family Heligmosomidae; genus Heligmosomoides; species Heligmosomoides polygyrus. The sequence continues at coordinate 33,912,800 of OX375869.1, forward strand.
CTCCCTTGCTCATCCACGCCCAACCCCCTAGGCTTCACCGAGAGTCTAACGACTGCTATACGAAAAATTTGACACGCAAAACAAAAGTTTCCGGTCCGCAGAACAGCGGCTGTACCTCCTGACGACACCCCCCCCCCCTCCAGCAAAGGGCGGGTGTACCCCCTGTCGCGCTGCCGAAATTCCTCAGAGGCTTTTATTGGTAGCAATTTGTTTTATTTATTTATTTGGTGGCAGCAATGCTAGAATACACCAGGTTGAATACTTTTAACAATCTCCTTATTCGTTTAGGACAAAAATTAATGTTGAGGGAGATCAACCCATCAATTTCGCGCTATCTCGTATGTTATACTTCGTCGTCCTGTCGGCGACCCGGCTACCCGTCGCCTGCCGTTGGAGCCCTTGCATGCCAGGCTAGGAAGCGTGTGTACGCTCTGTTTCCCTCGCGTCGAGCACGATTCCATCGCTGCGGTGAGTCTTGCAGAGAGACGCGAAAGGATGAGGAGTCCTCATAAGTCAGTGCTCGTCGCATCGCTCATCGCTGTGCAAGGGAGCGCGACGGCGATCCGCCCAGGAACAACTCTGAACATTGTGCCCGGTCCGAAAAAGTAAGCCATGCGGGCGATACATAGACTCGCACATGCCGGCCGGTGGCCGCGCCGAAGTTTCCTTTGACTGTTCGGCCGAGCGCGGCGGAATGGTCATAAACTGAGCGCCACGATGGCAATGCTACTTTGGAAGTATGGCTCCGGCCTGACCAAGGGGCACGTAGATGAAATTCGAAATTTCGTAAACCGTAGATCGTAAGAGTCATCTGACATGTAGTGCAGTATAACCGAATCTTAACTGGTTTTCCTGCTAATGTTAATACAAAATGGTTCAATGTTTGTTCATTTGTCGTGTTATCTTATATTTATTATCTCCATTTTTTATTTTATTTTTATTTTATTATTTATTATTTTCAGCGCATTTTATTATTTATTATTTTGCAGTTTTCTTACCAAACTCTATTCGGATCTATCCTAGTCCGGGGGAGGGGGGGGGGGGGGGGCACATAACTAAAAAGTGTTTTATGCAACAAATTCACTTAAGACTTACCGAGAGGCCTCTACAAAACAACATGGGATCTAAACAAGAAAAGTCACAAAGAAAAAATGAAAAAATTACATTTGTTGCGGTTGTAAGCAGGCAAAGTTGTGTGCCCTCCTCACCATGTTAGATCCTGGTTATAACATGTCAGGCGGCGGTCAGCACGCGGCATGCGGCTTCATGCGCCCCTTCACTAGACTTGAGCTCGATTAATCAGGCCAAATAATTTCTCGAGCGATTTCGAACAATTAATCGCTCGATTACTCGAAAATTGTAAATCGCTGTTGTTCGAACATTGTTCGAAATCGAGTTTCGCGAAAACCCATTATTCGAACATTGTTCGAAATCGACTTTCGCGAAAAACCATTATTCGAACATTGTTCGAAATCGACCTTCGCGAAAACCCATTATTCGAACATTATTCGAAATCGGCTTTCGCGAAAAACCATTATTCGAACATTGTTCGAAATCGGACCTAGGAAGACACTGTTCGAACATGAAAATAAGCTACGTGGGAGAACTGTGTCCAAGGTGAATTGAAAGCTATAGTGGTAGGCGACATTCCGCAAACTACGCGTGAATTAGCAGCAAAATTCAAAGTATCTATCTCAACAACATTGGACCATTTGAGTCAAATCGACAAGGTAAAGATGCTGGATCAATGCGTATCGCACGAATTGAGCGAGCAGCAGAAGTGGTATCGTTTCGATGCTTCTCTTTCTTTGCTTTCACGGCAAAAATCCGATCATTTTTTACATCGCTATCGAGTTATTCGATTGTTCGACTTTCGAAAATTTCAAAAAATCGAGTTATTCGATTGTTCGACTTTCGAAAAAAATGTCGAAAAGCTCAACTCTACTCCTTACCATGTTAGATCCTGGTTATAACATATGCAACAAATTCAGAAGTGGTATCGTTTCGATGCCGCCGTCAGTCGGCGGTCAGCACGCGACATGCCTCCATTCCATCGCTCTTTGCCCGCCGAAACGGTTGTGAACCGTGGCGATTTTTTTGTTTGTTTGTTCGTTTTTCGTTCACTTTAGGTTCCAACTCGTTCTCTAGGAGCCGCTCGCTAAGTCTCAATTCATTTTATTACCTACATTTTAGTTATGTGCCCCCGGACTAGGATAGATCCATCTATTCCTTTTTACTTATACTTTTCCTTCCCGTCAGCGGAGCAGCGAGGATCTCAAATCGAACTTTACACATTTTAACGAAAACCTTGCTTTGACCTATGCATGGTGTTTCAACAAAAAGCTTTCATCGTTTGAATGACCATTAAATTTCCAACCCCTAAGGAGTTTTTTAAATCCCTATAAATCTGTTGAAATTTAGCAGAAGCGACAGTGAAAAGTCACTTGCAGAACAAAAAAAATACCACTTGATTCACTCTGTCATAGTGCCACATTTCACCGATCGTTAACTCGGGGAAACCAGCAACAGCATGCAGGTCATCGAACATCTCATAATGAACGCAATGCATGGCGTCACTCTATCCTATAACGCATCAAAGCTCTCAGATTTTCTTAGGTTGTCGAAAACTACGTGCATCAAAATTTTCAATCATTTTCAAGATTTAACAATACCTGTTATGGTCTGGCTTAGTGCCGCAGGCATACAGCCCGACACTCTAAAACATAATGTCATACATTATAGAATATTCTAGAAAATGATAAAAGTGGTATCGACTTGAGTGGCCCATGACCTCCGTGCCTTGGACCACTAGTCGCAACTGAGTATCGCTCAGTCTCTCCCTCTCCGCTTTCGTATTATGAACTTTCTGATGGAACGTAGTCACGGGAACCCGGTTCTTTCACCGAGAACCACCTCCGAAGCAGTCCAAGCCCGACCTTTGCCAGAAGGTAGTGTTGCACTGTAGGTCGGACTCTTAAGGAAAGCTCTACCTTCATAGAGCTCCTAGAGCCGGTACAGCAGTGACTGCGAACATATTCGCTGTCAAACTGCAAAAGTGAGACTAGGCAGGGGAAATGATCATGACGGAAGAATTTTTACTTTCTTCAAGACATGACCACAATTTGCAAATGTGTCTCGCGAAACGTTTCAGCAAAGCTAAGTTAAACTCAAAACCACTTTGTCATAGTGCCACATCATAACATTAGAAAACTAGCTAAAACGAAATTGGAGTGAGCTAATAGAGGAAGGAGCGTGGGCATATCTTCCCTACCCGCGCTGCGTCACATCATTTCGACGTCAGTTGCCTGTCAATGGATAACACTTACGAAAACTTACGATTTATGACCCAAATGACGCAAACCGTTTTAAAAAAATGTCAAAAATCGCCGTTAATTGCAAATCGTAAATTGTAGTTATGCATACCCCTAAGCCTAACGCCGATCGAGCCCTACGGCGGCTATTTACTTCCTATTTGCTACTCATTGTACATCTCCAGCTCACTAGTGGGGTCCTCCGTGTAGCAGGCGAGATTGCAATCCACGATTTTAGTTGATTCTGTCGATCGTTCCACGGTAACCACCTTCCACGAGTGAATAATCTGCGTGTACCCGGTAGAAGCTTTTTGGTAGAGTTACCAAAGAGTTCTAAAAGGTGGCGATGTCCGTTCCTCCACGTGGTGCCACTGGAAACTGCTCGCTCTGCGAGCTAAGCTAATCACGGACATTCGAATGCAGGCGACAGGCCCTTGTGACAGGCCGGCCTATGAAGACCCATGTCACATCACATGGTGTATGACAGCTAAAGTTTCTCGAGATAGTGCTACGGCGTCCGCGGGAGCCGACGCGCACTCGCAGAGCCCGGCGAGTGTGGAAAGTATGCGAGGGTCCCTGATGCGAGGACGGCATCGGGGGGCAACTGAGCTAGTCCGAAAGTCCCGTAACGTAAGCAGGACCCGCGTGGCTACGCTGAATGTGGGTACGTTGACGGGCACTCGTGCGAGTTGGTTGAAGCACTGCAGCGTAGACGAGTTGATTTCTGTGCGGTGCAGGAGACGAGGTGGTCCTGTAGCAAGTCAAGAGACATAGGACGTGGCTTCGAGGCCGTTTTATGTGGAGGTCTCAGGACCACTAGCGGTGTCGGAATAATCGTTTCCGAACGATTTCGTGACTCGATTGTAAGCGTCGAGCGCTTTGACGATCGATTGATGAAGATCGTTGTCGCCGCTAAGGAGCGACTCTATCACTTCTTCTCTGCGTATGCTCCGCAGAGTGGCTGCTCCGATCAAGCCAAGGAAGAGTTTTGGAGCCTGCTTGATGAGAAGACAGCAGAGGTACCGTCGAAAGATGTCATCATAGTCGCTGGTGACCTTAATGGGCACGTAGGTGCTGCGAAGGACGGGTACAGCTGTCATGGTGGTTTTGGATACGGATCTCGTAACCCCGATGGTGAGCGTATTCTTGAGTATGCGGAATCGCATAGCCTCACCATTGTGAACACCGTTTTCCGAAAACGCGATTCCCACCTCATCTCATATTATAGTGGGAGCTCCAAGTCTCAGATAGACTTTGTGCTTGTGAAGGATCGTGACCGAAGTCTCGTCACAGACGCGAAGATCGTGCCGTATGAAACGGTCGCCCCACAGCATCGTCCGCTGATCTGTACTTTGAAGATCGCCTCTCCGAGGCTGAAGCAGGTCGAGCGATGCGGTGCTGCAAGAATCAAGTGGTGGCAAATGAAAGAGAAGGAAGCAGCTGTGATTTCCCGCGTACGGTTGCCGACAGTCACGACTGTCGACGAAACTTGGAAGAGAGCAACCGACGCGATACGCCAAGCTGCAAGGTTGGAACTCGGCACTACGAAGCCTGGACGACGCAAAGTCGACAAGCAGGCATGGCTGTGGACAGACGATGTGAAAGCGAAGGTTCGAGAGAAGAAGTCGCTGTATCATGTGTTTCTCGGCGACAAGACCGCCAATAATTGGAAAAAGTACCACGAAGCGAAAAAAGCTGCAAAGAAAGCCGTGGCTGTTGCGAAAGCCACTCATTATGGTGATGTCTACCGAAAGCTCGAATCGCGCGATGGTGAGCGGTATTTGTACCGACTTGCTAAGACCCGCCATCGCCAAACCGAGGACATTGAAAAGTTTGTTGACATCAATGATGAGAGCGGCCATCTTCTGACAGACCGCAAAAAGGCGCTGAAGCGATGGCGTGATTACTTTGAGGAAACTTCCACTATGAAATTTCCTCATCCGGCCATCCCTTCTGTGGATTCTGTTCACGGTCCCGTTCGCAAGATCACCGTGGAGGAAACAGAAGCGGCTCTAAAGAAGATGAAGCCCGGTAAGGCGACAGGGCCGGATGATCTGGCATCCGATGTTTGGAAGTCGAAGCTCTGGTATCCTGCTGAGTGGTTGGCTGAGTTCTTCAACCAGGTAGTAAAGGAGAAGAAAGTACCGGAGTGTTGGCACAACAGTACGACGATTCCGATTTGGAAGAAGAAGGGCAGTCCTGCGGAATGCTTCAATTATCGTCCGATTCGCTTGCTTTCGCACAGCATGAAGATCTTCGAGCGAATCCTCGATAGACGAATCCGTGAAATCGTCAAGCTCTCCGACAACCAGTGCGGCTTTGTGTCTGGTTGTGGGACCATTGATGCTATACACGCCGCCCGCCTCCTGGTGGAGAAGCATCGCGAGAGACAGAAGCCGGTGCATATCGCCTTTCTCGACTTGGAGAAGGCCTTCGACCGCGTACCGCGTGAGCTTATATGGTACGCCTTGCGACGACATAACGTACCTGAGGAACTTATACAGGGTGGCCCATAAGTCCTGCAACAAAAACATAGGCGTATAAAAAGGCTAAGAATGCACTAAATTTGGTACATTTTTAAACCATGTTTGCCCATAGTTTGTAGATTATGGTGAAGCGGTATTATTCATAAGGGACCACTCCTGGATTGATAAGAGCCTTCAGATCGTGTGGGTTGCTTTGCAGCTCACGTCGCAGCCCCTCTTACGGAGTTTTACTTCTTATTCGTTCCAAAGAAGATATTGAACAATAGTTTTCCCAGGCTTATTAGAGCAAAACATTTTCTTTAAGATGGTTAATAAACAAAGATTGAAAATCTAAAGATTTAGGAATTTCACAGCTGGTCTTTCGCAGGTGCAATATTTTGCAGATGGACTGAGAACCGCTACCGCGTCCTTTTCTTTTGCTGTTACGGGAATCGCTTTACCAGAATGTGCATTTTGTCTTTAAACAGCGCGATTGAGTCTCTAATAAATGGTGTTAAGTTTTTGTTCCTATCAAACGAACATTTTTATTGATTTTCACTATTTTTACACAAAAACCTATGGAGTGCGGGGAGACATTTTGGAAAATCGTGTATGACAAAAACTTGTCATGCGTGGCCGTTGTTTTTATATCATCAGGTTCCCGCAAAGGTAGCAATAAACGCACTATTATTTTGGCCTTTCTGGGATCGCTCAACTTTGAGAAATTTTTCATCAAATGAGGCAGAGGCTGAATACCCATTTCGAACGACGCCCTCCAACTGCTCTTACAAATTTTTCCTTCTACTCTCTTCTCCTCATAGCTGAGTCTTCATCTCACTTGTGGACTTGTAGAGCTTTCCTTGTAGTTTTCTAGAAACAACATATTGCCTAGTAATAGATTACGCTGAATATTGAATTTGTTCCAGCTGGTTGCTGCATCCTGAATGATCAGAAAATTAATAGCGTTCTTCTAATGTAGTTCAGATCCGTCCATCCAATGTTCACTCTTGAGAAGCCTTTGCACTGTCCTACACAATACCATCATACTGCACGTTCAACAACCAATCTTCCGAAATTTAGTCACATCGGAACGGAAGCGCCCCACCACGGGCCAGAGAAGAATTTTCGGTAGTTTTACGTGAGAGCGCATTACTTTGTAATAAGAGCAGCTACAGCCATGATACTTTCCAGAAGTACAGCACTAAGTATATGCTACATAAATGTTGGTATGCGGTTTTTTGCAACTGGAAAAAGACAACCAATAAGGTCTCCTAATTTTGTTGCAGGACTTATGGGCCACCCTGTAGAGTGGGTGCGGATGCTCAACTCTTGCCCAAAGAGTAGAGTGCAAGCTGCAGCTGGAACCTCAATGGAGTTTCCCATCTCTGTTGGGGTGCACCAGGGTTCTGCGCTTTCTCCACTCCTCTTTGTTGTCGTCATGGATGCCATTACGCGAGATCTTCAGCAGCCTGTTCCATGGACGCTGCTTTATGCTGATGACGTGATGCTCGCTTGCGAAGAGAAAGACGATCTCGAGCGGCAGGTGCAAGCTTGGTGCGACCGCCTGGCGATGTTGGACTCAAATTGAACGTCAAGAAGACCGAGTATCTAACGACTGACGTGAACGAGTCCGGCTCCATTAAGATTAACGGTACAGAACTTGCACGCACTTCGGTGTTTAAATACCTGGGATCAGCAATAGCGTCTGACGGCGGTCTGATGGTTGAAGTGAACTCACGCGTGAGTGCAGCTTGGTCCAAGTGGCGTTCGCTGACTGGCGTGCTCTGCGATAGGAGGATACCAGAGCACCTGAAGTCGAAGATTTACAGAGCCGTCGTGCGCCCGGTAGCGATGTACGGGGCTGAGTGTTGGCCTGCGACCAGGGAAGTTGAAACACGCCTCAGCGTCATGGAGACGAAGATGCTGCGCTGGACGGCTGGAGTCACGCGCATGGACCGCATACGAAACGATGTCATTCGGCAGAAGTTCGGTGTCGCGCCGATAGTGGACAAGATGCACGAAGCGGGCTTACGATGGTACGGCCACGTTCTGCGTGGGAAAGAAGACAGCGTCCGCAAGATTGGCCTTGAGTTGGAAGTATCTGGAAAGCGGCCTAGAGGACGCCCGAAGCAGCGTTGGTCCGATACGTTACACACGGACATGAAAGTAGCTGGTGTCCACCCTGATCAAGCACAGGATCGGGAAAGGTGGCGTCGTAACACCAGAAGAGCGGACCCCGCGACGATGCGGGACAAACGCTGAAGAATAAGAAGAAGACCAAAGAGTTCTAAAACTTTGTTATTGACTCCTCGTGCCGAATAAGTCCACCTTCACCTAGGCTTCTGCTCTGTAAATCTGTATGTTGACGACGTTTATCTCCTTCGTATATGTTTTATTCCTTCATGTATAATGCTTTATTTCCTAAAAATATATACTTGTTTTCTACTGGCATAAAATAGAATCTTGTTAGGAAAGTAATAATGTGGTCATGCGTGCTTGTTGATCAGCTAGCAAGGTGGATCCTTCAATTTATGTCAGAAATTAATGAGGTGATGGATTATGTACAATAACTGGTCTATTAAAGGACTGTGTAATATATGTATTTATATACAACACATAGCTATAAAGATATATACATATACCATTTTCAGCTCAAATTCAACGTTTTCGAAAACGAATTCAACGTTTTCGAAATCAAATTCAACGCCTTCTTTGCAAGCTGTACGTTTCAATGTTTACTTCTTCTCAAAAAATTCAAGCATTCAGAAAAGGCTATCCAACAAAAATTAGAAACAACTAGCAACTAAAGCAAGTCAGGCACTTCAGTAGTGATGCGACACAAGTACATAGTAGTGAGCAAACTAAGCAATGCAGCTACAGGCGTTACAACAAACGTTAAGCAATACAGCAGAACAACGTAAAGCAATACAGCGGAACAATAACTATTCACAATAGTTAAAGTTTTTGTCGCCATACTCTTACATGCTTAATCCTGCGGAAAACGTTTTTTCAAAAGTGAAGGCCACGGCGAGGCGCCTCCTAAGTAATCCTGTCGCGGAGAGGACGCTGGCCGAAGTTATTGAAGAGGGTGTTCATTCTGTATCGCAGCAAGATTGTGCAAACTACGTCCTCCACATGATGGTAAACATGACAGCAGCTGTAGCAGGGCAAAGATTCAACAGTACATGACTTACTTTGACTTGCTCATTGTGCTATTTTGAATAGTTATTGTTGTATTGCTGTATTGTTACTGTATAGTTCCTGTTCATACTGTATAGTTGTATCGCTTAGTTTGCTCACTACTATGTACTTGTGTCGCATCACTACTGAAGTGCCTGACTTGCTTTAGTTGCTAGTTGTTTCTAATTTTCGTTGGGTAGCCTTTTCTGAATGTTTGAATTTTTTGAGAAGAAGTAAACATTGAAACGTACAGCTTGCAAAGAAGACGTTGAATTTGATTTCGAAAACATTGAATCCGTTTTCGAAAACATTGAATTTGATTTCGAGAACATTGAATTTGATTTCGAGAACATTGAATTTGATTTCGAAAACGTTGAATTTGAGCTGAAAATGGTATATATACACATATAACAAGGTAACGGCTGAACAATAACTTCAGGTGGTCATAGTCCTTTATTTGCCTCTGGGGATAGCGGCCTTCCTTCTCCTGCACTTCTTTATGAAAATCATCTGTTGCTTTCTTTGGCTGACTTTTCTTTTTTCGCTGAAGAAAACAGTATTAGAGATTTGGATGCAACGTCGCTCGGGAGGAGGGGTCACTTTGTATTTAGCGGTTATCCGCTTTCGTCAAATGCCAGAAGAATGCGCAATAATATTAAAGCTGCTTTGCAAGGTGATCTCATACGGGTCTTTTACCGCCGAGATTGGTTACAGTAAATATGCTGACATATCATGTCCTCCAAATGAGAACACACCTGATGCAGTGGTATTTTGGATATCTGTGCATTCCTCGTGCGAGGAGCTAGCGCAGTGTAAGGGCGTGGTTCAACAACACCAGAGTCAATTGTAAATGAGCGAGGATCACTTCCAATTTGTTTTCGCCTCCTTCGTATTCGTGTTCGCCGGTGACTTTGCTGCGGATTCCACAACAGCGTATGTCTGGAATGGCATTGTATCATTATGTTGGAGATTTCAAGGCCATCGATCAGTGCTGCTTTTATGAACGCTTATACTGCTGATGGCGTTTTGTGCTTGATAGCGAACTTCAAGGTGCTCCTGCTCAGGGTTGACAGCAGTCCCACTTGTTTCGCTGCTATGAACACTGTCTTTATTTCCTTAGGGTGGTGGCATCATACGTAGGTCGCAAGACAGATTCTTCGAATGACTGTGCTTCTGGACCAACGGCTTTGTAGGGGAACATCATGACTGCATGTCTGTGATGACAGCTAATCCCACTACGGTTGTCTAAGCAAGTACAGCTCCATGCAATCGCGCAAGCACCTCAGCTGGCACAGTGGCTGTTTTCCTAAAATCGCAATTGACAGTTCTGCATATTTTAGGGAACTGTTAGTGCTTACCTTTTGGTGACAATAGCACGAGCCATCCCTAATGACTCCGTTTCTCTGCGTTTTGTACAAAACAATTCCAAATGCCTTTGCCAGCTTCATTTATTACATAATCCTTCATAAATGTCGCTGGAGAAGCGATGGCATTTATGCGCCCCTGCAGTCGAAATAGGCAGGCAACCTATCGACGCTCTCTTATTTAATCAAGCGTATTATGTAAGTTTTGTACTTGATGGGGAATCATTTACCTTAATTTCATTTGAATCGGACAGGTCTGTTTCGAACTGCATCACGGTCCGAATAGTCTTTTGGTGGTTCAACGGTACACACGTTTATTTTATATATTTATTAACAAATAATCTACATAGCATATACGACGAGGGAAGAGTTGTTCATGCTATATTTCATTTCATTCCTGTTTCGCCTAATTCCACTTCTTCCATTTCACCTTACTTCCTACCTTACTTTCATCCTACGGGCTGGCAGGTCCGCGGAGGGGACTGTCGGATCGAGGCGTCCGGCCGACAGTACGGCCAACGTGAGCGCGAGTCCCGAGAGCGAGAGACAGGAGCACGTGGGCGAGTGAGGAAGCCGGAGTCGTAGTCTCGATGAGAATTTTTCTACGCCCGCTGCCGATCTGGCCCTTTTATAGAGGGCCTGGGCGGGGCCTGCTGGCCGGACTCCGTGGATGACATCATGATCCGTCACGGTCATGACACTCCCCAGGCGTCAAATTTGCTCTCCTTGCGCAAAATTGTCGCGCATCCTCCCCGCCAACCAAGTTCCACAGTGAGAGATAAGTTTCCGCTTGGAAGCGTTTCGAAATTTCCAAAATTTCCAACTTGTTGGAATTTCACCGTATAAGGGACAACATGATTACGCGAACAAAACACAACAACGTTCACAATATTACAAGTGGCGTTCTTGGCGAAGGGAGGTTGCACGAGCTGAGGACTGCTGTAAGGCGACGATGGAGTTGTTGTCCTGACTTGCCCTGTAAACATATGCCCAACCGGACGAGTTAAGTTATTTCATTCTTGAGCATTTTTTTTCTCACTGCAATTTTCCTTGCATGCATTGAAGACCATAGTGGTTTGGTTTGTGCTGTGTACTTTATTTACCACACAGTTTATTTGTCGCACAGTCTAAAGCTACATCATAATGAAGGATTACAATTACAAAACTAATGCAATTACAATTGCAATATAACACTGATACAATTACATTACAATACAACTGGTTTCCAAGATTTGATGATCATTACAGCTCAGTTATTCTTACGAATGATTACAATGGTGTTCATGTTAGTTACGGTTACAAATAATCACTGAAATTTCAGGTTTAATAAAAGTTTCAAGTTACACGATTCCATTTGATTTTTATTTCAACTACTTCCTATGTTTCACTACATATTACAGTATAAAAGAGTGATTACAATTTTCCTTTCATCTTATATAACTAGTGGTTTCGACCTTAGTAACCACCTAATTCGAAGGTGTATTCACAAAAGGCGGAGTGGTGCGTGCCGGCCAGATCTGCCCTATTGTTTTGCTCACAATAGTGGCATGTCGATTTCGACCTGCACCACGTTACAGTATGATTTGCAGGTTTCAAGCAACGTTCGCAGAGACGAAGTTGCTGACAGCGATAATATCTGTCGCAGATTGTAGGGTATCTATGGCAAACAGTAGCCCAGTGGGGGCCATTACAGAAGATGCAGGTGTGTTGCATCTGCACTGGGCGTCTTGATGGGCCCGGCCGCGGGGATGGATCTCGTTGAGGTGCCTCCGCAGTGGGCGCTTGCTGTCTTGCATCTATTCCATTCCGAGGCATGGTTCTGTGCAGAAGTTCTCCCAGCAATCCTTCCATACGTTGCAAGCGGCGATCCAAAGCCGTTATTGCAGTACGTGCCGCTTCGATCCTGTGGTCCAACTGAGGGAGTATCTGAACCTCCCGCTCCACTCGGCCGAGCTGTTGAGCAAGCTGCTCGGCCTGCGGCTGTTGCGGCACCGGTTCTGGACCTTGATCTGGACCAGCTTGCGCTTCGTGAGCTTCCATTACATTTTCACTTTCAGCTTGAGCGTACGGCTGGCTGTCAGCACGGGGAAGAGTTCCACTCATTGCCACTCTAAAAAGAAGAGAAAAAATATTTTTCCATCTACCCGTTATTCCGGTGACATACTTGGCTAATCTTTTACGATGTGTTTTATTGTTGTTTTGATTTTGCTCTTGAATTACAAATGCCAAATATGTCCCGTAAGTTACATAATACGTACGCATACGATACGGAGAAGGCAAGTGATCGCGCGAAGAGTGAGTTTTATGGGAAGCAGAAGGATACAAAGAAATTTGCGAGCGCAACGGAAGTAGATGAGGAACAATTTGAACGGGGGGAATACTAGACTGATAAACCCTGACCCAGCGCGTTTGCTGTTCCTTTTTCCCTTATTACATGCCGAGATGCCCAGTACGGACGCAAGTCCCAGTCCTAGGAACGCACCACATATTGCAACTGTATAGAAGAAATACAGCTTACATATGCTGAAAAAGTGACCAATGTCTGGAAAATTGACATCAAAAGTGAAGTCTGAGCTGTTATAATTCTCCTTGTTCCATATGCGGACATATTTCTGGAAGGGTTTCATTCCATTTACATAGTTAAGAGTTCCTTCAATATTGAAGATAGTAATTTCATGACCGCATTGTGCTCGGCATTACTCTTGCACATGCGCCGAATTGTAAAAAAGTCGAATTTCATTTTGGAATCCGTCTTTTGTGCACCTCATTGCAAACTGCTGTGTGGCACAGGTGATTTGTGCGATCGCATTCTGAATGTTAGATTTGCACCGTATTGTTGTTACTGCCCCTTTCATGCATCCGTAGCATCCTCGAATTGTACGAGGGGATAATTGACAATGGAAATCTAGGATTTCCTGCTCTATCATTCTTATTTGAGGATCGATATTAATTGCTATTTCTGCAACGAGTGCTGTTGTACGGAGCGTAGGTATCTTATGTACACCTTCCGATGATATAATTCCATTACTCTGTGGGATTGGTAGTGTGTTGGACAACTGAATTGCGTCTTATATGTTGTTGTGAGTACAGTAACAATTAACAGACTCTTCTGCTGGGTTACATTTACAGGTATCCCGAATAAAACAAGTGGAATTGTCGGTATTGTTGACATTGACAACGTAACAAGCGTAACTGAACGAGGTTTCCTCGTTAATGACTGCGGTAACATCTCCGCCTGTCACAAATCGATGGTTAAGTAGTGTTGCAGGGTTGAATGATAACGAGGAAATTTCCAACGAAGTTTTTTCAAAAAATTTCACTATATAGGGTTTCATTTCTAGAATATATGACAAAGATTTCTTATTTCCCTTAGAAAATTCTAATTGCAATTTTACTGTTTCAAACCATGACGGGCATTCGAAAACTTCAAATACCTTGTCGCCTGTTGGGACGTGATAAATTCTATAAAAAAGGCATCCTGATAACGGAAATCCGCATGTACATACAAAACCTCCGCATGATTCGGAACAATAGGTGATTCCGGTAAAATTATTTGCTACGTCTAGCTCTTCAATTAAGGTGGCTGGTGTCACTTTCGCGCATTTCAATCTTGTGCAAGATCTCATATGAGGGCATCGCTTTCGATATTGAACTCTGGTTACTGTGTTCCTTGTAAAATATAGAGTTTCTTTTCGACACCTTAGAACGAGTTCTATCAGCGTTACTTTCAAAACCTGCACTTTTTGGCTTTGATATTCCAAGTGTAGACATGCTGTAGGCTGCATGTGGTCGAGTTTCGCAAGAATGGTAGTTTGGTTATGACAGTTTTGGTCGTACGTATTGCATTGGGAAATGACCGAAGGAATAAGTATAGTCTGCTGGCATGCATATGAAGCTGTCATATGCGCCGTTACAAAAGCGAAAATTTTTACAAGAGTGGATGTATTCCATCTGATTCGTCGTGGACTGCGAATCTCTAGGAGTGGAGTCTCGTCGATGAATTCATGACGAGAACACCATTTTCGTCTGATTCCGTTACGTATTCTGTGAATGATACGTTTATTACAGATATATTGAAATCCCGAGAACAGTTTCCTTATAAGGATTAAAAAGCATAGAAACGTTAAAAGAAAAGCGTATAACAAGAACGCTGTGATTGCAGTGGCTAGTCTTGGCCAGCAATCTGGGTTGGAAATCATTTCGGTACAGAAGTTACACATAATCTGCTCACAAAATGGGCTTGGGGGGCATACCCAATGTGAGGTTTTCGTTTCGTTATTAAATACATATTTCATTGTTACAATGTAGTTATGCATTGTTATTTCGGGAGGAAACCGAACATTTATATTCTTGTCCGGATTTGATATTTCAAAGCAGTAATCGTTTCCGCAAATATGCATCTTATTAAATCCATGCTGTGCATGAATTGATGCTCCTTCTTTAACGCATTGCGTGATTACATTGTTTTCGTTTTCAGCGTGCGCCTTGCAAAGAAAACTGGCGAAAAGCATGACTAATAGCCAAAAATGCCATGGGATTATGGGATGTCTGTGCGTGCTTATACCGCGTTCCGTCGTCGCGGTATACATCCCATAGTATTTATTTTCTTTTGCGCGTCTTGGTAGCATTGGTCGCCGTCGTTTTTGTTGAGGCAGCGCCACCATGTTTGTAGGGTCTTCCGTTTGAGGTGACATACCCGACCCAATTGCATCATCGTGTTCTGGTAAAGAACAGGTTTCGTGTTTCCTGACTGAATCTTCGATTTCCAATGGAATGATCATGTTTATTGATCGTTGGATTTTTGAATGTGCTGTTTTCAATTCAACGGATCTCACTTGTCCGTCTGGATCACGTATTAGGTTCATGATCAGCCCTAGTTGCCATTCCCCTCTAGGACGGGTGTCTTCCATCAAGAGTACGACTTCTCCTACCTTTGGACTTTTCCTAGTAAAGCTATTTTGTTTAATGCGTTTCTGATGGAAATTCCGTAATTCCAAGATATAGTTTTGGTTCCAATGTGTCCACAGATGAGATAAGCATTTGAGGGTATCGTGGAAATATTCCAGCGTTTGCTCCCTTGTTGACATGACGGGAAAATAATTTTTATCATTTTCCTCGTCTTCATGTTCGCTGGGGGGAACCAAACGCAAGTTTGCGTAGGGCAACAAAAAATCAACGGGTCGCAGTACCGAAGAGTCGTCCGGTGTGCTTCCGGAATATGTCAGTGGCCTGGAGTTAACCATGGCTTCACATTCCGTTATAATTGTTATAAAATCGTTTTCGTCTTGAATTTTTCGACCTAAGACTTTTTTAAAAGTTGATTTCATTACACCAATCAACCTTTCATAAAATCCGCCCTTCCAAGGTGATAAGGGTGTTATAAATTTCCACTGAATTGTTTCATTCGCCAGAAAATTTTGAAACGCTTGCGTGGTAACTGGTGATTCGTTATCAAGAGTATTGATAACTTCCATTCCCAGTTTGAAGTTTGTCGCGTTATCTGATATAATAATTTGGGGTTTTCCTCGGCGGGCTATAAATCTTCGTAAGGAATTGATAAATTTCTTTGCACTCAAGTTATTAACTACTTCCAAATGCACTGCTCGTGTTGTCATACAAGTTGTCAAAAGAACCCATTTTTTACAAACGTCTTTTGTACTAGTGAACACGTGAAAGGGTCCTGCTATATCAATTCCGACGTGCGAGAATGGTCGCGATGTTGCGACCGCGCACGTGGTAGAAATGGTGAATCTGGGTAGAAATACGGTCTTCCGTTCCATTTCTTGCAGATCACACATTTCCGTAAATGGTTTTTCACTATTTGTCTGCCTTTTGGAATCCAAAAGCGAAGGCGAATTTGCGCTAGTGTTCCATTTACACCTTGATGTCCACTGCGCACATGAAAATCCTGTATGATAAGGCAAGTGAATATATGGTTTGGCAACAAAAGAATGGGTTCCAATGTATCTCTGGGGAGATAGTTGGATTTAATGCGTCCTAAACATCTAAAAATCTTATTTTCATCTTTAGTAATTGAGAAGTTGTTCCACCTTTTCATTTCGTCTGCAGTTACTCGTGTTTGCATTAATTTTATGAGAAATTTCTCAGCAATTTCCATGTCGGTTGTGTCGAGTACCGAAGAGTTATGAGTTACTGAAATTTGCGAAATTTCAGGTATCCTCTTTTCAAGAAGTGTTTTAGGGCTTTCGCTTAGTTTTTCAAAAACTTTCATCCGTAAGAATTTCAATACAAAACAGTGATTTCGTAAGAGACGAGTAGTCATAGGGAAATATCCAACGATTGTCTTGCAAAGGTTGTTGCGAGTGTGTTTTCGTCGCATAAATTTCCACACATTTTAGATGCGTACCATTTTCTTCGCTTTCACCTTTAGTAGGAGCGTTCCAGGGGAACGTCTCCAAGTTCGAAAGATCTATGGTGGAGTCCTGTAGGAATTGTGGTCCTGTCCACCAGATGTGGTTTGTAATTTCTTCCTTGGTCAGTCCTCGTGTTGCGCAGTCTGCCGGATTGACCTCAGAAGGGATGTAATGTAAAAAGGTGGGAATTTCCGAAGTAACGTATTTTGCATGGTATTGAGTAAAGGTCATTTTTTGGGTTCCAAGGTAATCCCAGAATCTTGGTGGAATGGCCTTTTGCCAAATCCTCAGATTTGATTCGCTTATTACATTCTTCGTCGTTTGTTATGAATTGACGAAGATTCATGGACATATTATTGAATATTTCCTTACACGAATAATATTTTTGCACCAGTGATGTTGTTGATGTGTCCGTTATAAGGACATTATCAACATATAAATTGGTTTTCAATTGTTGAATGGTTTCTTCCTTGACTCCGTTTTGCTGGGAGAGTCCGTACTGAATGGATATACCCAATAGGAAAGGTGAAGCATTTATCACAAATGGGAGTCTACAGAATCGTAATATCCTTATGTTTTCGGTGCTTGGCCCTTTTGTGGTATCTTTCAACCATAAAAAGCGTACTGAATCCCTTTCCGACTCTTGGAGGTATATCATATGGAAAGCTTTTTCAACGTCCGCGATCATGACTTTGGACCCAATACGAGACCGCAACAAGATACCACACAAATTAGGCAACAGTAAGGGACCCTGGTGGATTACATCGTTGAGACTATGCTGTCCTTTCATTTTCGAGGAGGCATCTAAAACTATTCGAGTTTTTGTGGTTTCACTTTCAGTTTTGATTACCGCTTGATGTGGGATATAGTAACATGGATTTGTCCCATTAGGCCTATAGGGAGCATCTTCTATAAAATGCTTCCTTAATTGTTCGTTTATTATTTCGCAGTACTCTGCCCAGCACTGAGGGTTTCTGTCTTTCATCTTAAAAAGTTGATGTAGCCTACTCAAAGCTAAATTGTAGTTATCGGCTAACTCGGTTTTATTGCTTTTCCAAGGAAAACGAACGTAAATTTTGCCTTCACGTGTTTCTACAGAGGAATAAAATTCTTTGATGATTTCACTGTTTAATTCTTCTTCCGATAAGAGTTCCTCAGTACCTACCCCAGGCAATTTCCATAAATCTGAGTAGTCCAAGAGGTGGTAATTTCTATTTTGCGCTGTATAAGTTTTCACTACACTTTCGTAAAAGTTGTCCCTTTCTGGATCGAGGCGATTGGCACCATAAGGGATTCCCGAAACAACAGGCCCGAAAAACGTGTGAGTTACAAAGAGTCCTGAAGGTAATCTAGTTGTAGACATATCTAGTTCCATTACAGTGTTAAAATAATCAATTCCAATAAGGACTTCTGGATCCACCCTATGTGGTAGTACGATCTCCGGACCCTCGGGAAGGAAGTGTAGCAGTACAGCTTTATCTTCTTGACTTAATTCCTGTATTGTTAACGTAGCCGTTACCTTGGGACTTGTCAATAATTCCATATTGATGCCGCTACCGTTCGCGTTACACAAACGTGCCATTACTCGTTTCATTCTTTTTCTTTCAGTTCTTCCCCCAAAGGTACTTATCGTTAATGACATTTCAGAACAGGGCTCGAGCATTATGCGCTTTGCCAATCCCGCCGAAATAAAAGGCTGGTCAGAAGCAGAATCTAGTAATGCAAAAATTCGCTCCCGTTTGTCGGTATGGGGATTACATGCTTCACATTCCACTATCATTAACCGAGCCCCCTCATTATTGCCATTTTGTTTTGGCCCTTCAATTTTATTTTCATCTACAGGGCTATTTCGTTGGACATGGAAGCTTACATTTATATTCCTAGACGTATTTCCCGATTCAGGAGATTGCGAAAACCTAACTCTTCGTTGCCTACTTGACTCTCTAGAGCTCGATCGAGACAGGGCCGAAGGTCGATTTAAATTTCGCGTACCTGGAGAACTCCTTCGACTTGCAAACTGTGGAGGTTGTCGGGGGTGTTGCAAAGATTCGTCTCGTTGCCTTGACCAATTGCTGGACCGCTGGCCTGCAGAATCGCCTTGGGCTCGCAGCCGGTACCTGGGCGGGCTGTTTAGACTTCGTTGTGAAAATGACTGCTTACCGATAGATTTATTGTAGTGGTCACCACAGATCACAGCGTGATGTGGTCCACCACAACGATAACAGTTTTCTTTCCTACAAAATCGAGTTGTGTGACCACTTGCGAAACATTTCCAGCATAGCTTTAACGCTTTCAATCTTTCAATCTTTTGTTCTCGTGTACGGTAAATTTTACAAAATTGAAATAAGTGCTGCTTTCCGCAGCCTATGCAGTGTTTCACAATTTTTGCACGAGTATGGAAAACCGAATACGACGGTTCGTCTAATTTCTGATCACGACTTTCAATATGCTCCCTACGTTTCACCATCGTATCAAGATTTTGCATGAGCTCTTGCATGTTCCAGGTCCCTCCGAAGTCGAACTCCTTTTCTGCTATTTCGTTTTGAACTTTCTTTGAAAACGTATCTAACACCATAGAAATCATGTTTGTTGTATTTACAGGTTCACCTTGGTTTTCCAATCTTGCAATTATTACTTGTACATCACTTAGGTTATTACGTAAAGACCTGGAGTCATCACGGCATGGTTTCATCGCTTTCAAACGTTTTATCATTTCAAGGGTTACCCGTTTAGGGTCCAAGAACTGGTTTTTCAACTGTGCTACAGCTCTCTCGTATGAGCTACCAGTCCTTGGAATCATTTGGAGTGTGCGGGCTGCATCTCCTTTACAACAGCTTAGAAGTAATGAAAGCTTTTCAATGTTGGAATAAGGCTGGTTATGAACCAACTCTTCAAATAGTTCCCAGAACGGTTGGAACTCCGCTGTGTTCCCACTGAAGGTGGGTAATTTCAGCTCAAAAACCAAGGAGGCGACGGTTCAAGGAGAACCTTTCAGCTGGTGAACTTGTTACTTGCCTTTCATTCAGTTGCTCTTTCATAGCAGCTTCCTGGCAATCAAGTTCAACCAACCTTTTTTCCAAGTTTCTTATTACTTCCAATGCATTTTCAATCAAATTATTTCCATCCTTATTTTCCCAATATTCCTCAAATTTCGATTCAATTTCAGACTTATCGTCATGCAGTATTTCTGCAATATTACAGTTGCATTCCTCATAGAGATCCCAGATGGCGTTCTTTTGCATTTCCAATTTCTTGCACAACTCTTGCACTACTACTCGATTAGTAGCAAGGAAGAGTTTCAGCTCTGGGACACTAGTTGGGAAGTGCCATGGCTGCTGAAACTCTTCTGATTCCCTTACAAGAGCTGTCAGGAAATTTAGTTGCCTTGACAGCTTTTGTTTGACAGTTTTTAAAACGAAGTTCGATGCGGATATGAACGTGAATGTAGTCAGCAGGGGGTGCTTACCGACCGGCGGGCTGTTATTTATACCGTATTTCGGGGGGGGGGGGGGAGTGAGGAGTCGCACTATGACGTGCGTTCCCAGCGCCGCCACCCTCGGCCGCTGTAAAAAAAATTCACGAATGCACGTCACGGCGCGCATTACGGTACCGCCGGATTTTGGCCGCTATAAAATTCCACGGTGCACGTCGCAGCGCGCATTCCACCGTAAAATTTCACGGTGCACGTCGCGGTCAGCGTTGAGCACGCGCTATGAGTCATACCCTTGGGATTACGGTTGGTCGAAGAGAAAAAATGAATAATGGTTTTCAAATTTCCAAATTTGCAGTTACACATACAAATTTCTCAATGGTTTTCCAGAGGATTAGTGGTGTTACAGAGGAGAATTTCTTGAAATTGCAGTTCTCCTAATTGAGTTGCAAAAAAATTACAAAAATGTACGCCTGTACGAGGGTTTCAAAGCCTCGACGGCGTTCCCAATGCGAAACAAAATCTCTTACGAAGACAAAGGTGTTGGGATCTACTCTAACCTGCCAAAATAGCATTTCAGCTGTTTCATGGTAAATAGACGAGATGGTGTTAATTCTCGTTTGCAGCTGGTTTAATTTCATAGAGGGAACCCGTTTATGGGACTGGATGCGAGCCAGCAGTTCCAGAGGGTTCGCTGGAGGCTGCATTCCAGTTCCATATGTTTGGCATTCCAAAAAGATATGCTGGATTCCATTCAGATGCCTGCTAAGCCTTTGCTTAGCGAGGCCGACAAGATGAGCAATATCAGGCATGAAGATGACAGCTGAGGAGCCGAAGAAAAAAGGAGAATCTTCCGTGCTCAGCATTTATAGGGAGCGCCTTGTGTGCCAATGAAGTGTTCCAGGTTTACACCGCATAGTTCCATGCAGATCTCTGCGGTGATAAGCGCGTCGCTCTAGCTCACCACATTTCTCGCCTTAAGAGACTTTTTTAATCGATTCACAAGTAACTGATTTCGTACTAATCCTCGAGGTTTCAATCGAAATTTAATATGCTCCGGAGCTACTGTATTACGGGTTATTTCTCCCATCAATTAGCATGTGGGCCTTTTCCTCCCACTTACAGTTATGTGGGGCACTTCATCCCACTAATATGCCGTCCGTCTAGGGCGATACGGAGGCAACCGAGCGTATATTTCTCGCTCCCAACGAGCAGTACCCCAAGTACTGCCGTGTTGATCGATCATACGGTGCGTGGACCAGGTTTTCTAGGAGTTTTCCTTCTCCCACTTTTACATATCTTAATGGAAGATTCGGATGTTTTCGATCTTCCATGCTGCAGCTATTTTTTTTTTTTTTTGAGACACGTGTCGATATTTTTTTAGTATAAAGGAGACCACGTATGCTAAATTGGCCAGAAGTAGCATACATGTTCTGTTTTTATTTATTTATTTATGTATTTATTTTTTCAAATAGATTTTTATTACTTTTTTTACTTTACAAGTTTCAATTTGGCTGATGTATTATGCTTTACAAGTTTCAGTTCGGCCGATGCACCATGTTTCGAACTGCATCACGGTCCGAATAGTCTTTTGGTGGTTCAACAGTACACACGTTTATTTTATATATTTATTAACAAATAATCTACACAGCATATACGACGAGGGAAGAGTTGTTCATGCTATATTTCATTTCATTCCTGTTTCGCCTAATTCCACTTCTTCCATTTCACCTTACTTCCTTCCTTACTTTTATCCTACGGGCTGGCAGGTCCGCGGAGGGGACTGTCGGATCGAGGCGTCTGGCCTACAGTACGGCCAACGTGAGCGCGAGTCCCGAGAGCGAGAGACAGGAGCACGTGGGCGAGTGAGGAAGCCGGAGTCGTAGTCTCGATGAGAATTTTTCTACGCCCGCTGCCGATCTGGCCCTTTTATAGTGGGCCTGGGCGGGGCCTGCTGGCCGGACTCCGTGGATGACATCATGATCCGTCACGGTCATGACAAGGTCTTCGACATTCTATCAGTAGCTCGGAAAATCCATTCAAGCGCGGGTTACCGATGCGGTGGAGGAACTCGTATTTGATTACAGGTGAAACTTCTTATCGCTCGCTTATCGTTGTTGTGTACACAATAGCATCACGATTAGAAAATGGAGCGCATGTTGTTGTTCGCCTTGAGAGGTTGTGAAAGTGCTTTCTAGCAAAATGCTGGAGTAAGTATAAAGAGACCCGCCAAGCTAGTTTCTCTTCAGATAGTCACATCCTGCAGCTCGACCCTTCTCCTTCAGGGATACCAGAATCTCGACGAATTTCTTGTCAAACACATTTAGTTGGCTTTCTCTGAGTTCCAGTGTGCGACTGACACTTGAACAGCGTGATGCCTAAATTTGACACTGTTGTTGAATTTACAAAAGTGTTTGCACAAACGAACAAAGAGGAGCAAGTATTACATACACACGCTCCTCCGTCTGGCACCCTCAAGCCTGTCAAACATAGAAGCGGCAGTAATGCAACCTGGATGGCGCGTCAAGAAGAACGGCACGGAAACTGTCGTTGAAGCACGGCGCTTCATCCGTTACGTGTGTCTCCGCTCAGAATTCTGGCACAAGTATGCGCACCTCTAAGAATAGCTTCTCCACGTCACTAGTGGCCATAGTTCCGCTCAGAAGAAATCGACGTAGCATCAGTGTATAGCATATAAACTATAATCATGTCGTTTTACCTACCGGTTAACTGCGGTCCCTCTCCGAAACTTCTGCTACCGTCCAATTCGCCAGCTTCACGTTATATGAGTGGTTATATGAGTGGTTTGGAAGGACTCGCCAGGTTTTAGTCCTATCGACGAGTACTTCTTGAGCCATTGTGGGAGAGACAATAACTGAGACATGCATTTTAAACACGAAAATGTGTTTATACACAAGAGGCATTAAAGTTTGCAATGGTTTCTTAACACTTTTGAACGCTGAAACCCACTCATCAATAAACTATTACAGCTCGAATGTTTAGACAGTCCAAGAAGCCATATTCCTTTGTTGTTCTTTTCATATCGTAGCTTTGTAAATATCACTTCATCGCCATTACCCCATCCATGACTCGTATTAAATTAACAGTTTCGAAGACTGCGCTCGGTCTTTCTTCCTCAGATGACGAATTATGTATTCGAAAGAGTACACTAAACGTCAGTTGAAGAACAAGAAAAGAACAGAACAAATAATTGTAAAGATTAATCTTTATATATTCCAGCAGACGTCTCAAGTAATCTTTTTCCCACGGTGTAAATCGCAGCAAAGCAGGATTTAGCTCGTGTCTTACGTGTCCTATACATCCTTTGAGGGATACAGTCCTGTCAGTATGGCGGTTCACGGTCAGGTGGCAAGATCAGTAACGAACATTGAACACTTTGTGGTTGACATCATTTTCGTGGAGGTGTTTGTGTACTCCCGGGTTATATCTAAACGAATATTTGTAGAACCCTGATCTGAAAATTTGTTGTTGAACATGCTAGCGAAAGGAAACTGACCTCGTACTCCTGTTCACTATCAAATTCCTGGTTAAGGAATGTATTATCCTGGGATCGGCCGCCGCACCATCGTAAGAGTGCTCCTTTTGACAATGAGAGGTCAAACTCTCATATGAGACGAAATTGATCTTGCACAAACGACACTCAACTGTGATTACACTGGTTGCTCGGCTAATGTCTTCCTTCACGCCGGCAACCTCAGTCGGAGTGAGAAGATGAACAGACTTGACATGAGAGATTTTTCATTCGAAGAACTCGCACTCAGGGCAGGCCCATTGCGGAGACAGCATCTTAGTAAGTGACTTGTCAGATTTATAAAATTCACTCAGCGACACATGGAATGTGAAACACCATTTCCAATACAGGGTTTCGAAAGAGGGCTAATGCTCACCTTTGTAGGCTGAACAGATAATGGACGTCAGAGAGTCAGAATTAAGTGGCGGGGCACGTTAGCATGAAGGATGATGTGTGTTGAGGGAAACTGATAAGAATATACGTAAATAGAGAATTTTGGGATTCAAAATCAATTGATCTCCTTCCCTAAAGGTTCCACTGGTTCCATGCACAAACAAACGACAGTGTTAAACGACAACTATGGAACCCTCGAAAAAAGTGTTAGGGATAACATGGGGAGAAAAGTCTAAACGAACCACCCATATTGATGCTAATACCAGCAGGTTCAATGCAGAGTATTAAAATAGCAATCTCACGGAAGTAAGGAATACTAGAATAGTAATACTAGGACATGATGGGGAAAGCTACCATGTCAGCAGGAATAAACGATAGACGAATTCAGCAATCAGCGTCGCATTTGAGTCAAACTTTGGCCACCGTGAGAGATTGTGCGCTCAGGGGCGAAAGTCACGAGTGATGTCGCAGTGTGGCGAAAGCGGCGTGGCAGCCACCGATGCCGAATGGGGAGACCCTCATTTCTCTGCCGGACAAGTCACGAGGTGCATACCGCAGCTTTCCACGTCAAATTGGAGACTCTCCTAGACAAGTTTGACAGTTTCGAAATCATGCTAAACACCCTCAAAACGATCCTAGTACTACTATTCTAGTATTCTTTACTTCCACTGACCTCTCAATGCTGAAGTGCAATGCTGAGATTACTATTTAGTGCTCTGCACTGAACCTGCTGGTCTTAACATCAATATAGGTGGATCGTTTTCAGTCTGACTTTTCTCTCATGTTATCCCTAACTCCTTTTTCGAGGGCTCCATAGTTGTCATTTAACACCTCTGCATGGACCCAGTGGAACCTCTAGGATAGGAAATCAATTGATTTTGAATCCCGATATTCTCTATTTACCTGCATATACTCTTACAAATTTCTCTCAACACATATGTCATGCTAAGCTGCCCCGTCACTTCATTCTGACTCTCTGACCTCCATCATCCTGCTAAGCTGCCCCGCCACTTCAGTCTGACTCTCTGACCTCCATCATCCTGCAAAGGCGAGTAAGTCCTTTTTCGAAACCCTCTACTGGAAAGGAGTAATGGTGTCTCACAATCCATGTCAGCCCTAGGTAAGGAGGGCGAGCCGAAGGAGAAGGTGGTCCCAAAGCGGCGAAAGGTGTAAGAACGCGCCAGGACCCCATGTTTCCGAGTAGACCGCAGGCTACCGTACCACAGTCAAATTTAGGTTGAGAGAGTGAGTCATCCTTTGGAGATTTCGAAACAGGAAGCGGCGGGAGTCGCGAGAGTTCCCACTGCCTCAGTTCGGAGTTCGACGTTACGAATTGCTCCTGTAATAGGAGACGCCGACTTTGGCCGCAATCGCTAACCCTCCTCCGGCCTGCGTTCCCCATTTTGTTGAAGTTCACTGTGTTGTATTTAGCCATTTTTTGCCCATTCGCTTTGATCTCTTTTTGTTGTTGTATTGTTGTCCGTTCCAATATTTGTCAAGTAAAGTTTCGGTTTACCGTTTCTCTGGCTTGCGTCCGAACAGCGTTCATAACGCTGGTATACCTGCAATCAGCTACAACTTTAGCATATTCGGCCTACATGTATCGCTAAGTTTTTTATCTATCTGACAAGTAACTCAACTAAGGGGCTGTCTCCACAAGCAGATTTCCTCGCAGAGCCAGAGATTTCAATTATCGTCAGAGGTAATGGCACTTATACATGAGCCACTAGAGTATAATAGCTAACACCTGCTCTAAACTAATTTCTGCTTCCAAATTAAAGAAGTTCATAATATACTAGTAAGCGCTTCGACACAGTTCATCGTTGCAATAGTACTTAATTGTTTATACAAAACTAACGTTTTCTTACAATTGCAGTATTAATTACAGCATTGTAGTTCTTGTCGAAATGACGCTATGTAATAACATTTAGAGTTGCTAGCATTGTTTTAGCCAACTCTAAGTTCAACTACTTGAATAGTTGCGATTTGCCGCCCCTACACCCTCTCTTATGTTGCTCGAGCTTTCTAGCATCCTTGATTATTTGAGTGGCAGCCACTTTTATTTGAGGAATTCTATTCGGTTGACTTGCGTCTAAAGCCGCAGTTTTCCGCGTAGGCGTGGTTGGACGACTTTTCGCAGGCGGCCGTCGCGGGACCTAATAATTGCCCCAATCAATGACAGAGAGTTGGACGAACGCTTATTGCTTTCATTTCCCTACATTTCCATTGTTCCATTTTATGTTTTTTCTCTGTTCATTGTTTCTTCTGCTACCATTACCGTCTGATTTTACCCTTTCTTTCTTGGACTTTCTTTCCAGCCGTTTGTTTCCCTTTTTGTTTTTCTACCTTCTGCTGTTTATGTCAAATTAATTCATCCAATGAGTGATCTCTTCCACTCTCCTCTGCGAGATATTGTTTTCCCATGTCTCGAGCGTTCAAGGTGTCATCGTTCGACTTTGGGCGCCTGTTGTGTTGACCTAGCAGTGCTTCAACACAGCGCGACTACTTTTTACTCCTAAATTCCTTATCTTTGCTACTATTTTACTCTAGTCGTTGCGTCATAGCCAGCCCACTTATTCGACAACGTTGTCCTCAGGTAAGCTGAATTTTATTAGCCTTTTTGAAAAGATAGTATAGAACGTAATTGGCTGGGCATCCTTACTCCTAATTTTGAATGTTTTTCGGCGCTACAGTACTTGGAAGGGGTAACCTATCATTCCGTTTCGGAATACGTAGCTATGTACGACAAATCTTAGTACACTTTTCTCCTAAATTCGGCCACACATCAGCTTCCACTTTTTGTAGATGTATGGGGAAAAACCCCAGAATGTGGCTAGTTTTAGTACGGTGCGTTAGTTTGTCCCACCCTGAAGTCCCTTAGTTCCGGCTTCTATGCGTGAGCGTACTCTCCCCGTCTCCCAAGTGACAGCGTTTTTGTTGTTAGAA
This sequence comes from Heligmosomoides polygyrus bakeri, assembly GCA_947359475.1. Lineage (NCBI taxonomy): Eukaryota > Metazoa > Nematoda > Chromadorea > Rhabditida > Heligmosomidae > Heligmosomoides > Heligmosomoides polygyrus. The sequence continues at coordinate 33,939,795 of OX375869.1, forward strand.
GACCATAATATTCTCTGTTTTTTCTTTGGAGCACTATGACTTTTGTTGATGCCTTCGTATCAGACCATTACCGTAAAAAACGCACAACACTTGGGGTGGGTCACGTTATCACTTTCAATCATGCGAGAAACGAGATAAACACAATAGTAGTATTGAAGTCGAACAATGCTGTAGCTGTAATCCCATTTGGGAGTGCTGCATAATTGTGTTAGACAAAGGAGCCAAGTTCAACCGCTCTAACGCTACAGTTGTCATCAACATTATACAGTTGTTTCTCGTGGTCTGCAGCACTCTTAATATATTGATATTTGGGCTTTCAGGAACATTAACAGCGAGCTATGCTACATGCCCCGGTCAGGATGTAGGGATAACGATGACTTAATATGCTTGGCGAAGATGGGCAGTACGGCTAAATAGGCAAGACTTAATTAACTAAATGCTTTACTGAGTGTTCACTTGAAATCTACTTTGACTACAGTGGTCGTGAAACCCACACAGAATCAAAGGCTATGGCAGTTGTGGCATTGCCATTGATGACACCTTAGACTTGACAAGGTCCAACTTAAAGGTACTCACCATGATGGTCGCATACGGATGTTACCGAGGAGTACGAGCTGCTAAGTAAACGCCTCAACATGGTTGGTTATCCACCCTCTGTCGAAGGTTCTTTCAGGGTTCCTCATATGTAACCACATGTTCAGCAGATGCCTTTCCCTTGTCGTAAAGGTTCCCGCTCCAAACTTTTCTCTGGTAGCGCTCAGTCAGACAAAACACTGACATTTTTCAGCGGTTTCAAAAACGCCTTTTCTGATTTTCCAAGTGTTTGAATTTCTGCCGGTAGCATATTTACAAAACATGGACCAGAAAGACTGAAAAATTTGTGAAGGACACCCATTTAAGCAGTAGAACGAACGTGAGGCTTGCCTAGCGATTTATCATTCAGGCATGTCAAAGCAGGAAAGTCACCAAAGCCTAGGTAGGTAATTGAACCTCTTCAACCTTCCACTTAGAATTAGTTATGGCAAATACAATAGGTGGAATTGCCAAATGGGCGTCCTTTGCACGTCACGGACTCTCGCTTAACACTTCAATGATTGCGGAACGATGGCATAAAGGATTGAGAACTGAGAAGCTTCAAGGGTCTGATTTTCCTGACAGAAACGATCATAAACGCGACGGAAGGTCAGGATACTGATACAGAAGTTGAAGTAAGAATATGTCTAAAACAGTCCACTCGTCTTACTTTTTAATGTTTATTAGAGGCGCGTTGTTTAATGCGCGTTTATTAGAGAACAAGCGCGGAAATATGAACGAATATCGTGCTCGGGAATCAAACTTTTCCCATGGAGCAACATTTACTTTTCAAACTTCACAAAATTTTAGAAGGCAGGACTCGGGAACACCGGAGGAATATAGCGCTGAGGGCGGAAAAATTTTCTAGTCCATTGCGATAACAAATGTAAAGCGATGCAAAGGTAAGCTCACTCAAGCGTCAGACAGCATCATTTCCCCTTATGACTGAGATGCACCCCTTCAGTCAAGCCTTCACTACCTAAAATGTGGAGTGTGCATACCAATTCAGATGCAGTTACTTGGCGGGGTCGAAGGCAGGAATTTGCTATGAACATCTACACGCATGTTGATATTCGGCAGTAAATGCACGAATGAACACCTAACTTCTTCAGCTTCAGTGTATTCTCTCTTTAGGTGATGGTGAACTACCAGACGAAAATGTTGCGGGAGACCTGGGCGATGAACCAATTCTGACGGAAGAAGTCCCTCTGCAGGGGTATAATTCTTCAAAAATCTTTGGATTGAGTGTGAAGAAGAAGGATACTGCAGCGAATTGTGGTCGAAAGCTTCTCAGGTTAACCGCGGAAAATATTAAGCGCAAATAGTATCCAGAGCAATGAAACTAATGTTGTTCATGTACGTGGCTACAATGAATGGAAAGATGAAGGCTCTTGTAAAGGTGGAGACGGCTGAGTCAAAGGAGTTACTAATGGAGATTGTCAAAGCGCTGGGTACGTTATCCATCGGCGTGCGCGTGGCTCCACTTCTGGTACGTTCTGACATACCATATCATCATCTCTATCAAGGATGTACAATGTAAGCTTAGAAATATGCTATACTCCTATCACTGCTTAAAAACCATTTGCAGTAAGGACAGAACAGGAGAAGCAGACGTCCATAACGCAATCCTCAGACAGAATTTGTGCAAATCTTAAGGAGATCACTTGCTGTTCGATGTTCCGCGGCGGACCCTGCACTGCCAGGTGATATCTACTCGGATGAAGAGGAAGCTCATTTCATGTAGTGGCTGCGATGTCAAGATGCCAGCTGCGGGATGGGGGAGCATGCGGCATGTGGTAGTTCACAACATAGACGCAAAAGTGTAGCTTGCAAAGACGCAAGCACATCCCTTGCTCAGACTCTTAATTGTAACCCTACACTTATTTCCTTCATGTATCACTTATGCTTGAAGTGCTATAATAAAATCTGGAATTATTAGTATTTTGTACTAACGATGACAAACTCAATATTGGTAACAAAACTATTCAGAGATAATGAACCAAAAAAGTCGAATACTGCACCTTCGAAAAGTGATCATAAGAAATGAAATCAATTCCAAAAGCTGCAATCACATGCTCTCATGCTACTTGTAACAATGAAAAAATAAAGATAAAGGATAACGATGGTCAATTTTAGATTGCGATGTGCCAAATTCTCTAGTTACGTGTACTGGATTCGTGAAGGTGAAGTGGTTTGAATGCATTTTTAACCTATACGGTGAGCTGCACTAGCCACTTTGTAGAAACTTCAGTGCTCACCGACCGCGGAGGGGTGTAAATTTGGTTGGCATGTCGGAACCCGATTTAAAAGCCCCTATTCGATTTGCGTGCGACACTCAGCACCTTCTGCGAAGAGGACGCCACTCGCTACACACATCACGCAGGATGTCTCGGAACAAAATCATTAATATTACGAGTATCACTGTGCAAAGAAGAAAAGATTATTCATCGGCAAGACGACTATTCACGTTTTATTTTATCACACTCATTTGATAGGCATGAAAATATGAACGAAAAATTAAGTGTTTGCGCGCACTTGGTTGAAATTCACTGTTAATAGCGATTATTCAAAGGCTCAGGATATTGGCATCCAGGGAGTATTTTATGAAGGAACAAATTTTTTACACTCACTTGGAGCTTGCTTGTGAAAACTGTCACCCTTACCAATTCAAAAGAGAATAAAAGCCTAATAAAGCTTTGTGCTTTGACCTCAAGTAAATCAAGCAAATTAAGAAAATTTTTTTGACTGTTCATAGAGAAACGCTAGTGTCTCAAATACGCCAAAAACGTACCTCCCCCGCCGCTCAGAACTGCAAAAAAACATCACTTGGATGACGAGAAGAAGTTCCACCTTGAAATTTCGACAGTTGAATAACACATAAATAACACATATTACCTTCAGGTCTTATTCTTTTCTTCTTCTTCTTATTCTTCAGCTATTGCTCCACTTCGTCGCGTGGTCTGCTCTTCTGGTGTCATGACAACACCTTTCCCGATTCTGTGCTTGATCACAGTGGACGCCAGTTATTTCATGTCCGTGTGTAACGTATCGGACCAGCGCTGCTTCGGGCGTCCTCTAGTCCACTTTTCTGACACTTCTAATTCAAGACCTATCTTGCGGACGCTGCCTTCTTTCCCATGCAAAACGTGGCCATACCATCGTAAGCGAGCTTCGCGCATCTTGTCCGCTATCAGCGCGACACCAAACTTCTGCCGAATAGCATCATTTCGAATGCGGTCCATGCGCGTGACTCCAGCCTCCCAGCACAGCATTTTCGTCTCTATGATGCTGAGGCGCGTTTCAGCTTCCTTGGTCGCAGTCCAACACTCAGCACCGTACATCGCTACTGGCCAGACGACTGCTCTATAGATCATCGACTTCAGGTGCTCTGGTATCTTCCTATCGCAAAGCACGTCGGTCAGCGAACGCCACTTGGACCAAGCTGCACTCACGCGTGAGTTCACTTCAACCATCAGACCGCCGTCACACGCTATTGCTGATCCCAGGTATTTAAACAGCAAAATGCGCGCAAGTTCAGTACCTTCAGGTCTTCTGGAAACTTTCTCAAAGCTCTTCGACCACTCCGAGCGTCAGCGCTTTGTTCTTCCCAAACAAGTTTAATTGGGTGTATAATATTATGAGCAGAATAACTATAATCAAAACTAATTTTCATAGTATGGCTAATAAGCAGAACATGTTCTGGGATGTGTTTAAAAGGAGAATCTGGTATTGATGTGTAAGGCACTTAAACTGACGGCAGAATAAAAATGAGAGAATGAAACGCTTAGCCGAGCCGTTTTCGAGAGGGACTTGGAGACAAGGCTGGGCTTAACGGCTTTTTTTCGTTGGGCTTTTTTAAAAGGCTCGTATAAAGGTAGTGGCAATACGACTTTACCATTACAACATTTGCAACTCTGTAAACGTTGATTCAATTCTACTGTTAGGATAAACATTGAGAACAGTACACACGGAATACTGAATTTTCCTGTTTAAGATTTGGTCAAAATAGATCGAAGCTCGGCAAGTCGTGTTGAAGTGACATCTACTCTCGTTACTTAATGCTTAAGCAACGCAGTCCGTATCAGTGGCCGGTATCATTATCAGACCATTGCTATGAGTATATCTGATTCCCTTACTATTGGTAGCCATACTTGTAGAGTGAGTTTCATTTTCTAGGATTGTCACTATTCACTCGGTATTATGTGTATTCGAAGATGCTTCCGCAATTTAATCTTTAAGAAGAACAAGAATAAATCACCTGAAATTAATTCAAATGAAGTGAGAGATTTGCTGAATTTATGTTTTTCATCATGTTGAGCTAGTAGTTCTCTAGCGCCCAAGTCCCAGGGGATGGCAAAGCGACTCGAGGGGGGCTACCTTGTATCACGTAGCTAAACACCTTGGTAGGAAGGCACGTAAATGTGCAAGATTATCAGAAGTGGCCTAGCTTAGTCTAGCACAGAAGTAAAACACGAGTGCTGTGCCAAATTTGGCGCAATGATACCACGGGGACCAGCCCATGGGCTTCGACCGACTTAAGCGTAGCAGTCGGGTATGGTTACGTGGAATTTCCCACATTGTGAGCAAATTGACGCGTACATACGTGTAATGCAAGTTGCAGCGAGAGAGGTCTAGGTCAGACGGGTAAAATCTCGTTCAAATGTGGGCTGGCCCCCTCATAGTAGCATCGCGTCCCAAATTTTTAATTTCATGCGATTTGAAACGTCGTGTGGGGTCCATTTTCATTTTTCTTTACATGGTGACCCTCCTCCCCTCCCCACATGCCACTTAGTTCCGCGAGAGGAGGGGAGGGTAAAGCGACACGCAGTAGTTTCACCGATCTTGATCTTCAATTGGAATTGTACCAGACAAAACTTCCAACATCCCAAAAAGGAAAGGGGCACAAAGCGGCTCGGAGGGGGTCACCAGGGGTCGGATTCATCAACGACTTACAGCAATTTAACAGAGAAAATTACAGCCGAAATCCCTTATAATGCGGCTTATCATGCGATATGGTGAGCGATAAGCCGCGTTATCTGAGTTTTCCGCTGTGAATTTCTGTTAAAGTAATCTAGGCCGTTGACGAATCCCATCCCAGGTGAAGCAACCCTACTAAATATTTTCTGTCGCACTAAATTAAAAAATACACAACACTGCTGCGGTGAACTGAGCTAGGCTACATCTCTTGTAACTAACCGTTTATGTGCCTTCTTACGAAGGTGGCTAACCACCGAATGCAAGGTGACCCCTCCGAGCCGCTTTGCGCCGGAAAGGGTACAGCTCCAATAAGGGAATCCACTTTATACACATTTAAATAGTAGTTTAAATGGAAATAGATGCAACATGATGTACGAAGTAAGGGTCACGGTGCGATCCTAGTTGGTGGTGGCCGCTCTTAAACGATTTCCCGACATAACCTAACACAATAAATGGGCAATAACCTGTGGAGAATAATAAACTATGCTAACCTGGTTGCACAGATACTCAATTTCCGATTTCCTAGTCGGGAGAGGGGCCTTAAAAAGAATCATTCTCGAGCCATGTCTAGTAACGGAGGCATCTTTTACAAGATTTGCACAGAGAACGGATAATCTTCACGCAGCTAAAACAGATAACATCAGTAAAATAAAATGAAACCAGGGCAGGACACCATCAATCAACGTTTTGGACAAAGGCAAAACCATGTACTTCAGATCCTAATCATTTGCAAATGTTCCGACCCTTGCAAATGCTGTACATTCTCACATTCCTGTATTATTTATTTTTATTACGTTAGTGCAGTTCTCTGTTATGAAATGAGTAAATTGAGTATATTTCAATACGGAACGCATTCAGTTCTCACGAAGTCGTTCAGGAGTGGCCACCACCAACTAGGATTGCATTGGAATGGGGTCACCATGTAGGACAGCTCTACACTACGTTTTTTGCTGCACGAAACATAAAATTTTATGCAACACTGGTGTGTTGTACACCTATAGTGAACTGAACTAGGCCATTTCCGAATTTGGCATTAATATGGGTTCCTACCTAGTTGACAACCACTCAGTACAAGGTGACGCCTTCCGAGCCGCTTTCCGGCAACGGTCCTTTTTAGGTTTCCTCCTGACTAGGAACTCAGAAACTGAGCCTATCTGGGCAACCAGGTTGGCGTAATTTACGTATTTGTAGATGTTGTTGTTATTCATTGTGTTTCGCTATGTCGGGAAATCGTTTAAGAGTGTCCACCACCAACTAGAATTGCACCATTACTAGTCTCTCGAAGAAGCCCAGGGTTTGGGGGATGGACAGTCTCAGAGGACGAGGGATAGAACGGATATCCAGTTATAGGTTGACCCCCTATTTGAAATTGCACCATGGGCAGATCTGTAGCCTGAAGCATTCACCTCGGGCCGGATTCATCAACGACTTACAGCAATTTAACAGAAAAACAGCCTGAATCACTGATAAAGGGTAAAGGACAAAGGACGGCGTTACTCAATTGCCTTCGGGATGCGCCAGCGCATTCTACTTCTACGGGATGTCGTGGAGGCGAAATGAATGCGTATTTGGCCATACAGTGACTTGCGGTGGCCAGCCGATGAACAAGTCAGCGCTTTATCCTTCCCAGACACGCCTGGTACCAATTCACCGACCCCGGAGGGATGGAAGGCTTGGTTGGCCTGGGCGGGAAATCCGAACCAGGAACCTGGTGCAGACGATAGTTGGCGCCTCCTCCGAGTGCGCTACACACGCCCAAATATCCCTGATAGCGCGGCTTATCAAGCCATATGCTGAAGCATTTCGCCGCGTTATCAGGGACTTCGGCTGTATTTTCTATGTTAAATTGCTGAGAGTGGTTGATGAATCCGGCCCCTGCACTGTCTATTCTTCCGGCCCTTTTCTTCCAGTGAATGCTCGATACAGCGGCGCTATCCTGGCGGATTCGTAAGACCTATTCAGAATTCTCCACATAGGATCGTTCGTTTAAAGAGGTTTATGCTTTTTCTGCGCTACTGCCGAGTGGGATTTGTATTGTCATTTTGGGTTGAGGGTGTACTTGGCGCAGTAGAGCTTGTCCGACTCCCAAAGTGAATGAATTGGCTCGGATTGTCTGGAAGGGATCGGCTCGGCCATCACATCGGTTGGCCATCGCAAGTGTTTCTATCCTTTCCTAGTCGGATGGGGGGGGGGCACCGCTAGAGAAGCGCGACAAGCATAAATAGGATGGCCTCTCCGACAAGGAAGATCTAGAGAAACACCATCTCCTAGGCTAGCTTAGGGTATTGTCTTTGTAAAATAGTTAAGATAGATCTACAGAAGTCATTAAGTACATAGATAAACTACGGATTGCCGCCACGATATCTCCTAGAAGTAGAATATGATGCACATCCAAAAAGTAGCTAGATAATGCTGTCCTTTATCCTCTCATGCCTACCTAGTGTCGGTTTCTATTAAGCACTTTCATGGAGGACTGTGCCTTACCTCGTCCTCCTCCATAACCCGGATTGTATTTACTTCAGGAGCCGGATTCATTAACGATTAGGCTCGCAGCTACGCTGGGTATAAGGGGTAGTGACCATCAGTGAAGCATTCTTCTCCGCATCTTATCGTTAACAGACCCCTTATGTCCTTCATCGCGAGTGTAGTTGTTGATGAATCCGCGCCGTAGTTAAATACTTTAAACAATTCAACACGGCACAAGGGGCAAGTCAACTGGCAAACGGAGAATGCCAAGTGGACGTGGCCCTTTGAGATGAGATGTATATCTCTGGCTGCGCCTTTGAACTCTGATTCCAAATAAATATGGTGTTCCCTATCTGCTAAATGTTTCTGAGAACGGAATTGTGCACCTCCAGTCACAAGACGACGAGCTGGAAAGAGCGCCGTTGGAGAGCAGTAGGGGCGCAGTGGATGGAAAGGTGGCATGGTGAGATGGAATGATTCGTGATTCACGTCCCCTGTAATGCAACATTCGAGCTTCTTTTTCAAAGAAAAGATCCGCCACTATCAAGCAAAACACACCATGATCAAATAACCTTCCTAGGCTATGTTTACGTGAAGAAACTTTTCTACGCATGAAGTCGTAAAAGCCCTGTGGCACCTTTGAATCAGATTTCTCTCTGGGAAGTTTTTCGTTGCGATCACACATTGACTGATTTGCCTGGTTGTGGGCGGTCTTTTTAGGAAGTTCAAGAATACCGCAGTACAGGGGGATCGAAGCACAAACCACCTCATCTAATCACGCCGCACCACTATCCTCCGCGCCTCCTCTGCTTGGCGGTTAGTGCAACTACAGGGCAAAGGAGCCAAACTGAAAATGGTCCTCAACTCCGTCCCCAGAAGCATTTAGCAGACATCGAACGCATTTTTGGAATCAGTGTTCGAACGCGCATCAAGCGATATACATCTCATCTCAAAGTGTCATAGTCAGAATTTGTTCTCATGTAAGTTTCCAATGTTCAGAGTTCAGAGTTCATAACAAGCCCCTTCGCAGTACACCTCTACTGCTACTGCTGAGGGTTGCTGAGGTATTCTCTGTCGCATGCTACAGGTCTTCCGTATTAATCGCGTTTGTCTCCAATTTTTAATATCCCTATCAAACATTACAACCATAAAGCTACGTCAAACCCACAAATACTCCACTTTTCTGATACAGATGCGAGAGTTGTTTAAACTGTTACAACTCGTTCGCTCAACCAATGAATTGATGCTTCTCATACTTAAAGAACACTATGCGAGTTCGAGTTTATACCAGCCCATATTAAACTAGAAGTACGATGAACGAGCGGTTACTAGTTCAAGGAGAGAGTACATCCTGTCGACGTAGTAGACAAAGCTTCACCTCCTTAGAGAACGCCATGGCACTACATATGTACCAACTACAATTATTTCTCCCTACGGCGCTCAATCTCAGTTAGTCTTTCAGCAAAATATTGAATCAAAAAATGAAACGAAAGATGGGAGGAAACCAGATGAGGCGAAAGAAAAGAAGGACGGAGGTGACAAGGAAGCCGTAGCAAAGGCCACGGAGCAGCCGAAAGATGGAAAGGAGAGCAAAGCGCACACGAATCCTATACTCAAGCTGATCGACATGGGGAAACGAGTGGACAAACAGAAGCGTGGGTCATTTTTCTACACAGGCTGCAGTCGTTGTGAAAAGCTTTTCTGTAACGGTCGTCGACCCTTCGCCAGTGCTGTTTCCGCATCTTTAATATATGTACTGTTTCCATGTCAAATTGGACACTTTCCGAACCAAATTCGACGCTATTCAGATCAAAACGCAACACTTTCTCAATCGAAACGGGCGTCTTCAAGCCAAACACTCTAAGGAGTGTCGAAATGAATTTTTTGTCTTAGGAAAATTCAGTATGACTTTTTTCTTGAAATTTGTGATTTATCTGCTCCAATGAAGTGAATACGGCGTTTGAAACTTTGGAAACCTTAGATTTTCTAGAAAGCGTATCGATTTTAGATGTATTTTAAAGTGCAGGAAAGCGGCAGTCATCGAGAATAAAAAAAGAAACCGCGCCGAGCACTTGTCCAATACGTCGCGATTTTTATATGATTGATAGAAGAAATTCTGCTTGCGTAGCGTTAAGTGCCTTCCTGCGCACGACGACAGATCGGGAGATTGGCCCCAGTATAGATGTTCCGAGACAATAACCTCCAAGACGGACGAAGCCTCGCTGGCCTGATACGATTCAAGTAAACCTGAAGGAATCTGGTGCGCATGATGCATGATTAGGCATTATTTAATCCAGAACAGTGGACCTTCCCGCTAGGCGACGAAATCGCTGAAGAAGAGCAGATTTTCGGACCACTGCACCCTCCTCTAAGCAACGCTTTCTTGACGCTTTTGGAATGAAACCAAAAAAATCAAAATGAGCGTCCAGATTGAACTAGTCACTCTCAAACATAGAATGAACTTTTGTTCAAGGTTAATTTGGTCTTGACTTCCTTGAAATTGTTCAAATTCACCTGTCCCAGTAAGTGAACATTCTATTTGAAATTTCATAAAAACTTCGTTTCTGAGGTAAAATAATGAAGTAAATTTTTTAAAGCCCAGGAATGCAGCAGTCATTAAGTACTAGATTGTAAGGAACGTCTCCCGTCACTCACTTTGGCGTTCCGCCAAATTTTTGAAACGTTCTGGAACATTATCCCAATAAGGCATGTATGGGCTGAGCTATGATCTACATTTATCACTACTGTCGTCATATTCCGTTACGACTATGGCAGACAAAATCGTTCTGGACTGCAAGCGGGTACGACTGCTTCTGCTCTACTAGTTCAAAAAGCAGTGCGATAGTCGCGGTGGATAACATATGTGGAACGAAAGGTCCTACCACTGTCTCCTACGCCACAGCAAAAGTGTGGTTCTTGATGTTCAAGAACGGAGAATTCCAGTGAATGAGTCCTTCTTGGAGGACCAACCGGGGTCTGGAAGTTGTCGTGAATGAGGAGCGCCTTTTGGAGCTGGTTCAGGAGCATTCCCTTTGTTGCATCCGTGAACTGGCAGAGGAACGCTAGTGCAGTCACACCACAATTGTTCAACACCTGTGTGGCCTTAGAAAGACATGTAAATATCGTGCATAGATACTTACTTACTTTTATACTTTGATGGTCCTTTTGTAGGCTGGAGGTCTTCTCAGCGGAGACCACAACTCTTCCAGACCGCTCGATCTCTGGCTGCTTGCATCCAGTGAGGCAGACTCCGCTCTCTGAAAGATCTTGAGAATGAGTCTGCCCATCGCGTTGGCGGTCGTCCCAGTGGTGTCTTATGGTCTCTCGGGAGCCATTCTGTGGGCTCCATCTATCGTCCTTTCGTCGAAGCAGGTGTCCGGCCTAGCGATATTTGAACTTCTTCATGTACTGCAGCGGGTCTGCTAATTACGACTTCTCCCGAAGCTCCGAGCTTCGTAGGCCTTCTTGCCATTGCTGACGAAGGCTTGTCCTCAGAAGACATCTCTCCAGTGCACGATGCGTAGTTTGCACTGCTCTGGCGATTGTCTTGTTGTCGGGCCAGGTTTCCGTCGCGTAACACATCGCAGGAAGTACAGAGGCGTTGAATATCGAGGCCCTGAGGCCGGCATCCTTGACCTAATCGGTGACTTCGCGAATCGAACTGAAGGGTGCCCATGCTGAGCGTCTCCTGCGGACGATTTCAGGAGCGAGGTCGTTATCCATGTTCAGCTCTCTTCCCAGATAGACGTAGGAGTCGACCTGTTGTAGAGCGACTCCATTTAACCTTACGAGTCCTGTGTCACACCACTGGTTGACCATAAATTGCGTTTTGGACATATTCATGTCCAATCCAATCTTCATACCTGCCACATTGAGCTCGTTCAGCATTTCCTCGACTTCTGCCGTGTTGGTAGAGATGAGAACAATATCGTCGGCGAAGCGAAGGTTGCTGATCCGTTTACCGTCGACAAGGCAGCTTTATCGTCCCAGTTCAAGTCCTTCATGGCATCCTGGAGTGCCGCTGTGAATAGCTTAGGAGAAATCGTGTCTCCCTGCCGTACTCCTTTCCCGATAGGAACCTTAAGCTTTCGATCGAACAACTGGATGGTGGTCGATGTGTTCGAGAAGCATTCGTCGAGAAGTCGGATGTAGGGCGATGGTATACCAGCAGGCAAAGCGCGTTCAGAATGGCGTTGATTTCCACAGAGCCGAACGCTTTCCGATAATCCACGAAGACAAGGCCAAGTGGGATGCGGTATTCGCGGCTCCTTTCGATGAGTTGTGAGACAGTTTAAATATGGTCCATGCAGGAGAAATCCAGGCAAAACCCTGCTTGCTCCACTGGCTGATATTCATTCAAGCAACGCTCCATACGATTGAGCAGTATCTTGGTGAAGATCTTGTACACAACCGAGAGAAGACTGATGGGTCGATAGTTGTTGATATCCTCCTGCTGACCTTTTTTGAAGATTAGAACTGTTTTCGACTCCATCCATGAGTCTGGAATCCTACCAAGTCGAAGGTAGTGGTTGAAGTGCTTGGCAAGAAGTGCGCAGAGGGCACTGTCCCCGCACGAAGGAAGTCAGCAGAAATGCCGTCCGGTCCGGGAGCAGTGCTTGGCTTCATCCTTCTGATGGCATGAGCAACTTTTGATTCCAGAATGGGATGTACTTCCTCATCTGGTGGCATCAAGCATTTCGGGACAGTGCTGGAAGAACGAAACAGATCTGGGTAGAATTCCTGAACGATGGTCTCAACCGCTCTTCGAGACGCTTGCGTTGCTCCACCCTTAGGCCTCTGTTATACTCCCGCGGGAGCATCCGTGGAACGTCCGCGGACTATGTGTGCACCGCGGATGGCGGGCGTGGCGGGGCGCGGCGATTGGCCAGGTGAGGGATCTCGGCGCGATTCCCGCCCTTCCGCGGATGCTCCCGCGGGAGTATAACACAGGCCTTATCCACAAGGGCTGACAATATTGCCTTCTGGTCGCAGAGATCTCGTCTTTATGCTTGAACCTTTCCCAGCGGCTTCTAACAGTTTCAATCTTCTGTAGGCTTGAATGGACTCCTTCACTACAATTCGACAGGCCTTCGAGATGGTGACTTTTTCCAGATGGGAAGTATTAGGATCCAGTTTAACAGCTCTTCTTTGCTCCAAGATCTTAATCGCATGTGCGTTGAGTCTTGAAGCAGACGGTGACGTGGCTTCGTACTACCACATTTCAACAGTCCTTTGGAGAGAAGGTCGTAGTCTTCCGATGGATCTTCAAGAAGATTCCAATCATACGACTTTATTGCATATTCCAACTCCTCAGACTTGAATGTGGGGATCCTCACCAGTGCCGGTTTATGAGCGCCACGCTTGAACATCCTCTTCTTGAGAGTCAGCTTTGCACGGACAAGACGGTGATCCGAGCCGGTGTCAAATGAAGGCAGCACGGAGACGTCGAACAGACTCCAGCGTTGTTTGTAAGAACATGGTCGATCTCCGAACGTGTTTCTCCATTTGGGTTTTCCCAGGTCCATCGTCGGTTTGAAGGCTTCTTAAACCTAGAATTTCCATGGAAGAGACGACACGCGGATAGGAAGTCTATCAGGCGCTCTCCGTTTTCGTTCCTTGAGGAAGTTCCATGTGGTCCTAGCCTCCATTCGTCGTGATCATTTGTACCGACGATAGCGTTAAAGTCCCCAACGACAACTTTGTAGTAGCTCTTCTCGTCGTTGACAGTCCTTTCGAATAGCTTGTAGAATTTCTCCTTTTCTTCGTCTGTGGCTGCAGCTGTTGAAGCATATCCATTTATGATGGAGATGGTTCCTTGATCTTTGGTTTCCAGACGAAGAACAGCTGCTCGCGGACTGATGATCTTGCAAGAGTCTACTAGATGGTGCACTGTCGAATTGACGAGAAATCCAACTCCGCCAATATTTTTCTGTCCACCTTTGCTCCGATAATGAGAAGCTCGTTGTGGTCGGTCCTTCTTATGGTTTCCGTTCTGCCTTCCGTTTCCTGCAGGGCGATAACGTCGTATTTGACGTTGCGGCTTCTGTAAAGCAGTGTCCGAAGATCCTGCTCAGATGCGATCGAACGACAGTTATAAGTGCAGACGAATAGGCCGTTTCCGTGTTGTGGTTGGAGGGTGTTTCCGGTAGTCCGATTCCAATGACGTCCTGATAGTTTAACTCCGAGATTAGATGGCCCCTCGCCGGAGGTGGATGCAACCGACGTCGTAGAAGTCCACCTCCGGCGCGCGGAGGACTGGGGCGCGGGTTTAGTTGTTTGAGCTGGCCAAGGACACATGAGAGCGGCCCATACACGACAAAGCATCGTGTACAGCGTGACCATTTGTGCCATCACTAATGTTCACCCCTTCACCGCGATGAGGTGGCACATGAAGGGGATCGTGCATAGATACCGCATGGGACCTCCGTATTCACAAACTAAAGGCTCCGCGTGATCTTCCTGGGCATTATAGCTCAGTCCGCATCAGCCTCAGGAATCATCTAATGGCCCGTCTCGAAAGCCTCGCGCCCTTTCTGCCGAGCCCTCTGCTAAAGATAAAATTCTGCTCTTCAACGCTCGCTCCATAGTCAGAAAGTTGTCGGAACTCAATATTTTGCTCAACGACGACCCCGTAGCAGTATGTATCACTGAAAGTTGGTTGAAGCCTCATTTGGTCCACGATGCCACTTACATCCAATGGTCGCTACGCTGTTTTCAGATGTGAGAGGGAGGGAGCTAGGCCTGGTGGAGGTGTTGCTGCTATTGTGCGCCAAGGGTTCCCTTGCAATTTTCTGCTCTCTAAGAATTTTTCCGAGTATTACCAAGTCATTGCCTTTAACCTTAATCTTCATTGCGAAATTTTATTCTTATTGATTTATCGTAGCCCTTCTTGTAGGCTTCCCGACTTCACTGAGCTTATTTCCTTTTGTCTGATTTGATACTTGGAAATGCTGGCGCTGTTCTTATTGTTGGAGATTTTAATTTTCCCCTAATTGATTGGGATCAGATGAAGATTCGCGGCAATGCCCCCACAGGTTCATCCCTTGCTTTTTTGGATTTCTGCAAGTCGTTCAACCTAACCGAGGCTGTTAAAGAGCCTACCCATGGCTTAAATGTTCTCGACCCAGTTCTTGCATCTGATTTGTCCGTTCTGAGAAATCTAGCTGTCCTACCACCTTTCGGCACTTCTGATCACTGTATCATCTCCCTCCAACTTGCGGAGGAAACTTACTCCTGCCCCCCTCCACCGATCTTTCCGAACTTTTTCAAGGCTGATTATGATACCATAATTGATAATCTTGCTAAAGTCGTGGGCGGTCATTGTTCCTTGTACTATCAATGAAGCCTACGCCAGGTTTATCTCTATCTGTCAAGGAATAATTAAAGATTCCGTTCCGCTCACTTATATTGAATGGAATCCTGCTCGTTTGCCTAGTTATATCACGCGTCTCAAGAAGAAAGTCCATTATCTCTATAAGAATATGGATCGGTTTGGATATTCCACATATATAAGGTCAGCTCGGAGGCTTAAAGTTTGTGCAATCGTTTTGCCATCTCAAATGAGGATAAGCTTGTCAAAAACAGGAACCTCAAACGTTTTTATAAGTACTGCTCCAGTAACCTCAAACTCTCGGAAGGTGTCCCTGACCTTGTCTCAGAGGACGGCTCGTTTATCAGAACGGACTTGGATAAAGCTTCTACCTTTGCTGATTATTTTGAAAAAGTTCACAAGGCTCCGAATTCCTCTGTTTCATCCCCGCTCCCCTCCTATACGGGCAGTGTTCTTGACTGGGTTGATATTGACTGCAATACCGTCTATGCGATTTTACGAAAATTTCCGAACAGAATTTCCACCACTCCGGACGGGCTCCCATATATTTTCCTTAAGAGAGCCGCCGTTGCCTTAGCCTCCCCGCTTACCCTACTGTACAATAAATTCCTGCTGCATGGTGACATTCCCGACTTTGGAGAATTGGTCATGTCAAGTCTATTCATAAGAAGGGACCTCGAAACGTTGTTCAGAATTACAGACATATCTGACTGACTAGTTCTGTGTGCGAAGTCATGGAAAGGTTAATCTGTCGTAGGATAACTTCCTTCCTTGCCGAAAACGACTTACTTTCTTCTTGCCAGCACGGGTTTCGTAGTAAAAGATCTACTACTACTCTTGTCCTCACTGCCGCGCTGGATTAAGGAACTTGACAAGAAAAATGACGTATCGGTTTGCTACATTGATTTCAAAAAAGCTTTTGACACAATTTCCTTGCCCTTGTTAGCGGCCAAGATTGAGAGCTTCAGAATTAAAGGATGCCTCCTCCGTTTCCTCCTCTCCTTCCTGTCTAATCGCCGTCACAATGTAGTTGTTAATGGAGCTCTTTCTCGGCCCTATTTTTCCACCAGTGGGGTGCCGCAGGGAAGCTGTGTTGGTCCCTTGATGTTCCTTATTTTTATAAACGATCTCCCTTCTTCCTTACCGGCAGGCGTCGATTGTTTGTTGTATGCCGATGATGTCAAACTGTCAACTGCCAACAATCCGAAATTGCTCCAAGACGCGCTCTGCGCAGTTTATGATTGGGCAAGTAAGTGGGAACTTGATATCTCAATGGATAAAACAGTTGTCCTTCACACTGGAGACAACCATCTCCAAGTCGATTTTTTGATTGGAAATCATTCTCTTAGGCAAGTTAAGAGTTTCAAGGATCTTGGGATTTGCTATGACGAGCACCTTGATTTTGAAGAGCATATTGACGGCATCGTTTACAGAGCTAAATGCCGTGCAAATTTCATTCTGAGGGCGTTCCATTCTCGGAACATTTGCCTCCTTTTTCGTGCTTTTACTACTTACGTCCGACCTATTCTTGAATACGGCTCTCCATTATGGTTGCCATACAAATTTTCTCTTAAAGATAAGATCGAGCAGGTTCAGAAGTCTTCCCAACTGTTGTCAGTTTTTCTCTTTTCTACTGGATTCCTTTTAGGTAATGTTTAATGTTTATTACTCTTCTTCTGTCAGTGTCTTTTTTCTTCTTTCTCTGTCCTTGCAGGTTCACAGTTGCGGTCTGTCTAAGTTCGGTCCCTCGTGTGTGCTTCGCTTCGTAGTGCCCCCGGCTGCTCCGTCTACTGGCGTTTGTAGCTGCTGAATTGCATCCTGAAATTCTAGCGCTAGTTTTGAGTCTTGATGTTGAATGTTCTGCCCCCTTTTCTTCATATCTTCTGACGCCCTGATGTCCCTCCCTCCTCCTATCTCTCTTGTATTCTCTTCTTATTGCACATTCTATTGTTTTACGTTTTGCGTTTGCCTTCTCTGCATATGTCATATGAACAGCTGTCAATTGTTGTCTTGCTTGCTTAACTGTCTGGCCGTCTAGCTATAGCATGCAGTTTCACCAGTGATTCTTATAACGGATTCAATTATTTTACATCTTGTTTGCCTTGCTCGCATGCTGAGGAACAGCTGGACACCTTGGTTATGTAGGTGGATCTCTATTTGATCAAGAGTTTCAGCTGCTGAAACTCGCAGTGTTGCGGGCACTGCCCTTCTAGCTCAGTGGTTCACCTGTTTTTCATGCTTGTCATTTACAGAGTCCCTCTCCCGACTCCTTTTGTTGCTTCTTCTTTAACTGTCTGGCCGTCTAGCTATAGCATACGGTTTCACGTGCGCTTCTTATAGTCATTCAACTACTTTACATCTTCCTTGCCTTGCTCGCATGCTGAGGAACAGCTGGACACCTTGGTTATGTAGGTGGATCTCTATTTGATCAGGAGTTTCAGCTGCTGAAACTCGCAGTGTTGGCGGGCACTGCCCTTCTGGCTCAGTGGTTCACCTGGTTCTCATGCCTCGGTCATTTATATATTCCCTCTCCTGAGCCTTTTTGTCGCTTGGTTCCTTAACTTGTCTGGCCGTCTACCTATAGCATGCGGTTCACCAGTGATTCTTATAACGAATTCAATTACTTTACGTCTTCCTTGCCTTGCTTGCATGGCTCCGGAACAGCTGGACACCTTGACTATGTAGGTGGATCACTATTTGATCCGGAGTTTCAGCTGCCGAAACTCGCAGTGTTGGTGGGGCACTGCCCTTCTAGCCTAGTGGTTCACCTGTTTTTCTTTCTTCCCTGTTTTCTCTCTTCCATCTTTTACATACTCTCTGTCTTGCCTCGTTTGTTCTCCTTCTCTAGCCGTCTGGCTGTCTAGCTTTTGCATGCGCTTACAAGTGCCCTTCCTTTTATAGCCAATAGCTTTTCTTTACATTTTTGTTGCCTTGCTTTGCATGTCTTAGCACAGCTGTTCTTAGCGTTCATTTTGACCTTAGTTCTGTTCTTTGTTTGAATTTTCGCCTCTTCTTATGTCAGTTTTGATTCTTTTCTGTTTGGCTTCTTCCTCATTGTTGTTATAGTCTCGTTGCCGATAAATTATT
This sequence comes from Heligmosomoides polygyrus bakeri, assembly GCA_947359475.1. Taxonomy (NCBI): domain Eukaryota; kingdom Metazoa; phylum Nematoda; class Chromadorea; order Rhabditida; family Heligmosomidae; genus Heligmosomoides; species Heligmosomoides polygyrus. The sequence goes on from OX375869.1 coordinate 33,958,228, forward strand.
AGTACTACATAGTATTAGATTATCGGTCACCAGTTGCAGGTGTGGAAGGATGCGCGCATAGACTTCTTGATTTTACGGCGGAATTTTTCTTGGCTCGAGAATCTGGTCATTGACGACGAAAAGTGGTTGTAGTTGTATGTGGTCGTTAATTGTTGTATGTATCGAACGAGAGAAATAAATTTGAAAAAATGCACAAGTGGCAGGATACTTTCCTTGCAACCTAATATATTAGAAGAAGAGACTGGGCAATGTATTCCACGAGATCGTCGCGATTTTGATTCGACTGACAGCAGCAATTTTGTTTGCATGAAGTCTTCTTCTTCTTCTTCTTCAGCGTTTGTCCCGCTTTCTTGCGGGGTCCGCTTTCCTGGAATACTGGCGCTACTTTTCCCGATCAAATGCCTGATCAGGGTGTAACCTAGCAATCTTCAAGTCCTGGTGCAGCGAATCAAGCCAGCGCTGCTTTGGTCTTCCTCGTGGCCGCTTTCCGGGCACCTCGAAGTTAAGGCCAGTCTTTCGGACAGAGTCACCGCTTGCACGAAGAACATGGCCGTACCATCTCAGACGAGCTTCACACAATTTCTCAACTATCGAGGTGACACCAAATCTTTGCCGAATGGAGTCGTTGCGCACACGGTCCAAACGCGTAACTCCGGCCGTCCACCGCAGCATCTTCGTTTCCATTACGCTGACGCGCCTTTCAATTTCTTTGGTAACGGGCCAGCACTCAGCTCCGTAAATAGCTACAGGTCGAACGACTGCTCTGTAGATCTTCGATTTAAGCCGCTCTGGTATCTTCTTGTCGCAGAGCACTCCCGTCAGAGAGCGCCACTTGGACCACGCTGCACTCACGCGTGAATTGGCTTCAACGAGTAGACCGCCATCGGACGCGATTGCTGATCCCAAGTACTTGAATACCGAAGTACGTGGCAGCTCAATGCCATTTACCTTAATGGAGGTGGACTCATTTTCGTCAGTCGTCATATACTCGGTCTTCTTGACATTAAGTTTGAGTCCAAATCTCTCCAAGCGATCGCACCAAGCTTGTACCTGCCGCTGGAGTTCAACCTTATCTTCGCAAGCGAGCATTACATCGTCAGCATAAAGCAGTGTCCAAGGGGCTGGCCGCTGAAGATCACGCGATATGGCATCCATAACGACGATGAAGAGCAGTGGGGAGAGCGCAGAACCTTGATGTACTCCGACAGAGATGGGAAACTCCATCGACGTACCTGCTGGCGCTTGGACTCTACTCCTCGGACAAGAGTAGAGTAGCCGCACCCACTCAATAAGCTCTTCGGGAACATTATGCTGTCTTAAAGCGTACCATATCACTTCACGCGAAACGCGATCGAAGGCCTTCTCCAAGTCGAGGAAGGCAAGATGCACCGGCTTCTGCTTCTCGCGGTACTTTTCTATAAGTAGACGAACGGCGTGCATGGCATCGATGGTGCCACACCCAGGTACAAAGCCACACTGGTTGGTAGAAAGCTGGACGACGTTACGAATGCGTCCATCAACAATTCGCTCAAAGATCTTCATGGTATGCGAAAGCAAACGAATTGGACGGTAGCTTGTGCAGTCTGCTGGACTGCCCTTCTTCTTCCAAATCGGAATCGTCGTGCTTATCTGCCAACTATCAGGTACTTTCTTCTCCGCAACCACCTGGTTGAAGAACATCGTCAGCCACTCAGCTGGGTACCAGGATTTGGACTTCCACAAATCGGCCGCCAGGTCATCAGGGCCCGTTGCCTTGCCTGGCTTCATCTTCCTTAAAGCCGCCTCTGTCTCCTCAACAGTGATGTTCTGAACGGGACCGTACACGGGAGGAGCAGAGGGAATGGCTGGATGGCCAAACTCTACCGTCGAGATTTCCTCGAAGTAGTTTCGCCATCGATTCAAGGCCATTTTGCGGTCCATTAGGAGATGGCCGTTCTCATCGTTGATGCCAAAGAACTTTTCAACATCCTCGGTCTGGCAATGACGGAACTTGGCGAGTCGATAAAGAAATCGCTCGCCATCGCGCGACTCAAGTCTCTTGTTGACATCATCATAATGAGTGGCTCTTGCAACGGCCACTGCCCTCTTGGCCGATTTCTTCGCTTACTGATACAAGCGCCATTTCTCGGCTGTCTTGTCGCTGAGGAATGCATGGTATAACCTCTTCTTCTCACGGACTTTTTCCTTAACCTCATTAGTCCACAGCCATGACTGCCTGTCGACCTTACGTCGTCCCGGTTTCGTAGTGCCAAGTTCGGAGCGTGCAGCATCTAGCATGGCTTCGGTAGCACCCCGCCAGGTTTCTTCGACGGTCGTGACCGTCGGCAACCGAATGCGAGATGTCACAGCTGCTTCATTCTCCTTCAATCGCCACCACTTAATTCTTGGTGGTCCGCAACGCTCGATCTGCCTAGTGCTCAGAGGAGCGATCTTCATGGTGCAGATCAGCGGTCGATGTTGCGTGGCGACCGTTTCATACGGCACGATCTTCGCATCAGTGACTAGCGCTTGGTCTCGATTCCTCACAAGGACAAAGTCGATTTGCGTTTTAGTGTTCCCGCTATAAAACGAGATGAGGTGGGAGGCCCGTTTTCGAAACTTCGTGTTCACGATGGTGAGATTATGCGACTCTGCATACTCAAGTATACGCTCACCATCGACGTTACGTGACCCGTATCCGAAACCACCATGACAGCAGTAACCGTCTTTTGTTGCCCCAACGTGACCATTAAAATCACCTGCAACAATAATTACGTCCAGTGACGGAACTTCTGCTGTCTTCTCATCAAGCAGGCTCCAAAACTCATCCTTGTCTCTTTCGGAGCAACCAGTCTGCGGAGCATACGCAGAGAAGAGGTGATACATTCGCCGTTCAGCAGCGACAACGACCTTCATCAAGCGGTCGCTAAAACGCTCCACGCTTGCAATCGCGTCTCGGAAGCGTTCGGAGACGATTATACCAACACCGCTGGTGGTCCTGGGACTGCCACACAAAATGGCCTTAAAGCCACGGCCTATGTCCCTTGACTTGCTGCAGGACCACCTCGTCTCCTGCACCACACAGAAGTCAACCTTTCTTCGCTCCAGTGCCTCTGCCAACTCAAAGGAGCGGCCCGACAACGTACCCACATTCAGCGTTGCCACGCGGGTCTTTCCTACGTATCGGGACTTTTGGACTAACACAGTTGCCCCCCGATGCCGTCCTCGCATCAGGGACCCTCGCATACTTCTCACACTCGCCGGGCTTTGCGAGTGCGCGTCGGCTCCCGCGGACGCCGTAGCATTATCTCGCGATACATGAAGCACCATCAACCATGTGATGTGACATGGGATCTCCATAGGTCGGCCTGTCACAAGGGCCTGTCGCCTGCACTCGAGTGTCCGTGTTCGGCTCGGCTCGCAAAAGCGGGCAGTTTCCAGTGGCACCACGTGGAGGAACGGACATCGCCACCAATTTTTTTGCATGAAGTAAGACAGATGTAAATACTACAACAGAACAACTACAAAAACACGTGTCCTCATCTCTCACGAGTAAAGACTATGTAGACTAACATTTACACTATATCAATCAAATAAAAATTGCATCGATCTAGTAGAGCGCATGGCATGGTCTTCTCATTTATTACGCTTTCGGAACGCTGTCTTTTTGAGTTTTAAAATAAAAGAAAATGCATGGTTTTTCTGCAAAAAATCTTAAAATCTCGAAGTGTTTGGGAGCAGAATTTAAAAATTTCAAAGAAAGTTATACTAAATCTTCATTAAACAAAAACTCTTCCTAATCGTGGTAGAGAATTTATAATTTAATCAGCGGGACAGTCGTCTTGACTGAAAAGATGTTCGTTTCCAGCTTTATTTAAAAAAAAACTCGCACTTTCGCAGAGTGTCAAATTTCATTTCAAAAGTGTCCAATTTGACGTGAAAATAGTATAAATCGATACAGTTGTTCTATATTGTTCGCTGTAGTCCAGCGGTTTCCAGAAGAGTAAATCCAGTAGAGGAAACTTTTTTGTGATCGGAAACTTTAAATTTTCTACCCGCACTGCCATTGTTAGAGAACAGTTCTCGCGTAACTTCAGTTTTTGCAGCGCCCAAACTCGCTCCTCTCAAAGAAGCACAACCAATAAAGAAGGGCGCAAAGGACAGCTCAGCGTGAGCTATGAAAGACCTCAGTAGACCTTGTTTGGTCCGCGGCTGACCTCATCATTGCAGGCGATCGTACTACAACACCAATATGACGGAGCACTTCGAGAACGCGCAGATTTCGCATCTGCAGCCCTTCGTCCCCATCAATCTGGCGGCCGCGTTCGCCCCACCTCAAGATCAGTCTACCACTCAGCAGCGCTCCACAGAAGAAATGCGTGGCGTGAGTAACCAGTGCCTGCCCCATAAGACCAAAGTGGTCCAAGCTAAGCCGAGCCTTGCTTAAGGACACCCTCTACAAAGTGCTCGACGACTTTCCGGATCTCATCATGCCTCCTCTGGTAATGGGCACAGCATCAGATAGTGCTCTTCCTATCAGACTCTTCGCAACTAAATATCTCCTGTTCAGACGAATATCGATCGGACGTTACCCTATCTCAGAGAGCTCGACGTTCAGGGGACTCCATCCTGCTCACCAGCTCAAGCTGGAAAGGTTTGGCTCTAGAGATTGTCTGAAGAAACTGCTCATAAAAGGCTCATGTGAAGTAAGCAAAAAAAATAGCGTGTACGAAAGTGTATCTACTCCTGGGGTCAGATTCATCAACGATCTGCAGCAATTTAACGGAGAAAAGACAACCGAGATCCCTGATAGCGCGGCTGAAATCTATCACCATATCGCTTGATGAGCAGGGATTTCAGTTGTATTTTCTCCGTAAAATTGCTGTAAATCGTTGATGAATTCGGCCCCTGGATTCTTCTAGGATCGCTACCCAAACTGTTTTTTATCTGACATCTTTCACACATTTCCCTCTTTAGAGAGTCTTCGGATTCTTTCGTTAAAGCTGTATCGGGCATCATCTTGCAGGGCCATGCGACGCGTCCCTAGATGCTGATGGTGGATCGGGAATGAATCCCCAAAAAAAATCAACCGTGTACCCGTGCCCCCATTGCCTGCTTCGAGTAAAGTTTTGCTTTTCGCGTCATTAGAGATTCAAAAAGAGAAGCCCTAGCACGATAATCAGCGGGAGCGTCTACGCTTCTCTTGCGGCCGTTGGCAGGATGCCGCCATGGACAACAACGACGATGAATAGAACCGCTTCGCACATCATCTCCACAGTACTACGGGAGCTGAGAACTTGAAGACCCTAGGAGACGTCTGTCTCCAGAATCATTTGAGTGGATACGCCAGAGTGGAGCAACACGAGCGTTAGGCAGCTACTAACGTCCAAGCCTGCAAAGCAAAGCAGAGCTGCGACAAAGGAAGGACTTAGGCGACGAATCAGGACCAGAAGTAGGAGGAAGGATAGAAGATCCCAGGTGTTGGTTGAGGCTGCGGAGGGGGATGCGCATTCACAACGCCCACCGGAACTCGCAAAGTTCAAAACTATGATGACGGTTCTCCAACGCCCTGATAGGACTGCCACCCCTTCCAGAAGGGCTGATGAGATGGCCATACACGAATCCTACTCTGATCTCATCGATAGCCACGTCCATCTGGATTGAGAAGTCAACATAAACAACGATCTAGAGGCGGAGCTGGACAGGAGGATACGAGCGGCATGAGTAGCTTTCAAGAGCGTCGAAGTGAAAAGACTAACTCCGTCCGGCTCCTTGCCACCTATTCGACTCCACGTTCTTTCCTACACTAATATACGTCTCAGAGTCCAGGACTATGTGAAACAAAAATGAACACGCGATAAGCGTCGCGCAGCGCAGAGTTGAGATAATGGTTCCTCATGGATCTATCGTGCCACAACTCCTAAAGTGCTGTCTCTCACCATTAGTTTTGGATTTTAAGAAGAACGTGGTAGATCATCAGTTGCACAACTGTGAGAACGAGAAGTCAACCCACTGTATAGCGAGCCAAAAGTATGAAACCAAATTCAACAACTTTTCGTTTCCTTAAACTCACCTACAAGGCAATGATGCTGGAGAGTCATTCACCATCAAGGTTGGTTTGCTGCCATCGCTCGGCCAACTTCCTGATTCCATCCTTCCAGAACTGCTTGGGCCTGGTATCGATCCACTGCTGGATGTGGCGCCCAAGGTCGACCTGGGTCTTTGCCGTTTCCGATCATGTAGTCTGCAAACTCAGGAAGTAGTAGTAGTGGTCGGAACGGTCCGACGAGTGAGAGATATTGTTACCCGACGGGGAGCTGCGTTGCCGAAGGAGAGCGCCTTCTTCAAGCGGGCGACCGAGTAAGCTCGAGCCTCTGGTCCGTCCCTTCGATTTCGTTAACCTTGGAGACCGGCGTCGTCCCCTTCGGAAATGCCTTCAAGTACACTGGCCCATGGACACAGACACAAAAGCGCAGCAGCTGCTTCTCGTCCCGCACATTTCACTGTACGAAAGTTGGCAGCGGGTGGCCACGCTTCACCCAGACTGGCTGCTTGACAGGGTTACGGTATCCAGACTTCTCAAAGTTAAGAACTGGATGATATTACCGCAACATTAGGGGCCAGATTCATCAACCGCCTACCGCCATCCAGTGGTGAAAATACCGCCGAAACCTGATGCCAATGAATGCCACATCAGGGGATTTGGCGGTATTTTCACCGTTAGAGTGCGGTAAGCTGTGGATGAATCTAGACTCAGGTTGAGGATTCGGCATGATTATCAAGGGGACAAAATGGTAACTTTTTAAGTGCCATCAGTAATTACCACGCAAACACGCGAGCACATGATACGTGCACTCCGTGCGGAGAATGACTTCAGTTGTGTGCATAATATATTGATTCGAAGTTTTGACTCAATACTTTCGAACCACCTAATAAAATGTAGAGCTTTTAAAAAGCTCAGTGCTCAGTCAATCCATGACGTTCACCAGCGACAAAATTTCGATTTTTTGCACGCCAATGTGAACAGTGAATTACTGCAGCAGCTTTACCATGTGTTATGCGCACAATGTTAAGTCCCTCAAAAGAGTGCGCATCTTTGGGACATCTTGTACATATCCTGTGCCAAATCGCTTTTCAGGTGCATTTAAAAAAATCTCTGACAATTTTGCGAGAGGCCATGCTCCGCCTTGTAAACGCCAGTCTCGATTGTTTGTGTTTACTTGTGAGGTCCAAAGTTTTGCTCTTTTGCTTTTCCTTTTGAAAGAACAAATCCAAAAGCAGTCGAAGAATAAATTGCCCTGAAATTGTATTTGGAAGCATACGTAGCGCAGGTTTTCTGCTGAGCTCTAGATACATTATTGCTGTACCTAAGAATACCTTTTTTAGGGGGCTTTGAAGAAGCTGAAGTCGCTACTAACGATAAAACCTCTGACCTCTGAAGTAGAGATCATTGCGAAGGCTCGTACGCCAGTGAAAAAAACGGCGAGCATTTATGATAGCAAGGTACGTTCACTGCTTGCCTTGTTGTCTACCGGAGAAGAGACTGATGGAATCTCCTTCATTTTAGCTCCTTCGGCAAACTCAAACAGATGACGAAGGGGATAGTCCCGCCTCGCGAGCCCTGATGACAAACGTGATGCCCGTTCCTCATCTGCGGGGAAGCGACGAGCAAGAGGTGACACCCCGTGAGCCAGAGCCGGCACCTTCACTGCCCGCAGCTCAGCTGGTTGCGAAACCTCAGCCCTCAGCGACGAAGGTTCGAAATGCGACAGCAGCGGCTCCAGCACCACCACGACGACGGACGACGATGCGGGACCGGATAAAGAACAAGATCAAAAAACTGGTTCGTCTAGTCTTCTGCACAAGTCGGCATTCACATTGTTAAATCCCGTTGTGTAGCGTGTCCTTTAGCGGGTTGGAGGAAAAGTTTCTCCTCCGCTTTTAACATTTTCCCAATTTTATTCACCTTCTTCAATATAATCAAATCAACAAATAGGAACCATCATTATGGACAACATACTGCTATGTATAAAGCAATTTCTGGATGCCGCTTCCAAGCTTGTTAAATAGGTTGGGAGGCCATCACATGCTATCCCAAGTTTTTCCTGGGTCTTCTTCACAATGGGTGGAAGAGCGTGGTCATGGAGAAAAAAGTCCTTGTCCTGTTTTTCTCGCAGCGACGCGATCCAACATCTTGCAATAGACTCCGGCGGCAGCAGTATATACAGGGTGGCCCATAAGTCCTGCAACAAAAACATAGGCGTATAAAAAGGCTAAGAATGCACTAAATTTGGTACATTTTTAAACCGTGTTTGCCCATGGTTTGTAGATTATGGTGGAGCGGTATTATTCATAAGGGACCACTCCTGGATTGATAAGAGCCTTCAGATCGTGTGGGTTGCTTGGCAGCTCACGTCGCAGCCCCTCTTCCGGAGTTTTACTTCTTATTCGTTCCAAAGAAGATATTGAACAATAGTTTTCCCAGGCTTTATAGAGCAAGACATTTTCTTTAAGATGGTTAATAAACAAAGATTGAAAATCTAACTATTTAGGAATTTCACAGCTAGTCTTTCGCAGGTGCAATATTTTGCAGATGGACTGAGAACCGCTACCACGTCCTTTTCTTTTGCTGTTACAGGAATCGCTTTACCAGAATGTGCATTTTGCCTTTAAACAGCGCGATTGAGTCTTTAATATATGGTGTTAGGTTTTTGTTCCTATCAAACGAATATTTTTATTGATTTTCACTATTTTTACACAAAAACCTAGGGTGTGAGGGGACACATTTTGGAAAATCGTGTATGACAAAAACTTGCCATGCGTGGCCGTTGTTTTTATATCATCAGGTTCCCGCAAAGGTAGCATTAAACGCACTATTATTTTGACCTTTCTGGGATCGCTCAACTTTGAGAAATTTTTCATCAAATGAGGCAGAGGCTGAATACCCATTTCGAACGACGCCCTCCAACTGCGCTTACAAATTTTTTCTTCTACTCCCTTCTCCTCATAGCTGAGTCTTAACCTCACTTGTGGACTTGTAGAGCTTTCCTTGTAGTTTTCTAGAAACAACATATTGCTTAGTAATAGGTTACGCACACGGCTGAATATTGAATTTGTTCCAGCTGGTTGCTGCATCCTGTATGATCAGAAAATTAATAGCGTTCTTCTGTTGTAGTTCAGATCCGTTCATCCAATGTTCACACATGAGAAGCCTTTGCACTGCCCTACACAATACCATCATACTGCATGTTCAACAGCCAATCTTCCGAAATTTAGTCACATCGGAACGGAAGCGCCCCACCACGGGCCAGAGAAGAATTTTCGGTAGTTTTACGTGAGAGCGCATTACTTTGTAATAAGAGCAGCTACAACCATGATACTTTCCAGAAGTATAGCACTAAGTATATGCTACATAACTGTTGGTATGCGTTTTTTTTGCAATTGGAAAAAGACAACCAATAAGGTCTCCAAATTTTGTTGCAGGACTTATGGGCCACCCTGTAGAGTGCGTCGAAATCAGCTCCCATAGGAATCGTTTGCAGTTCCACCAACACTAAGTATTTACGTATGGAGTTCCCACTTGGGCGTTGGTATCCCAAGTTCTCCACGTCCGGAACACTGGCCCCTCAGTTTGCGACCGACGTAAAATTCGCACTTTTCAATACTAGTAACTTGAATGATCAGGGCCTGCTGAGCCACTCTGACGCGTCTAGGGACGAATGAAGACGATGCTGGCGCAGGTTCAACTAAACTGGCTTCCTAAGCTAATTCTTTTCCCCAGTCGCATCATTCTGTAGTACTATCGCGTGCTAGCACTGAAAGCAAGGGACTCAATGGCGATCCTTCTGAATCACTGTACTATGTTAGCCTTTCTCGTAGAACAATAAGACCTCCTGGTGGTGAACTTTTTGAATAGCTACATATCATAGTCTACTACTCAGTTTATTTATTATTATTGCCTGATACAATAACTCTGCAAATTCAAATGGCGTCTGCTCTCCATAGAAGAAGCGGTGCTCATGGTGTTGCCATGTTGTTGTCATGCCTGGAGCAGCGCTGACTGTCTTTGTCTCTCCTCCGCCATCAAAAGGGCTTTGCGACACGGTATCGCGTGGATGCGGCAACCATTGTGAACAATGCGGGCAACCCAGCAATGAAGAAAACCTATCACAAAATGATTTATAAAATATTATATATGTATTATATATTATAATTATAAAATGAATTATACGCACACTGAAATCCGTTTTCTAAGGCAATATATAATAGAAACATTGTGAAAAAAGGCATCACACACCGTTACTCAGAAAAAGTGAAGGTCGAAAGCAAATGGTGCAACGCAAACCCAGAAGGGGTACCTTTACGACTCTTTGCCTTGTAGGTGGAAGAAAATAATAGGAAAACTCCATAGAGTGGTCAGATACCGCCAGTTTCGTTTCCCAGATGCCATTGAGACACCCAAACAAGATCAAGCAAGACCTCCTGAAATCGTAGTGCCCACTACCTCCGCTGCAATGCGATTTGAGCTCCGTACCGCGAAATTCTTGTCGCACCAATGTTTTTTTTTCAGATCACTTCCTCACAGGAAGCGGTGGAACCAGAAAAGGCGAAATAAGTCCAAGGCCTATCTGTTCTTCGATCAGTTTTACATGTTACAGCATGTTGCATAAAGTATATCTCAAAGGAGTGTCTCGTTGTTAGTCCTCAACTGCATATCGCGTCTGCGGTTCTTGTGTGATTACATTTGGTCTCTACGATTACCACAACTCAAGTAGATAAAAAATAGTTTCGACAGCGCGCTGAACCGACTAGTTATTCTAAGGAATACTGTAATGTTTCTGGAACTCTTCAACCATCTTTGTAGACTTTGAAGATTTAGGAAGCTAGGCATCGAAAACGTTTGAAGGTTCGCCATATAGAAGACAGCCTTCCCATGTATGGATAATGTACGTATATGCACTTCTTGCATTCTAAGGTGCAGGGGTCAGATTCATCAACTGCTTACCGGCCAGTAACGGTGAAAAGAACTACCAAACTGATGCTGATGAATCTCATACCAGGGGCTGAATTCATCAACGACTTACGTAACTTCAACGGAGAATTGTAAGCGAAAAGCTCAGATAGCGCGGCTTATCGTTCACCATATCGCTTGATAAGCCGCGTTATCTGAGCTTTTCGCTTACAATTCTCCATTAAAGCTACATAAGTCTTTGGTGAATCCGTCCCCAGGGGCTACTTTTCACCGTTATCGGCGGGTAAGCGGTTGATGAACCTTGCCCCAGAATGTGTTTGGATAATATTTATTATCTTCAGTTCTAGAACTTCTCGAGTTGTAGAAGTTTTCTACCGTAAAGTATTCACTGAGGGTGTTGCGGCCAACAAATGCGCTTTATGGTAATATCATGGAATACAGGGTGAGAAGAATGTGCTAGAGGACGTCGTTGAGTGATCGTAAAACTTATGTCTTTTCAATCACAGATAGCTTTCTCAGCTCAGTTTAAAAAGCAATGGAGCAGACATTTCATGGCGTGCTTTGTGTTGAGACACTCGCTCTTTATTGCACGTGTTTGCTTCTGCGGGAGGACAATTCTCGTCTACTTGAATTTTTCCCAAAGTGACCGGGTGAAGTTTTATATCAGAGTTTTCTGAACGTCAAATTTATCCTTGAATTTTGAATTTAGTTACAAATTTTGGCGAGTACTGATAATTTTATGGCCAACAAAAATCGACTGACCCTGTAATTTCTCATTCTCGTTATAAACTCGAACACTGCAAAAACCCTGAAGCAAAGGTGAGGCCAGATCACGCTACAGCTGATCAACCATGTGCCTATCAGTCCCCATACAGACATCAACGCTGTGGTAACTGGTTCGAATGCATAGCTGGCGGTAAATGGATGGGGACTGCCTTGTCGTAGCGAACTCTAGGGCCACCTGTCGTCACAAACCTGCTTGGAGAAACTTCAGACGAGAAACTTCTTTTTAGAAAGAGAAGTAATGATTCTTCATCGAGCTCAATTCATCATTACTGATTTTGTGAGGGTTTCTGAGCGCTTCTTGTTGGCTAAATTTTCGGAAGCCAAAATTGATGGTTCAGCTTTTCCAAACGCAAAACAACACACAACCCCTCGTTGTTTTTATTGGAAAGCTCTAAGAACGTTACTGCTGCACCACTAGCTCCCTTTGTTAAGCTCTGCACGACGTTAGGCAAGTGTGTGAGGCAATCTCAATTTCCGATACACCATAAACTTTTCCTCCCCTTTACATGAGCTCCAAAGGTTTACAGTAGCTGAAAGAATAAGAACTCTATAAACGCTGATCAGCTCATATTTTTAGAGCCTCTGTATTTTAAAGTAGAACTGTTGGATTCGTAGAGACTGCTGTTCACTTGGCGTGCGTGTTGCAACACCCTTCCTCTCATTTCATTCTCCCGTCATTCAACTCACTGTTGGCTTTCACAGGCGATGGGGTTAAATACCAACTTAAAAGACCATCCTTACAGGAAGCTCGTCGTCCTCTCTGCTTTCGCTTGCAACCTTCCTTCATGGACTACTGATCTCACTCGGGTTCTACTCTAGAGTTCTCCTGATCAATCCGTTGGTATACTACTTTGTGAAGTGGACACAACTGTGTCTTTACTCCGGCACGCATCTACATAGCTGGGCTTTTACAGGTGATTGCATATCATATGACCGACTCTGCTATCTCAATTTTTCGTCGATTTCGCTGCATTTGGGGAGGATTTCACTAGGGAACGCACAATTTCAAAAAATGAACCGAGGTGTGATCAATGATTTCGTATCAGTAAGTCAATCCAAGATGGACAATGGCTTATATAGCCCATTAAACGTTCTCCAAGACTGGAGAGACTATCACAGCGCAGAAAGTCTGTGCCGAAATTGAAGTGTTGCACATGAAGTTGATTGAAAACGAAGACAGCCGGCGGCTTTGGTGAATCGAAGACGCCCAACCCTATGCACTGCATGACAAACGCGTGTCCGCCACGTTTTAAAAATTCTTGTTCAGAAACTGGATGAGTTGGGATACGAAACACTGCCGCCTTCAGTATATCCACCAGATCTGTTCCCTCTCGATTATCATTTTCAAACATTAAGACCGTCTTGTGAAGGATAAAAATTGAACAACCAAGATGATGTCGAAAGTGACTTCTTACGTTCCTGATATCTGCTGATATCAGCGAGCATTCCCGCCGGGTTGGAAGGGGGTGCGGGTTTGAGTCCCACCTGGCGCTAGAAGTTTTGGTCGCAACAAAACATCGTTATAACAGACTTCTCATGTTTTATTAATTCTCGTAGTTCTGATTTTTATAAAGATGGAATCTCCAAGCTATTGTCGCTTTGAAAAAAGTGTACTAACTGTAATGGTGCTTCCAAGCAAAGTTATGATCCGTCAAAGTTTTCGGTTAAAAGTTTTCAGTTTTCAGTTGGACATTTCATTCGCAACAACCTAATACATACTGTCTTGTCACAGATGCGCAGAGCAGCGTGAACGCGAGTTCTGGGCATATCACAAAGCAGCTCAAAGGAACGCAGCCTTTAGTGAAACATGAAACAAAGTCGCCGAACATAGTGATATCCTACTCCTAGATAGGCCAAAATTTCATTTTTTAGCGTGACTCAACTGCTTAATTTAACGGTAAGACTCGATGACGTGGCAGAGCAATAATGTCCCTCGGATGCTCTCTATGTACATTGTGTCCCTGATGATTGCATCACACACAGGTCACCTCCTAGGCACAAGGTAGCATTCGGCTCTTCTTTGCACAAAGACCTGTGTACATGCACTACGTTGTTTAATAGTCTGACACGTATTTGGATTAGCTGACTAGCAAATCGCTGAAAAAGTAGAGCAGAAGACGCAGTGCTAATGAAGGAGTTCACAGTGCTGTCCCGAACGATGTTGTTAGAGGGAGAATATTCATCGAAGGATATAACTTTCAGCCTACTCCTTCTCTTCAGAGGGCGACGAGTGCTTTACGCGTTCACAGGTTGCCATAGGACTGATGTAAGGCTGAGAACTCTGGCGCCGATTTGCCAAGCACCCACGACTCACTGAGTAGGAATCGAAACACATTCGAAAAGCTGATTGAAGTGGAGCTCGTGGCACATCCCTCACGAGCAACGCAGTCTAAGGATTTTCCACACTCTCTATCGAACATCTTGTGTCACGACTTCAGGCTTCGGTTAGACAGCGGTGTGTCAACTTCGAATGCTGAACGACTACTACCACGCTGTCGAAATTAAAGCATGTAAGCAACAGCGAGTACTGCTGCGGGTTACCTAAGCACAACCAAGTAGCCTTAGAACTTGAAGTCGCTGCAACCCATCCCCGGTTCCGATTATCCCAGACACCTGCCTTAACTCTAAAACGAGACTGTAAACAGGTAACTCAGAAGGAAGGCAGCAGAGGACTGGGGTGTGATCCTCACTAACATCAGTGGAGAGCACCAGTCTTTCAATCACCGTTACTTGGAGGCCGGATCGAACCACGATCACCGTTGCGGCAACTGCGACCACCCGCGCCGAGACAACTCCTCGCGGTGGTCCAGCGGGGTGCATCCTTATGCGTGCCATCAGATATGGGATATGGTTCAAACACTACACACCTCTTTCGGCGGCAGATGTTCAGAACCGGTGAGGCATTAAATCCTTCGAATACTGAAGGAAACTGCAGTTGTTATTAGCCGAAAACGTTTGCATCATCTATTAGTTCTCCGCTAACAATCTTGAGAAGAGCAGAACGTATTGATGCAACTGTACGTATGCACTTTCCCCTGGTTATGCCTCGATGAAAATCAAAGAATGTCTGAGTACAGAATCAACAATCGCGAGTTCCCGGCCAAGCCATGCACAGATGTGGCCTGTACAAGTCTTTTTACCCAGAACGGCACATGGCAAAGGCAGTCAATGCAAACATGAGACTACTGTTACGGAGTGTTCTGACACAGATCCTCTCCTATGCTCATACAGAGCAAGACTACTGAGACTACTTAGAAACGCCCTCTTTTATAATTTCAATCACTATTAACACTTGAGGAGAGGAGCACTTTCCATGAACATTGGTTCCGTCCGTTTTAATTTCTGTTTTCAAACATTTCAGTTGAAATCATGTTTCACTATAGGTCTCTTAAACTAAAGGGGTTGGCTAACGTAAGCATGCTCGCGGACAGACAAAGTTGATTATGTGGGGTGTAAAGTGTTTATGCAGTAACAAAGACCACACGGAAGTTTGCACAACTGCTTCGTATCACAGCCCTTTCTAGTGGTGAAAGTGATAACATAAGGCACATCTATATTACGCAATGCCAAGCATTAACAGACAACGTTTCAAAACATTGTGCGATACCCCTTCTCCTTACTGAAGTGTAGCCTCCCTTGCTTAAATTAAGAGAGATTCTTTACACTAAACTAAGCTCTTCCCTATTTTTCATCGCCAGTTTTCGCAAACCGCCCGTCAACTCGCTCTGATCATCTCAGATCAAAAACACTTTATCAAGTAGAAATCTAATAATGTGCGGGGTACTTTAAAAAGTGAATTTTGCTTTCACAATACAATCAATGATTCATTTTCTAATACACGTTTAGTGGTTATTTTGCTAGAAAAATTCAAGCTCTACAAGTAAATCTTCAAAGCCGATGACAAGTGATAGGATAATTTAACATAAATACATGCAATTAATCACGATCGTTGAATGCACTCTATGCAAGCAGCCACGACCGCCTAACACGTGGAAACTATACTACAAAAAATCTAATTAATCAGCAAGGTTTTCTAGTCATCAAATTTCAAGTTTTGATCCACGTTCTACAGGACTAGAATCTGATTTCATAGCATGTCTTTATACATTCTGATTCAACTCGTGGTACCTCCGTTGCGATTATAGAACCTCGATCATATTTGCGATTGGGCACTTGTGAGGACTTTCTCCTTTTTTTGGAAAAATCGTCGGCGGCTTTATTCTCGCAAACCACGAATCGTCAAAATCAATTCTGACATGGCTGATTTATAGCCACTACTAGTTGCGCTATGGCGAGGAAATAAGAACGGCTCACCACCTCTCGAGCCATCATACCCTATTGTTTCGTTTTGCGGTTGTTATGCCTACCATCACTAGTGTTATCTTTCCTGAAGAGCACTGTGGAAGGTGTTTTCTTCTCTGCTAAAAGCGTAGTGGTTTTGTTCCATTTTGTGAAGTAGAATTCAGAGGGCTAAAAAGCTGTAGGATCCCATAGTGCTAGTTTCAGCGAAAACTAGCTTGATTTTTTCACTGATCTCTCGTTTTGGTGTCTATAGTGGATCACTGGAGTAGGTGTGGTATTTAGTCGAGTAGAACATAAATTAAAAAACATTTCACACTATACATACAAATAGACATACAAATACACTGTTCAGACCTCCCATGACGACGGGAACTGGAAATTTCAGGATTGTTTCAATGAAGATACATCAAGAAAACTCGGTGCGGCAACCTACTGTTAGGGTGGGCCAAAAGAAATGTGACAAATTCAATAAATTTCTTCATCTCTTTATAACTCAATTACAACTCAACGATGCTGAGGAATGTATTCGCCATTAAGGTCAATGACCTTGCTGCCATCGATCAGTCAACTTCTTGATCCCATCCTTCCAGAACTGCTTAGACCTGGTGCTGATCCACTGCGCGTTATGATTGTCGAGGTCTGCTTGGCTCCTTGTGTCCCTTCCGACCAGGAAGTCATGTAGGCTCAAGAAGTAGTGGTAGTCGAGATGATGTCCGGCGAATACGGTGGGTGAGGCATGTGAACGTAGCCCAGCTGAGCAAGCCTATCCGTGGCCACTTTTGCCCGATGGGTTGAGGCGTTGTCGAAGAGGAGAACCGTCTTGAAGCGCTGAGAAAGAATAAGTGCGAGTCGCCGGTCCATCTCTACTATTTCGTTCACCATGGCCTTGGAATCCATCGTCGTGCTTTTCGTAAACAGCTTCCAGTATACCGGCCCATGGGCGCAGACTCAAAAGCTCATATGGTGCTTCTCGCCGTGGACATCCCACCGAACGAAGGTCGGTAACAGGTCACCAGGCCTCACCCAGACTCGCTGCTTGGCAGGGTTAAGGTAGAAGAAGTACCTCTCATCTTGCGTGAATATTGAGCCCAGGTTGCTTGGTTGTGAATTGGGCAAGATTGGCGCGACACAGGTCGACTCGTCAGACTGGGGTTTCGACATGAGACAGACTGGGGTTTCGGCATGCTTCTGGAAGGTGGTCACCTCTCTGGTGGCCTTCAGTAAGTAGCAAGCAAACATACAAATACGAGAAGCACGGAACCGGACTCCAGTCACGAGATGTATGGGCACGGCATGGAGAGTCTCACACTTTTGCCCCCCCCCCCCTCCCTACTATGAACTAATAATTCTGTCCCCATGAAGGTTGGAGAAAAGAAGTTACATCTGGGTCACCACTATCGATGTCTGCTTACGGTCGACCGCTTGGGCTGAGCATTATGCGAATATTTGGCCGACGGACAGATTTCAGAACAAGGAAATCGATCACATCACCATTTCTCGATCGGTTTTCTCGATTTTCAATTTTGGCCGCGCGGTAGCGCCGTCGAGGAGGCGCTGGCTTTCGTATGTAACCGATTTAAGGTTTTTGGATCGGATTTCCTGCCCAGGACGTCAAGCGTTCCATCCCTGCAGGGTTGGTAAATGGTAACAAACTTGTTTGAGAGGGATAAACCACTGAACTGTCTATCGGCTGGCGACCGTATATTATTGTAAAGGTCAAGTGCTCATTCAAATCGCCTCCACGACATCAGGTGTAAGTAGAATGCGTGGCGCATCCTAAAGGAGATCGAATGACGTCGTCCTTACTTGTCTTTTAGGATTATTTCCACGAAGCTGCACGATCTGGCTATTCGGCTGCTTGGTATCATATTTCACATAGCTGAGCCAAAACAGCATAGCTAAAACAATAGTGTGCTTAATTCTACTTCCGAGAAACTCGATGGCATAAAAAGGCTGGCTGCGCATAGCAACTATTCGCTTTCCATTTTCCAAACACTTCTCGTAGATACCCGGGTAAAAAAGAAGGTAATGACTGTGAAAGCTTTCGGTACTAGTTAAAAGTTCCGACTCCACCGACACAACTTCGGTCGAAAAATTTTTTCGCTGAAACTTCGTCTAGGGGGGTTATTTGGGGTGCTGATCACGAATCTGACATCCGTTTCTCACGATTCGGTCGGATACCACCCATAGCGTTAACATGGGTGGTCCAGGCAGGGCCACCGATTTCGCCCAACTTCGGCTGGGAGGATTATTTGGGGTGCTGATCACGAATCTGACATCCGTTTTTCGTTTTTCGCGGGAGTACGGTAGGTAGGTTACGGAAGGTACGGGTGACTAAGCTAATTGTCACCGATTTCGCCCAAACTCCAGCGTAAAACGGAAAACGAATGTCATATTCGTGATCAGCACCCCAAATAACCCCCTAGACAAAGTTTCAGCGAAAAAATCTTTTTCGGCTGAAGTCGTGTCGGTGGAGTCGGAACTTTTAACTAGTGCCAAGCTTTCCTCCGAAAGGCACATGGTTAAACATCTTTTCTAAATCCAACTCCGCTATTTCCGCAAAACGCAAAATGCACATTACGGTAGAGCCACAACGATGACAGCCAAAATAAAAAGACAAAGTAGTCATTTCTTATCATCAGCCCGCATCGGACCCGTAAAAGTGTACCCTTGAAATTTTTCCAACTGACCTCTTTATTCAGTGCTGTCTACATTTTAAAGAAAACTGCGCTACATAGCATTGAATGGCGAAAATCTGAGAAGCTAACCGTTATCAGTGATAATGATCCATCGCGATCTCTAATCGTAAGTAATAGCAAACGGTATCTTAAATTGTATTAAATGTCGTGATTTCTTGACGTTTTCATACGACCAGACTCTTCTTACAGCCTTTATGAGCCACCTTGGACTGGGGCGCTGTTTCCGTCCTACAAACATCTGATGATGCTACCGTTTTTTCTTTACTGCAGCTCTGTTGAACGGCACGGTGGTCATGAAATCTGCGTGAACACAAGGGGCCGCGAGCGATGGATCAGACTCCCTTTGGCAACGGCGAAACGGATGTAAACCGGCCTAAGAATTGATCCTCGTAGTAACATCAATGAGCATGCAGCTACAAGATGTCGAATGTGCAACACACCCCCTCTGCAACTCGGTCAATACACAGACTCCTCCGGTCATTTTGATTTTGCTAAAACTACCATCATCCAGCTTCTGTGGACTCCGCCTGTTGGTAAATTACAGTCCCACGCAAATATCGCGCTCTACTGCTAATTTTATAACCCAGAGATGATCCAAGTTGTACGCTCGAAGTTTTCAAATTGTCCAAGGTCGGCAGGGGCTAACGGAGTGATGGTTTCTGGCCAGGAAATACTTCTTCCCCTTATCATTTGGTACTATGTCCTTGCGACAGGGGTTCACTCTTCGCGCTTTTTCTTGCGCCATTACAGAGCAATCGCATACTTGGTGGTTATCTATCTCTGTGCAAGTCTAGAAAAAAAGAAGGGTCGACCCTAATTTTCCTCCACAAAGTCAGAGAATTGTATACAAAACCTGCGAAGTGAAATACTATGCTGGAATAAGTGCGGATTTCAGTAGGAAAGAGGTTTCAACGCGCTGTAGGAAGTTGAGATCTTGTTTGGGTGGGGTTAATCTGGAAGGTTGGGGAGGTATACAGGGTATCGTTCTCTCTAGACTTGCGCTTTTATTTCTATCATTCTTCACTCATTGATAGCACTTCTGTCATAGCACTGATCCAAAGGATTCATCCAAGTGAGTCCAAAGGTTTTGTAAGGGACTAAGAGTGGGATATTGACGTCCTCTAGTGCGAAGTGCCAATGCCAAGGAAGCAGTGCTTGCCCGTTATTAGGACTTCAGCCGTCTCGTGAGATCTGTTGGCCCTTCTCATGATGCAGTGTAACTTCTCCGCTGTTTGTCTTTGAAGATCCATTGCTAACTACAATTCCTGTCTGTGAATCTCCTCTCAGAGGGCTTCAAGCGTTGGGGCAATTTTTCAGGCATTCAAGTTATCTCTTGACCAAGGAGTTCCAGCCCTCATGTTGGCTTGTGGCCGCATTATGGTCCCCCTGTTGTAGGGAACGCCATCCACTCTGAAGCGTCGTTTCGAATGCGTTGCGTCATTGTCCGATTTATATAATAGGACATTTGCAGGCGGACGGCGTCGTCACCATCGCTGGCCGAGGACGTGGTCGATGTGGCGTGTGCTTCCCCGTGCGTCTCGTGCCCTTGGTCGTAGATTACGACGGTCTTCTGCCTTCACAGCTCCTCAAAATCGACAGAGCTCGTCGCTTACAGCGTCGCCGTTCCCCGCGACCCGAATTTTCTCCGCTTCAGGCCACTCGATCGCACGGCATGTTTCCTTCTACTCGCCTTTATCTCACCGTTGTTGAAGCAGGCACTGCTCCACTTTGCTGCTCTCTGACCTGTTCTCTGTCTGTATATTTTTAATTTCGTCAAAGAGCCCGCCTACACTTTTTCTGTCCTCCTTTTTCTACCTTGACCAAATCCGGCACAGATAGAGCTGATACTGCTGTACCGTGTAGAGATAGGTTTGTATCGCTATTGTTGTTGGTAGAGGTCGTCCAACTCAATCAGCCTTCGGTTTGTATGGGGTCGATGAATAAGGAAGGTTAGGAAGCAAGTAGAAAAGATTAGTCTACTCCCTGAAATCTAGCTCCCAGATATCATTGCATATGAAAGACGTTGAGTAATGGCAATCTTTTTCACGACACCTGTGGTCGAGGAGGGGTCGAAAAAATTTTGTCCCAAACATCTCTTAGAGGGGTTATTTGAGGTGCTGATCACGAATCTGACATCCCTTTTTGGTATTAATATGGGTACGGTAGGTACGGGCAAGTAACACTCCGTAATGGATTCTTAGAGGTGCATTGAATATCTGGAGAATTATCGGCACTATTGTACATTCAGGACTCAAGGTCGAGGAGAGGTCAAAAAAATTCACCCAAACTTTGCTCAGGGCCGTTATTTAGATTGTTGATGACGAATCTTGCATCCATTTTAGGCATTTCGGTCGATTACAGTAGCATATGGTAGGTACGGCTGATTAAGACTGCTAAGGTCATGGTCCAATTTCGCCCAAACTCCAACGTAATACGAAAATTGGATGTCGCATTCGAGATCAGCACCCCAAATAATCCTTCTAGCCGAAGTTTGGGCGAAATTGGTGATAATAACCTCGACAGCCTTAGTCACCCGTAGTACCTACCGTAATCGGCCGAAATTTTAAAAACGGATGTCAAATTCGTGATCAGCGCCCCAAATAACATTCTTGGGTGAGGTTTGGGTGAAGATGTTTTTCCACATCTCACCTTCTGGAGTCCTCAAACTACAATAGTGTCGAAGTATCTTACTTTTGCACAACAGTTGTGGCGACATCTAATCAGCTTCTGTGGTAAGGAAAAGCTGTGCAAATAGGTTATTGTTTTGGTGTAGTCTTCAGGAAGACCTAAGCAACGAACAACTGGCCTTATCGATAGCGCCAAAGTAACTTGACAGATGCCTTAAAATAGGATGATGCATCGAAATGAAGTACCCTATGAGCTGGTGGACCACTTGCAAGCTGTGCCACTACCGTATCTGCCCATTCTGTAAGATGTCAGGCGTGTTCGGGATCAGCACCCAAATAACCCCTATAGACGAAGTTTGGGCGATCGGTGGCAATGACCTTGCTCAGTGATTATGGCCTGCGACAGCTTTAGTCACCCGTACCTACCGTACTAATAACAAAAACGGATGTCAGATTCGTGATCAGTACCCCAAATAACTCTTTTTTAGTTATTTGAGAAACTACCCTCCCAAATGGCTTCGGCTTTTCTAGGCTCTGAAGAAGGCGACGACGCCGAAACGTAAGTCGCAATAAAGACTTGTATACCAGTCTCGGCTACGCTGAAGAAAACACACTCGTCGAGATAACGTCAAAGATGCCAACATTCATCGAGAGTCGGACGCGGAATAAAATAGTGCCAAATTCTATTCTTCCCGGACAAGCTTGGTATTGAAGTGGTGCATGAGGGAGCCAGCGCCTTCTCCGACTGCGCTACATGCGCCTAGTACCTCTCCGTAGAACAAAAACCTTGAAGTGAACAGTTTGCAGTCCAGCGAGAGTTCACCCTGAATCTCTTCGGTAGGTGGTACCTTTACCCAAAGCTCAACACACTTTATTGTCCTACAGCAGTGCAGTAATGGCTGCTCAAATTTTCGTTTCAAAAGATTTTGGGAGAATTTTACACGAAGGGAAGCTGAAGATAGATGATGATCTTCCCGTAGTCAACTTGCATCAGTTTTAATGATTCACAGCATGTCTGTAGGGGTGTAGTATTCTTTCTCAGTATTTTGCATAGTTTTCTAACTTTTCGTATTTCTTATACTGGAACTGACTGGTTCCTTGGCTGAATCCTCTAGACCAGTTGTACTTTCGAAAATCCTTCACTTAATCATTCTGAACTTCAGAACAACCACTGTCTTCTTTCGCCGTTCCGTGTTGAGTATTCCTGTGGAAGGATAGAGCTGGGCTTAACTAGATCTTCATTCCCTTCTTTAACATAAGCATTCCGACCACGATGATAACGTAGCGATTAAAATACTTTTGTAGAAGCTTGGAGGTGTTTCATGGAGGTCCTTTTTCTGTACCAGCTTCAAAATTAAAGCAGTTCATTGGTGTAGGTCTCTTCCTTATTAGCGCTGGTATTAACCGGCCATGGCAGATTAGCTTATCTTACGCTGTTTTTCCGTTCAGAGTCCAAGGACTCGCTATCTCAACCTGTCTCGCTCTGCCGATTCCACGAACTTGCTCATATCAATGAGCTGATGCTGTGAGGGTGGCGCTTGCGTTCGCAGTTGTGACTTCTTCGAAGGAGTTGGTTGAGGATTACGTGGTATCTTTCAGTCAGAACGTGCTGCGCTTCACTCGCCTGATGTCTACACCTGCGGTACTCGACAAGTCACTCTATGTTCTTCCCAACGACTCGCCTGTGTGTATCCTCGATTGCGTGGATGCGTTCAATGGTATAGTCATCCTTTTTATTAGAATCATAATGAGAAGAGTCACTCAGTGAGTTGAACCCCCTGCTTTGGCACCAGAAAGCTCACTTGTTTGGTCAATAGAGCTTCCTCTGTTTGCGATTGTGTTCATTATTCGAATTTGCAAAATGTCTTACAATCTTTTGATAGTTTTTTTGTCATCAATTTTTTCGAGTTTGAAATTAATGCTGAACATTGTTTTCGAATGCATTTCCTCTTATGGAACGTGTAAAAGTTCAATTCTGCCTTTGAAAAAACAGGTGTTTAAGAAAGGCGTCATTGGCGAAGTTGTCAGGAAGCGTTTAAGGTTCTTCGCTATCTTCTAGTGTCATACCTTCCCTTTACATAGGCGAATAGTGTTCTTAGCATTTCATTCTACAACCTTGATTAGCTCTGTAGAGAATTCTCTATCTTCTTGAATGCATTCTTGTCTTCGTTCTGAAAGGCTAAGAAGAGATTTTTGTCTTCAGCTCTCACGAAGAAGGAGAAGCAGTATGCTCACTACTTGAGTGAGGCGTCGTACAACGGAGCGCTCTCCGTGTTTTTGCAGGTAATGCCATTTGGACTGATTAATTCCAGCGAACTGATGATAACTGAAAATAAACCGATTTGTAGGTTTCTCCCGAATCCGCAGGTCTATTCGTGACCTTCTACCGACTGTTCAAGACTGAGAGCATCGATGAGCTCAAAGGTCTTCATGCATTCTTTTTCATATCTCAGCTAGGTCACAATTCGTTTTACAGACAAAGCCTTAGAAGCCGGTTTCACCGAGGAGGAGTGGGAGGGCTTTTTGGTGTACGTGGCTGGATTCTACTATAACAACGGAAACTATCGTGGTTTCGGGGATACCAAGATCATACCGGACGTGGACGTGGTGAGAACCGAAGCTATACCAACTTTTCTTTCCGCTATTTTCGACCTCTCTCTCTTGGAGTACCCTTCTATTTCAGGAGAAAATTGATGCTTTTATGCGATCCTCAGATGCTGCTAAGTCATGTTCATCATTTATTGAGACTTGGGAGAAGGTAAAGCCTCTGATAAGCTCTCTGTGCCCTTATCAGCTTCATCTTGGATTTGGAAACGAGGTCAGTTCATTCATCACTTTTATAGTCAATGAGTTTAGCAAGGGCAATTTCCGCTCGCGCGACTCTTTATTACGAAGGTAGATACTTAGCACCACTTCTCCAAGCGTCCGTTCTTGCCTTGTGAAGTAGGTAGGCAGGCTCATCACCGGTCCTTCATTTTCTGCACTAGCTCTAGTACAATTCTTCTATTGATATGTCTTGGTGGTGTCGAGTCCGAGAAGGTATTGACTATACACAGCGCACCAACGTGCTCTTGCCCACATCAGTCTTTGGCCAACCAGAGTCCGCCTCCAGGGGCGCGGAAGGTGCATTTGTTTCAGCTTGTCTGGGAGGGCTAAGCCCACTGAATTGTCGATCAGCTGGCCTCCGTAAGTCACTGTATAGCCCAAGTGCGCATTCAGTTTGCCCCATCATATCCCATAAAACTATTAGGGGGGGGGGGGGGGCAAAAGTATTGAGACAAAATGAAAAAATCTTTATCTCTTTATAACTCAATTACAACTCAACGATGCTGAGGAATGTATTTGCCATTAAGGGCAAGGACCTTGCTGCCATCGCTCAGCCAACTTCCTGATCCCATCCTTGCAGAACTGCTTGGGCCTGGTGTTGATCAACTGCTCGATATGGTTGTCAAGCACTGCTTGAGTTCTTGTGTCCCTTCCGACTAGGAAGTCCTGTAGGCTCAAGTAGTAGTGGTAGTCGCATGGAGAGATGTCCAGCGAATACGGTGGGTGAGGCATGTGAACGTAGCCCAGCTGGCCAAGCTTATCCGTGGTTACTTGTTCCCGATGGGGTGCTGCGTTGTCGAAGAGGAGAACCTTCTTGAAGCGCAGCGAATGAATAAGAGCGAGTCGCCGGCCCATCTCTTCTATTTCGTTCACCATGGCCTTGGAGTTCATCGTAGTGCTCTTGGGAAACAGCTTCCGGTAAACCTGTCCATGGGCGCAGACCCAAAAGCTCCAAAGGTGCCTCTCGCCGTGAACATCTCGCCGAACGAAATTCGGTAACAGGTCACCAGGCCTCACCCAGACTCGCTGCTTGGCAGGGTTAAGGTAGAAGACGTACTTCTCATCTTGCATGAATTTTGAGCCCAGACTGCTCGGGGTTGGGAATTGGGCGAGATTTGCGCGACACAGGTCGACTCGTCTGACTGGGGTTTCGGCATGAGACAGCATGGGGTTTTTGGCATGCTTCTGGAAAAGGCGGAAGTGGTAACTTCTCAGATAGGGTTCAGTAAGTAGCATACAAACATACAAATACGACAAGCACGAAACCAGACTCCAGCCACGAAAAACGTGGACACGACATGGGGTGTCTCATTATTTTTGCCCCCCCCCCCCCTAATAGAATGTATGTCGTGTCTATGTACAAAAGGATTGGATAATGTCGACTTTTATCCTTTATGTGAAGGCGAGGGCGTGAGTTTTGTCGTTATTACGAAGAAATGTATGACAGTGAATACCAGTATAAGAGTAGTCTTCCTACCACCAGTTGCTCTGCTCGCTATTAAGCTTAGCCTATAAAAACACTATGTGTGGAGTGCTGAATAGCAGTCAACTCAATGTCCTGTTTTCAGGGGGTGACCTGCTATCACAGTGATAACATCACGAAAGACGATGCGACGAAAATCGACAGATATTTCAAAGTAAGGCATTACCTCGCTCAAAGTTGTTTTCTTGTGATTTTTATGTAACCCATTTCAAACCCGCAATTTAGTCACATCACATTGAATCCTGGAACTCACGGCTATTCAAAGATCCCGAACCAAGAGATGGGAAAACTGTATACCATGTGAAGGTAGCCAGCTCCAAAACGGGTTAGTTGACGCTTTCGTAAATGTTGCTGTGTTTGCAGACATAGTGGGAGGTCACGGGTTCACATCTGGTATTGGATTCCTCCACTGTCTTTCCTCTGCTGCTACATTTTATGTAGAATGGTCGAATTGGTAAATGCCGTATTTCATCTGAGGGCAAACTAGAGTACTGGAGGATGAATGTAGTCTCTTCGTTGTGCTTTCGAATATGTTCTCTCAGAAATTTTGAAAATTTCCTTCGGCTTCTGCAGTATTGTTGTTCTTCTACCCCAAGGAAGTGCTGTTCGTTGGTAGCTCCCGCAGTGAGTAGTTCAATGAAATATGTCACATTCCGACTGGAACCTGTTCTCAGTCTCACTTCACTGGGTAAATAATTTGTTTTTCTCGTCTTCTAAATCGTCTTTTCAGATGGAGTAGAGGAGGAGGAATTCGAGGACTGCATCGTCGTTAGAGAGAGGGGTGACTACTCTCCGCTGATGGCTAGAATGTGCGAATCCTTGAAACTGGTAAGCCGGTTTTCAAACTCTGCAGGTTTTGTTTAAATACTTCTGTGCCACGCAGGTTTGATATGATGGAACGTTTTACTTTGGCTTGATGCTTCGATAGTTTCGTCGTTTCCAAGGACCTGAAAGAAGTTCGAGGCCTAAGATCAGGCACTCGTCTCGGCAAAGACTTAGGACTCCAACTCAGCCAGTTTCAACGAATTCCCAAGAGTGCCACGGTGAATCTCACTGAAGCAAGCCGAATTCTCCGTTATTCCACTAGCACTGAGTGAAAGCTCCGTTATAGGACTACCATGGCAAATGAGACCCACAAAGTACAAATCTACAGTGATGTTAAGCTATAGAAGTACTTGGTCGTGGTCCCACACCCTACACAACGGAATGAACGCAAAAAGTCACTGGTGATCGAAATGCACTCGCTTCGGTTGTTCATCATTGGGTTACGTTCTCGAATCCAAAAAGCCCTTCTGGCTCCAATCTCACTTTCGCATAGCAACACAGTGCACTTTATACTAAAATCATCTCCACCGTGAGCTTCTTCTCGATTTTTATCGAGTGGGGTAAGTAAGCTCCGCTTCTGCTTTCCAACTAGATGTTTCCTGATGCGAACACTTAGTGCCGTACCTGTTACACCTATTATAGCTGGCCACAGGTTAAACGCTGAAGTTGGTAAACAACGCCCTTTTGCGCACTGTCTCCACTCCATCCATACGGGCAAACCGCGCAGTTTCTCATTATGCATGATCAGTTTTTCTTTTGATGTAGCACAGACTGAAGTCTGTTGTACTGAAATACCCCAAAATTCTTGCTTAGTTTCTAATTATTTGCGTGATTTTCCAACTCGATTACGCCCCAGCGTGCGCTAACATTGCTGTCCGCGTTGGATTTCACAACGCACTATTGGTACGGTAGGAGGTTGAGAAGACATATATACCGTGTCACATTATTCTTCGTTTCTCCAAGGGCGGACGTCGATCTTTCCGAAATTTTGTCCTGCAACAATGCTTGCTTTTTGAACACGAAGTAAATATGAAGCGAACTGGGAAAAGGTTGAGTGCTTATCACTTCGGGCAAGATCAAAGGAAGAGGTTACGGATGTGGAAGGGTCCACTGTTCAGTAATTGTGGTATGGCAAAGTGCTGTTAAGAATATTCGTCTGTGGGATTCATTACCGTTCATTTTAGGTGGTCAAAGATGAATAATAATGTATCATAATGAAGTGCGAAATTGGAAAATGGCGTATCTTAGACATAAACGTCAAGGATGTAACTAACCGAAGTAAAGAGGGGCCGTTAGAAAGTGCGCTCTCTTCGCAATCACCGAAAGTTTGGAAGCTGCTGATGGTTAGGAAGTGCGGTCTTAAGAAAGAATGACGTAGAGCCGCTATTCTAACTACCGATCATCGCAAACTTTGGTAGTGACGGCAGCCACCTGTATGTCCCCGTACATTTGACTCCATGTGTTTAGATCACAAGGGTGTTTTTTAAAAGAATTTTCCTTCAGTTTAAGAAAGGAAAGCTGTTTATATTATGTATTGGCTAACGCGATCCATCTCCGGTGCCATTATAACTGGGTGAAGGTTGGCTCTCGTAGAACTGAATGCCTCCTTTCACCCCGTTTATGTTACCATCGTATCGGACAAGTGAAGTAGACGAGGATTACACCCGTACTTATAGTTATGATGTCGTGTTTGGTATTTTCGATGCTACCTTGGTTGTTCGATTGCTGAATAATGTTGCTATGCTTAAGGTGTGCTTAAGATAACACGTCGTGGCTATTTACCCTCGTGAAAGCTACTATGTTCAACAACTGGCGTATAATTTTAGGCTAGTGAAGCAGCGGCAAATGACAATCAGAGGAACATGATTGATAAGTACGTAGAGCACTTCACCGAAGGCGACATTAACTGTCATAAGGTAACCGCGACCTTAACACGAGCAGTCTCTTTTACTGAAAATTGCACAGTTCTATTTGATCCCAGGACGGGTCAAGATTTTGGATCAAGGATACCGGACCTGTGATTGAGAGCTATATTGGTTTCATCGAGAACTATAGGGATCCTGCGGGAACCAGAAGCGAGTTTGAAGGTGGGCTGATTTAATATTCTATCTTATCTCTGCCCTCTTCCAATCTCCACGTCTTCTTTTCTTCTGCGAGGCTGATGTAAAGAAATTTCGAGGCGTGCTAACATACACTGACTGAAAATTTCTTGTTCAGGTTTTGTTGCTTGCGTAAATAAGGAGACGTCTAAGAAGTTCATGACACTTGTTGAAAGAGCTGAAGAGATACTGACACGGCTGCCTTGGGGAAAGGACTACGAGAAGGACCATTTCCTGAAGGTAATGCAAACATATTCCCTGGTGTAGGTGTTCCCCTCTAATGAAGTGCTGACATTGACAGGTTTTTGAATTACTTTTTATCTTAAATCTAATTTTAGCCCGATTTCACTGCTCTTGACGTCATAGCTTTTGCATCCAGTGGGCTGCCGTCAGGAATTAACATTCCTAATTGTAGGCTTTACTGAAATACTTTAGAAGCTGGGAGTCTACCTGTAAGTTGTCACGTTCAGATGACGACATTCGGCAGAATGAGGGTTTCAAGAATGTTTCACTAGGAAATGTCATTGCCGCAATGCCGAAACAGAAGATGAACTTCATCGATCAGGAGGATGAGGTATGGATTGGTCCTTTCCCGTTTCGTCTGACAGTGAGAAAATTTCGCTTTGAAGGACTTGATGCACGAATACCACAAGGAATCGTTTGAAGTTCAAGTGGGTCTACACGAGTTGCTGGGACATGGCAGCGGGAAACTCT
Organism: Heligmosomoides polygyrus bakeri; assembly: GCA_947359475.1. NCBI lineage: Eukaryota > Metazoa > Nematoda > Chromadorea > Rhabditida > Heligmosomidae > Heligmosomoides > Heligmosomoides polygyrus. Next base: position 33,987,540 of record OX375869.1, read on the forward strand.
TCCAGAGAAAAGCAGACGGAACTTTCAACTTCGATAAGGACACTAAGGATATTCTCACTGGAGAGCCGGTGTGCACATTATTATTATTATTTTTTTTTTTTTGCTTCGTGCAGCAGTTTGGCAAGATACGTCAAACCGGTGTGTGGTAAACGGAGCGATGGCTTCTGGCGAATCTCCGCTAGCATTTGTGTTAGCTTAACGATACTTTCCACAACAAGTTTTTCGTTTCTCAGATAGCGAAGTGGTACGAACCTGGAGAGACTTGGTCTTCCAAATTTGGAGCTCTTTCGGGTGCTTACGAAGAATGTCGTGCAGAAGCTGTCGGATATGTGCTGTGTTGCGACTCTGACATTTTGGAGTGAGTCTGGCAACACTTTGAGTGGTTGATATAAGCGTTGGCACATCTGCAGCACACCTTGCTTGGGAGGTTTTGAAGAAATTGGATCTTGTTGTGGAGTTCTCTGCTGTGTAGCATAGATTAAGAGATTGGCGGGGAATTACTACGCCACCTATCACAGTTGTTCGAAGCAGACAAGAGATCGAGGATTGCCGTAACGCACGCAGACGTGGAGAGAAGAATAGAAACAGCTTCATCCTGTCAGTATTGTGCAACGAGCTACAACTTGCGGTCTAGTAGAAGCCGCCCTTGTATTCTGTTTGGATTCTGACCTGGGATCTACTTTTCAATCTGAACAGTGCGAGATTGGGTACAACACTAGTTTAGAGGCACCAATCCCACCTGAAGCAGTCGCTTTCAACCATTCTGTCCCACTACTGCCTCCTCCCTCCCCCTCCCCCTCTTAAAGTACATCGAGAAGATTCACGCCGTTTGACATCCGCTACTCTCTTGGGCAATCTCAGAGAGATGATAACGATGCAAAACGCCAATTTACCCTTCTGCGAACTATGACTGCACATCGACATCTCGGAACGACGATCGACCAAGGGACCGTTCTGGGCGATTATTTCATTTCTTACGCAAGCCAGAACATCGTCCATTTTTCGTGGAACGTAGACGTCCACAGCAAGACAATTCCTCCACAGAAAAGACACTTTCACCGAACTTGTGTATTATCGGTAGGGACAGCAGAAGTAGGCGCATGGCTGCTCAGCTACGACAGCTTGACGTCGATGGTCGTGGCGGTGTGATATAACTCATATTAGGGTGGGCCAAAAGTAATGAGACAAATTCAACAAATTTCTTTAGATCTTCATAACTCAATTACAACTCAACGGTACTGAGGAGTGGTATTCGCCATTGAGGTCAATGACCTTGCTGCCATCGATCAGCCAATTCCTGATCCCATCATTGCAGAACTGCTACTCAGAAAATTTTGAACAAGTTACTTGCAAGCTGCATGCGGGTTATAGATTGCCTCAAACAAGTCATTTGTAAGTTGCTGCAAGCTAGCAGAAATGTCGCAAGTAAGTTACACGAAGAGCCCTGCGAGTCATTCGCAAGCTGCTGCAGGCTAGCACAAATGCCGCATGTAAGCTACACGAAGACCCCTGCTAGTCATTCGTAAGCAGCTGCAAGCTAGCAGAAGATTTCGCATGTAAGTTGCGCGAAGACCCCTGTAAATCATAGGTAACCTCCGCTAGTATAAATCTAGTTTAGATCTAAACTAACGGACTATAAATGTATTCGTTCACATGGACCTTGGCCCTTTACCTTCTGTGAAAATGTAATAAACGATAATAAAATAAACGATAGCATAACGATTTCCAACGGCCAAATTTGGCTAAAAATAAAACTCGACCTTTGCTTTCTACTGAATAACACTGCGCGGTGCAAGCCTAGAGTGGAAGCGAGGGTATATCTGGCCAGGCTAACATTCTCTCCTTATCCTCAAATGGCACCCTTTCTGACTTGCACTGCCTTATAGTAATGCCTTTCTCCTTCTTACAGTACAAGTCTGTCACACATCAGGTTTTCACTAATCTCTACCATTAACCTTAATTTCCATTTTTAAACTTTTGTTTTTAATAGCAACATTCTAATCCTACGAATTAATGAAAATAGCCCTGTTATGTTATAAAGAAGGAAGAGTGGGGTACTGTATCACCTGTTTCACCTGTCGTCCCATTGATCACCGATTTGCTCGCGCGGGCGCCAGTAGCGTCTCCTTTCGTTCCTGTCGCGTGCCAGAGTGCTCCAATGGATCACTCCAGCTCGAGGGACACGAAGAGCGTCATATCGGTCGTTCAGGGCTTTCATGAAGAAGTCCGACCAACGCGTTGGTGGGCGTCCTCGTGTTCTCTTGACATCCCGGGGAATCCAGTCCGTAACGGCTCTCGTCCAGCGGGAGTCTGCGAAGCGCATTACGTGGCCGACTCATTCATTTAGACTTGCTTAAACCCTTCATTCGCATTGGAATGACTACAACACTGAGAGAAGGTTTCGATGACAAAATTAGAAACTGGCAAACCAATAAAATGCATACTTTCATTTCTATTTATTTATTTCGTACCAGCCGTCAGAGCGGCCTCTCGACCGCACTGACAACTTCTAAACGGCTTCGTCGTGGTAATAGCTTCTCATCATCAATTGTAGCTGCCACCTATGTCATGGTTTCCTCAAGAAGAACACCTTAACTACGTCGGTCGGGGTAAGTTATAAAGAAATAGAAAAATATACGTCATCCACAAAAATCGACTATTTGACCAATATCGATACTTTGAAAACGAACTTCAGATTTGTGTCCTGCGACCTCGATTGCCCCAGGGCTGAAGTTTCGGCCCGCTTGAATGGCATCCACAGAAAATCGATAATTTGATCAATACCGATTGATGACGATCGACATTTCAAAAACGAACCTCAGATTCGCGTTCAGTGGCCTCGATTACCCCAGGGCTGAAGTTTCGGGACGCTGTTGAGCACCATCAACCGTTGAGTATGGCCAGTACGCAGTGCGTGCCCCACCCCAGTTGTGACGGACGGAGGGACAGACGGAAACACACACACACATACACACACAGAAGAAATAATGAAGGTGACAGAAGCAAGGGCAGGCTAGTGGCTGGCTCGGCAGAGCAGCGTCGGCGGAGTTCCTCACACGCCGCGTGTGAAAACGTAATGTTTCAAACAAATTAGGCGCGAAACATTGGCTTGCACGAAAGTTTCTTGGAAGCTTGCGCTGCAGCTAGTTGCGTGCAAGTTTAAAATTCCTGGATGCAACCTTGCAAGTTAGTTAACCGCGAGGGATAAGCGGCAAGTAACTTGTTGTCGAAGTCTAAAGGCGCAAGTAACTTGTTTTGAAGCTCATAAGGCGCAAGTAACTTGTTCAAAATTTTCTGAGTTGGGCATGGTGCTGATCCACTGCTCGTTATGGTTGTCGAGGTCTGCTTGGGTCCTTGTGTCCCTTCCGACCAGGAAGTCCTGTAGGCTAAGAAGTAGTGGTAATCGCATGGAAAGATGTCCGGCGAATACGATGGGTGAGGCATGTGAACGTAGCCCAGCTGAGCAAGCTTATCCGTGGTCACTTCTGCCCGATGGGGTGAGGCGTTGTCGAAGAGGAGGACCTTCTTGTAGCGCTGAGACCTAATAAGTGCGAGTCGCTGGTTCATCTTTTCTATTTCGTTCACCATGGACTTGGACTCCATCGTCGTGCTTTTGCATACCGGTCCATGGGCGCAGACTCAAAAGCTCAGAAGGTGCTTCTCGCCGTGAACATCCCGCCGAACGAAGGTCGGTAACAGGTCACCTGGCCTTACCCAGACTCGCTGCTTGGCAGGCTTAAGGTAGAAGAGGCACTTCTCGTCTTGCGTGATTATTGAGTCCAGGCTGCTCGGGGTTGGGAATTGGGCGAGATTTGCGCGACACAGGTCGAATCGTCAGACTGGGGTTTCGACATGAGGCAGACTGGAGTTTTGGCATGCTTCTGGGAAGGGGCGAAAGTGGTCACTTCTCAGGTGGCCTTCATTAAGTAGCAAACGAACAGACAAATACGAGAAGCACGAAACCGGACGCCAGTCACGACATATATGGGCACGGCATGGAGAGTCTCAGTACTTTTGGCCCACCCTAATAGGGCTGCAAGAATCCAGCGATGGCGAAGACGAAGAAAAACGTTTGACTGCTGCTCATATCTATCAAAATTCCGGGCGAACAGGCGTTTGAAGACATATTTGACGTGCTTCATTCGTTTAGAAGAGATTGCGCAGAGTTTCTCCGAACATTATGACGCTGTACTGTACTTACATCTGTACTTACAACGCCCGCACGCTTGCGTCGGAAGCATCCGTCGAGGACCTGATGATGCAAGCCAGGAAGATCAAGTACGACGTCATCGGACTGACCGAGACGAGAAGACACCACCCCCTACACGCCGCCTACGACTCCGGAGAAGAACTGTTCCTCGGAACATGCGACAGCAGGGGAGTAGGCGGCGTTGGTGTCCTCGTCAACACGCACTTGGCCATGAACATCGATTCGTACGAGTCTCTGACAAGCCGAATCGGACGTCTGCGACTGAAGCGATGTGGCTCCGTGCCAGCCTTGACTGTGTTCGTCGCGTATGCCCCAACATCCGACTACGACGACGAAGACGTCGAGGCCTTCTACGTGGAGCTGGAGAAGTTCTATAAGGAAGATCACACCTTCTACAAGGTGATCGTCGGCGACTTCAATGCCAAGATCGGGCCACGAAGGTCGCTGGAAGAACTTCACATCGGAACCCACGGTTTGGAGTGGAACGAGCAAGGTGAAAGGCTGTCTGAGTTTATCATGTCGACCAAGACCATCCATGGAAACTCGCAGTTCCAGAAGCCTCCCTCCCTACGATGGACCTGGGAATCCCCCGGTGGCCAGTTCCACAACGAGATCGACCACATCATCTTCAATCGCAAGTATTGCCTGACCGATGTCTCCGTTGTCCCCAAGTTCTACACGGGATCGGACCACCGCCTCCTTCGCGCGAGGTTCCGCTTTTCGCGTCAAGGAGAGAAGGCCGCGAAGTTCAAGAAGAGGAGTCCCAGAACGACCATCAACTGGGATCTCTACACCTCTCTTGTCGGCCTTTGGGAAGATGCCGTCATGGACAACGTCGACGAGGAATACGATCGCTTCGTGCACCATCTCCACGATAGTGCTAAGGGAGCCGAGAGCTTGAAGACCACCAAGAGACGCCTGTCTCCGGAAACTCTCGAGCTGATACGCCAACGTGGAGCAGCACGAGCGTCAGGCAACTATCAACTGACGTCCGAGCTTGCAAAGCTATGCAGAGCGGCGATAAAGGAAGATCTGAAGGAGAGAAGGGCGGAAGTGTTGGCTGAAGCAGCAGAGGCAGGGCTGAGCATCCGCAATGCCCGCCGGAACTTCGCCAACTTCAAGACCAAGATGACCGCTCTCCGACGTCCTGACGGAACCGTCACCTCTTCCAGAAGGACCATGGAGAAAGTCATCCACGACTTCTACTCCGATCTCTTCGATAGCCACGTCCACCTGCCCCTACGCCATCTTCCGCAGGATGGATACGTCATCCCCTCTGTTCTCCCTTCCGAGATCCGACACGCCATCTCGTCGGTGAAGAAACGTACAGCACCCGGTCCTGACAGGATCAGAGCTGAACACCTGAAGAACCTCCCGCCAGCGCTCATCAACACCTTGGCGCGGCTCTTCACACGCTACCTGTCCGAATGCAAGGTTCCATCCCAGTGGAAGACCAGCAGGACCGTCTTGCTGTACAAGAAGGGAGACGTGCACGACATTGGCAACTATCGCCCGATCTGCCTGCTGTCCGTAGTCTACAAGCTGTTCACTCGAGTCATCCTGAATAGGATTAGTAGAACGCTGGACGAAGGACAGCCATGCGAACAAGCAGGATTTCGGAGAGGATTCAGCACGATCGACCACATACACACCATTACGAAGCTCATCGAAGTGTCGCGAGAGTACAAGCTGCCGCTGTGCCTTACGTTCATTGACCTGAAGAAGGCATTCGACTCCGTCGAGACTGAAGCGGTTATAGAAGCCCTGCTCACCCAGGGCGTTCCTACTCAGTACATCAGAGTCCTTCGAGAGCTATACAGTGGATTCACGACCAAGATCTCACCATTCTACAACGACGTCGTCATTGACGTGAAGAGAGGGGTTCGACAAGGGGATACCATATCCCCGAAGCTCTTCAGCGCCACCCTCGAAAACGTCATGCGCGAACTAGAATGGGATGACATGGGAGTGAAGGTCGACGGCCGGCAACTGCACCATCTTCGCTTCGCTGACGACATCGTGCTCATAACACCGAGCATCACTCAGGCGGAGCGAATGCTGGCCGACTTCGATCGTGTATGTGGAAGCGTTGGACTGCAGCTGAATCTTACGAAGACGATGTTCATGAAGAACGGATGGGTTTCTGATGCCCCATTCTCGCTCAACGGAACGAACATCTCCGAATGCTCCAGCTATGTGTATCTGGGTCGCGAAGTCAACATGGCCAACGACCTAGCACCAGAGCTGAGCAGGAGGAAACGAGCGGCTTGGGGAGCTTTCAAGAGCGTCGAAGAAGTCGTGAAGAAAACGAAGAACGTCCGACTCCGTGCCCACCTATTCGACTCCACTGTTCTTCCTGCCCTAACATACGCCTCAGAGACCTGGGCTATACGAAAGCAGGATGAACACGCGATCAGCGTCGCGCAGCGTGGAATCGAGAGGACGATGCTCGGAGTGACACGACTCACGCAAGTGAGAGAAGGCCTCCGGAGTTCCGAGCTTCGCCGACGTTCGAAGATCAGAGACGCTGTCGCATGGGCCAAGTCGTCGAAAATTAGGTGGGCCGGCCACGTAATGCGATTCGCAGACACCCGCTGGACGAGAGCCGTCACAGACTGGATTCCGCGGGATGTCAAAAGAACACCAGGACGCCCACCAACGCGTTGGTCGGACTTCTTCGTGAAAGCCCTGAACGACCGATATGACGCTCTTCGTGTCCCTCGAGCGAGGAGGATCCATTGGACCACTCTGGCACGCGACAGGGACGAATGGAGACGCTGCTGGCGCCCGCTCGAGCAAGTCGATGATCAACGGGACGACAGGTGATACAGGTGATTATGACGCTGTAACAAAGTGCCATCTATCACCCGGCTAGCTAGTTAATATGGTACTCTGTAGCTTCAAATATCCTCGCTGCTTCATGATTACCTTTCTCGTAACGTGAAGGATACTTTCTAAGAAGAAGGATTCAACTGCATACCTCTTTAAATTTCTATCTTATGACCACATTTTTAGAAGCGAACTCCTTTTAGGACATATTTCATAGTGCTAGGCCATTGATTTTGTTGCTGGTATTTCAACAGATGGACTTGAAAACAACGTTTTTCAAATATGGCGCAATCGGCTAAGAAATTTCCTACGTGCATTTCCTGGACGTCAGCGAAGTGCTAGCGTTTCAGCGATGGTTTGGGCGATTTGTAATAAAGACGTATGAGTGAGGAAGTCAAACTATGCGTCGATTAGCGATATCTCTAGTATTTACGTTGGTCATACTCATGTCTCTCCTTTGATTTCCTCGACGTTACAAACTCTTGACTAGGAGGAACTCCGAGGTAGTACGAATGAAATGCGCCTTCTATGTCACTTGGGAGGCGTTGTACTCATGTTTTCTGTGTCACTGTAGTTTTGCAAAACTTGGGCCGAACCGGGATTCGAACCCGGGACCTCTCGCACCCGAAGCGAGAATCATACCCCTAGACCATCCGGCCGTGGTGCGGTGTGTGATTCAGCCTGCCCGAGTGCGAGCGGGCGTTCGCCCTTTTGTGCTCGCCTGCTGTGTTTATCATGTGACGCGGTGTATTGAGTGAAGGTCATTCATTTCTTGTAGAATTTTCGGCTACACCGGCGAGAAGGCAGAACTGGTGAAGTATGTGAACTGGCTGAATGAGATCCGTGCTGGGCTATTGGCTCTTGAGTTCTATTCCACTGAAGCGAAGAAATGGGGTCAAGTGAGTAATTACTATATAAGAGCTATGGAGAAAGAATATAATTTGCTAAAATAGTCAGAAAAGAATGTAATTTAGCTAAAGTAATGAAAAGGCTGCAAAAACTTATGAGGGGTTTCGGTCTCTTTCGATTTGGTGTGAAAACGTGCTACTTAGTGAGACATTGCTTCCACATGTTCTTAAGGTTTTGTTCAGGCGCATTGTTATGCTCGTTATGTGCTCACCAAAGTGTGTCTCGAAGCTGGTGAGGGCTTTGTAACAATCACGGAATGTGTCGGTGAAGATGGAAAGCCGGACCTCAAGTTCAAGCTCGATAGAACGAAAATCGACTCAGTAGGCAAGCCTGCTGTGAACGCTTTCCTCGCCAAACTTCAGGTTTGCTCGTTTTTTCCTATACGTCCTCTTTCATCTGCTCCGCATGGCAGAATTTCGCGATTCTCCGATTAAGTAGAATAGGTGGCTAATGGTACGGAGGCCTGTTCTGTGTCTTGTATGGTTTTCATCCGTTTTATTTACTACGCGGAACTTGGTTCGTCTCCATCGTTTGTCCCGAAAAGAATGCTTCTCGACGCTCATGTTTTTCCTGAGATTGCTCGAGAGATCGTTTAGTTGTCCCATGAGGGTTACCAGCAATGGACGACACTTCACGGTGTACCCAAATAATCGTCAAACCAATAATTATCAATGGACGTAAAGGGAAAAATCAATATCGTCGACTACTCAGCGACGATTGTCGTTATCGACTCTCGGACAGAATTGACCGTTTAAGTTGGTGATCAAAGGAATGTGTTGGCCAGTGGCATGTTCCGCAGAAAATGGACGGTACCGAGCTAACAATAAGCATCGATTTGTCGCTTCGATTTTGTCAACAGCTGACCGTTTCAAGCTCCAATCATGCGGACATGTGTTGGTGGACAGGATTTACGACAGTTAATCTATTTCGATCGTCCAATCAATATCGGATGATCACTCTCCATTTCCGATGCGACCTATTCTGAGCTCCCTCAAGGTCAGCTGACCGCTAACGTGGGTATGGGTGTCCATGGGCTTTTCTTGTTTCTGCCTCGGCTAGTTTTCGCGCTCTACGTCTTCTTTTTCTTGAGACTGATGAGAGAAAAGAAAGGAGCGCAATCGGAATCTTTGCCGGCGTTCTGATCGATTAGCACTCGAGTCTTAGAAAGGCTTTATGTCAGGTCACCATTGAACTTGTATGTAACATTTGAAGAGACTAAGCACTTACCATTAGAATCTTATTTAGGCGTACAAATCTATCGGAGATGTGGAGGGTGGCACGAAACTGTTCGAAAGCTACGGCAAAGTCACTGAAAAGGAGGTGCGATGGCGTGACATCTGTGTTGCCCGGCGGAAGCCCAGAAGAATATTTGTGCAAGCCAATACCAAAATAGATGACAATGGTGAGCATATTTGGAGCGATGGCTTTGAGTGTTTCAGACTAGTTCACTTGGTACCAACTGTTAAATGAGCTTCAGGTGACGTAGCGTTGATCTCATACGATGCCACCTCGGCAGGAGTGATTCAGTCGTTTGTGGAACGTTATGAGCCCGAAGCCATTGATGATCTTGAGAAATGCTGGGAACAGGACAGTGTTTGGTACCCTCGCGCCTACGGAGCCAAGTGATCTGATCGTCAAAGTTTTAATTTGTCAAGGTTGTTATGAGCACCATTCATGTTCAAGTTGTTTATTTTTAGGCACCCATAACACTTATTGTTTTACGGTTTGTTGTTATATCGAAGCCAAAATAATCTGTTTTGTTTGTGGAAGGGAAATAAGTTATCTTTGACATTATCTAGATTGATGTTCGGAACCATGTTCCTGCAACTTTAGGCGAGCCATCTTTGGGAGATGTGACCGAGCATTGTCGTGAAGTAGATGGTGCCTACACCTTCAAGAAAGCGCTTTCGATGCAAACCCAGTAAGGGCGGGGGGCACCTTATCCACACATTTAAAAAATGGCTGAAATGGAAACACGTGCAACATAATGTATACCATAAGGCAGCCACTACTAGACTCTCGAGGAACCCCAGGGGCGCAAATACGGTCGGGGAGGGGCCGCCATATAGAACAGCCCTACACGTTTTGAAACTTGCAGCACTGGTGTATCCCGCACCTATGGTGAATTGAACTCGGCCATTTCTGCTGTAATGGGACATGTGTATACCTTCCTACCAAGGCGATCACCTACTGAGTGCATGGTGACCCTCCCGCCGAGCCCACTTGCGCCTCTCAGGGGTCCGACTGCTGTAGATAGGGACGGCTAGTGACGTCATGCGCGTGCGGTTGCCGCGTCTTGCTGCTGGGCGCGCTAGAGCGCGAAAGTATGCGCCAGTCGAAAGACCGCGGGGAGCAGCCGCTGGCGCATACTTTCGCGCTCTAGCGCGCCCAGCAGCAAGACGCGGCAACCGCGCGCGCATGACGTCACTAGCTGTCCCTGTCTACAGCAGTCGGACCCCGCTCAGGGGATAGAGGATGGATACGCCAGGACGACGCGGGGTAGATCGCACATTTCTATCTTTATCTATAGGCGTCCACCCAAAGGTGTGCGCAAATAATATGACAACACAATCTAATCAGCAAACGAACCAAAAAGATAACAACGGGTAAGACGATAAAATGGAAAAGGAGGACCCACAGCTCAATTCAAAGCAAAGTTCATAGACGCAGACCCAGCAAGTACGGCCGTGGTTGGACTAAAAGAAAGCTGAAATAGTGAAAAATTAAGAGTCTTACTGAAGTACAACCAGTTTCTTGAGGAGATTTTTGAAAGTACTGAGTTTGAAACCTAGGCAACCTTCAGCAATTAAGGAGTTGAAGGCGGAGACAACGCTAACTGAGAAGAACTTTAACCTGGCATTCGTACGAGAAGCCTGTGTCGCAAGTTTGAATCTCCCACCTCTAGTCCTGGACTGGACCAAGGTGAAGAACATCTTTGACGGAACTGATGTGAGCCCGTGGAGGATCTTGAAAGCTAGAAGGAGGTCATACTTATTACGTCCGCTCTCAGGCTTGGTAAATCCAGCCGTTGTCGCCTCTCAACTATAATGCAGACCGCTCCAGCGCAGAACTAGTTCCTGGTGAAATTGTTTTGGACGCTTTCTAACAGTGCGATATCCTTTCTGAGGTAAGGACTGAATACCGAAGTGCCATTTTCGACTACAGGCCGGACATATGTTTTGTACGCTTTGACGACTACATGCGGGTCTTTACTCATAAGAGCTTTGAATAAGTTATAGGTACGAGCGTGGCTTTGATTGCTATGGAACTGCAGTAATTCGAGAAACTAAGTTTGTCATTGATAATGAAACCCAGGTCTCTGATTTCGTTGACCTGATTAAGGACCTCTCCATTAATAATGTACCCAGAGTCAGTTTGACCAGAGCCCAAGGAGAGAACCGCAGTTTTTTTTGCACAGCGAGATTTAGGCCATGAGAGTGCGACCACGCCACCACGCCATCTATAGCGGATTGCAAGATGTCCCTATCGGGACCGGAGTAAACCACTCTATAAATATGTCAAATCCTCGGCATACATGACACAGGAAACAGAAGGAGGAACTGAAGCAGGAAGGTCAGAAGTGAATACAGAAAATAGGACGGGGAGACATCCCGTTATAAAGTGGGCTACCCTCACTGGGATTGTACCGCGCCTTCAACCAAGAATTGTGTCCCTATGCGCCTTTAGTCAGAGTCTCGTATTCGTCTGTGAATTGTCAATCCAGTGTAGATCCAATCCGGTGTCAGATATGCAGAAAAAGTGGTGATGGCGAAGAACATCAGCGTCTGTGGCCTCCTATTGCACTTCGCCACACTTGCTGCGCTAACGTACGCCTTGAAAGCCTGGCCACTACCAAGCAGGATGAACTCTGGATCAGAATCGCACAAGGAGGAATTGAGAGGACGATGCTCAAGCGACCAGCTGAGCTACTCTGGCACGCCGCGTGGACAAGTAGATAGCTTCTTGGCTCCCAATCACAATCGATGGGACGACTAGTGGGATATCTGAAATTGAATAAACAGAATCAGTCATCCAACCCAGTAAGCTGAGTCGATCTAATTTTGGTAGTCAGTCACATATGGTCGCTTCGTCTGCTACAGATGATTAAAGGTGGGTAAGGTTAGGGAAGATTACTCACCACCTCGAGGTTTAATAACTGAAAAGTGTTGTTTTAACACATTTGCTTATGCCTGGAGCTGCTGGTAGAGAGGCTGTATGTTGTTACAGGATGTTTTGTTACGATCAAAACTCTTGCGCCAGGCGGGATCGACCCCATATCTTCTGCTTTCCGGGCAGCGATGTTCGCCTTACACCACCGGCGCTGTTTGACCGTACGCAACATCCGCAAATGTTGGCCAGTTAGGCCCAATGATCAAAGCACTGATCAAATGGCCAAATACCAATATGTATGGGTGATGGGTCATGCTCATCGATTTCGTCCAAATTTAGAGAGGTTATTCAGGACGTTGATCATTTGAGGCTCGTTTTAAAAATTCCGATTGATTGCGGCGGGTTACTGTAGATGTGGACAAGGAAGGATCACTCTGTCGCTCTTTTTTAGGGGATGCGAAAATCTTGCGCAGCAGAAGAGTCGAAACACAAACCACTCCATCTCACCATGCCGCTCCTCTGTGATGGCCGTTGTTCCTTGACGGTCGGCTGGCGTTTGAATCGGCCGTTGGCGCTGGAGCACGGAAACCGATGCCCTTGTGACTGCGACCAGACCCTTCGATTCTTGCAACGACAACTTTCCTTAAAAGCCGCTACCGTACTCGGTAGTTGGGGATAGGAGGAGGAGGGAACTATATCTCACGGCGGCGGTTCTTTAATTAGCGATACCGTCGTGACTGTGAGACTCTGACACCCCGACGTGGTGCGTGGTGGTTCCGTTAATGCTACATGATTTTCGCTCCGAAAAATATATGAGTTACCAAACTGCACATTGGCTTTGATATCTATGTGCACCTGATGAGTGAGCGCTCTCCCATAGTATTTCAACGGAGTCTTCATGTTTATTCCTTAAGGATGACTTAATAATCGTATAATTCTGCAGTCACGAGCAGCTGGACAATCAGGAAATTGTACACAATGGAAAAGAAGGCTAATGAGTAAGTATACGCGTGATGCTCAAACATAAAACACCGCTAATAAGTGGAACAACTATATAGGTACAAATAATGGTGCTTAGCGGGCTGGTGCCCTCACCGCATCTTCAAGGCATCTTAAAACCGATTAGCTAGATAAGCCAGAGAAGGGAGTTCTTTCTTCGCCTGGCTCTCGGCTCTCCTCCGCGTAAGCGGAGGACAACACAGAACTAGACAAAACAACACAGAACTTAAGGCTCTGACCGCACTAAGGCATTAGAACTAGACAACACAGAACAGGACACAAGAACAACACAGAACAATGCGCGCATCAGCCCGATAAGTGCCCAAGTAATTGCCATTGTTACGCTTAATAGCATATACCGTCATTTCAACTGAGTGTGGATGAGAAAAAGATTAATCTGCAACATTATTCAATGCACGACAACATATGGTAAAGACAGAAAACGAAATTCGGAGACACTGAACTGAAACATACATGCGAAATGCTGATTACGCACCTTGCAGGACACGTAAAACTATTTAACTACTATGTATTCTTCTCAGCCGGCTTTAGCTGCAGAAAATGTTCTGCGAAAAGCACTGGCTACCTCTGGTTGCACCAGGTATCAGTTGTGTTGTTATGTAGGATAAATTTACAAATGACACTTGTACAAATAAAAATGATTAAAAAGATACTTTTGCTGTAGTACGCGCAAATCGGCTCAGGTGTGTGTGGGGGGGGGGGACGGGGCACAGCTAGAAAAGCGTAACTTCCTAAACGTCCTTGTTTTGCTCATCCCTTCATTTCGTTTGGAGAAACGATACAAGATTACTACATCACACTCTTAAGAGATTCTCAATCACTCAGCCTAACTTCCTTGCCGCAAATTGGCTCGGGGGGGGGGGGGGAGCGTCTCCGTGTAAGTCAGCCCTATACTGCAATTTGTGTTACACAAAATCAAAAATTTTCAACACAAGTGTGTCCTTCCCCTTTGGTAAATTGCGTTGGGCGCTTTTATAATACAATTCAACGTTCATATGTCTTCGCACAAAGGCGGAAAACCACTGAATTCCAGGTAAGGCCTGCTCCCCCCCCCCCCCCCCCGCCACTCCTAGCCAATTTGTGCAGTTTATCGAGAATCCTTCGAATACTGCCGACATGACTCTAGAAACAAGCAAAATCAAGAACACTGTTAAACCACATGCAACAACAACAGTTCCAAGAAAACGTAAAAAAGGGCATCGGTTTCCGTGCTCCAGCGCCAAAGGCCGATTCAAACGCCAGCCGACCGTCAAGGAACAACTTCCATCCTCCTCTGTCCACTACGCTACCACTGTTCCGCCGCCAAACAGTTTCCAGCCTACCTGAAATCTCTCTCCCTCTAGTGACTGGAGCCTTCGCGCGCAGGCAGAGGGTTAATTGTAAGGAGGCAGACTGAAAATAATCCAAAACTTTGTTCCCATATGAGTTTAGCAGATGTGGTACACATAGGTGGTGCTAGCGTTCGAAGCCGCACCCAGTGGTATACAGTGATGATCACCTGGTATCCTTCAATTGTTAGATGGTCTAGAATAATGACAAAAATTGAAAAGAGGATGAAGCCAAATTACGAAAGGCGAGAACTGTGTTATGAAGGAACTCCATGTACTTACACTATCAATCAAAAAACAACAACGCGATATAGCCTATAGCGCAATTTCTACAAGAACGCATCCATAAATACATTCTTGTTATTCAAAATACTCTCCAATATTCTCTATCCATAAAGCTCATAATTTTATGCTTTTCACGAACTTGTTGTCCGATTTTTATGAAAGAAATTCGCTGTTACTCCATTTGATCAGTTTTAGCCATTTCCCCAGAAAACAAAAAGGTTAGCCCATAATGGTCACAAAATTAGAAAACAGAAATTCCGTCCATCTCTGGTCCCGATTAGTTGAGGTGCCTTTGACCACCTTCGCAGATTGATCCAATGAGATGATAACGTACACGACTTTTGAATTTTTAAGCCACAGGACGGTGACCGCTCAACTTCATACCGTGATACTGTGACTCCTTTAACCTACACAGTTCATCTAGAAAACAATATACTAAGGAACATCCACATCAATGAAGTGTGTACCCTGCCCTTTAAGCCCTACGCACACTTCTGCGGCAGCCGCGTACGCGGCAGCGGCCGAAACAGCCTCGCAGGAGGCAAAACTGCCGCTTAGGCGGCACTCATCCTCAGCTTTGCAGCCTCACTCGATCGCCAACGCGGTTTCATTATCATTATCATTAGCAGTTTCCATCCTAGATGCAGCCACGATCAGCTAGAGCCCAGACAGAAATTGTCGGCAGCAAAGCGGCCGCAGCGGCAATAATGCCTTGAAGTATTACTGCCGCTATGCCTCGTTTGCGGCAGCTACTGCCGCGTAGGCGGCACCGCGTCTGCCGCGCAGACGGCGCATCAGCGGCAGTGCGGGCTGGGGAGTTTTGCCTCGAGCGGCGATTCTGAGTCTCTGCCCTATGCTTAAAGATAGGGCTGCCGCGTTGCCGCAAAACTGTGCGTAGGGCTTTAAAGGAGGCCTGAACTTCGCCGCACACAGGAGGCCTGAATTTCGCCATCAACATCCCAAAGTTTGCTAGAGTTCAATTTTTCATCCCAACCCACTTAGCAGCGGCAATGACCAACAGAAGGCGACTGTGAACTCCGACACGAATACAGAACTTGACTTACGCATACGGCCGTCAGTGCCCATCACAAGAGTTTCGCTAACGCATGCTGCTAAATTTCGAAGTTTCTGACACTTTTAGAGAGCTTATGGAGCCATGAAGCTGTTTAGCACACAATCACCCTCAGCACGTGGAATTTCAGTTTTCTATAGTCTTGGGCAAGGATTACAGACCAGTCGCCGAGGGAAGCAACCCTCATCGAATTCGATTGTGCGGCGCACGCGACCGACATTGATAGCTTCTCCAACGCCGTGTCGCCAGAAGACGTCCGCTATGGCACTAGCACCGGCAGTGCGTCAGGAGATACAAACGTTGTTCTGCGAACCGGCAAATTTTGCTTTGCGTCTCAGAGGTTTCGTAAAGCAGCGTTAGGCTCTCAGTGGAGCCTAGGGGGTTGGGGGTGGATGAACAAGGGGTATGAGAGGAAGATCGCATGCCCCACGGCGAGGGGCGTGGCCATATTCCAAACCTCGCCGACCTCTTCATCACCTCGATGGGGAGAAATAGCACGCTTAGTACCCAGTGATTTTCGTGGGTAGCAGTGTATCTCGTTTATCCTCTTTTTGATAATCTACAAGGTGGCAGTGCCTAAACATAGAAACTATCTTTCTTAGAAGTCGTGATGCACCACTATTCGGTGATTTGCAGGTGACAAACAATGCGCGCTGCATGTGGAGTTATGGCATACTCATAAAGGTTTGGTGGCCAGTCAACCGCATTATACCTGATCACTGTGGCGATTGCCGCACGCAGGCAGTACTTAAGGAGTGGAGTGGCAATCGGTGCTAAGGTCTAAAGGCCGCCACAGACTTCTGCGGCGCCGCTCGGCGGCGCCGCTGCCCTATGCTTAACCATAGGGCAGAGACGCAGAGCTCGCCGCCAGCGGCGCCGCCCAGCGACACCGCAGAAGTCTGTGGGGGGCCTTATGGCCTATGTTATACTTCGCCGACGCTGCGACCCACCGCCCACAACCGGTCGCAGACGGTTTGGTAACCAGTCTGCGGATAGAAACGCTAGTACTTCGAATTTGCTCAAATTTGTGTTTTTCTCGATATGTTTCGATTCATCACGAAGATTTGATGAAGAAATAATTAGTACTAACGAAGTACGCTAAAATAGCTATTTTTGCACTTTAGAAAAAACTTTAAACTACATTTTTCCTCGAGCAACTGGAGGAATAGTTGAGCAGGTCTGGGAGCGGATACTCGATGAAAACTGATTGTGTGCCCGGAAGACGGGCGCTTCTTGCCTTGCCTTTGCACGTCTGGATTTCGTAATTCGAACTCCAGTATGGATGATGGGGGGACGAGCGTTCTACCCCCTGGCCCGCCCACCCCAACCCCGTGGGCTTGCTCGAGAGTCCAGTGGCTGCCTTACGAGATAGTGGAGACGCAGACATTTGCCACGCCTCTGTTTAAAGGGCGGGGGGTAGAACGCCACTCTGCCGATGATGGCAGTGCAGGGAACGACGAACCAACTCATAATCAAAATACTCCATCGAAGCGCGTTTTCTGCCACCCTACATTGATGATGCGTAATGATATAGCCCGACGGCCAGCGGCAGCTCGTCGCCGTGCACAGCACGCCGGGTGGCCGCAGCGACGTTTGCGACGGAAGTATAAGGGTCTGTTCATACTTCGCGACAAAAGCGACTTGTGGCCCGTGCAAAACATGCATATCGATTAAGACCGAGCGCGCGCCGCCGAAAAGTGTTCATGCTCGAGCACCGGCGCTGTTGATCCAGTCGCTCTTCTCGCCGCGCACGCCACGCGCGCTGCGCTCTCGTCGCTCCCGTCGCCCGTGCAATACATGCGAATCGATCCAAACAGAGCGCGCGCCGCCGAAAAGTGTTCATATTCGAGCGCCGGCGCTGTCGCTCCAGTCGCTTTTGTCGCCGCGCACGCCACGTGAGCTGCGCTCTCGTCGCTCCCGCCGTCCGTGCAATACATGCGAATCGATCCAAACAGAGCGCGCGCCGCCGAAAAGTGTTCATACTCGTTCGCCGACGTTGTCGCTCTAGTCACTGCTGTCGCCTGTTCATACTTCCGCGCGCTGCGCTCTTGTCGCTGCTGTCGCGAAGTATGAACAGGCCCTAACACCCTCTGCGCAGCTCTGGCGACGTCGCCGCCGACGCTGTGTTGCGCGAGCTGCTACGCACTGCGTAGCACCCGCTCAACACTGTCGCCGAAGCATAGCATAGGGCTTATCGGCAAGAGCTCGCTGTTCCCTCAGAAGGTGGGGATTATGCACTCTTCTTCACGTCGACCAACCCTGGACTCCCTTGTCTTCATGGTTAACCTTCGCGTTAGAAATGGATAGTACGGAGCTACTCTACTGCAATTAGCCGTGGCACAAAGTATTTTGATGCACTATATTTAAATAGAGTCTGCTAAAGTAGGGTCCCTAACATCGGCCGACCTCCACGAACTTGTTCGTAGGTCATAGACGCCTTTGCTTCACAACGCAGAAGGCTGGGCCTTGAACAACACTTATGTCTAGAACGGTAAGGGGTAACGTACAACTCTAATTTTTGGACCCATTTTTAGGTCGGTTCAATCCCAAAAGGGCTCATTCAATAATCACTTGTTGATCACTCCTATTTTAGGATAAACACACAGCATAACGTATAAACGATCTTACCTGATGCTCTTCCTAGGAGAGAGCGTGTGCTGTCGCTGGAATATTCAAAAAATGGTTATAAAAGCATGAAGAGGCTCCAGCGGCTCCGCACATAACTCCGTTTTCAGATTCCCGCGCACCGAATGTGCGCCTCGACTCATTTACCGTGGGGTGACACGTAGGGGCGATCCAGGCGCTTGGGATGTATATTTGTGTTTTGTTTCTGGCTTTGTTTGTTCTATTGTGTTTCTGTTTCTGTGTTTTCAATGTTTCTGATACTGATTGGCGTTCGCAGGAGACTCTGGGAGCCATGTTATAACTGGACTTGCGTCCGGGAACGAGCCGTAGAACTCCGAATCCAGTTATAAGGTTCCCCCTCCCCCGGTTAGGATTGAACCTTTAGTCCTCCAGGGTCGAGACGTCAGGTCATAAATAAATGTTGCACCTAGAAACCTCCCCGGCAAAGAACAAAGAAGGCGTAAAGAACTTATGACTAGGTTAGGCGCATTTTTTGATGTCGTCGCAGATTCTGAAGTACAGCCCTGTCAATGCTGGAAAAAGTGGGAAGCAGGAAAATTATTCTTGAACGAACCACTCGCAAATGTCGGACAACTTATGTATCCGTCTGGGATAAACAAAACGTAATTCATCATCCGATTAGAGCCCTACTTTCGCGCCCTGCAACAAGCGACGATCCTGTGAGATATTTGCGTCGCTGTGCAGAACTCTTCCTCGCGACATTAGAGTGGAGATGTGAGGTATGAACACGAGCTGATAGTCTG
Source organism: Heligmosomoides polygyrus bakeri (assembly GCA_947359475.1). Classification (NCBI taxonomy): domain Eukaryota; kingdom Metazoa; phylum Nematoda; class Chromadorea; order Rhabditida; family Heligmosomidae; genus Heligmosomoides; species Heligmosomoides polygyrus. Next base: position 34,006,692 of record OX375869.1, read on the forward strand.
AGAGAGCGGTGTCATCATCTCTGTGGAATTATGAATCAGACGTAGGGGGGTTACACCATCTCTGCATATCAAAAGGTAGCTTAAGTAGCAGATTGTCTCTAAAGTCCTTAATAATTTCATCATGTTCACCACTATTGCTATCTTGTGCACTGGTCAGTTTCTAGGTCACAGTCCCCTTACTAACAATTTCTTTATTATCTTGTAAGGGCGCAAATAGGCTGAGAGGGTCGCTTTGTACTGAGTGGTTATCCGCCTTACAACGGAGGTCAATGAACTTCCCGTGGCAATTTTAAAAGTGACTTATATAGGGTTGTAGGGCGTTCTCTGAAAAGCACCGCAGTGGTTTCCAAATTTCCTGCGGACATCTGGGGAGGTCAAAAATTACAAAAAAACTATCACTTCAGTGCGGGCCGATAAAGCAAAACTGACGTCTGCAACTGCCGAGGTGATTAGAATCTGATCTGCAAAAGTTTTGGGACTGGAGCAGTAGCGGAATTACAGCGATTTCACATTTTGCTTGTTTAGCGGTACAGTAGCCGAAATGGAACATTGAGGTGCGCTGCTCACCGGCATGGCGGCAGCGACTGGATGGCCGAGTGGATACGGGGTCGGACTTGCAGGAAAGGGGTCAGGGGTTCGAGGAGTCTGGGGGACGGGTTTCTGCATTGCTGGGCTTATTCTTTGCACTCTTGTCGATGTAAAGTATACCTTGAACACGGCAGTGTATCATACGGACATTATAACTTCATTTTAACCCGCATGATACGGTTTAAAAGCAAAAATAAGCACACAAAGCAACAGCGTTTGAATTACATTGTTCAACAATTATGATAAAGCTCGACAAAACACTCAAAGCAAAGCAGCTTCTGGCACCAACAGCAACGGACGAATACGAAGGATGTACAATTTTCGGCTCCTTGACAAAGTGTATTCAGGGGCACTTCATCGAACGCATAGTCTGCTGGTGTCGAGAAGTTGTCATGTCCGCGTCTACATATCCTGCTGCCACCCATGCGTATGCGAAACATTTTTGAGATACAGGCACACAGAATTGCCTGTACGTTTGGCTGACCATCTGCAAGGGCAGTTAACAAAAAACAAATATTTTTTTATTTTTAAATTAAAAAAATCGGAACATAATTTCATCTTGAAAGCATGATTCCGAAGCGCGTTCACCCTCACCTTCAAGGTGTTGTCCCTGGAGAAGCAGTTGAAGTTTGGCCGGAGATGGACACGTGGTCGTGAACTCGTCGGATGAAGCGTTCAAAAAGCCTGAAAAATACACATCCAGAGACTGATAAAGGCCAGTAGCTCCCGGCGGCATTGTCATGAGCTTCAATTCCTTCCCGGCAGGCACTTCTGATACCAAGGATGGTCAAGGGTGGCGCCACGGGTCGCGATACCAAAGGTCGAGGAGAAGTTGAAAGTTTTTTTAAAATCAATAATATAATTAAGATAAAAAGGATTTATTTTTAAATTTTAAATTAAAATTTGAAATAGTTGGTAATATAAATAAGTAAAAATATAATATAACAATTAAATTTTAATAATTTTAAAAATTAAATATAATTAAAAATATGATTGATAATTAAATTTTTGTAATTACATATAATTAAATTCCATAAAAAATTGATTTTATATGTTATTTATTTATTTATTATTAGATTGTTTTATATTTTATTTATTTTATTTTTATTTTATATTTAATTAAGTATTTTACTTACACTTTCTTTTTATTTATTTTTGATTTTTTTCGACCACTGGAGAGTAAGTACAATACTACTGATCTTTCTCCTGTCAAACGCTGTTGCTTTGTGTGCTTATTTTTGCTTTTAAACCGTATCATGCGGGTTAAAATGAAGTTATAATGTCCGTATGATACACTGCCGTGTTCAAGGTATACTTTACATCGACAAGAGTGCAAAGAATAAGCCCAGCAATGCAGAAACCCGTCCCCCAGACTCGAACCCCTGACCCCTTTCCTGCAAGTCCGACCCCGTATCCACTCGGCCATCCAGTCGCTGCCGCCATGCCGGTGAGCAGCGCACCTCAATGTTCCATTTCGGCTACTGTACCGCTAACAAGCAAATTGTGAAATCGCTATAATTCCGCTACTGCTCCAGTCCCAAACCTTTTGCAGATCAGATTCTAATCACCTCACGGCAGTTGCAGACGTCAGTTTTGCTTTATCGGCCCGCACTGAAGTGATAGGAGTGTTTTTCGCAACTTTTGACCTACCCAGATGTCCGCAGGAAATTTGGAAACCACTGCGATGCTTTTCAGACAACGCCCTACAACCCTATATAAGTCACTTTTAAAATTGTCATTGCCCTCCCTTGTTAGTAAGACGGCGTGTGACCCTCCAGTTACATTAGAAATAGGCTAGCCTAGCTCGCCACAGGGGTAGAACACAACAGGGGACAGAAGTTCAGAACATTTCTTGAGTTCATTGGTATTCAGAGGATCTCTAGAAAAAGAAGCATAGCGATAAGTATATACTCTGAAGCAGACCTGTTACTTTTCACTGAACTGCTATCAAAAAACGAAGGGAAAATGCGAAGAAATTGAGAAGACGGGAAATGGTTACATCCTTCGCGCCAATCTTTCCGGTGGTCCTGCGACGAATCTCCTGCACATTCAGAAAAACTCCATTCCACTGAATTCTCGACTGGTCTTTCCAGGAAATTTTTAACAAGACAATTATAAACGGCGGATATCAGGACCGGCTCACCGTAACCGCAGTGCGGGTCGCGCCGAGACTTTGTCGCGCCGAGACTTTGCTGTCTGCGCCCTCCTAACTCAGAGATAGCGCGTCCGCGTCCAAGCTGCGACGTCCGATCGATGCCTTGTGCGCCCGCGATGGCGTCGTGTGCAGGTGGGTCGTGGTGCAGTAGGTAGAGGGCTTGCTTCATGTGAGGGATGTCGGGGGTTCTGTTCCTGGGCGCCGCGGCGTTTTTGCACTTCAGCTGAGTATCTGAAATCTGGGAGGTCTCGACGTCTACACGACGTTGCGCGTTTTTTGCGCATTGTTTCAGCCGTATGTGCTTCGCCGTTCAAAGAGAGCAGAATCCAGATGCGGACTCCCCTTGAGCAACGAAAGCAGTTTCCATACGAACAGCTTGTATGGCACACACCCTGGAGCCCCTTCCCTAGCCTGGCTCTGCGCTCGAAGAGCGCAGAACCCACCCGCGAACTCCCCCTGAGCGAAGAAAGCATCTCCATACGAGCAGCTTGTATGGCACACACCCTGGAGCCCCTTCCCTAGCCGCGCGAAGAGCGCAGAACCCAGCTGCGAACTCTCCCTGAGCGAAGAAAGCAGTCTCCATACGAGCCCCTTGTATGGCACACCATGGAGTCCCTTCGCTAGCCTGGCTCTGCGCTCGAGGTAGGCAGAACCCAGCCCGAACTCCCCATGAGCGAAGAAAGCAGTCTCCATACGAGCACCTTGTATGGCACACCCTGGAGCCCCTTCCCTAGCCTGGCTCTGCGCTCGAAGAGCGCAGAACCCACCCGCGAACTCCCCCTGAGCGAAGAAAGCAGTCTCCATACGAGCACCTTGTATGGCACACCATGCAGTCCCTTCCCTAGCCTTGTTCTGCGATTACACAATGCACGTCTCATCCGACGCCTAAGGTTACGGTGAGCCGGTCCTGATATCCGCCGTTTATAATCCTGTTTTTTAACAAGTTACTTGTGGCTGAATAGCAGCCATTTACTGTCTCAATTTAGCCATATGCAGGTTATAAATGACTTAAAGTAAGTGGAGAGGTACTCATCGGGCTCGTTCCAACAAGCAGACCCTCGTGATTACCGTATGCTAGATGGCTCCCAAAAATGTATCGCAGTCTGGCACCTCGTACTTCCATATGTATCTCACACTGGGTACGCAATTGAATAAAGCCGAAATCTCCAAAAACAGCACCAGGGGCTACCTAGTTAGAAGAACTATGGACATCGCGAGCGAGGTGGCACATACTTCGTAGGCAGCGCGCGTACTGTACATCGGTTGCGCAACGGTTGCGCGGCCTCAGCAACAAAGGATGGTCGCCATCATTTCTTGTTGCTGATGCTCGGCAACGGAGGCATATCACAGGTCTTATCCCATTATCTTATCGCACGCGCTGTGGCTACAGCAAGCATCGAACCGCGCCCCCTTTTCGTTGCTCATTGCTGCAACAGCAGCAACGGCAGTGTGAACCCCGCTTAAGCCTAAACTCCTCCAGTTTGTTCTATTTTTTTATTACGTGACTTAAATTTTTTCACGCATATTGGATCAAGTAGTTCGAGTCTCTGAACGGATGGTGTAGTCTGAGCTGCGACCGCCTCCCGTATTTCTCACCCTACTATAATCGTGGACGTAAGGTACAGCGATATCGCGCTACTGACGTCTTCACGTTTACGTGTGAAGTCATGTGGAGGACGTGGATTACACCGGTCCAGCATAGCTGGCGCAGTGGTGTTCCCGTCCAGTGACGTGTACCATACGTGTAGGAACGTGTTGGAAGCTTCCCACGAATTCACTCGGTCTCTAAACGGACCAACCGAGCGGCTGCTGCAGTCGCCGCGCGCTTCCATAGGCTCGGCTCGCTCCCCTAATTGTGGTGGACTCGCCTCTGTGCTCCATTGCTACTATCGAAGTCGCGTTTTCACTCGCGACTAAAGCTATCGGGCCAGTGATGCGCTCTCAGTTCTCGCATAACGTCGCGCGATCGCCGAGCGAAGCACTGCTGCTGTCCATCGCTGCGTCGGTAGTCGGTCACAAGTCGGTTCTGGTGCTTTTTGATTGTTAACTTCTGTTTAGAGGCTATGACAACGTGTGTATCTCAAGGTGAGCGCTGTGTACTGGAGGAGAACTTGTACACAGAGTTCAGAATGGATTTCAAGTTTTCATCTTTTGAGATGTCGAGGATTCCGAAATCTACGGATTCCTCCGGCCCCATTACTCCAGCGAGCAAGTGAGTTTCGGTTGCTTCCCGTTATAATCTTGAGATGCTTCCTTTTACGAGCAGACGCGCACTTAATGCACTGCAACATTGCGAGTGAACTGTGGGAGAGGCTCCTAGTCTACGCGCACTCCATACGCTCTCCTTGAATAAGCTTTTTCACTTTAGTGATGGTCGGGTATGAACACAGTGACACGAAGTCTGCTTAAAAGGGAACTGAACGAGCGGAATTTTGTAGTGTGATGGCATTCTTAATACGTTCGTCTTCACATTGAGCAGGCCTTGTGCTAAAAAAGGAGTCGAAATAAACTCATCTGGAAATGGTGCAAGTATGTTGGACTGTTTCAGAACGATTTCTGCATTTCTGAACACAAAAGGTGGCAGTATCTATATCGGTATCGACAGTCAGGGAAGAATACTTGGCGTGCAACTAACTAGTAGCACCGTAAGTTTTCATTGTTCCTTTCACATCCTACTCAAGAGATAGTGCAGTGCTGAGGGTGAAGCGTCTCCCTCACAACAGTGAGCGCTGCAAGTGTTCTCGAAAGTTCCTCCAGTCTTGTCATGCAAGATGCCTTAAGTACTCTTGTCCTAAACTCACTATTAGTCAAGGAAGTAGTTGTGGAGTTTTCATGTTATGACCTAACCGCAAGACGCCTCACCGAGAGGAGGGAATTTTAAGGGGATAAATGATGGTGTTACTCGATTCCTTTTGGGACGCGCCAGGCATTCTACTTCTTCGAGATGTGAAGATTTGAATGCGTGTTTTGCCTAAACACTAAGTTGCGGTGGTGAGCCGATGAATAAGTCAGTGCTTTGCCCCGCCCAGACTAGTTTGGTACCAATTCACCGACCCGGAGGGATTGTAGGCCTGGTTGAACTGGGCGGGAAATCCGAACTAGGGATTTGTAATCGGGTGCACGCGACAGCCGTCTCCTCCGACTGCGCTCCACTCGCCCTTCGTAAAAAGAGTTTGTCTACTGATGATGTTTGGAGTCGTGGAGCGCAGTCGGAGGAGGTGCCAGCTGTCGCGTGCACCTGATACCACATTCCTAGCTCGGTTATTCCGCCCAGGTCAACCATGCCTACCATCGCTCCGGAGTGTTTGAATTGGTACAAGGCTTTTCTGGGAAGGATAAAGCGCTGACTAGTTCATCGATTGACCACCGCAAGTCAGTGAGTGGCCAAATGCACGTTCAAATCAGCTCCACGACATCACCTAGAAGTAGAATGCCTGGCTGATCCCAAAAGGGATTGGGTAACGCCTTCCTTTATTCTTTTTTTAATGATGTTTGAGCAGTGTTCCGTCAGAGAAACATATCGCATCAGGCAATTTCTGCCGTCTGAAAGCATGGACCGCGACAGCGGGACAAAGAGTGCTCCTCCAGCCTAATCACTCCATCATGGCTACTGCTTTCAACTGCTCAGGTCGATGGAAGTTATCGACGTTTACTTACACTACACTTGACGGTCTGATAGTTGCGAGTGTAGGTGTCTAGCAGTCATCCGGCCCAGTTAGGTGGAATGGAAACCCGTGCAGTAGGACTCAACAAGATAATAAACAAGACAACCAGAAGGGCGGAAATGATCAACAGCCAAATCAGTGACACCAATGAGGATCCTGGTTCTGAACATAGATGAAGCCGAAGGCGTTGGACAGCAGTGAAGCATCTCAGAAGTATCGTAAGGCTAAAAATTTTCTTATTCACAACGACTTTTGTCACTAGAGAGCGAAAAGACAGCGCAAAAATGGAAAGTGCTTTGATGTGACAGTACTGCAATGATATTGCAAAGTCGCGCAAGTTAGGATATCGGAGCATTTGTATTTCATAAGGCCTCAGCATTATTTGTTGAGTGTTGTTTCAGAAAGGACACGTGCTCCTCTCATTGAGCGTATGCCTTTCCCGATTTCATCCTCCGGTACCTCCTGAGCTCGTCAGAGGTAAATGTGCAGCACAGTCCGAGGCTTCTCAAGTCTGCTACAAGTTGTAAAAATAAGCAAACATTTTGAATTAGAGAATGAGATGTTCTAGAGCTTCTTCGATGTTTCTGGTGGTGATTAAGGTCACAAAATTTTACGGTCCTGTTTCAGTACACTTCGTTGAGCTGGCGGAATCGAAACCCAATGGGAACTCTGCGGCTGTCTTACCTTCTTTGAAGCAGATGGATGAGGACCCTGGGCACGACTGCGACAGCACGGCTGATTCAGAGACTGATGTGAGTTAGCGTGTTTGGTTTAGGAAATGCGACCATTGATCTGGGCTGCCAACAAAGCCTTTGTGAATATCTTCAACCTCACGCAAAAATGCAAAGGCATGGGTGTCTCTATACGAGACATAGACTTATCAACTAATCAGGTTGATTGAACATTAAGCGGAAGAGTTGTGCTGGAAGTTTAGATGCATGATAGTTGGACTTGCAACCAAATTCCCGGATAGCCTTTTAGATGTTTGGTAAATGCTTTCCAAGGCCCGCTGGTCTGTCTTTGATTGCTTGCTGTAGATACACTTGCATGCAGTGCAACTAGTAAGGTTTCACTATCCTACCTAGTTGTCTTGGTCAGGACGAAGATATTTGTATTTGTATTTATTACGTCGCATAAGACGAACGTTAAACAAAAGCAAAAGACCAGCAGTAAACAAAGTAGTAGCGATGACAGCAACATATTAGGTTGTAACGAAATAAATGGCACTGAACCATTCAAACGAGCGACGAAATACAGCATAGGATCGACTACAAGATGGTGCTTTCTCTGAATTCGGCTCATACTTGCGCACCACTAACCTGTAAGCAGCTTGCCAGCTGCAAAATTCTTGAAAGCAGAGAACCGAGTGAAATGGGGAGTATTCCTCATCGGTGCTCTATACGATGACGTCGCTCTAGATATGCTATTCAATCAGCTTTCCTGGTGTTCCTTTTCAAGCACTATCACGCCCCTGTCACTTCATGACCAGCTACGTTTAAGGACAAGGCATTTCAGTGGCTATTGTAGTTCTTGCAAAAGCACAAAAGTTCAAAAAATGACGGGAGTGAACTCAACGGTTAGCGATTGAGGAAATAGACTAACTGATCGGAGCTTGATCAATGAACTAATTCATTTGCCTTGAAAACTAAGAGAAAATGCAGGCTATTTATTGTCTAACGTATGTTACTAGCTTCTAGAATTCACACGATTCTTTGGGGGAAATTTTCTTAAGCAATACACGACTTACCAGACGTTCAGCGGTTTAGCGGCCGCTAAACGTCTGGTTGGGGGCTTCGCCCCCCCCCCCCCCCAAACCCCGGGAATAAAACAACCCCAATCTTCCTCCTTTCTTCTTTAGGCCTTCTTAGTTTTGTTACAAGGCACGTCTTCTGAATCCCTACGCTCCGCACTTGCTCCCCATTCATAAAGTGACGTGTTGCCCGATGAATATATCGTAAACTTGGACGATCCGCCGCCAAGGAAATAGTTCGCCAGCAATCGTCCATGGTTGAGCTCAAAGAAAGCCCTGCTGGCATATGCCGCACTGCCGTAGGCATCTCTTGGCTTCAGTCCCCACTCTCCGTGACGCACACGTGACATTGACCGATTGTATATCTTACCAGACGGCTGGTTGGGAGCTTTGACCCTCAAGCCCGAGAATAGACAAACCCCGCCCGCCTTCTTTTCTTCTTTAGACCTTCTTACTCAGGCCTACTACAGTAACAACTGGTCTCAATACATATTATGGAATAACCTGACCGGATTTGGTAGGGCAGAATCTTTAAAAATGCTCCTATAAAATCTATCCACCCTCTACACGGATTATTCTCCAAAGCACCCATTCTACGTGGCAAGAAACGGGCGAGTCTCATTCCGAAGTGCTTAATCTGCAGAAACAAAAACAAAAAATCAATCAGTATTGATTGACCATTTAATGACCATGCCATTTAATGTCCGACGACAATAATCCTACTATATATAAAAGAGTAAGCAGTTGTGTCTGTCCTGCCGTCCGTCCGTCCGTCTGTCCATCCGGTCTTTCGTAAACGTCGAGTAATAGCCATCTGGGTTCAGGCGAGGTGTCGCTTACGTCGTATTAAGAGGGGTCAGAAGGCGTGTCGCGGATGTCACACAAAGAGCGTCTGAGTTCCGAAGATTTGTCATCGACGTCGTGAAAGCGAGCGCCCGAGTTCAGTAGAGGTGTCACCGACGTCGTTCAACAGGCGTCTGGGTTCAGAAGACATGTCACCAATGTCCCGCAAAGGACGTCCGGGTTGAGAAGAGGTGTCACCGATGTCGCGCCAGGGGCTCCGATTTCACGCGACGTGTCATAGATGTTGCGCAAAGCACGTCCGGGTTGAGAACACATGTCACCAATGTCGCGCAAAGAACGTCTTGGTTCAGAATAGGTGTCATCGATGTCGCAAAAGACCTGTCCAGATTGAGGCAACGAGTCACCGATGTAGCGTCAGGGGTTCCGGATTCAGACGACGTGTCAACGATGTCGTGCAAAACACGGCCGGCTTGAGAACACATCTCACCGATGTCGTTCATCAGGCGTCCGGGTTCTTCAGCAAAAGTGTCGCCGATGTCACGCTAGGGGTTCACAGGACGTGTTACCAGTGAAGGTGGGTCCAGTAATGGGGGAGCGGTGAAGGATAGTGGTCCAGTAAGGATTAACCGGTAAAGGGTTGGCCAATAAAGGGGGACCAGTGAAGAGGAGGCCAGTGAAGGGAGGACCGGTGAGGATGGAACCAGTAATGGGGCCGGTGAAGGGGGGGGGGGAGCGGTCCAGTGAAGTGGGACCGGAAAAGGGTTGACCAATAAAGGGAGGACCAGTGAGGGTGGACCAGTAATGGGGATCGGTGAAGGATAGTGGGACCAATGAAGAAGGGACCATTAAATCGAGGTCCAGTGAAGGTGGGAGCAGTAGTACCGACGTAGGGGGGGGGGACCAGTGAAGGGTGAACCGGAAAAGGGTTGACAAAGGGGACCACTGAAGAGGGACCAGTAAAGGGAGGACCAGTGAGGGTGAGTGGAGGGGGACCTGTAGAAGGTTGACCAGTAAAGGTGAACCAGTGAAAGTGGACCAGTAATGGGGAGCGGTGATGGGAGGAGGGGAGGGGGTCCAGTGAAGGGACCAATAAATGGGGTACCAGTGAAGGTCCAGTCAAGAGGGGACCAGTAAGAGAGCCAATAAAGGGAACATCAGTTATGGAGGTTTAATAAAGGGTTTAGTAATGGAACCATTAAAGGGGGACCAGTAAAGGGGACTAGTGAGGGGGATCAGTGAAAGGGACCAATAAGGGGATCAGTATTTTCTCTCAGTGTCATCCAATGTGGCGTCAGAAGACGTGCTACTCAGCAAATGTGTCACAGACGTTATCCAATGTGCATCCAGATCCAGAAGACGTGCCACAGATAAGGCTTTGCACAGCATCCGTGGGATTTTCAGGTGACTCTGGCTTCGTGCAAAGCAAGTGTGCGTATACTTGATTCTCACTTCCGCTTTCTTCCGGCAAGGGGGTGTTGGTGGAGTGGGTGAGTGGGGGGGGGAGGGAGCGAGAATGAGTAAAGGGATCGGAGTAATGTTATTCCCGTCGGACTGTGAACGGTATCGACGGTCTACCAGTAGCAATTGATTTCATTTGTGTTTCCGCAGATTAAGCACTTCGGATTAAGACTCGCTATCTGTTCCTCGCCATGTGTAGAACGAATACTTCGGAGAATGAATCGCATACTGCGATAGAGGGTGGATATAGGCCCCATAGAAGCCGTTCTAGAGATTCTGTCCTACCGTATCCCGTTATACTATTCTATATAGCAAAACCAGTTTTTTTTACTATAATGAATGAGAGAAGGTCTAAAGAGGACAGAAAGACGGTCGAGGTGTTCTATTCTCCGGGTTCCCCCCCCCCCCGCGCCGTCCCGGCCAATACTTCCTTACCCATGTCCTGGCCAGAGTGGTAGTTAGTGAAGCACTCACATGTAACATTAAGTCCCAACTCACGTGTCGCGACATTGCCACGCCGTCTATGGCACTCCTTCTGCAATCCGACACACGTGCCACGACTTCTATGACGCAGCTTCAGAAGCCCAAGCAAATTGGACGATATTGAAGGAACTGGTCCCACTTTATTCCCCCTCTAGTGGTCGCTTTCTCACTGGTCCTACTCCTACTGGTCCCCTTACTCGGAATCCTTACTCAAGTTGGACGTCTGCGACACGCCTTCTGAATCCCTGCGCACGTTGGACGACATCTAGGGGACGTCTTCTGAATCCCAACGCTCGTTGGACGACGTCTGCGGCATGTCTTTTGAATCCTGACGCAAGTTGAGCGACATCTTCAGCACGTCTTCTGAATCCCATCGCACGTTGGATGACGCCTTTGGCACGGTGGACGACGTCTACGGCAGGTTTTCTGCATTCCTACGCACTTTGGACGACGTCTGGGCACGCCTTCTGATTCCCGGCGTTGGGCACTTGAACTCCATCCATACCCCGATGCGTTGTCCGCTCAAAATATCACAAACTTGGATGTCCGCCGCCAAGGATATAGTTCGCTAGCAATCTCCCATGGTTAAGCTGAAAGAAAACCCGGCTGGCATACGCCGCACTGTCGTAGGCATCTCTTGGCTTCAGTCACCTCCCCGTGACGGTCACGTGACATTAGCCGATTATATATATGGAAAGATACCAGACGTTCAGCGGCGTAGCCGCCGCCAAACGTTTGGTTAGGGGCTTCGTCGCCAAACCCCGAAAATAGATTAACCCCTATCGTCCTCCATTCTCCTTTAGGCCTTCTTACTTATATCAAGCAAAAAACAGGTTTTACACTGTAGTGATTAGTGCAGCGGGATATGGTAGGTCAGAATCTTCACTGCTCCTATGAACTCATCCACCCTCTATCGCGATTTATTCTCCGAAGCACACATTCTCTGAGTGGCTAGAAGCAGATCACGAGAGTTCCAATCCGAAGTGCTTAATCTGCAGAAACAATTAAAATTAATCGGTATTGGTTGACAGTCGACATCGTTTACGGTCCGACGGCAGTAATGCTCCTCCGCTTCCCATAGTCACCCTCCCTACCTCTTCCCCTTCCACTAAAACTTCCTTACCTGTGAGCTGGCAAGGAAACGGAGTGAGAGTCAAGTACGCACATGTGACATTGAGTACTGACTCACGTTTCACCACGTTGCCACGACGTGAAGACACTCCTTCTGCACCCCCACTTACGTGCCACGACTTCTGTGATCCATCTTCAGAAACTGGGCACACATTGGACTATATTGAAGGAAAATACTGGTCTCCCTCCTTATTCCCCCCCCCCCCCCCCCCCTATAGTGGTCCCCCTTGCAGATCCCTGTTACACTGGTCCCCTTCTACCCTACTATTACAGAAGCCGATGTTTGTAATCGGACTTTTCCAAATTTGCTTTGAGATCTGCGTTTATGTTGAAATTTTCAGAAAGGCCCTAGCAGTCATCTCATTGGTAACGTGAGGTGCCCGTGTGAGGACACAAATGCATCCATGTCGTCTAAATTATATGTAGTCGTTGTTGAGGTAAACATATTACTCTCGGTGATTTCGTTTTTTCTTGCTAAGGCGAACCTGAGGCGGTAGAGGTTGGAGCATTGTTTGAAGTCGCCCTTTTAGGTTTACCAGTCCGACGATGGCACGATCTATGCAAACGAGGAGGGGTTGGCGTACCGCCGCCGTCACGGGTCGAACAAAATGCTCGTCATTAACGATATCGCCACATTGGTGAAGAAGGCTCCTAAGCCTCCGCACTTGGAGTACATCAATTGAAGCATATCTCGTTACCGTTGTTATTGTTGTTGTTTAGTTTATGCCATTACTTTAAGCGCTTAGCATTCCCTACAGGTAAGCAACTTTTAGGATGGTAGTGTGAAGTGGATATGGTGGGTGAATATTTTGAATCTCAAGCATCAGTTGACAACTGCTCTCTCTCTCCCGCCTTTGCAGTGTTCATATTTTCTCGTTCGCCAAGAGTAGTGTTCTGCATGGATAGATTTACTTTTTTATATTCTTGAAGGTAATGATATATGTCTTTGAGACACGCCGTTTTAAATTTTCAATAAAACGTTAAAATCGCTCGGGCGAGCCTGCTTCATCAACGTTTTTGACTTGGGTGCAACCGATTCACCAACAAACAATAACCTGACAATACTTGCAGCATGTACTCTGCCGACCATGAAATACCGATCACTAGCGCTATGGATGTTCTCGAGATCACAAACTTCAGCGGAAAATCAGCAACTGTACTTGGTGGCCGGCAATCAAATTCATCTAGCAATACTGAGATGAAAAAATAATGTTTCATGACCCTGTCTGTGAGTCACTCGAAGAAAGACACCTTACTGTTCTAGGTTCGTCTGCGATTTATCCTCGGTTGTGGGTTTGCAGAGAACGCCCCTCTCGTTGAATAATTTGGTGTATCGCCTTTCGACCTAAACTTCCAATTCGGCAGTCATTTCAAACACAGTGTTGGGTGGCTTCCCCCATTAAGATGGATCCAACATCTTTTCTTACCCTCTTAATGTGTTCTACATGGAAGATGTCGCTTTGTTTTGGAAGGTGTGAACTTTGTTTTCAAAGGTCCCGTCTCATGTGAAAATTGCCCAGTAGAAGTGTGAAGGTGTAAATGCTTTGGGCAGCACTTTAGAACCATTATGCGAAGTGTATGTCGTTGCATATGAAATGGCGGATTTTGCAACCACAATTTCTGGTCGATTTTTCGTGGTTATGACTGCCACCGTTTCAGGGACTATATTTATTTATTTATTCAAGGCGTAGACATGAGTCCACGCGTTACAAACTAACAAAAGAACTGAACAAGACAACTAAAATACGTGAACAACTCAATTAGGTATCAATTCTTGTGCAACGTTATCAACACATCTCATATGACACAGCATTGAAATATTTGTCAAGCAAGATACGTTCTACAGGTACGCGCAGAGAGACTCGCCAGATCATCGTACCTACCAAGCAGCAAATTAAAATCCTTCAAGATCCTGTACGTTAAGAAGTCTGACCTAACTCGCGTCCTTGCTATGGAGGTTCGAAGTTTGAGCTTCCCCCTTACGGATCTAGTCAGCGTTCCTTCAAAAAATTCTCGTGCGTTAATGGAAAGCTTGTTGGCAAGGATTTTGTACATCATGAGAAGGTCAGCGGTTTTTCTTCTCGTTTTCAGTGGCGAAAGACCAAAAAACACAGATCGTTGAGGGCCACGAGGTATTAGGCTGTAGTTCATCGAATAACACCTCATCATGAGTTTCCTGGTGAAGTTGTTTTGAACACTTTCCAAAAGATCAATGTCCTTCTTCTTCGTTGGATTAAATACAGTAGTGCCCGATTCCACAATAGGTCGCACATAGGTTTTATAAGCACGAATATAGACTTCAGGGAGCTTCGATTTCAAAGCCCTGAAGAGATTGTATATACGAAAATTGACTTTTTTCACCAAAATTCTGCAATGTTGAGAAAAACATAGGTCACTGGTAACATTGTAGCCTAAATCTCGAGCTTCATTCACTCTGTTGAGCTGGTCGCCGTTAATTGTGTACGTCGGCGTCCGAGTCTGGTTTTTGGGTCCAATCATCAAAAGACGAGTTTCTTCAGTTGAAAGTGGTAGTTCCCATAATTCGGCCCAACTACTAACAAAGTCAATCGCTGCCTGAAGGGTCTTAGAGTCTTCAGGTCCATCAATTCTTTTGTAAATTTTAACGTCATCGGCATACATATATACATATATATACAGTTTCTGAAAGCGCAGAATCTCCGCTTTCTCATCATTTGTGACCGTGCCTCTTTCCGAGTCTTTGACGTCGTTCTTACAGTATGATTCAATGTGATATTCGGGTGCTCTACTTATATAAATGGAAAATGGACAGTGGGCACGACGCCGAGGCCGCAGCTGGCAACATCAGCGCTGTATTTGGGGAGGGTTTTCTTAAGGAACACAATTCGCCGCTGGTTCGAAGGGTTTCGATCCGGAGGTGAAAGTCTCGAAGATGATGGCCGAAGTGCGTCGCCATTGTTCCTTAACACGTTGACGACCAGAGCGATGGCCGCGCGTCTGTCGTGTGGGACCAAGCTCCTCACGACACCATATCCCGTGACTCAAACATCACCCTAAGGATTATCTGGGATGCTGAACACGAATCCGATGCTTGTTTCACGGAGTCCAGCCGAAGGCCACCCATATCGACAGCTAAGGTGGTCGGGTCAAAATCACCGACTTCGCTCAAACTTCGCCTAATGTGGCTGCTTAGGGTGTTGATTCTACGTCAGAAGTCTGTCTTCAGTTCGTTTATCATTGATAGTGCGTGCCCTGCATGTGAAAATCACGCATAGCGCGCGCGAGAAAGTGAGATGCGACATCGCGCCTCAAAATTAACCAGTAGCAATCGATCCTCAAGCCTAGAAATTAATCAGTAATAATCGATCCATTATTTTTGTACTGTCGAACATGTATTACCACCCATAAGAATTTGTGCTGAACACCATTATAAAAATCTGAAATTCTATGTGAGTGCGCTTTAGTTATCTTTAATTATTACATGTTGTTTCGAGAATGAGACGACTGATCACTCTCATTTACCTGTACCTACCGCGGCGCGCCCTATTCGGTGAAACGGGCGTTGAATTCGTGTTCAGCATCCCAACCCTCCCCCAGGCAAAGTTTGAGTCAGTTTGAGCCAAAGCAGTCATTCTGACCCGACCACCCTAGTTGTCCATATGGATGGTCTCACCAGGATACTATCTCAACTGTAGGTCGGAACGGCGCAAGTGTTGTATATGGGCAGAACCGCCTCTCTCTGGGTAGTAACAAACTGCAGGTATCTCGACCCCAGTACAACACTTTGCAGAGTTAGGGGCGACGGAAGTCGCGTGTTGGCGCCCTGTTGATTCACGTGCTCCACAGTTGACGGGCGCCCGCGGGATGAGGGCTCGTATCGCGACTAAGCGCAGTGCTTAGGTGGCAGTAGGGAAGAGCTCGGGCTCGTGATCGAGGGCTCGGGGGCTTGGATCCCTCGGACTGCACTTGTTTTGCACTTTTGCAAAATCCATGTTTATCATATAGGTAATCCACATAGGGGTATTATAGTGAGTTACAGCATGTTCACATATAACATACCACTCATACCGTTAACAAGGGTGGTCCAAGCAGAGTCAGCGATTTCGCTGAAACTTTGTCTAGGGGATTGTTTGGGGTGCTGATCACGAATCTGATATCCGTTCTTCACATCCGGCTGGATAATATAGATACAGTAAGGCACAGGATTACATTCTTAAAGTTTCTGCCGGTAACGGCAGGTAGAGACAGAATCGTGAAAAACGGATGTGATCAGCACCCCAAATAACCCCCTCCCCGTAGACGAAGTTTCAGCGAAATCGGTGGCTCTGCCTGGAGCACCCATGTGAGCAGTATAGGTGGTCTTCGACCGAATCGTGAAAAACGGATGTCAGATTCGTGATCAGCACCCCAAATAAGCCCCCCCCCCTAGAAAAAGCTTCAGCGAAAAAAAATTTTTGACCGAAGTCTTGTCGATGGAGTCGGAACTTTCAACTAGTGCCACAAAATATCTATCGTTACATAACTATAGCTTCACGCAAAATAGGCTTAAAATAAGTGACCCACAGAAGTGAACATTTTAGCTAATCTGTAGTTTGAAGCATATGTTATATGTAAACATGCTCTATAACACACTATAATACCCCTAGGAGGATTACCTATATGATAAACATGGATTTTGCAAAAGCGCTGTCTGCGGGATCCAAACCCCCGGGCCCTCGTTCACGAGCCCGAGCTCTTCCTACTACGCCACCTGTGCACTGCGCTTAGCCGCGATACGGGCCTCATCCCGCGCGCGCCCGTCAGCTGTGGAGCACGTGAATCAACAGGGCGCCAACCCGCGAGTTCCGTCGCCCCTAACTCTACGCAGAGTTGTATTGGGGTCGAGATACCTGCAGTTTGTTACTACCCAGAGAGAGGCGGTTCTGCCCATATACAACACTTGCGCCGTTCCGACTTACAGTTGAGATAGTATCCTGGTCAGGCAGTATTCGGGGAGACGGACGGGTTCGCGTTCAGCATCCCTAAACCCCCGCCCCTAGGCAAAGTTTGAGCCAAATCGGTGGTTTCGAAGCAATTTTGTTAGAGGTGCGTCCCAAATTGGGACACATTGGCCGACGCTACCGAAAAGTGCGTCCCAATTTGGGGCGCACTGTTGTCAACGTGTTAACGACGACCAACTCAAAGCCACGGTGGAAGCGGATCCGCGTCAAAGTGTGGAAGAGCTAGAACAGCATTTCGACAGCACTACCAACGCGATCGGAAAGTTAAAGAAGTTGGAAGATAAACGGATCACGAATTGACCGACGGGCAGATGCTGAGGCACCACGACACCCGTGTTACGTAAAGGCTGCGCAGTGTAGGGGAGCCTCTTTTGGACAGGATCGTGACATGCGACGAAAAGTGGATCCTTTGCGACAATCGTCGTCTCTTTGCACAATGGCTGGACCAGAAAGAGAGTTCCGAGGAGATGCCGAAACCAAATCTCCATCCAGAGAAGACCATGGTGGCCGTACGGTGGACAGTAGCTGGTATAGTCCATTACAAGCTCTTCAAGACTGGGGAAACTAGCACAGCGCAGATTTCTGTGGCGAAATTGAACTGATGGGCCAGAACTTGATTTAAAGACAGCCGGCTTTGATGAATCGAAGAGGCCCAATCCTACTACATGACAACACGCGCATGAACGTTTCAAAAATTGTTGTCCAGAAACTGGATTAACTGGGATACGAAACTCTGCTACATCCAGCATATTCATCAGATCTGTCGCCCACCGTTTATCATTTTTGCAGGCATGTAGATCGTCGTGTGAAAGAGGAAAAATCCAGCAGTCAAGATGATGTCGAAAATGACTTCTGATGTTTTAATAATTCTCGTGGTTCTGATTTTCACAAAGATGGAATGTCTAAGCTGCTTTCGCGTTGGAAAAGGGTGTAAATTGCAACGGTGCTTATTTCGATTTATAAAATTGCTTTGAAGCAAAGTAATGACCTATTAAAGTTTTTAATCAAAATCGGTCATTCTTTATGCAACAGCCTAACATCCTTGCTTTTAATGCCGCGGACTTTCGAGTAAGGTCCTTTACTCCTACCTGCATGCCGTTGATTAGCTGATTTATTCCGGACCAGACAACGTTTCACTAACTGGGACAGCAATGTGAAACATTTCAAAAAAACCCCACAGAGTAGCAACAAGATTCTGTGACGTAAGGGTTCAGCTTCCTCGATCCTGGTTTGTTGAAATCAAAGAA
This sequence comes from Heligmosomoides polygyrus bakeri, assembly GCA_947359475.1. NCBI lineage: Eukaryota > Metazoa > Nematoda > Chromadorea > Rhabditida > Heligmosomidae > Heligmosomoides > Heligmosomoides polygyrus. The sequence goes on from OX375869.1 coordinate 34,024,952, forward strand.
CAGTAGCCGAGCGAAATTTCATAGCCCTTTTTCTGGGTGCAGCCAAGGCATGATACATTGCAACAGGGTAATAGTGCCTACGCCGCTTATCGGATTCTCTCGGCGACTTCCATACACTCTCAGCAGCACCGTTATCTCGAATGCGCGCTTATCACCTAACAAGGCACACCGCTTCTTAACGTATGCCAAGAACTGGCTGAGAAATCACCACCTTTGAGCCGTTTGATGTTCCTTCTTCTTTGTTCTCGATCGGATGCGCTGACTAATGTGCAACCTCTCCTCCAAAGCCTATTTTCTTGGCGAATTGAGTTCAACGGATATTCTGCTCTCCTTCACGTGCATGCTCAATCCATTGCGCCTCCCGCCCAGGCCAACCAAGCGTCCCATCAAATTGGAGTCGGTGTAGTGCTTACGAAATCTGTGCTGGCCTAAGCATTGTATAGTTAGTAAGCAGGTTCCCAGAGGTTATTATGTGAAAGGATGAAAAGCTAAAGGACGGTGTTAATCAATCCTCTTGGGATGCGCCGCGCATTCGACTTCCACGGGATGCCATGAAAGCGATTTTAGTGCGTATTTGGCCATGCGATACAATAACATGCGGTGGCCAGCCGATGTGCAAGTCAGTACTTTATCATTTCCAAGTCTGGTACCAACTCATTGATCTCGGAGGGATGAAGGGCTTGTTAGCTTGGGCGGGAAATCCGAACGAAGAACCTGTTATCAGGTGCACGCGACAGCCGGCACCTCCTCCCACTGCGCCTCACGCCCGTTGCCTTACATAACTAAAGGATTCCTTCAGATTATTTTTGTCGAAGTACAGTTGTTAAGGAGATTATCTGAAAGCACCACACTGCTCTGTTAGTTTACTTCATGTATTCAGTATTTGGCTACATGAAGTTTTCTTTAGAAACAAGATCCCATGGGTGTTCTTCTGCATGTCCATGACTTCCTACGTACTTTGATTACATTTCTGGGTTCTGACACCCTCGCTTTTCGCACTCATATGTATCTCTAAAGTGCATCCATCAAACTGTTTAGCCTGGATGGTTTAGTTCTTACTCAGGACGTGCGGAGGGGAAAATTATTTTATTATTATGCTACGCCAATAATAATGCTGAATTTCACCTCTCCGATCAGACCAGCTCGGATCTGCTGAAGTTTACTAGTAGTATTTAGCATACGTATCATATAAAAATGTAGGAATTGACCTAACAGACATCGGATGGACAGATGAGTAATTTTTGAGCCATTTTTACGGCCTACAAAATAGTTTCATTAAGACTTCTTTATAATTACTGGTCATTTCTTGATTCGTAGGCATCGAGTGTTAGCATTAGGATCACGCGAAAGAAATAAAAAGTTCAAAGTAAGGATCGTCAACTGACGAGTTAACGCAAGAGATACATAAGTCAGGAGGCTCTACGTAATAGAACTGACGACCACATGACCATTCGATAGGGGGGGGGGGGGGATACTTAGAGTCGCTTTGTACATCAGTAAGAAGTAGTGAGGTCTTCTGTGCAATATGGTGACATACAAACATTTCTTAATGGAAATTTCACCGAAGGTTGTTGTCGGTAATTGAACACGGTCCTCGTTCTTTCTTCGGATTTCGCGCTCAGTCCAGTCAAGCCTTCCATCCCTCCGGGTTCGGTGATTTGATGGCAGACTTGCCCGAGAAGGATAAAAACTGGTCTGGTGGTCGCAACAAGTCTTTTTATAGGCCAAACACGCATTCAAATCGTCTCCACGAGATTTTGCAAAACTGCAATATGTGGCGTATTCCAAAAAGGTTTGATCAACGCCCTATCCCTTGTCCTTTGTTATCGAGCCTGCTTTCAAAGAATGTTGGGCAGCCGAGTTTCCAGAAGTTGGGCGAATTGGTCGTACGTAGAAAGTTTGTGGCTCCCATATGTTTTACAGAAGTTTCTGCAACCGATCTCTATCTCATCATGTGATGCCAAAAACTATTGGCTGGGATGGAGTGCAAACAGGCAACCAGTATAAGAGCATCCCCTAGGAATTCGTTGACTTTAGATGGATAATTCCAGAATCCATGTCATGAGATAATGAAATGACATAGATAAGGGTTAAGAAGGGGGCCTGGGTGTGGTGCATCATTTTGTTGATGTATCTGGCACGGTTAGCAGAGACCGGAAGCATTGGTCATTACGCGAGCCCCATACCGATGCTAGCTTGGTCCGTGTTCGAGTGAATCATCAATTTCATTTGCTTGGTGTCCGAGAATCGATATTAGACCTAAATGCGAATGATAAAACATTGACTTGTATGTTGTACGGGCGCAGGATACCTGCGTTCTTGTGCTTTTGAACCCAGTCAGATGTATTGATCGTCATTTGCAAGCAACTATTTAAGAGATAGGATGGAAGGATAAGGCACAAAGTTTGGCGTCGCCAGATCCTCTTTATGAAACTTCACGCACGGAGTATGGTGGAGACTACTTTTTGGACCATAAAAACCGCAGCCTCTGCAGGGCGCGTAGGAGCGCGCTGAGTTGTAGCAGCTTGAAGTAAGCGGTCCGTTTCGGCGATTAATTTTGCGACAGCCTAATAGATGTAAATTTTCTAATCGAAAGTGACACGTTTTTTTGTTCAGCCAACCATTTATGTTTTATAGTTTGAAGTAGATTTGAAATCTGTTTTGGAGAACTGATTGATTTGCCTATGATATATAACGTCATTTGAGTGGAGGGATGCAATAGAAAAATAAACGATTTTTTCCTCTGTTCCTAGACTAATTTACTAATTTTATTTTAAACTGCAGTTTTGAAGGACCTTGCCATACAGGGGGTTGAGCTGTTATTAGGGGGGGGGGGGGCAAAAGTAATGAGACACCCCATGCCGTGTCCACATTTTTCGTGGCTGGAGTCTGGTTTCGTGCTTGTCGTATTTGTATGTTTGTATGCTACTTACTGAAGCCCATCTGAGAAGTTACCACTTCCGCCCTTTTCAGAAGCATGCCAAAACCCCAGCCTGTTAATACCGAAACCCCAGTCTGACGAGTCGACCTGTGTCGCGCAAATCTCCCCCAATTCCCAACCCCGAGCAGTCTGGGCTCAATATTCACGCAAGATGAGAAGTACGTCTTCTACCTTAACCCTGCCAAGCAGCGAGTCTGGGTGAGGCCTGGTGACCTGTTACCGACCTTCGTTCGGCGAGATGTTCACGGCGAGAGGCACCTTTGGAGCTTTTGGGTCTGCGCCCATGGACAGGTTTACCGGAAGCTCGACTTTTACAGTCGAGAAAGTGGTTCAAACGAAAAGTGATATGGTACCCCTTTATTGGTCATCGTCAAGGGAACGTCGTGCTATACATATTTTCTGGTTGTAGTGGAAAAGGTATCTTCTGAGGAGAGACATGATTTTATGAGAAAAGGCTGCGAACGCTGACAGTTCACCTGCCACCGCCGAAGACAAATTATTCCGTCGTTCAGTTGTCGTCGTCCAAATCATTGTAAGGGTCAGCTCTGAACTTCAGGTGATTTCCGAGGCCGTCATCAGCGATGCCGACGCATGCTGCAAACCGTCTCGGCTGGGGTCTGACGCTGTCGGTGGTGGACGTAGCTGGCTGCCTGCTGTGTGCCTTCCTGCACGGCCCGAATCCGTCGTGGCAGAACGTCTCCTCGCAGTTCACCTCGTTCTCGTTCTTCACATGGTGCGTCCGCTGGAATTCACAGTGCAGCATACCAGCTTACGCCTCCCATTTATTTATTTGTTTATTTGGTTGCACTCGAGGGTGTACCACAACACCAAAGAAACAGTTAAACGAACAAACCAACCGGCATAAAGTAACCTTCCATTCATGTCAGAAACGCATCTCCAGTTTAACAGTGACCATCTGTCTACAACGATATTATGGCGCAATCCGTAGCAGCGTACCCATACCAAACAATGTATAAAGGCTTATGAGTCGTCCTAGAACAAAGACGTCACTGAAAAGAATATAATAACTCTTATAAAATTCCTCGAGTTCAAGCATAGAGCGTAATATCGATATTTCAATAAGAACGTATATACTAGGATGGAATGTGTTTTGCGTGAAACTTGAGGGTTCGCATCAAGCTATTTAATGCAGGATGGCAGATTTTTGCTGCGTAAGTCTACATATTATAGTTTGATGCAAGTTTGCTGCTGCTCTCTGTCAGGCCCGATCATTAATTAGTGAAGGAGAGTAATCTATCAAGACTGCAGCTGATCATTGGCAGCAAGACTTCCCAATTAAGGGTAACCATTGTCTCAACCACTACTGTCATTTTTTGTGTTTTGGGGACTCATTATCTACTTTATGAAGAATGAATCACCGACATATCAGTGACCCATCTTATCTGCTACCTAAACGTATACCAACTTTTCGAGATCCTATCTGTTATTGAAGGCTATTGCACACTTTTTTGATGGCTGGAACACGTTGATATTTATTTATTTATTCAATGTATATACAGTAGTCTAGAGTAGGCGAATTTAGAAACAAACAACTCTAGAATTGCAGCAACATATGCAAATGAAATCATCACCGAGTAACGATGTGTTGTCGTCATCAACACATCATACGACATGGCAGAACACTTCACGGTTTTCAGCAAAAGATGAACCTTCCTCAAGTTGCAGCAGAGTTTCCCTGGATGTTTCTGCTCACCAAGCAAGAGAAAGAATTCTTTTAGAGTCCTATAAATTATGAAGTCTGAACTGATGCTCGACTTAGCCACCGACACCGTAAGTTTCAGCTTACCTTTACTTACCTTCTCGGTATCCCATCGAAGAAATTCGTTGGATTCATGGGCAGCCTTTTAGCGAGGGTTTTGTACATCATTATAATATCAGCAACTTCTTTTCTACTTTTCAGTGAAGAAAGTCCAGAAAGGATTATTCGGCGAAAAACTGTTTGACTAAGCAGTTCATTAGGAAACATCTCACCATGAGTACCCTGTGAAACAATTTTGAAGGCCTTAAGAAGTTCTATAACCTTTCTCATAGAACGACGATGTCCCCGTTTCCTCTAAAGGTCGTACGTAAGTATTGAACGGAAGTATCTCTACCTCTAAAGGTTAGGTTTTAATGCCTTGAAGGGTTTACACATGCAGTTCATGGCTAGTTTTTTCAACAAACACCTACAGTGCTTGAAAAAATAAAGGATAAATAAAGGATAAAGGACGGCGTTACTCAACCCCTTCTGAGATGCGCCAGCTCATCCTACTTCTACGGGATGTCGTGGAGGCGACATGAATACAATGACCTGCGGTGGTCAGCCGACGAACAAGTCAGCACTCTATCCTTCCCAGAAAAGTCTGGTACCAATTCACCGACCCCGGAGGGATGGAAGGCTTGGTTGGCCTGGGCGGGAAATCCGAACCAGGAACCTGGTATCGGGTGCATGCGACAGTCGCGCCTCCTCCGACTGCGCTACACGTGCCCTTGGAAAAATAAGTGCTGCTAAACCTCTAGCTTCTTTAGCCTTGTTTGGAATTTGATCACCTTTCTATAAGGTTGCATTAGAGCACAGTTTCTTAGTCTAACCATCAGATAGTGTGTCCACTCGTTTGCTAACGATGGTTCCCAATTTTCAGCTCTAACTGAGTGGAAAAGCTTTAAATAACGTATTTCGCCTATTCTTTTGTAGAATCTCACAGCATCAGCGCAGAGCTTACACGTGACCCCAAAATAGTGAAAAGTTCGAAGATATACGACTGCATTACTACAGTGGATTACACTCCACATTGGAAAACTCCGCTTGTGAATGGATTCACGCAGACATTTCTGTCGAATTTGATCAAGACCTTTTGCAGCACGGTGGATCTGTTTCTGTTGTGTGCCATTCGAGTGTTCCTCTGGCTGCTTCCCGCTTTATTGCACCAGACAGGGCGAGCCGATCGCCTGCCTGGACTGACTCAGGTGTTTCTTGAGGTTATTTATGCAAGAGTTGTGTAAGAGTGTGATCTGCTGCTTTCGCAGGTGATTTTCTGCACGTCGCTGATAATGTATGCGGCTAGCCCAACTAAACTGCTTCTACTCACCGAGAAGCTGAGCCCAGGTATGGTCGTCCCGAAATGGTTGCTCCTTTTTAGTAATCCCTATTTATTCACAATCAACTGCTCTTCATGCAGACACTCATCTCTAATAGCAACGCTTCAATAGATATTCGTCCTACAATTGGGCTTATTGCTAGTTTTTAATCCGGCAATTATAACTGCTTTCATTTGGCTCTGCATCAATAATTTTGGATATCCAATGGTAAGGTTGCTCTGTGAGTGGGGCCTTTGCGTGGGAGATGCTTGCTACCCTGTGCACGCTTAATAGATTAAAGGTTTGGGACGCGCCAGAACCAGTCAAGTATCTGAACGATGGCGTTACTCAATCCCTTTTGGGATGCGCCACGCATTCTACTTTTACAAGATGTCGTTCAAGCGATTTGAATGGGCATTTGGCCATACAATGACCTGCGGTGGCGAGCTGATGAACAAGCCAGCGCTATATCCTTCCCAGTCAATTCTGGTACCAATTCCGACCCGATGGAAGGGTTGGTTGGCCAGGAAATCCGTACCAGGACAAGAGACCGAGGATATTACTATAGAGTCGAAATCGATGCTCAATTTGCCTATGACCAAACGCAGATGTTATTCAAGCCTCCATAATCTCACAAAAATTTTGAGTGCATTTGGATTTAGAAACCTCTTAGCTTACCATAATAGTTGTCCAGAATTTAGATGCGCCTTGAAATACTCCCTAAGAACAGCATTTTCATAAGTCTCCTTCTCCTGAGCGTTTCCTCCACAGTAGCCGGTGTCCGATGTTTCTATGATCGGTCGCCACCTCATATATCAAGATCGTCGTATACCGTGTCGCTGACTTCGAGGAGATCTTTCTTAATGGCGTCCCTCCACCTTTTGCTTGTTTCTTCTCTCGAACCTACCCCAGTGCATCGAAATCTAGGGCTATCGTTACGGGGTGATCCTCTGGTCTTCTGAGGATGGTCCATACACCTCAGGCGTTGCGCCCTCATCTTCACCTAGATCGGGGCTGTATTCACCACTGTCCTAACATCCACATTTCGCACCCTGTCCCGATGAGTCCATTAAGTAGAAAGCAAACTAAGAGAAGGTGAAAGGGTGAGTGAACAAGATATTGTCCGTTTCGACCCTAACCCTTAGACGGACAATAACAAAAATAAACGAAATATAAAGTCAGTCCCGGGTCTCCTCAGTAAGGAAGACTGACTTTATAAGTATGTGTTAAGGAACTAACCTGTGTTTTAGGATATGATCCACTAAAACCTTCAGAGAAGTCCATGCACCACAACAGATAAATCACTAATACTAGAAATCACCAATTAGTACAACCTGCAAACAACTACCAAGTTGCGCGTGAAAGTAACACCAATCACCGTGGAAAACTCGACGAAAACGAACGAAACTGCGAAAACTAAACTGTGAGGCAAACAACGAACAAAGGCGCAAAGCAAATTATGAGCGTTAACTGGAGCGTTGGCCTTAAATCGTCTCAGCGAACGTTCCAGAGACTCAACACTCCTTCCCAAATCAATCGAAACAGGCGAGACAGTGGGCCGTGCAGCAATCCCGCGAACAATACGCCCCACACCACACACCGCCTCTGGAATGGCCAGAAACTCCACCACTCCATCCAAATTAATCGTAATAGGCGTGGGCCGTGAAGCAAACCGCCCCACACTGCACACCGTCTCCCTGGTGCCCAGTTGTGACAAATCAATCGAAACAGGCGAGACAGTGGGCCGTGCAGCAATCCCGCGAACAATACGCCCCACACCACACACCGCCTCCCCGGCGCCCAGTTGCGACAAGGCTGGAATGGCCAGAAACTCCACCACTCCATCCAAATTAATCGTAATAGGCGTGGGCCGTGAAGCAAACCGCCCCACACTGCACACCGTCTCCCTGGTGCCCAGTTGTGACAAGGCTGGAATGGCCAGAGATTAAACCAATCCCTCCAAATCAATCGAAATAGGCGAGACAGTGGGCTGGGAAGCAAACCCGCTTACAATACGCCCCACACTTCACTCCGTCTCCACGGCGCCTAGTTGCGTCAACTCAGAAATGGCGCAGTGTGCTGCGCATAAGCTTAGGAACTCCAAAAGAGACATTAGAGGCCACACATTAGAGGTCTAATGTCCACCTGGGCGTAGTGTGCAGCTGTCGCTCCTGCTCTTCAGCGAACGCCCATCACTCACTGCCGTAGAGGAGGTCGGATCTCACTTCCGCTCTATAGAGGTTGCCCTTGAGCGTCCTAGAGTGGTCGCAGAGGATTTCCGTGAACTCCTTTCACTTGATCCAGGTTACATTCATCCATTCTCTGACCCACACCTCCTTCGTGCGATATGTCAATTCCGAGATGGCAGAATACTTCCACCTTTTCAATCACTTCTGCTGACAGCTTAAGATCTGTCCAGCACACTTCTCAGAGTTGAAGGACTTCGTCTTCTTCACGTTCAGCTGCAGGCCTATGTCTACGAGGGCTTCCTTCCACAACTGCACCTTCTCCTCCAGTTTCTCCTGGTGGTCGGCTACTACATATGTAGGGCGATATCGCTTGTGTAGGTGGTCCGTTAGCACCTTCCTCAAGGTGATTGCACAGTTAAGTGCCAGTGCCACTGCACAGTTAAGTGCCAGCACGAAGGGGAGCTGACTCACAAGGGAAGTCCATGAACTTCCCCCAAAGATTCTCAACGAGACCTATCGTCTTGTAGGACATCGGACGCGGATCTCAGAACTATGTTTCGTTTTGCTACGGGCCACTGGGTGGTCCAAATAAGGCAAAAACGGTATCGCTTCAGGGCGGGCTGATAAGGCAAAAGTGACACCTGGCCCTGTCGTCTCAGAACTTGACATACAAAAGATTTGGGGTCAATTAAACGTTAGATTATAATGAAATGATAATTTCCTACGTTTCCTAGACGAAGCTGCAGTGTATATTCAAGTGGTTCATTTCCAACGGTGGTGGCAGTGACTG